>JAZHEH010002159.1:7410000-8010000 GCA_036589455.1 Ateles fusciceps
GTGCATGATTATAATCCATAAAGAGAAGCAGAACAGTCCCTTCTGTGGACCAGCCGTGAAGGAAGACAAGAATAAGCATGCCCACCTGTCAGGTAATGCCTGTAGCACGGTGGGCATGAGCACCCCGGAGATAGCTTTGTAGAGGATGGAGTCACACACGCCGACAATGTTCACCACTGTGGAGGAGCCCAGCACAGGCAGCATGTGGGGCGGCATTCCTTGCCAAAAGTGCAGAAGAAAACTCTGAACCTGTATTGACCCACAGAGAGAGAACCATGAGGTTACCCAGGGCCCTCCCAACAGAAGCTTGGGACTCCACTGAGGCCAACCCAGTCTGCAACACTGTCATCGACTTCCCCTGCAGCAGCAGAAGCTACCCCCCAGCCTGCCGTGTTGGAGGAGGCCCTGGGAGTTTCTCCTGCTCCAAGCCTTCCCTCTGCCTAGGCATGCAGCATGCTCACTGCTGGGGCACTACCTAACCTGGCAGACTGGGGTCTCCACTGCCCCAAAAGATGAAGCACTTTCACCCATCAGCCCATTCAGTGCTTACTGGGGTCTGGGAAGTGTTTAAGGAAGAGAAGGTGGGGCATTGTTTTTTAAAAGGTCGGAGCACTAGTGCTCACTATTCTTTGAGCCCACTGAAATTCAGGGGCCCCTGGGTATTCTGGGAAGGAAGGGAAAGGTACGGGAGTCACAGGTAAAAGGAGTGTGGTTGAAGGGAGGAGAGTAGGTGCCACACACACAAAATTCTCCTGATTCAAATTGGGTCAAAGATTGGGTCAAGTGCAAGAGGATTTTCATATCAGAAGTCTTCCATTTCCCAAAGATCCCTGGTCAGTGGGTGCCATATGGGATGCTAGACGGTGATACCTGGGTGGTAAGCTATGTAGGCACATGAAGTGTATATGATTTTTTTTTTTTTTTTGAGACAAAGTTTCGCTCTTGTTGCCCAGGCTGGAGCGCAATGGCGTGCTCTCAGCTCACCGCAGCCTTCACCTCCCGGGTTCAAGCAATTCTCCTGCCTCAGCCTCCCAAGTAGCTGAGATGATAGGCGCCCGCCACCACGCCTGGCTAATTTTTGTATATTTAGTAGAGACGGGGTTTCACCTTGTTGATCAGGCTGGTCTTGAACTTCTGACCTCAGGTGACTCACCCGCCTTGGCCTCCCAAAGTGCTGGGATTATAGGCGTGAGCCACCGCTTCCAGCCGAGACTGACTTTTTAAAAATCCCCAAACCACTAGCAAAGAACCGGAATATAGCAGGCACTCAGAAATGTGATTATTGTTAATAACATGGTGATAGCAGGACCTTGAGCCACATTGCTACTGAATGAAGGGCAGAGTGAATGTCTGAAGCAGAGAATCCCTTGCCACCTCCTCTACACCTCTGTCTTTTAACTGTGGGTTAGAGGCTGGGGGAGAGTAGAATAGGGGGTAGAGGGGTGGGGAAAGGTAAGGGTAGTGAAGATAAATAGTAGAAGATAGTAACTGGTGTATAGAAAAACATTCGAGAATATCTAGACTTCAGCTAACAGCTAACATCTGCAGCACATCTTCAGTTGGGGGAGCAGCCCATCTTGAACCTGGGGAACACAAACTCTGAATTTTTATACATTCCAATGGGTTTGACTTGGTTTCTGAATCATGTTTCCTTCTCTCCCCAATAGATGGGCGCTCTTGAGCTCCGTATGTAGCATTATCCACATCCCTGGTTCCCCCAAATCAATACTGATTCCGTGTGGGAGATAACTGAGTCCCTCTAGTCTAACACTTTGGAGCAAGTATTACTGCCATTGGCTTTTTTTGGGAGGACAGAGTGTTGCTCTGTCACCCAGGCTGGAGCACAGTGGTGTGGTCTCTGCTCACTGCAACCTCCACCTCCTGGGTTCAAGTGATTCTCCTGCCTCAGCTTCCTGAGTACCTGGGATTATAGGTGTGCACCACCATGCCTGGCTAATTTTTGTATTTTCTTGAGCAGAGATGGGGTTTTGCCATGTTGGCCAGGCTGGTCTCGAATGCCTGACCTCAGGTGATCTACCCACCTCAGCCTCCCAAAGTGCTGGGATTACAGGTGTGAGCCCCTGCACTCAGCTGCCATTAGCTTTCTTTATTACCTACTATATGCCAGGTACTTCTCTTAGGTTCTTTAGCAGTCATAATACTATAGCCGAGAATCATTACTCTTATTAGCCGAGAGATGAGTTGTCCAAAGCCAGACAGCCAATCAGGGAATGGATGAGATAGAGCCTATGTCTGCCTCAGTCCTTCCACAGTCTCTCTTATGGCTGGTTTGTTCTTTACATGGTAACTGGATTTCTACCCCATTCTTGAGGCCCGTGTCTCTCCCTAGGCTGCTGCCCACTTCCCAGCTTTCTGCCCCTGCCCTGGTAACCTGCAGCATCCTTAAGGCCCCTCGAAGGCGTAGGGCCTAATTTTCCTCTGACCAGGCTGCCTCTGGCTAGTGGAGCCATGCCCTGACTCTAGCCTGGTGACTCTACTCAGCCTTCTGTGAATAGGCTGCCCTGATGCCTGCAGCCTGCCTGGACTTCCCAGTGGAAGCACTGGCTGGAAGGCTTGGAGGATAAGGAACGGGGGAGAAAGTCACACCCCTCTGACTTCCTAGAAGGAAAGTGGTGATTTTTGAAAACATGATTATAGTGGTGAATAAAGTCAGGTCTGTAAATCGAAAAGACTTCAATTAGAGTCCTGTTTATTCCATCACAGTGGAAATACTGCAAAGTTTTCATCCAGATTGAAAATTAAAACAAAATCTGGATGAGTGAAGACTGACTTGCAGGGTTCTAATCCTGGCTCCACTACCAACGAGGAGTATAATATTTCTAAGCTCTGTTTCCTTTCTGTGGAATGGGAATACAAGTAGTATTTACTGCATAGGTTTTGGTAAAGATTTCTAAAAAATGCTTATAGTGCTTGGCACATCATAGATGCTTAATAAAGTTTAGCTGTTATTACTACTATTATTCATGAAGGCACTACCATTACAGGGCTCAAGAGTTCAGTGTCCTGCTCTAAGTGTTTGAGACTTTGTTGCCTGCGTTTTTGAGTGTCACCCAGCCAGGATCCCTACTGTGGCTCCGCTCACCTATCAAGACTTTTGTTCTGTCATTGAAACACCCGGTGGCTGACTATTAGTGTGGCCTGGGCCTGGAGATGGCCACGGCTTTTGGACAAGGTACTTGCTCTCCAGAGGACCCTCCACTGTCCCCTGATCCCAGCTCACCCCCTGAGCCTCAGCCTCAGGTCAGGTCTTGGGCCATCTTGTCTGCTCCTGTAACTCTGAGTAAGAAGTTCTGCCCAGTTGATTCTTGAGTTGATAGATTCTGAATTCATTTGCCTTACTTAGCTCTTCTTGCAGGCAGCCTTGCCCCCTTTTTGATATGAGTAGTCAATTTCTAGCAGAACGTCTGGAAATGATCAGCTGTTGTGTGAATTCAAACAAATCTGTGCAAAATCAGTGTCCTTAGCAGGCATCTGTCTGCCTGAAGCCTGTTCAAGCTGCACAGGGAAGGCTGATCAGTCCTCAGTTTCCTGAGTGGCTTCTGTAAAAGGTGTATTCTCCAGTTTTGACCTCCCTTCCTACTCTCTGCATTTTAGGCCATTTATTGTCCAATGATACTTGTTCCTCCAGGTGAGAAGGAAAAGGAAGGAGGGAGAATAGCCTTAGCTCAAGCACTAAGGCTTGGAAGTTAGGCGTGAAATGGACAGACACAGTGTTTCCCTGCAGAAGGTGGAGCTGACAGGATCTCCTAGTGGACTGGATTTGAAGGGTGAGGGAAAGGGGATAATCAAAGTTTGTGGCTAAGCAATTGGGTGGAGAGTAGTGGCAATCTAAGACTTGGGGAAAACAGATTTGGGGCAGAAAATTAAGAGCTCTGGTTTGGCTTTGTTAAGTTAGATTTCGAGTCAACTGAATCTGGAGCTCAGTACTAAATATATAACTATGAGGGTTACCAGCTTTTGTAAAATGAAGATGATGTCTTCCTACTATTAGGGTGAAATAAGATAACTTATGTAAAATGCTTGGCATCATGTGGGCATTTAACAAATGGAAACATTATTAGGCAGAAGGGAAAGTTCTGATAAGTTCTCCTTACACCTTGCAGCATAAACAGTGAAATAATCAGAGGCAAACGATTCCAAATTATCTAAAGTTTCCAGGGGTGTCTGTTTCAGCCTCCTGGACCCTCTGCCTTTTGTCTCTCAGCTCAGGGAGGTATTAGGAGATGATTTCCTCAAGAATACCAAGCAAATTTTCTATTTCTTTTTCCATGTTCATATTTAGTTCATTCTGAATGTTGGCACCTTATGGAAACACATCTGATGGCTTACAGTTGGGGTCCCTAAGTGCTACAGGATTGGAAGGATCTCAATAAAATAATTACAAAAATGCCTACCATCTATCATGTTCTAGAACAAAATCAGACACATTACATATACAAGTTCATGTTTACTATAAGGTAGGTATAATTATTATTTTCATCTTGTAGCAAAAGAAATCCAGGCTCAGAGAGGTTAAATGCCTTGCTCAAGGTCAAGGACAGTCGGTGGGGATTTGGGGACTCAATCACAAGACTATTGAACTTTACAGCTTATTGTGCAATGTAGCCTGGAGAAGATATTTCTGAGTCCCCTACATGCAGATTTGCATTCTTTAATTGCTTGACAATGTTATATGCCAATGGCATTTCTACACCTGTTCGTCCATTCATCCACTCATTCACTCAACAAATATTTACTGAGAGCCTAGAAGTATGGCTGGATAGGTTACAGTAGTGAACAAGATAGATGAGGTTCCTGCCCTCAATGATGGTGGTAGAGACAAACAATGAACAAGTGAACAAATCCAACAATTTAGGGCTGTGATACTAGCGTAAGTTGTAACCTCAACTGATATTTAGGACCTGGAAGGCTTGAAACAAACTGTAAAGTCAAGGTGTACCAGATGCATCCACCATCCATTCACCAGTGACTTTTCTCAGCTGTAGGAGAAAGCCATGCTCATCAGAGGTAAAACGTCTCCCTTCATTATTCTGTGGCTGAGAAGAATGAGTCACATCTTGATTAGCCATCTTAAAAGCAGCCACCAAATATTCCTGCCAGTGGGGTGGAAAGAACGTTGGACTAAGGGTGTCAGGTAACAGAGGATCTTGTCATACTTTTGGCCTTAACTAACTGTGTGACCTTGGCCAAGTCTCTCAACACTCTGGTTGATACATCTGAAAAGAACAAGCTTTTGTATGACCGTTTACAGTTCACAAAGAGCTTTTATCAGGCACAGTCTTATCTCCTCCTTCTAGTAACACTGTGAATTAAATAGATGGGGATGACTTTTTAAATCTTTATTTCTAGGATGAGGAACTGAGGCTTGAAAGGCAGAGACAGCTCTTGAATCCAAGCCCGGGACTCGAAGCCTGGCACTCTTCCCATAGCAGCATCTGCCCCTCAATGTTTCTGGGGCAGAAATTCACCATATATTCTGCATCCTAGTTGCTGGTTGAATGCCTTCCCCTCCCATCCCATAAGCTGTGTCTTACTTCTCTCCCCAATAGTGTATGGAACCCAGTAAGTGCTAGAATTAAGCAAATGAAATGAAATAAAATGAGAGTGAGTTTTGAGATGAATAAGCTACTTATGAATATAAGGGAAGACTGCCACTAGTTTTGTTGTTGGTGACTGTGGCAGAGAGGAAGAGCTGTCCATTAGAGATCTGAGTAGTGTAAGCTGCTGCCCAGTGAGGGACCCCCTCTGCATTAAGGTGGGGCCATGGGACCAGCTCTCATCAATGGAATATGGGCAGAAGTGCTATTTTATTTCTGAGCTGACAAGAATAAGTAGGGAGCATGCCTTCCTAGTAGTTCTTTTGCTACCCATCAGCTGAACAGGGTGGAAGGAGCCTGGGTCCCTGATCCACCCCTAGCAACCAGCCTTCCAGCCGAGAACAACTGCACTGGATTGTGGCATGAGTGGGAAATAAACTTCCAGTGTGCTAAGATTTGGAGAGTTATTCGTTACGGCAGCTAGTGTTGTCTTAGCCAGTCATGAATCATTATTTGTCCTGATCTCAGTGATCTTTGGAATGTAAGACAGAGCCAGGTAACAGTTGGAAAGAAAGCAGGGAGTTTTCTTTCTTAAAAGAAAAAAATCTACTGAAATAGTTGCTCAAGTAATTTGAGAGATTTTAAAGGACATTTTAGAAGTCTAGTGGATAAAAGTCAAGAGAAGGAAGAACAGGACTTCTTTACCAACATACTGCCATCTTGTCTGGAGCTGTGTCTATGAGCAAAGTGATAGTGAAAGTGCTCAATAAACTCGCTGCTAAAGGACACAGCTGTGGGAAGGCAGAAAAGGACAGGAGAGCATTTTGTACCTGACATCATCTTTATATCCCTCCACCTACAACAGCACCCCCTCTCCACAACACACACACCAAAGGAATCGCTGGGTTGTCTTCCACCCATAACCACTGGGTTTTTAATAGCCCTTTTAGGGACCACATTATCTTCCCTCAAAAAAATAATAAAGTTACATAACTTTATTATTGGTTATTGTTCCTTCATCCTTTCTCATTTCCTCCTCTCCATTCTTTAACTACAGTATTTTAAAATAAAATGGACTTCTTACATTGTTTGTATTTAAAGATGGCCCTACCGGTGGGATTTGATGGAAATCTATGGATCAGACCTTGGGAATGGAGGGTCGTCAGCTCCAAATGTACCAAAGTGGACAAGCCTCAGGAATAGATTAAATATACAAAATAGAATAAAGCTTTTTATATATATTTTTTCCAAAATGTAGTTAGTTTCTCTGAATCTATAATCCTGGGTGTAATGATATGCTGGCAAAATGGTCTTCCTAATGTACTGATAGTGCAGGAGGCAGTTCACCAGTCAAAGGAGGAGGCCATGCCCACTGCCATACACAGGTAAGAGCTGTAAAATGGGGGATAATAATCAAACCTGCTTCATGGGATCCCTGAGAGAATGAAGTGAGCTAATGCGTATCCAGGAAGGACTTCCAGACGCCAGGTCTGGCACCTAGCAGGAGCTCATGAAATAGGAGCTAGTGTTAGAATATCTTAATACCGAGTATTCACAGCTCAACACTTGTTGACCTACCTCATCAAAGTTGGCTCTTATTACAGTGTCCAGTATTCTCTGACAGTGTGTTCTGTACATCATAATAAAGGTAGAAACCTGTGAGGGTGGGTGGAGGATCAACAACAAAGACATACATTAATACACATTGCTGCTGCCCTTGGACTTCCAGAGTTTAAGTCATTTCTTCCCTGCAGTGGGGATGGAATTCCCCTAACACCTACTCAACCTACTAAACCCAGGTGAGACTGGTTTTCATTACGTGGTGTTCTCTGACCCTCGGCTCCCTCCTCTGTGCTCACACAGCACAAGAGTGTTTCTCCTCAAGATACAGAACCCACTGGTTTCTCCCTCTGCCCCCATTTTCCACCCCCTGAGACTGTGAGCTCTAGGAAAATAAAAATGGTATCTTACTCATGCTCATGTATCAGCACCTAGCACAGTGCCTGGCACATAGAGCTAAGCAGGGCTTATGGAACTAAATTCTCTTCATTGGCTAAGACCACTAAAAAGTTAAAATCCAACGTACATTTATAAGAAGAAGTGATTCTGCCTAAGTCATCATAAGACATTTGGAAATTCTCTGCAATGTGCTTAACCAAAAAAAAAGAAAAAAAAATCATCTCCCTCTCCATTTATCCAGTAAATTTTATGTTTTTTTTTTTTTTAAATTATCTGAGAATTTTAAATCCACAGTGCAGGAAGTTCGTTTATGTGTTTATTGACAAAAAAAGCAAATTTAAGAAAAAAAATAACGATCTATCTAGTTCTTAGATTTAACATATCTTTTACAGATACAAGTTCATTTCCTTCATTTCAGAACATAGACATGCATTTTATGTAAATTTAAGTTGACTTATACAAGCATCTGTCTCCCTGCTTGACTCCAAGCTTCCTAAAAGCAGGACTCGTCTCATTCTGCACTGCATCCCAGATCCCAGTGTGACATGGAGACTTTGTAGAGCTCATACATGTTAGAGCAGCACTGGGTTGCGTCAGTGGGTACATTAAATATGTGATACTCAGCTGGGCGCAGTGACTCACGCCTGTAATCCCAGCACTTTGGGAGGCCGAGGTGGACAGATCACAAGGTCAAGAGATCAAGACCATCCTGGTCAACATAGTGAAACTCTGTCTCTACTAAAAATACAAATTAGCTGGGCGTGGTGTCACGCACTTGTAGTCTCAGCTACTCAGGAGACTGAAGCAGGAGAATTGCTTGAATCTGGAAGGCAGAGATTGCAATGAGCTGAGATTGTGCCACAGCACTCCAGCCTGGTGACAGAGTGAGACTCCGTGGGAAACTTCCCCAAATTTGTTTTTCCAGTCACTTGCTCCAAACACTCTATGATCAAAACTATCAGATTCATTAGACCTATAAAATCTTCTTTGACTATTAGACTATGATTTCACCAACTCCCCTGTAGCACAAGGGAAAATGAACTTTATTCTATGGAAAAGCAATTCAGAGAGGAGGGGTTCTTTCCTCATGAAATGAGACAGCATAATATCATAGGACAGGTATGTAGGTAGACAGACAGAAGATAGATGATAGGTAGATAGACAGGCAGGGATACATGATAGAGTAAATTTTGTTTTAAAATAGTTTTGGATTTACAGAAAAGTTGTAAAGATAGTACTTAGGAGTTCCCATATGCCTCACCCCCTGTTGTGAACATCTTGCATTACTAGGGTATATTTGTCACAACTAATAAACTGATAGCTATAAATTATTATTAACTATAATCCATGCTTTACTTGGATTTCTTTTTCTTTCTTTCTTTTTTTTTTTTTTTTTTTTTTTGAGGTAGAGTTTTGCTTTTGTTGCCCAGGCTGGAGTACAATGGCATGATCTCGGCTCACTGCAACCTCCGACTGCCAGGTTCAAGCGATTCTCCTGCTTCAGCCTCCAGCTGGGATTACAGAAATCATTACTGACTCCATGCGCAGCTAATTTTTTGTATTTTTAGTACAGACAGGGTTTCGCCATGTTGGGCAGGCTGGTCTCAAACTCCTGACCTCAAGTGATCCACCTGCCTTACCCTCCCAAAGTGCTGAGATTACAGGCATGAGCCACCATGCCTTGCCTGGACTCCTATCTTTATATTTTTAAACTCACTATTTTGCAATAAAAGTGTGTATGTGCATGCGTGCATGTGTGTGTGTGTGGAGAGAGAGAGAGAGCGAGAGAGAGAGAGAGAGAGAGGGAGGGAAACCACCCACCCCAAATAGTCACTTCAGGTGTGGTTACCTTCTCCTCAGGCAGGCTGGCTGGCAAATTTAGATCTTTGACATTGGGAAATTCTGGCAGCAGTGTTCCAAGTTTGGACCGGGGTGAATATGCCACTGTCTGTTTGCTCACTTCTTTCTTGCCTGTCTCACTCACCCAGGCGGCTCCTTTCTTGGAATACATCACATCATAATATTGGGAGCTTTCTTTCACTGCAATGCCATAGTAATGGTACCTGGGCCATAAGGAGAGAGAGAGAAAGAGAGAGACTCACATGTACTATTATTAAGTGAGGTTTCCTGAGTTGGGAGTGTTGCCCAAGGCCAAGGAAAGCTGGGGCCATCCTACCTGGGGATAGAGGAGTTAACTCTCCTGTAAGGCTAATATCTCTGAAATATAGAATTAAACCAAAGTTCCACATTGCCAGCCGTCAATCAGGCAGGCAAAAATAACCAAAATTGCCTCCTACAGAAAATGTTAAGTCAAATACTTTGCAAAGCAGAGAGTAGATGAAAAATTTTCCATTAGTACTTGATCTCTGATGTCTAGCCAAATGGGATCCCGGCACCTGAATGTCCCTTCTCTGTGGGAACCCAAGCAGGATATGTTTGTGACTACTAACTGCACCTCCAACGAAAATTCATTTGGCCCATGTTTTTCTTAATCAATACATGGGAGTCTCAAAGAACTGTAGTTTTAAAAAGGCAAATTCAGTGCTTCAGTTGACACTGACGTAAAATGAAGACCAGAACTTTTTATTAACTCAAAATGGGCTTAATATTAGCAATGTTTTTAATTAAGACTAATAAGGGATCGGAGGCTGCATTTTGTTTAGACTTTAGCTATAATCTATTGAGCACTTGCTATATGCCAGGTACTTTGCAAAGGACTTACATGCATTAATTTGAAAAATAACCAAAAATAGAAATTACTACAGTCTTTCTACACATGAGAAACTGGAGGCAAGAAAGCTCAAATAATTTAAGGTCATACAGCTGTTTAGGGGAAGAACAGGTTCTTGAACACAGGTCTTTTTGACTACGAAGCCACAATGTTATCCTCCCGAAAACACTGCAAGGTGGTCTTATCAACTTTGATTTTATCAGAATCATTTATAAAGTTTAATAAGAATACAGATTCCTGAGGCCTCTCTCAGGACCTACTGATTCAGAACTTCTAGGAATGGGGCCCAAGAATCAGCAATGAATCAAGCACCGTAGGGGTAATTCTAAAGCGCATCAGTTTGAGATCTCTGGTACTGAGTGCTCGATGCATATTATCTTATTTAATCTCACAAAATCCCCCATAAGCCTGGAATTAATTATTATCCCCATTTTATAGATAAGGAAACTAACACTCAGGGAATTTAAGTCACACACCCAAGATCACCCAGTGAGTAAGTAGCAGAGGCAGGATTTAAACCTCCCAAGTGCTTTGAGCCACTAAGCCAGTGATTCTCAAGCTTTACTACTACTAAGAATCACCTATGAAACATATTAAAATATCCCTGGTAATCTAGTGGCTATGAATAAAAGAAGAAGAAAAAAACGCATTAAAATAGAGACTCCTGGGGCCCTGTCCCACCCTTAGAGATTCCTATTTTGTAGGTCTAGAGTAGATTTTCACAGTTCCGTGGGCAATACAAATGTTCAGTCACCCATGGACCTTGCTTTCAGAAACACTGCACAACATATTAACTACTTTTCTTTACCCATGGAGATATGATGAAAGTCACAAAATATGACAGATGAGAAAGCATTTTGAGTTATGGGAAGGGCTTTCTCAAGGAGGGAAGAGATAAGCACATCAAAACCTTCCCTCTTCCCAACCCCCTTTACTCCTGATACCATTCCGTGATACTGCTGCTTAGTGGGCATCGCGAATCTATCTGAATGCCTTCTGGGATGAAGAATTCAGACCCTCCGAAGGCAGCCCAGTTCATTTCGCCAGTATGGTTATCAGAAAATTTTTCTTTGTGCTGAGCTAAGTCTGCCCTCTGTGCCTTCCGTGTCTTCTACTACTTTCCAACTGTCATAACTGCCTTTCCACCTGGAAGTCACTTCGTGGGTGGGGGAGGAGGGTGGTTCCGGTGGCTTCAGGTGGGATGACAGTTATGACACGCCTCCCTAACCTTAAAAAGTTCACCTTTATAACTTCTTAAGAGCTGGATCGTCTAATATGTTCAGACCAGACCACTTCTTGACTATTCAGACCTCACATAGCTAAAATCAACAACCACAGTTAAGCTACTGCTCTGATCTCAAGTTCTTCTATTTCAGTTCTGTAGGGCACAGCAACACGCTCCCACACTCCTCACCAGCCACTCACCAGATTTCCCTTTTTTTTCCTTTATTTCTTCTTCAAAAAAAATGGGACATGTGTAGAATGTGGTCTGTCACCCTGAGTGCAGTGGCGCAATCTCTGGTCACAGAAACCTCTGACTTTCAGGTTCAAGCGATTCTCCTTTCTCAGACTCCTGAGTAGCTGGGACCACAGAGGCGTGCCACCACGTCCAGCTAGTTTTTGTATTTTTTGTAGAGACGGGGTTTCACCATGTTGGCCAGGCTGATCTTGAACTCCTGACATCAAGTGATCCACAGCCTCAGTCTCCCAAAGTAGTGGGATTACAGGCATGAGCCACCATGCCCTGCCCACCCCCAAGATTTCTTCTGTCATGGTCAGTTTGCCAAAGGAGTTTCTCTATAATGCCATGATGCAGGTTGGAAGCAAGAGCTTCTTACTGCCTTTCAACTGGTCGAAGGTGTGACCAACTTTGGAGTATCCTTATGTAAGAGGATACAATAAAATTGATTATACAGAATTTTTAAAGAAGATATTGCCCAATTTGCCAACCTCGAGGTTAAAGAAAAAGAAAAACAAAACAAAAACAGACTCTCCCATGTGGACAGAAGGAAATTCTTTTCGTTTGTGCAGGATGGGAAATGTTTCTGCTCTCTCTTTACTATGTGTCTTTACTATGTCTACTCTTCTTAGAAATGAGCAACAAGGTGTTGGAGTCACTGATTCTTCAAAGACCACGAGTTAGAGGAAAATAATTCATTTTCATTTATTCCATACCCTTCTATCCATCCACTCCTCTGTTTGACCAACATTTTGAAATACCTACTATGTGTTCCCCAGCAAACAAGGAAGAACCTGGCTTTTGTACTCAAACCAAGGCTGAAACCTCACTTTTAAACAAATACCAGAATTTTTAAATTATAACTGAGCTTTTTTTTCAGAATTGTTGTCTTGGAAAATTATTAGGAATTTATTCTAAGAGGTCCTTTGTTCAACAATCTTCTGAAAGTCCCTTTAGAGATCAGCTCAAGAGCTTCTGAGCCACACCAAAAAAAATTAGTCTCATTATTTTCAGAACTTTACCAAAAAGGGTTTTTCCCAGTTTGATCATCTATTTTCTTTTCCTACCTTGGCTCCACAGTCAAACTCACCTTTGGAGGATGGGAACGTGCTGCCCAGGGATGAGAGGAGCTGGTGAGGGACAGGGATTTGGCCCAGGGTGAGAGTACTGGATATGCTTTTGACATATCCTTTGAGACAAGACAACTCTTACAAGTCCTATATGGTTGTTTTTCTAAAAAGTTACCGTGTTTTATAGGTCACTATGTGCTGACCTGCTCAATGTGGTCAAAATGCTTAGAAATGCTGCATAATCAGGCACCCTCTAGTGGAGTCACCTTGTACATTAGCATAATAAGGGTTCTAAGCAGTCTTCCAGTAATGGAAACTGTTTAAACTTGATGTTTACCAAGCTTATAGGGCCCGCTGCTCTTCATGGATAACCTATTATCGTCCAACAATTTTTGAAACATCCTTAGAGTCGAGTCCTATAACTCCAGATTTTAATGAAGGCCGAGCAGTATAGGAAGAGATTCCCTTCTTACTGACTCATGCCTAGCAGACAAGTGTCTGCACATCCTTCTGCACTCCTCCGGGCTTTTCTTAAATGTAACTTCCTCTGAAAGACCTTCCCTGGCCATTCCTCTTTTGTTGCTCTCTGCTACAACTCCCTTTGTCCCAGTCTGATTCTCGGTTTTGTCTGTGTTTCCCCACCAGAACGTATGCTCCATGAGGGCAGCAACTGATTTGCTCCTGTGTTCCCAGTACCTAGCACCACATATGTGACACACAGAAAAGATAAAGCGTGAGTTGGTTGGTTGGTTGATGCAACTGATGAATGGAAAGCAGCAAGCCCTTGTGGACCGTAGTGCAGCAGGACCTTTCTGTCCCATCTCCCATGCAGGGAATAGTACAGTTTTGCCTCTCTGGTCTACTGGATACTATAAAAGCAGAGTTTGCTCAGCAAAAGAGTCCAGATAACCTAGTGATCATCCCAGAAGCCACAAGGCAATCCTTTCAATAAGGCCCAAGACTATTTTACAAAATATGCCTAAAAGCAGGGTGGTACAAAATCAGATTCCTTAAAGCAACAGAGCTAACTTGTCTGGGGCTTTTGGACAACCTCTCTTCAGGAGTCCTGAGAGAGGGCTCTGGCTATCATAAAGCTCCTCCATATTCCCTCCAGGCACAGACTTCTGCCAGGCCTGCAGACAGAGCTCAGGATTAAGAGCCAAGGGTCTGGCCTGTCTTGAGGCCCATAGATGTGCGCTCTGC
Source organism: Ateles fusciceps (assembly GCA_036589455.1). NCBI lineage: Eukaryota > Metazoa > Chordata > Mammalia > Primates > Atelidae > Ateles > Ateles fusciceps. The sequence continues at coordinate 7,423,981 of JAZHEH010002159.1, forward strand.
AGGTGGAATGGCCGTCCGGTGCTTACTTTGACTGTCCTCGGGTCCCGAGTCTTCTGGTGGTTAACTGAGGAAACTGCTGCCTTATGATCTGTAAGTCAACAGAAGAATCAGTTACCCAATGGGAAGAGTTGGGAGCACAGTGACTGAGTTTTACAAACAGCCATCTACAGAAGGGAGGAAAACGTAGGTCCTTGGTTGCAATGACTTATTAAGAGTCTGTGAGGACCCTGGAGAAGACTACTGGTGTCAGAGTGGGGCATGTTTGGATAGTTGTGGGGCTCTAGATACTAAGGGGGTCTCACTTGGCCACTCTGTGCCTCACACCTCCTACTTACAATGGAAGGAGAGTTCTAGTTGGTCCAGAACATGCCACTCCCCTATTAAAACCCTCCAATGGCTTCCACGGCACCTGGAACTCAAACCCACACTTAGCCTCTGTAACTCAACCTGCTTACCTTCTGGTCTTCCTCTCTTACAGTTCTCACCTTTACTCACCAGATCCCAGCCACACTGGCTTTTTATTGTTTTCTCTATTACAAATACACCAGCATTGGTCCTCACTGGGGGCCAGGAGTGGAATTTCACTCAGCTCTTCACAAGACTGCCTCCTCTTTTTTTTGTTTTTTGTTTTTAATTGTACTTTAGGTTCTGGGGTACATGTGCAGATCATGCAGAATTGTTGCATAGGTACATACATGGCAAGGTGGTTTGCTGCCTTTATCCCCCCTCATCACCTATATCTGGTATTTCTCCCCTCATTATCCCTCCCCACTCTCCCCACCCCCCTCTGTCCCTCCTCTAGCCCCCCACCTACTGACTGCACTGTGTGATGCTCCCCTCCCTGTGTCCACGTGTTCTAATTGTTCAAGACTGCCTCCTCTTAAACCATTCAGGCGTCTAGACAATGTCCTTCTGGGGCCTTCTCGTACCAGCCAGTGTAGAGTAGCACGACGGTCACATGGCCCTGCTTTGTCTTCTTATCACTTAGCACTATCTGAAGTTATCTTGTTCACTTACTCTTTGGGTGCTTAGTTTATGTCCTCTATTCCTACTTGTACACATGCTCCATGAGAGCAGGGACCTCACACAGGGTTTGACACATGCAAAGACCTCAATCCATATTTGCTGAATGAAGGAATGAAAGCTTGAGGGTATCTTTTATCTGACTGCAGAGCAGAGGATGATAATTGCTGTTGCTCAGGAAAACCACACCAATTCACAAGAAATCCGGGAAGAGAGAGCATCTCTCAAGGTGAAGATATAACCATGGGTCCCCTTTCCTTGGGATTTATAGAGATGACATTTGTGGAGAGGTATGACAGTGCAGGGGTTACGTGCAAGAACTCTGGAACTCAACTACCTGAATTAAATCCAAGCTCAGTCATTGGTTAGGCTGGGTGCCCTTGGGCAAGTTATTTAATATCCATGTGACTCAGTTTCCCCATTTGTAAAATGGGAATGATAATAACCTCTAGAGAATTATTATGAAATTTTAAAAAGTGAATGTATGTAAATACTTTGCAGCAGTGCCTGGCACTTAGTAAGTACTTACTAAATGTTACCCATTATTACCACTGATTACCAGATGACCCTTTAGGATTTTTCAAGTGTAACCAAAGTCTTCCAGACTCCCTTCCCTCCTGGTAAGCATTGAGCAGGCATGCATGGTCAGAGAGAGTAAGCCTTCATGAAGAAATGTTGTTGCTGATTTCTTATTGGTAGGGCATAAGACTTGAGTGCTTTCTCTAGGGATGGGGATGAATCTCTCTGTTGATCTATTCACCCCCTCTTTTATCCACACCAATACTCTCATTGATTGATTTACTCATTCACTCAGCAAATATGGACTGTGACCCTGCTAGCTGTTTGAACTTGGACACACTACTTAACCTCTCTGTACCTGAATTTCCTCCTGTGACATTTGAGGACTAAGGGAGTTGTGTAGTCTTCCCCTAATTGGAGGGCTAGGTGTTGGTGATCTCAACTAAAATGGCATCAGTGGGAAACAAGTGCACAGATTAGTGAGAAATTGAGAACTTGAACAGATAGCATGAAGACTGAGCATTTCTCTACACTGGGGAGCTGACCATCTCCAGTGTAGAGAATGGATGGGCCAGCATTTCAGCATCTGAAAATGGTTGAAAAAAAGATGCACTTCACAAGAATGTTTAGAGAATCTAATGCAATAGCATCATGAAACCACCTTTGGAAGTAAAAGGGGCTTTTAAAATATCATCTCATGGTGATCATACTGAAAAAAATGATGCAATAATTCTATGAATTCTTTAAGGGTACCACTTTGTAGGCAATAAATCCCATCTTTTTAACCCTGACTCATGTAAACTGAGGATCCAAGCTTCTTACTTTATGTCCCTCTCAAACTGTTGTGACCTGAGTAAAAGGCAGCCATTCAAGATGGGGTCAGTAACAGTGCTCTTTAAACACTTTGTCTAGCAATGCAGCCCGAGACTGCAACCAGGTTTAGTGGCCTCATCACCTTGGGTTTATATTAACCTGTGGCCAAGCCCTACAGACTTTCATCACATGAATGGCTTCAGAGCCAGGATTTGAAGCAGCTGTTCACAGAGCCACACTACTGAACAGACATAGACATGCTGATAGAGATAGAAAGAAAACAAGGAAAACTGAGCCAGGGGATTTTTCACATTGGTTTCAAGTGAGTTCTGAGTTTCCTAACCACCCAAGCAAAGAAGATAATACAATAGAGTTAGAAGAATCCCACTATCAATATAAGTGCATATTAGTTGCTTAGAAAAAGCAGAAATATTCATATGTTTAGGTCTGGAAAATTTCTCCTATACCAATGGACACAACTACTGAAGCAAGGTCTCATGTTTTTGTTTTTTGTTTTTCTGAGACAGAGTCTCACTCTGTTGCTCGGGCTGGAGTACAGTGGCATGTCTCGGCTCACTGCAACCTCTGACCTCCTGGGTTCAAGTGATTCTCCTGCCTCAGCCTGTTGAGTAGCTGGGACTACAGATGCATACCAATACGCCTGGCTAATTTTTGTATTTTTAGTAGAGACAGAGTTTCGCCATGTTGTCCAGGCTGGTCTCGAACTCCTGACCTCAAGTGATCCGCCCACCTCAACCTCTTGAAGTGCTGGAGTTACAGGTATGAGCCACTGCATTTAGCTAACAGGGCATCATGTTTAACCCTTTGTTATTCACAGACACTTCAAAACGGATAATATTCAGTGCTGTCAAAGCTGTAGTAAAACTGGAATACTCAGATGGCTGATGATATCATTTATTAGTACAACCATTCCCCAAAGCATTTTAAAAACATATAAGAAGCATAAAACACTCATATTTTTGATCTATTAATTCCAAGGCAATAATCTAAAATAAGAAAAGCTAAATGTGAGGCTACTAATGACAGTGAAAAATTTGAAACAACAAATGTCCAATGATAGGAAATTATCTAAAAATATAGTATATATACACCCCATAGAAATTATGAAAGAGCCATTAAAAATGATAGTAACAAAAACTATGTCACAACTCCAAAAAATGCTTATAATGTTAAATGAAATAGGAGAACTCAATCTAAGTTTATATTAGAGTTATATAACAGGGAATTGTTTATAGAAATATAGGAATAAACAGGTAATGTGGAAAAATGAAAAATGGGTATTTGTTAGGGTATTGGGATTGTGGGTAGAACAGAAAGGGTTTGTATATTCATGTACTAAATCGACTTTTTTTTGCAAATAGAAAAGGATCTTATTAGGAATAACTGTGAAAGTTCAAGATAATCTTGGAAGAAGCACCTAAAATCTACCAGAATGTTATAGTGTTTTATTTCTTTCCTTTTTTTAAAAAAAATAAATCATTTCCTATTTTCTATAACCAATATGCAGATAATTAAAGAAAGCAGCAAATGTTTTGTTTGGTTGCTAAGCCTTATGATAACTTGATTTAAGAGACGGGCTAAGTTCTGAAATCTTTCTAAGTGTTTATCCAAATGGTATCCTACGTAACATCTATAAATCGGCACAGGCCAAGCCCCAGATCCCTAACCCTAGGTTAAGGTACCAGGGGTTGCCGACTGTGTTGCAGAGATGTAACAGAAGGCCCCTGGGAAATGACTGGCCTTCTGGAGTCACTTGTTCTACCTCTGCGAGGTAGTGACATGTATAATCAGTGTGTTTGTAATTCTACGCACGGTGATGTTGAGGCATTATCAAGCCATAGCATGGGGCCTGGGAATTCACAGATCAATTTAATCTATGACTCCCTTCATCGCTGATGGTTTTTACTTATTCTTTTTGAATAATGTATAGATCAATACATGCAGTTTTAGCATCTGTGTGACCAGCATCAAACTTCACTGAGTTACCTAACACAGAACAGGAGAGTCCTAGTCCTCCCTGACTCCTCTTTTCCTAACACTGCATAACCATGGGTCCTGCTGATTCTGGCTTCAGGACATCTCCTAAACCTAGCCCCTTCTCTCTTTCTGCCCTTACCCCCCACTACTGCTCTAGCCCATTATCATCTCTCACTGCTTGGACCACAGAAACATTCTTCTAACTGGTTTTCCTGCCACCAGTCTTGTTGCCTCACCAGTGGGATTTGTTTTTTTGAGACAGGGTTTCACTCTGTTGACCAGGCTGGAGTAGTGGTGCCATCCTAGCTCACTGCAGCCTTGAATTCCTAGACTCGAGAGATCCTCCTACCTCAGCCTCCAGAAAAGCTAGGACTATAGGCATATGCCACCACGCCAGGCCTCAGCAGCAGGATCTTTCTAAAATGCCAGTATAATAATTTCATTTCCTCATTGAAAATGTTGAGTGTCTTCTTGCCGTCCACTCTGAATAAAAAGCCAGCTCCTCAGGCTGGTCCATGAGGCCCTCTGTGATCGACTCCTGCCCAGCTGCCCAGCCTAAAATCCAGCCGCTCCTCAGAGCTCGAGGCTCATTTTGGCCCCACATCCACAGTCCTATTCCCTGTGCCTGGAAGGCCAAGGCCACACTGTTTCCACCCACCCCCAAGGAACTCCTAGTTTTCTCTGAGCCTCTCCCGCTTGCCCTGTGGCCCTTCCCATGTGGCTTTAGCTGCCTCCTTTCTCTGCTTTCCTACTGAATTGGGAAACAATGGTAAACAGTGGTTAGGCACACAGGCTTTGGAGTCAGGTTCACTTGGGTTCCAGTCCTGGCTCAGGCACTGTGCTAACCACTTTATATGTATTATCTCAGTTGATCATCCTAACAATCCAGTGCCAGATTCCACTATTTCCCTGTATAGATGAGTAAACTGAGGCTTAGAGAGGCTAAGCAACCTGCACAAAGCCACACAGCTCGGATGCAGATATGCGATTTGAATGCATCCAGTCTGACTTAACACTCTCCCACCGCAATGCTATGGCTTCTGGATGAATGAGAGTGTCCCCAAGTCTCTCATTCCTTCCTTTAACAGCAACCTTTATTTCTTTTATGTCATATTCCTGCATTTACACATTACGTGTGTTTGAGGAATGAAATGATTTCTCGTTCTCATCAACTCTTCAGTGAAGATTTCTATTCTCCTCACTCTGACCCTCTTGGAAATGTTCTGGTGGCCACTGTTACGAACAGGATCTGAGGGCTCTGCACCTAATAGGCTAGGGAAGGTGGGAAGCAGCTGAAGGGATAGGAACATCAGCAGGCAGCCCCATGTCTCCTCCTGAATGAAATTTACCCGCATCCACTCAAGTGGCAATCCGGCAGTGAAACACTGCTGCTTAATAAAATGCTAAGCAAAAATCATTCTGTCTGCACAATGTAGGTCCCCAAGTAGGTTTACTGAAGGAATGATCCAGATCATTACCTGTCTACCCAGAGGCCTCTGGCAATTCTCTATGGCCACCTGACTTAGCAGAGGTCCCTTTGATTGAAACTCAGACACCACTCTTTGCTTCCAGCTTTTCTCTCTAAATTTCTTTACATGAACTCGAGGTTCTATCCAAGTCAGACTACTTGGTGTTGCGCTATTTCCCCGAATGCCTGCCAGGCCCATACCTCTGCACCTTCTACCCTCAACTCTCTCTCCCTCCTCACTACCTGTGCCCTCAGAGCCCATCCAGCCACCCAGTCTGCACTCCACTGCTCTATAAGCCTTTCCCATTACCTGACCACACTAGAACTTGCCCTTCCCCAAACTAGAAGCTAGAGTACGTGCCACTTCCAATCTGTGACCAAGTTCTACCTGCTATCTTCATATCCTGATTCTACCCATATCCTCCCATCTCCACCTATCCCAGGACCATGATCTTGCACCTGGATTGCTGCAATGGTCTCGTTGGCCCTGCTTCCTGTCATGCCCCATCACAACCACTTCTCCATGAAGCCTCTAAACAAAACCCAGACCCACCAGGTCCTGCCTGATTGGCCCTCCCTTTGTTCCAGCTTAGCTCTCCCACTCCTCTCCCAATTCCTATGTTCTCGCCATACGGAATGGAACTTCTTCCAAGTTTCATGAACACATTGTGTTCTGTCTTACTCTGGCCCTTCCCACAGGATGTTCTCATTGTCCAGAGCCCTCTCTTCACACCCTTTTTCTGCCTAATGTCTATTGATCCTCACATCTCAGCTTGTACCTTATTTCTTCCCAGAAACTTTCCCTGGGCCACTTGTTGGGTGACATAGTTATGCAATCCATAGAATCTTTTTTTTTTAAATTAAAGTTGACATATAAAATTGTGTATATTTCTGGTGTACAATATGATTTTTTTTTGAGACAGAGTCTTGCTCTGTCACCCAGCTGGAGTGCAATAGTGCGATCTCGGCTTACTGCAACCTCTGCCCGTGGGTTCAAGCAATTCCCCTGTCTCAGCCTCCCAAGTAGCTGGGACTACAGGTGCCTAACACCATACCTGGCTAATTTTTTGTATTTTAGTAGAGACAGAGTTTCACCATGTTGGCCAGGATAGTCTCAATCTCCTGACCTTGTGAACCGCCCACCTTGGCCTCCCAAAGTGCTGGGATTACAGGCGTGAGCCACCATGCCCGGCAATATGATGTTTTGAAATATGTATACATTGTGGAATGGCTAAATTGAGTTAGTTAACATATGCATTACCTCCCAACTTGTTATTTTTTTGTGATGAGAACACTTAAAATGTACCCTCTTAGCAATTTCTTTTTCTTCTTGTTTTTTTTTTTCTTTTTGTTTTTGAGACAGAGTCTCACTCTGTCACCCAGGATGGAGTGCAGTGGCATGACCTCAGCTCACTGCAACCTCCGTCTCCTGGGTTCAAGTGATTCTTGTGCCTCAGCCTCCCTAGTAGCTGAGATTACAGGCATGTACCACCATGCCCAGCCAATTTTTGGATTTTTAGTAGAGATGGGGTTTTGCCAGTTGGCCAGAACGAGTTCAAGCTCCTGGCCTCAAATGATCCACCCACCTCTGCCTTCCAAAGTGCTGGGATTACAGGCCTGAGCTATCGTGCCTGGCCAGCAATTTTCAAGAATACATTGTCATTAACTATAGTTACCATGCTCTTGAACTTATTCTTCCTAATTGAAAGTTTGCATTCTTTGACCAAATTTCTTCAACTCCCCCACCCCATAGAATTTTTTATAAATAATCAATGTTGTACTTAGCTCTATAAAGTCCTTACCTAGGCTTGTAAGACTCCACACAAACTGGATCTCCAGCCTCATTTTCCCCATGTTCAACAAGCTGCAGTCTCAGTAACCATAATAGGTTACTTTTTTTGTATGAATACTTTTGTATGAATACTTTTTTTGTATGAATCCAAGCTAACGGTCCAAAGCTTGGATTCATTCACCAACAGATATCCACCAGCTCCTGCTATAGGCTGGACATTTTGCTAGGCACCAAGAAACACACTGAGCAAAACAGAAACCACCTCTGTTCAAGAAGCTTACATTCTAGTGTGAGAAGACCAAAAATAAATGAAAAAATCAATGTATGTTCTATCAGGTAAGTGCTCCAGAGAGTAAAGAAAATGGAGGTGGGGGCCGGGTGTGGTGGCTCATGCCTGCAATCTCAGCACTTTAGGAGACCTAGGTGGGCAGATCACCTGAGGTCAGGAGTTCGAGACCAGCCTGGGCAATATGGAGAAACCCTCATCTCTACTAAAAATACAAAAATTAGCCAGGCGTGGCGGCGCATACCTGTAATCCCAGCTACCCAGGAGGCAGAGGTTGCAGTGAGCTGAGATCATGTCACTGCACTCCAGCCTGAGTTACACAGCAAGACTGTGTCTTGGAAAAAAAAATGGAGGTATAAGTATTATTTTGTTTAGGGCAATTAGGACTCAGTGATCACGTGGCATCCGGGTGGTGACCTAAAGGAAGTGAGAGAATAAACTTTGTGGATATCTGGGGGAAGAAAATTGCAAGAAGGAATAGTCCATGGGAAGGCCCTGGGGTGGGAGCTTGTCTCACTTGCTTCAGGAAGAACGAGGAGGCCCATGTGGCTGGAGCAGAGTGAGTAGGCAGAGAGAGAGCAGTAGGAGAAGAGGTCAGGAGGCTGGAGGGGTTCGCAGGGCCTTGCAGGCCTTTGTAAGTGTGTCTGCTTTTTCTCTTAGTGAGATGGGAAGACTTCCAAGGGCTTTAAGGAGGGGAGTGGGGAACAAGATCTGACTTACCATGCAAAAGGGTCACCCTGGCTACTGTGTGGAGAATTGACTTAGGGACAAGCATGCAAGCAGGGAAAACAGTTGGAAGGCTACTGCAGTAGTCCAGGTGGGAGAGAAGGTGGCTCAGTGCATTAACTCACTGACTCAATGAATGAAAGAAAGAACGAACGAATCATCCCTCTTTGATAGGCCATTGAAGTTGTCTCCAGTATTGTGTTAATGCAAATAATGCTATAAGCAATATCTTTGTGTGTCACAATTTTTGTTTTTTATTGTTGATACTTTGTTTTGGAATTTCCTCCTCATTCCTTTCTCAAAGGTAGAGCTGCTTTATCCAAGGGGAGACGCATTTCAATGCTCTTAAAACACACTTTTATAAAGTATAGGAGAGCATTAACACTTTATAAAAATGTGCTAAATTGAAAAGCCAAAAAAGACCTTTTGCTCTTTCTTCCATATGAGCAACAGGTTCTTCATCTATGAAGTGGGGATCATAACACTTGTCCAGCTTATCGCACAGGCTCATAGCAGGATCAGAGAGGCTAGAGACTGGGTACCCAGGCTTACCTCCTGGTACTTCACCAGCCGGAAGTGGAACAAGAATGGAAGGCAAAGAGCTCAACCTCAACAGGCTTTCACAGCCCACTGGCTGGAGGGGGAGCAAGGAGTGACCAGCTGCCAGGGAGGGGCCGGAGCAGGGGGTCCGTACCCATTAACACTCCCCCTCTGCCTCTCTAGTGACTCTTCCTCTCGTTACCATTATTTTCTAGCCCTTTCTCTTCACTGACAGAGTTAGCCCTCCATATTTCCATCCTTTCGTGGATTTGCAGGTGCTCCTCATTCAGTCTAGTGTTTGGGCTTTTGTGGTATATTATGCTTTCCTAAGGAACGTATTAGCGTGGTTGGAATATTTGGTTCTGTTTGTGAAAATTCTTTTACCTCAAAGTATCTGATGGCCAAATCCTCTCCTCCTCCTCCAAAGAGAGAAAAAGGCAATCTCAAGTAAAGAAATCAGAGGAAAGGGAGTTTGTTGTGAGTAGGAGATGGGGGATGGGTAGAAGTGCTGCTGTATCACATCACATTCTGCCCAAATGCAGGTCAAGACTTTTCCCACTCTGAGCAAAGAAAGGGCTGTTGCAGATAGCACCTCCTCCTTGCAGCTGCAACAAAAACCTGTGGGAAGGGGGTTTGGCTTTTTTTTTTTTTTAAGTGTTTCTTATGGACTGCAAATTACAAATTATTCTCCTCTCCTTTCACTAAATAATCAACTGGTCCCTGAATCTGAAAGCCCAGCACAATTTAGTTTGAGTCTCAAAATGCAGGGTTGGTTCAGCCCCGCTCAGGCTGCTCAGCTTTTAATTTCTGGAGCAAGACTCAGCAAACAGTAAAACACTTTTGTGGAGCTGTGAAAGTTGAGCTTCACTGTTTGATAAATGAGCAGACAGGCAGGCAGCCCCCTCTTTCTTTTTTTGTATGGATTCAATGAAGCCTGCCTAAAGAACGCCACATGCTGTTCTAGCTACTGATCTAACATTCCGCAACATCCCAGCCTTCCAAATTCCCTTTAATTACTCATGAATCCCACCCTTCTCTCTTTCAGCCTGGGCAGACAGAGCTGGGGGGCTCCACGGGGATGGGGGTGGGAAGCAGAGAAGCTCTGGAGAACTACTGTCTCTGGAGCTGTTGGAATTCCTTTTTAGGTGGTGATGGCCATGTCACTCATCTCCCCCTGTCCATTCTCCTCCCCCATACACCACACTCCAGTTGAAGGTAACCCAGCATGCAGGATACCCTTACATCATTTTGTGGGTGCAATTTTTTTTCAAGAAACATGAGTTTGAAGCAAGCATTTCCGAGATGACATAGTCAAACAATTGCCCTCTTAATTTAAGATGAGGAAAGGAAAGAGTGAAAAGGGGAACTGTCAGCCACTGAGCATCACTAAGCACTATGACTTAAATGAGGTGGTTTTATACTCGGTAATACATTTTGTCTTAGAAAACACCACTGGAGGCCAGGTGCAGTGGCTCAAGCCTGTAATCCCAGCACTTTGGGAGGCTGAGGCAGGTGGATTGCCTGAGCTCAGGAGTTTGAGACCAGCCTGGGCAACACAGTGAAACCCCTCTCTACTAAAATACAAAAAATTAGCCCGGTGTGTTGGCGTGTGCCTGTAGTCTCAGCTACTCGGGAGGCTGGGGCAGGAGAATAGCTTGAACCCGGGAGGTGGAGGTTGTAGTGAGCCAAGATCGTGCCACTGCACTCCATCCAGCCTGGGCAACAGAGTGAGACTCCATCAGGAGAGGGGGGAGGGGGAGGGGGAGGGGAAGAGGAGGAGAAAGAAAAGAAAAGAAAAGCAAGCAAGCAAACAACATTGGGGGAGAGTTTGATGATGTCACTTTACAAGTGAGGAATGAGGAACTGGGATCTAAGATGATTCAAGGCTGCCTCCATTCACGGTCTCTGGCCAATAGAAGAAACAGGAATCTGATTCTCCTGCCTGTCATCTTCCTTACTGTGGCTGACACATGCCCACACACTCCAGAGCCAGCAAGGTGAAACCCCTGCCCCATGGCCTCTCTTGGTGTTGTCTCAAGAGCCACCCCCAGAGCCACCCAGGAAGGCCATTTAGTCTCATCACTCTATACATCACTGAATACAGCCTTCAGTTTTGACCTCAAATCATATGATCTTGATCAGCTTGATCTCCAAACTTAGTCATCAGGCTTTTGTTTCCAAAAATTCCACCCACCCTCAGCAGGTAAAGATTTGCCATCAACGAGAAGTGATCTAAAAGAAATTCTAATGCAATGGAATCAGTAGATATCCTTCCACACATTGAAGGAGATAAACTCATATGTCAAATAGAGTCAAGTATGCTGAACACGGTTTAAAAATGAGAGTTGTGTGTCTTATTTCAGGGGTAATTTTAGGTGTGGGAAAAGAAGGGCTTTTCAAGTAGCAAGAAATTAGAAATTTAATACAATGACAAGTTCCTGTTTTATAACCATGTATTGTGGAAATCTTGTGGTGTGTTTTTAAAACACACATAAGAAACAATTCTTTGAGCAAGAGAGAGAAATGATTAGGGAAATAAGTTGGTTAAAGGGAACTAATTGTCATAAATTTAACTCTGAAAACAGGATATTCACTTTCTTTTGACAATAAACCTAGTCTATTTTTCAGAAAAGAAAAAATAATTAAAGCTGGTAGTATGAATGGGGGACTATAAAACACCCTACCTTAATTCTTCCATCTAAAATCAGTGTTTGCTGGGGTCATTTTACTATGCTGATATAATTCTTACCTATCAACAATTTTTATGGCATCTCCTGGGTGCCAGGAAGTGGGGAATGAAAGGGTTAGAGAATGCTACAGGTTCCACAGGAAATTCCCTAAGAGAAATTGCAAACTTTCTACAAGAAATTCATACTGAGTGCAATGAAACAGATGTAGAATTTCAAATCATGCATATGGATTGATGAAGGGTTCCTTGAAAAGCCCCAAGGCCGGAAAGGAAACAGTGAATCTGTTGCCCCTTGAGGGGTACCACAATGGCAATAACAAGAAATTCTAAAAATCCATATGTGAACCCTTCATTGTCCTCAGGGTGACTGGATAATGTGTCACGTGTGCATGAGAGAAGGCAGTCATCACACACTGATTTAGCTAGAATGAGGTGAGTTACATAAGATACAGGTGAAGTCAAAAATGGAATATTCTGAAGATGATAATAAGAGAGGGCGAGGGTGGTGATGGCAGCATGTGTGTGATGTAGGACATTTTTAGAACAATTGTTCTCAAAATTGTTCAGAAGAGCACCTAGAAGGGCTGGAACATTGATATGTTAGTGATGATATATTAAAAACATGATGTGTTCAAGTCATGAAATATTGCTATAATAAACTGAAGTCCTAACTAACAAGCATTAAGTGTTTATATTTATCAGGCTGTGTGCTAAGTAGCCCTTTTGTAGTCATTATCTCAACAATTCTCCGGGTGATTGAGTGCTATCAATATTCCATTTTACAGATGAGGAAACTGAGGCCCAGGGCTGTTAGGAAATTATCTGAGCTCACACAGCTGCTAAGTGGTATAACCAGGATTCAAATTCAAATCCAAACAGTTGGCTGGGTGTGGTGGCTCATGCCCGTAATCCCAGCACTTTGGGATTGAGACCATTCTGGCCAAAATGGTGAAACCCCGTCTCTTCTAAAAATACAAAAATAAGCTGGGTGTGGTGGTACACACCTGTAGTCTCAGCTACTCAGGAGGCTGAGGCAGAAGAGTCACTTGAACCCGGGAGGCAGAGGTTGCAGTGAGCTGAGATTGCGCCACTGCACTGCAGCCTGGCGACAGAGCGAGACTCCATCTCGAAAAAAAAATAACAAAACCAAACAAAAAAAAACAAAGAGTTTGACTTCAGAATTTTACACGGCACTACACTAAAAACAAACAGGCAAAACCACCTAAAGAAACCTGGTGTGAAATCAGACATTCTGACATGGACACCCCACAGCAGATTCATAAAAATTAAGAAAAATATATGCAAGAATTAGAAGTAGAAGGAAAGTCTGTCTATGTACGTATTTTGTTTCTTTGATAACTGGAAAAAGGCCATCTTTGAAGGATCCTAAAGATGCCTCAAGAGTGTCCTCATCTTCTGCTTTGTCAGTTAAGGGGTGTGCAAGTGACCCCAGGTCAGGGTGGGAGGAGGGTGGGCAGACTGGTGGGACTAGAATGGCCACCATGTAAATGAGGGGGGTGTTTGTCCTCCTCTCCAATGCAGACAAGTGCAACTGATGAAGCACAGGTCCCCAGAATACACTTGGCTTTTCTCCCCATTGCTCAAGGACGGTCAGCAAGGAGAAAGGAGACAAATCTTCAAGGATGAGCCACCCACAACCCAAACTGCCAATTGTCTATGTCCTCATTGGAAAAATGCAGGATATAAATAAATTCAATTCATACGAGCATATCTGTCGCCCCAGCTTCCCTTTCTCCAGTCTCCCAACCTCTTACTGGGTCTCTTCCCCCACTCTCAGCCCCACCACTGGATCTAGTTTGGGGAAGAGGGGAGACCTGCCACTAAATGTAGGAACAGGGGGAAAACCACTCAGTCCCTCTGGGCCTTCATTTCCTCATCTGGAAAGTGAAGGGATTGCATCAACTCATCTCTAAGTCTTAACAGATTAAACTCACGCCTACTGAAGTGTTAGTGAGTAATAAGTATTAATGAATGATCTTATCCTGTTCTAGTTGCATTTTTACAGACTTAAATGAGTGGAATTGAGGAATTTAAGACATCACTAAGCCTTTATTTCAGAAGGTATATTTTCAAGGCCAAATGGCCTCTCCACATATTCAAATTACACTGTATCATAACTCTCTAGTGCCTATCCATAAGCCTGCCTTTTCCTGAAAAGTTCAGCAAATTGTTGGCCATGAATCATGTCACCCTCCACAGTCTTAAGTGATCACATTTTACCACCTATGTTACCTCCCATGAGCTTATAATTTGAGAGAATAACATATACTCTTCCAGGTTCCTGAGTTTCATTTCATAGCTGTAGCATATACAAGCATGCATAGATATGTGAAATGTCCTTATGTGGATAAAATGGCTAGCTGCCTACTCCTTCCCCCACTAAACCCTAATTATTTCCCTTTTTTCCCTTTGTCCTTAGTCCAAGGTAAATAAATCCTAATTATTTATTTAAATTTAAAAAAAATTTAAGAGATGGGCTCTCACTGTGTTGCCCAGGCTGGATTTGAACTCTGGGGTGCAAGCAATCCTCCCACCTCAGCCTCCTGCCTGAGTAGCTGGGACGATAAGCCTGCACCAACTGCACCTAGCTCAAACCCTGTTTTTTATTCCAGGATAGAGTGGACCACATTCTTGCCTCCCCTGATAGCCAAAGGCAGACAATGAGATGTAGGGGAGAATCACTGGGCTGGGCTCTGGGAGAGTCTAAAGAGAGCTGACTGAATTGGGAGTTTTGACCTTCTCCCCTTACCCCATTTTTTTTCTACTTCTTTCCTGGAAGACAGTCTTTGGAGTCTAGCAATCATTTTAGACCATGATGTGATACAGAAACTGGAAGGCATCTGCTAGAAATGGCAGAGCACAAAGATAGAAAGAACCTGGGTCTCTGATGCTCTTATGGAGCTGTCCCACTACAGCTGGGTTACCTTCCCTTAGACTCAGTTTATGTAAGAAAAGTAGGACTACTAATTTATTTAAGCCACTATTGAGGAATGGGGAAGGACATCTTTCACCACGGCCCCAATTTCTTTAACAACTCATAGACCTTCTGGTTTCCACCCAGGATCTACTTTACAGGGAACACTCCAGTGTTTAGTTCCTTGGCATTGACCAGAAATCCAATATTGACAACATAAGCCCTGGAGTCAACTATCTCATCTTTAAGTGGGAATAAAAACAGCATTTTGACTTCCGGTTTCTGGTTCTGCATATAAGAAGCTTTAAAGCCACCACTCCATCCTAACGAGTAAAAAGCAAAACATCTGAAAAATCAACAATTTTTCTTGTGTCCCTAAGAGAGGGGGAGGACACAGAGCAAACTGCTGCCCCAAGATTGGAGAGACAGGCAAATACAGGGAGTTGTGGCTGCCTGGAACAGAGACTCAGGAGTGGGAACTGCCTCAGGAGTCAATGCTGGGGTAGGAACACCTGAATTGTCATTGACAACTTGTGAAGGCTTAATGCAGACAAGGCTAAAAGTTAAAAAATTACTCCAGGGAGGCCCAATCATAGGGGAACCCACACAATATTGACAGATATACCTTTAGGAGCTTGAACAGGTTTCCACAGTAAATATCAGAGAAAAAGTCCCTCATGCTTCCGGCAGCGGGAGGAGAAAACGGCACCATTTTGGAATACACCAAAGCACTCTGTTCTTCTTAACAAGCGCTGCTTTCAGGAGAAGCTAGTTAACCAGAGCCTAACCTGCTGGGGTATTATCAGAGCCTAACTGACTTGGGAGAAGGGGGAATACCCAACCCCAGTCAGCTCTAGCCTTCCATGCGGAGAAGGGAATTACCCCAGTACCCCCCTCTAACCTTCCATGTGAAAGAAGGGAAATACCCAATTCTAGCCAACTTTAGCCATCCTGTGACATCTAAGAGGAGAGGAAAAAAACGGAGAAACACTTGTAAAGTTCATAGTCCAGGGGCATAGGATCACTAAAGGATTGAGACCTAATCACAGGACAATAGGTTTCTTCCCCCGCACCCACAACACACCTTACCACCACATGACTCAAGGAGATTTACAGCAGTTCCGTTTTCACCTGGTACATCATGTTCAGCCACCAAGAAAAAATTACAAGGCATGCTAAAACACAATTTAAAGAAACAGCAAGCATCAGAACCAGACGTGGCAAGGATGTCGGAATTATCAGACCAGGAATTTAAAACAACTGTGATCAATTTGCTAAGGGCTCTAATTGATAAAGTAGACAGCATGCAAGAACAGATGGGCCATATGAGCAGAGATAGAAATCCTAAGAAAGAACCTAAAAGAAATGCCAGAGATCAAAAACACTGTAACAGAAATGAAGAGTGACTTTGATGGATCTGTAGGTGACTAGACACAGCTGAAGCTTGTGTATATCTCAACAGAAACTTCAAAAACTAAAAAGCTAAGAGAACAAAGACTGAAAAACAGAATATTCAAGGACTATGGGGCAACTACAAAAGATGTAAATACACATAATAAGAATATCAGAAGGAGAAAAAGAGAGAAAAGAAGCAAAGAAATATATGAAACAAAAATGACTGAGAATTTCCCCCAAATTAATGTCAGACACCAAATCACAGATTCAGAAAGCTAAGAGAACACCAAGCAGGATAAATGTCAAATAACAAACAACAAAAAACCAAACCATAGGAAAGCGACATCAAGGCATATCATTTTCAAACTACAGAAAATCAAAGATTTAAAAAAAATCCCAAAAAAAGCCAGAGAGAAAAACAACCCAGGTTACCGATACAGAACAAAGATAAGACCATCTTCTGATTTCTGCTTGGAAATCATGTAAACAAGAAGAGAGTGAAATGAAATATTTAAAGTATTGAGAGAAAAAACCTACCAACCTAGGTTTCTGTACACTGAGAAATTATCCTTCAAAACTGAAGTGTAGTAAAGACTTTCTCAGACAAACAAAAATTAAGGGAATTTGTTTTCAGTAAACCTGACTTGCAAGAAATGTTAAAAGAAATTCTTTAGGGAGAAGGAAACTGATATAGGTTAGAAACTCAGATCTACACAAAGAAAGGAAGAGGACTGAAGAAGAAATAGGCGAAGCAAAATAAAAACATATTTTTCTTGTTTTTTAATTGATCTAACAGATGACAGTTTATTCAAAATAATAATGGCAACAAAATATTTGATGTGTATATTAATTAAAACACATACTTAAGTATGTGTGTATGTGAATATATATTTGTTTTTAATTGATCTAACAAACCCAACAGTTTATTTCAAAATAATAGCAACAAAATATTTGATTATGTATATGATCAGATACATAATTACATACATTTACACATGCTCATGTAGGCTTATGTAAAGTGAAATGAATGACAGAAAAAATACAAGAGAAAGGGAAGGGAAGAATTAGGGTAATTTTGTTATTTTTTTTTTTTACAGAGGGCAGCAAAGTTATGATTTTCTCATTATAAGTTGCTCACCCTTCTTGAGAAATGGTATAGCGTTATTTGAAAATGGTCTTGAATTAGTTGTAAATATATATTGCAAATTCTAGGACAGCCATTTAAAATGTATTTTTATGTTAAAGTATAACTGATATGCTAATAAAGGAGAAAAAATGGAATGATATGAAGTGGTCAATTAAAACTGCAAAGGGCAGCAGAAGAGTGGAAGACAAAAACAGTAACAACACGGGCAACAAATAGAAAACAGTAACAAATATCATCAATATTAATCTAATTTTATCAATAATCACTTTGAAGATCATGGTCTAAATGCATCAATTAAAAAACAAAGATTGCCTGAGCAGATCAAAAAACAAGACCCAACCATATATTGTCTATAAGAAACTCACTTTAGATATAAAGACCCATATATACTAAAAGTAGACTGATGGAGAAAAATATACTATGAAAACACTAATCAAAAGAAACAGGAATAACTATATTAATTTCATATGGAGCATACTTCAAAGCAAAGAAAGTTATCGAGGATAAAGAAGGGCACTATATAATTGTAAAGGTATCAATCTTCAAGAAGACACAGTGGTTCTTAATATACATGTGCCTAACAACAGAGCATCAAACTACATGAGGCAAAAACTAATAGAACTGCAAGGAAAAATGAATCTACTATCATAGTTGGAAACTTCAATACCCATCCATCAGAAATGGAAATCAGTAAGGCAGAAGATCAGTAAGGACATGAATCAATTCAATATAATTGACATTAATAGACTACTTCATCCAAAAACAGCAGAATATATATTCTCAAACTTACATGGCACGTTCATCAAGTTAGATCACATTCTGGGTCATAAAACACAAAAATTATATAATGTCTGCTCTCAGGCCACAATAGAATTAAGCTAGAATTTAGTAACAGAAAGATAACTAGAAAATCCTCAAATATGTGGAAATAAAACAACAATTCTACATAACTCATGGAACAAAGAAGAAATCTCAGAGAAATAAAAATATTTGAACCAAATGAAGATGGAAGCACGACATTAAAATTTGTGAGATGCAGTGAAAGCACTGAATAGAGGAAAATGTATCACACTGAATACATGTATTGGAAAAGAAAAAAGATATAAAATCAATAATCTAAGTTTCTATCTTAGAAAACTAGAAAAAGAAGAGTGAATTTAATTTGAAGTAAGAAGAAGAAACAATAAGAATTAGAGCAGAAATCAATGAAATTGAAAACAGGAAATCAATAAAGAAACTCAATGAAACCAAAAGCTGATTCTTTGAAAAGAGTAATAAAATTGTTAAGCCTCTAGCAAGGATATTAAAGAAAAAAAGAGAGCAGACCCAAATTAGTAATATAAGAAATGAAAGAGGAGACACCACTACAGATCTTATGGACATTGTAAGGATAATAAAGGAATACTATAAATAACTCTATGCCCACAAATTTGATAATCCAGATGAAATGGACTAGTTTCTTGAAAGATTTGATTTGCCAAAACTTACATGAGAAGAAACAGACAGAATAGGTCTATAGCTATTAAATATATTGAATCAATATTTAATAACCCCAAAAACAGAAAGCACCAGCTTCAGATGGCTGCACTGGTGAATTCTACCAAACATTTACAGAAGAAACTTTGTCAATTCTTTACAATCTCTTTCCGAGGACAGAAGCAGAGGTACTATACTTCCTAACTCTTCTATGAGGTCAACTGTTACCTAGTACCAAAACCAGAAAAAAGACATTAAAAATAAGTTACAGACCAATCTCCCATAAACACAGATGCCAAAATCCTTAACAGAATATTGCAAATTGAATCAAATGATGTGCAAAAGCAATTATACACCATGATCAAGTGGGATTTATCCCAGATATGCAAAGCTGGTTTGACATTCAAAAATCAGTTAATGTAATCTATGACATCAACAGGCTAAAAAAAAAATGATCATATTAATAGATGCCCAAAAAGCATTTGGCAAATTGCACCACCCACTCATAATTTGGAAACAAACAAACAAAAAACAAGCCAGCCCTCTCTGCAAACTAGGAATAGAGGGTAACTTCTTCAATTTGATAAAGAATATCTATAAAAAATCTACAGCTAACATTATACTTAATAGTAAGAAACTCAAAGTTTTCCCACTAGGATCAGGATCAAGGCAAGGATGTCCCCCTTTCACCACTCCTTTTCAATATCATACTGCATTAGCCAATGCAATAAGACAACAAAAGGAAATAAAATGTATGCACATTGAGAAGTCAGAAATAAAACTCTTTGTTCACAAATAACATAATCGTCCCAGTAGAAAATCTAAAAGATTCTACAAAAGAAAAAAAATTCTCCTGGAACTAATAAGCAAGATTGTAAGACACAAAGTTAATATATGGAAGTCAATCACTTTCCTATATAACAGTAATAAACAAGGGGTATTTGACATTGAAAACACAATACTATTTATGTTAGCATCCACCTAAAATAACATATTTATGTAGAAATCTAACAAACTATGTATAAGACCTATAAAGGAAAACCACAAAATTCTGATGAATGAAATCAAAGAAGAACTAAATAAAAATAGAGGTTCCATGTTCATGGATAGAAAGATGCAATATTACCAATATGCCAGTTCTTCCCATCTTGATCAATAGATTCAATACAATCCCAATCAGAATCCCAGCAAGTTATTTTGTGGCTCTCAATAAATCGATTCTAATGTTTCCATGGAAAGTCCAAAGACCCAGAATAGTCAGCCCAATACTGAAGACGAACAAAATTTGAGGACTGATTCTACCCATCTTCAAGACATACAATAAAGCTACAGTAATCAAGACAGTATGGTATTGGCAAAAGAATAGACAAATAGAACAAAACAGAATAGAGAGCCCAGAAATAGACCCACATAAATATAGTCAACTCATCTTTGACAAAGAGCAAAGGCAATAAACGAAGCAAAGACAATCTTTTAAACAAAATGGTGCTGGAACAACTGAACATACACATCCAAAAAAAAAAAAAAAACAAACAAACAAGAATCTAGACACAGAACTTATACCCATCCCAAAAATTAATTCAAAATAGATCACAGATCTAAGTAAAACACAAAAACTGTAAAACACCTAGAAGACAACATAGAAGAAAAACTTAGATGACCTTGGGTATGATGATGACTTTTTAGATACAACATCAAAGGCACAATCCACGAAAAAGATAATAGATAAGCTGGACTTCATTAAAATTAAAAATTTATGCTCTGTGAAAGACAACATCAAGAGAATGAGAAGATAAGCCACAGGCTGGGAGAAAATATTTGCAAAAGACACATCTAATAAAGGACAATTGCCCAAAAGATACAAAGAACTCTTTAAAAACTCAACAATAAGAAAACAAACCACCCAATTAAAAGATGGACGGAAGACCTCAACAAACATCTCACCAAAGGATACACAGATGGCAAATAAGCATATGAAAAGATGCTCCACATCATGTCATCAGGGAAATGCAAATTAAAACAATGACGACATACCACTACATACCTATTAGAATGGCCAAAACCTGGAACACTGACAACACCAAATGCTGGTGAGGATGTAGAACAACAGGAACTCTCATTTATTGCTGTGGGAATGCAAAATGGTACAGCCACTTTGGAAGACAGTTTGGCAGTTTCTTATAAAACTAAGTAAACTCTTACCATGCAATCTAGCGATTACACTCCTTGGTATTTACCCAAAGGAGCTGAAAACTTATGTTCACACAAAAACCTGCACATGCATATTTATAGCAGCTGTATTTATAATTGCCAAAATGAGAAGCAACCAAAATATCCTTCAGTAAGTAAGTGGATAAAAAAGCCATGGTACATCCAGACAATGAAATATTATTCAGCGCTAAAAAAAAATGTGCTATCAAGCCATAAATGACATGGAGGAAACCTAAATGCATATTATGAATGGAAAGAGGCCAATCTGAAAAGGGTAAATACTGTATGATTCCAACTATATGAAATTTTGGAGAAGAGAAAACTGGAGACAGTAAAAAAGATCAGTAGTTACCAGGGGTTAGGGGGACAGGGAGAAAGGACTAGGCAGAGAACAGGGGATTTTTAGGAAAGTGAAAATACACTGCATGATACTATAACAGTGAATACAAGTCATTATACATTTGTCCAAACTCATAGAATGTGAGTGAATTCACCAATGTGAGTGAAGTCACCAAGAGTGAATTCTATTGTAAACTATGGACTTTGGGTGATGATGTGTCAATGTAGGATCATCAGTTGTAACAAATGTACTACTCTGGTGAGGGATGTTGATAATGGGGGGAGGCTGTGCAAGTGTGGGGACAGGGGTATATGGGAAATCTCTGTACTTATTCTTTGCTATTAACCTAAAATTTCTCTTTTAAAAAGTTTTAAACAAATAAAAAACCCAGATCACAGCATTTCATTCACAGGGTATGCGAGGATTAAATGAGATAATCCATGAAAAGGGTTTTCCCAGGAACTGGCACAGAGTCAGTGTTAGCTATTTTATGATTTGTAGTTGAAAAGTGTTTTGGGCCAATATGGTAAGGATCCTCATATGCTTGTAGACTGACTTCCCCATTTGATAGATGGAGGAAGTAAGGTTCAGAGAGAGAAATGGACTTGCCCATCATCACATAGCAAGTAAGGGTGATAGATCCTCAAGTTCAGGGCTCAAAACCTGACATTACTGGAAATTCCTGGGCTATAGCACATGGTGGGCCCTCAATAAATGTTAGTTGAAGAAGACATTCTTTCATTTTGTGGCCTCTACTGCAGCTGTCCTCAGCCTTTTGGCACCAGGGACTGGTTTCATGGAAGACAACTTTCCCATGGACAGGTGGGGGGGAATGGTCTCAGGATGAAACTGTTCCACCTCAGATCATCAGGCATTAGATTTTCATAAGGAGCATGCAACCTAGATCCCTCACTAGCACAGTTCACCATAGGGTTCTCACTTCTATGAGAATTTAATGCAACCGCTTATCTGACAGGAGGCAGGGCTCAGGAGGTAATGCTCGCTCACTCACCTACCCACTCACCTCCTGCTGTGTGGCCCAGTTCCTAACAGACCACGGACTGGTACCAGTCCAAAGACCAGGGGTTGAGGACCTCTGCTCTACTGAAATGCATCTTACAAATGCTTGGAAAGCAACCTATTTGTAGGTTAGAGATGTTCACTTTGCTCAAAAATCTGAGGTTCAGTTGTTCTTTCTGAAAAGGCTTAGCTTGTTGGCCAAATGCAGTGATGCTCCATCTTTGTATGGGTAGAGTTTTTGTTTTAGAGTCTCTGAAAGACCAGTAGTTAAACAGGAGAAGGAAGTTTCTGGTGAAATTAAAACACCCACTTCAGCTTCCATGGATCTTCCAGGGTTGTGGCTGAGGGAAGGGGATGCTCAGTGCCTGGAGCTTTTCCATGACCAGCCTGGTTCTCAGGCTGCCCCTCACCCCACAAGGAGGAAGCATCCCTCCAATCCTGTGTCCCTCCAATCTGGCATTCATACTTAGGAGGTGCATTTGCCATCTTGTTTTGCAGTCACTTAAGTGCATATGTCTCTTCTGCAGGGTCATCCCCTTGAAGGCAGACTTCACTCTGTATCCCATCTCCCAGCACAGGGCTCGGCCCACATAGACATGAGATAAATGAATATCAGATAAGTGGATGAACCCAGGTGCTGAGGGAGGTAGTGCCCAGTACCCCAGAGTTCACAGTATCCGGAACACCTCAGCTGAGAAGATTTGGGAAAGCACTTCTCAACTGCAGTGATCAGCACACTTGACCCCTGAGATACAGAGAGGCTGAGACTTCTCTCCCAAATTCCATCACCTAGGAGGTCACCAGATGACTACTGATGACTACACCAAGTCAAAAGGACAAGTGTATGCACAAAACCTGCCTCCACACATACCTAGCCTAGCCCTGCAATAACTCATCCTGTGTAAATGAGGTGGCTAAGGGCATGGGCTCTGGGGCCATATTTCCCAGTTTACATCCTGAGTCCACCACTTACTGGCTGTGTGAACTTGGCAAATCACCGAACTTCTCTGGAACTCAGTTTACCGTCTATGTAATGCAGACAATAGTAATAGTATCTACCTCATAGAGTTATTTAGAGAACTAGACATGGTCGATACATGTTAAGTGCTTAGAACAGTACCAGGTATTCAGAAAGCCCTACATAAATGTTTGCTATTTAATTGTATGAAAACTGAATGCTGCATTCTAAGTTAGACAGAGCTAGACACTTCTACCATCTGTTAAAAAATTGCCTATTGATAAGCTTGGACAATGTCATATGTATGCCAATTCTGATCCCTATTACCATAGGTTTGTTTCAATTTATAGTTCTGTTGTTCTCTAAAAATTTACTTCACTAGTTCCCTGGAGAGCTAGAGTTATATTCCAGAAGAATTTTCTCAGTCTAACACATCTAAAGGGACCAGGAGCAGGAGGGAAAGGTCAGGGGAAGAGCAGAAGATCAGATCACACTCTTCCTTTCCTCACTGTGGGTCCCCAAGCCACAGACAGGCAGATCCAAGCTGGACTAGGGAGGAGTTTTGAAGTGGATGTGAGACTGCAGTTTTAAATTCAAGAATTGGACTGGACTGGACTTTTAACATCTAAAAGAGAGTCTTAATTATTGAGAAGATGTTTGTTCTTATAATCAATAACCCAAAAGCTATTAAATCTGCCATGCAACCATCGGGGTCAGGGAAGGAAGTGGGCCATAGACAAACTTAGAACAAACTAAAGCTATTTTTTGTTTATGTTTCATTGAGTTCAGCCTATTCTGTCAGTTCTGCTTTTCTGGGGCTCCTCTTGGTATCTCTAAGAATCAGGGTGTAGGCCAGGCGCGGTGGCTCACGCCTGTAATCCCAGCACTTTGGGAGGCCGAGGCAGATCACAAGGTCAGGAGATCGAGGCCACCCTGGCCAACATGGTGAAATCTCGTCTCTACCAAAAAAAAAAAAAAAAAAAAAATACAAAAACATGGTGGCACGCGCCTGTAGTCCCCGCTACTCAGAAGGCTGAGACAGGGGAATCGCTTGAACCCAAAAGGCAGAGGTTGCAGTGAGCCAAGATTGCATCACTGCACTCCAGCCTGGTGACAAAGCAAGACCCCGTCTCAAAAAAAGAAAAAAGAATCAGGGTGTAAAACTCGCTGTGCAGTGAGCTAGGTAGACGCTTCCAACAAAATAAGAGAGCTACAGAGTGACTCCTCAGTTACTGGAGGGGTCAAAGCAGCCTGTGAGTGGAGGTGGTAGGAGGTTGGCTTGAGAACACATCTCTCAGCTAATGCAAACAGAGATCCACAAGGACTCCCCAAAACCTATGACAGGATCCCTGACCCCAGTATTTGGGTGACAGTCATAGCAGAAGTCACTGATAGCTAGAAGAAGCCCCCGGTGAGCACCAGTTGGTCAAATGACTCTTGTTGCCTTTCCTCCTTTACTGTCTCCCACCCCCAACCCTGGAGGAGCCAGAAAGGGAAGGAGAAAAAGCTGACCCTACCCCCTCTTTCCCAGAGCAAATTCTGAGCCACAGGGAGGAAGAAGCTCTGACTTAGATGTGAGATTGAAGTTTTAAATTGGACTGAACTGCACTTTTTAATAGCTGAGAATGAGCTGTAATTATTAAACCAAGACCAATGTGATGGGTGAACATGGCCAGATGCTGTGGGATTTCCCTCTGAAGACATCATCATCAGAATAGGAAGAGTTGGACAGAAACTTTGTAGGCGATTCTTCAAAAAAAGTAAAAATACAGCTAGCTTTCATTTGTACCTCAATGAGTTCATTCCTACTCAGTAAATGGGCTAATGGAAAATGGATACAACACCAGTTTCATAGGGTTATTATTGTGATGGTTAAAAGAGTTCACATATGTAAAAATGACACCCATGGTCCCTGACAAATAATGTAAATATAAATCATACAACATTTAACAAATATCTGAGGGCTTATTCCGTGCCAGGCATTGTTCTGGCTGTAGGGGATGCATAGTGAACAAAAAGGTCCTCATAGAGCTTTCATTCTAGAGGAGACAGAGAAAACAAAATCATTATGTATATATAATGCTTCTCTATACTCACATGGTAGGTGCTTATATATATATATATATACACATATACATATATATGTATATAAATATATGTATATTTGGCAAGCCTAGAATAGCAGTAGTGAAAAATAGCCATATATATATATATGGAGAAGAGAGAGAGAGAGAGAGAGAACTATAATGTATAAATGTATCCATTTCAAGTCATGATAAATGCTATAAAGAAGAATAAAGCATGGTAAAGAAATATGGGAGGTGAGATGGAATGGGGCCATCATTTAGATAATGATGATTTATTTGTTGGGTAGGCACTTTACAGTTTCAAAAAAACATCCTCATAAGCACTGTCTCATTTTATCCCTAGTTTTGTGAGGGATTATTCCTGTCTAAAGATAAGAAAATTCGAGCTCAGAAAAGTTCAGTGACTCCAAGTCAGGTGACCTTTCATTACCCTTAGCAACGAAAGCAGGCACAAGACCATTTCAGCTGGAAGCTTTCACATTCTCTACACTCCCTAAACTAATTCCGGGACCCAAAGTCAATACAGCATTACTGGAAGCCAGTGCTTATGGGGCTTGGCCGCAGACTTGGAAAGAGGATCTACATTTTAGATCTTACTTGCAGCGAAGCAATGGCTGCCATCCGCTTTATGAAGAACAGTATCCCAACCAGGTCACCCTGGGGGGACAGCTTCAGCGTTGATGTCTGTTTTGCCTCAGCCTACTTGCAAGCTAGGTAGAGATTACTACCGATATATTTGTTCTCTAAAAGCTAAGCTGAAATATTAAACCTTGCCTGTTCTAAGTTAAAAGTTCACCAATGAATCATAAGTGTGGATGAATCTGCTCAAAGGAAGACTGTCCACGATTTCACCTCAAAGTTTCACAGAACAACTAGTCTTTCTCTCTCAAGGAGAGGGCAGCTGCAGCATGCTGGAGTCCTCAGGAAAGGCAAATGTGTCTGGGATTTCAATCCAGCAAGCTCAGTGTGGAAACCCTTAGCAGGCAGCTCCTGTCCTCTGTGGCTGGAAGGACAGCCCCAGTTCCCAGTCCATTTGAAATTGATGGCAAGGCAGCTGCACAGAGCATTTGCATTTGCGCTTTTAATGCCATTAGAGTATTTCCTTTTTTTAGGCTGAAGATAAGACGGAGTTTGGATGTTTTTTAAAATGACTATTTTGGAAGCAGCTGGCACTGTAATTCTTAGGGAGGAAATGTATTGTTTGGAAAAATATTTTGAAAAGCCATTTAGGGTGAGTGAGATAACCTCTACGGGCATAGATGTCAGCAGAAACCAAAGATCAAAGAAGAGATGACATTTGGTGAGGGAGGGGGTGTCTCAAGGAGGAAGAAGAGAGAAGGAGAAGGGAGATGGAAGAGGAGAAAAGGGAGATAACAGGGTGGAGAAGGGCTGGGACTGGTTATAGGAGCAGCAGGGGGCAGGGCCAGTAAGCCTCCACTGTGGTGAAGAGGCTGAAGAGCATTTTGAAGTGGGGGGATGTGATGTCTGCTCAGTGGGACCCTGTTTGGGATGTAAACCTCTCCTACAAATCTCACTCTACTAGGATCACAGAGGCTTCCTGCAGGCTGTCTTGTGAAAAGCAAAGGGGGTGTTCAGTTTCCTCCTTGGCTCACTGTGGTATAGCACAGGACTGTCTGATAGAACTTTCTGTGATGCTGGGAACGTTCCATTCTGCACTGCCCAATATGGTAGCTTCTAGTCATATGTGGCTCTTGAGTATTTGAAATGTCGTTAATGCAACTACTAATGAACTAAAGTTTTTATTTTGTTTAACTTTAAGTTAAACAGCCACACATGGCTCATGACCAGAAGGAAGAGTCCCAAGTCAAAGTGACCCTGAGAATGCAAATGCCTTGAGATCTGCTAAAGTCTTGGAGCAGGCTTGAGACTTAAAATGAGAATAAGACTGGGTGCTGAGGTGAAGGTGTGAGTGTAAACCAATTTAACCTAGATCAGGAGGTCAAGAAAACCATAAGCTAATAGGGTTACAAAAGTATTTGAGAAAGAGAGAATAGAGGGTTCTTATGCAGGCAAATTGGAGTTTCTAAAAGTGGTGAGGGTTTTTGTTTGTTTTGCAGACTATAAGCTAACGAATGTCTATTTGTATCTATGCACAGACATCTCATGCAGAATTCATAACAGCAACAGTTATAATAGCACATGTATATATGCTTAATATATGTCTGAGTTACTGGATGACTGAGCAAACAGTACCTCCCATCATCCACTGACATCATCTCAGTTGAATCTTGCAACATCCCCCTGAGGAAGCTGGGGCAGCTGAGGCTCAGAGAGTTTAGATAGTTAAGTCCAGAAAGTAAGGATTCCTGGTATTTTGGTTCACCCATCCTGTCCCTCAAGCTGTATATAAGAGGCTTCATCTGGGCTCTCCACCGTGGCCTCTGCGAGAGGGTTTGTAGATGACACTGCAAACACCTGGCCAAGCTCAGCAGCATACATATCCACAGTGTGTGCCCTCCCTTCTCCCACCTGCTGGGGGGGCACCTCCATAGCAGAGTCATACCAAGTCTTTTCTGGGTCCCCATTACCACTATTTAACGCAGGGCCTCCGACATAGCCAGTCTATCAATACTGAGGGACTGAAGAAATGAATGAACGAAACAGCCAAAGGTAGTTTCTCCACTGACTTTTTAAAAACATCCCTTTCACTTTGGAGAAATTGTGTTAACGCAGCACAAAAACGCTTTACCCTCTCAAAGTCACCGCAGAGCATCCTCCCATTTCTAGAATGCAGCCATTTGTCAGCCACTCGGTTTTTGGGCTCTCCAGGGTGGTTGGCTCAGGCCTAACACTGCTCTTTGTTTTTTCCTACAGATGATTTATCTGTTGGGGATCTGAAAAGGGAATTCCTGAACCTCACACACTGACCTCTTTCTGCCATTTCAGCCCTTGGTATTCCTGCACTCAGAACACTGGTAAAGAATCGTGGCAGAGAACAAGCCTATTTTTGTAAGCAGATGCAGGAAAAATTACACATAGAAAAAGGAAGTTAACAAAAGGAGGAAGTGTTTAGATGTATTGACTCAAATTGGGTATTTTTTGATGTAAAATATAGATTTTTAGCCATCAAATAAATAAATGATCAGTCTTAAAGAATGCCCCAACAGCTTTCCTTGGCCTATTAAATGGGAATGATCAGTGCTAACAATTTTTTGTAGACATAACTCTGAATGTAGATTATATTTTTATTATAAGGTGTAAAGAGAACAGTCAGGACTGCAGTGACAATGCAAATAGTATCACTCCTTGTAGAGGACCCCACACCTCCAGTCTAAGGATACAGGGCCATTTCCAGTTCCTCCAAGCATCCACATAACTAAGTCAAGCAGGTTGCCTGTTCCAGGCTGATTGACAACCATGTAACACACTTGTGAGTTAAATATTTGCCTCTCAAAGAAGTTACTTTGTGAAAATTAAGTACTGAGGAAATTTGGGTGAGACAGTCCCTCTTACTTTATAATGTTTTTGAACTGTTTGAAATTTTGATAGCAAAGTATCACAGTTAAGTTGAAGTTGTCAAAGTACCAAAGTAAGATCTTTGATAACTTTTAAAAATAACTAAAATGCTTTAAAACTGTGCATAAATTACTTAAAGTTGGGGTCGTGAGGAGGATAAGCCTGGTGAGGCTGGACTCACCTTTCCAAAGCTGGCAGCATTGACAGGTTGGGTATCATTCTTCTCGCAGAAATCCAGGTAATGCATATAGAGGGCACTGCGAGGGATGCAGACCCCCTCTGCAATCTCATAGTTCTCCTCCAGCCTAGGGAAATAAACGCCCAATGAGCAAAAAATGTGTTACCTGCCCCAAGCAAGAATGATCTGTTTTTTCTAGTCCTCTAGGGATGAGCATATCTTAGAAATAACGCTCTTCTACATGTGGAGAAACGGGCCCAGGAAGACAAAGCAAGCCGCCCAAGGTCATGCCTGGCCTTAGTGAGTTGGCACTGTCAGAATCCCAGCCCCTTTGGGTATGACTTCAGGCTACTTTTTCAGCCCAAATTCCCAGACTCTCTACTCTGTACTGTCATTGGCCTGGCTTTGTTCTGGGTAGATCAGATACTTGCAAACTCCAAAAACTACTTAGGATCTTGTGGGGGCCCCAATCAGCCAGGATTGGAACCACAGACCCACTTGAGGAGCCATTTGTAATAGCTAAAAGCCAAAGGAGAATGTCAACATCTTGGAGCTCTTTGGCTGACAAACTCAATGGAGGGGGACCGTCTGGGAAAACCAATGCCCAAGGGGAGACCTATGCAGCTGTACAGCCACTAATCTGCTGACTGAAGGGGAGGTCTCATGACCAGAGAAGGAATTTGGCCCATGATTACTTTAGGATCCTCTTCTCCTCTGCTGTGCTAGGAGGAATGATTCTATACCCATTCCTTACCTTCTTGGCGAGTCTAGGTTAGGGATTCTGTAGGAGAGATTTTTTACAACTGAATTTACATCCCAGCCTTGTCACTTGCTGGCTTGGTGACATTGGGCAAGTTACTTAAGCTCAGGCCTTAGTTTCCCTTTGGAGGGACTGATTTGTAAGTGCCTCCTAAAGTGGTTATAATGATCAGATGAGGTAACGTGTGACAAGCATCTACATGGTGCCTGGCACGTGCATGGTAAGCACTGAGTAGATGTCAGACCTCCTCATCATTCATTCTTCCTCTCTGGAAAACATTTTTGGGCACTATATGTCCTGACTCTCTGCTAGATATTGGAGATATAAACAAAAATTAGAGACAAGGTTTTAAAAAATTTATTATTCTTTAACCCAAACACCAGAATGTAGGCATCCAAATGCATCATGGCTCCATTGTCCTAGGCACTCTGGAAGGTTAAACACCTTTCCCAAGAAAACTGCTATGGCACAAGACAATTTGGAAACTTCTCTTTTGGGTCATGCCTTCGAAGCCTGGGGCACCTACTGCTCAATCAACTCACCAAGAGAAAACTTTTCTCCTGTGATCATTAACTAGATTTTAGGAAACAACCCAAAGTCATTTGGAAGCAAGTTTAGGGGATAAAGTGACTGGAAAGCTATCCCCCAATCCCAATATTTTTGTTCAAAAATAAGGCGTAATTCTAAAGTGATGAAATAAATGTCCTCAAGTGGCTTCAAAACTCCCTCTGAGAGCATTTGCCAAAGAAGTGGCCCAGGGCTGTTGTAAGTGAAGTGGAATGAGGACACGGCCCCCCAAGGTGCCCACTTGAAAGGGCAGCGCTCACTCAACTCGTTCCAACATGTGATTGCAAGAACATCAGTTCAGTCATTTCATATTCCAGCCCCGTAGAGGGGGGATACAACCCTAGGGACACAGACCTGTCAGCACTAAGATGAAAGCTGGTCCTGAATGGTTCCTGATCATCTCATCCATTGCCCCTCTTCTGGGAAGGGGGAACACTGAGTAACTAGGGATGGTTTTTAGAAATGTTCCCAGAAATATAGTTGAGGTAATCCTTTCTAGGTGATCAAATTCCTTGAGGCTGGGATGGTGTCTGAGTCACTTCTGTATCCTTGAGGTCCAGCGTATTTCTTGGCAGACAGTAGGTGCTCAATAAGTGTCTTATGGATAGATTATTTCAGTCATTTATTCATTCAACAAATATTTATTGATCGTATCACCTGCCAGGCACTGGGGATATCACAGTGAGCAAGCTGGTCCTTGTTTGCATACAGTGAACAGATTAATGGTAGTCAGACGGAAAAAGACACAGATAATATTTAACCCAACAAATATTTACTAAATGCCAGGCAATGTTCTAGATATTAAGGAAACACTGGCGAACAAAATAATGGTCCTGTCCTGAACGGGTTTACATTCTGATGTATGTCTTTGACATAAATTGGAATTCTAAGTGTGTTTTCCTAGGAAAAGGGTTTCACATAAATGATAGGTTTCTTAGGACTGTCCTAAGCTTCAGGTCCAGTATGAATGAAAATCAGCCTGGGAGGTTAGCCTGGACCCCTAACTGCCATTCACAGCATTGTTTCTCTATAAAAGTGAGTTCAGAGGTCCAAGTAACCAGCTCGTGTACAAACTTGTAGGGGCCCTCTGAATCAGATAGCTTTCTCAAACTGGGGTCTCACAGACATGCTTTGTTTTGGCCTGAACAGTGTTGGCCCAATTTTTAAAATTCAGGACATTGCACATAAGAATCTGGATTTCTGGCTTCTTTTGAAAAAGCCGAGATCTGGCAACACTGGGCCCATATTCCCGCACGACAACAATTGGCCAGAGCTACATGTGCCCTGGAGTTGGCCAGAGTCCTCACTCCTCCCTATTTTTTTTGTGCCCTGTCTGTTTTCTGTTCCTTGTCTGGCTCCTGTGGGCACTTGTGTTGGCATAAGACATGATCTATGTCCTAGTTAACTTTGCAGTCTATTTGGGGAGAAGTATGCACAGCACAAAAAATAATATTTAATTACTATAAACTCCTGACCATAGGTACAGTCGAAGGTGGGAAAGCAGAAAGCCTGATGTGCAGATGAGAGTGGATAATTAAAGTCTCATGGAATAATTGGGTTTGGAATTGTGTAACAACAAAAAACAACAGCTAGCATCTCTTGAGCTCTTCCTAGGTCCTGGGCACTGAGTATCCATGGTCTCATTTGATCTCACAATAACTGTATGGTATGAGGTAGGTATTTACACGTATGTTTCAGGATAGGAATTTGAGACTCAGGGAGTGTAACTCATTTGCCCAGTCATGCAGCTAGTAAGTAGAAGGGTTTGTCTCACTCCAAACCTCTCTGGTATTCTGCCATGGTAGTTGGGGGAGGGAGGGACATTTCAGGCAAGTAGAACAGCAAGGATGGGGAGATGGACGTGCCATTTGCTTTGAACGATGGGAGATGCTGATCCCAGTGGAGAGAGAGTGAAGGGGTCTCTAAAGGGAAGAACCATGGCGGGTGGAGGGAGTCTTTAAATGCCACACAAATGGATATGATTTGGCTTAAGAATTTAGCACCCCCTTGGAGTTGAAGAGTTACTATGTTATTTTCAGAAGAAGGCAGTAGAATTGTACTCAGGAGGACTGAAAGAAACAAAGACTCAGAGGAGACAGGAAGACCTGAGTGCTTCTAGGATGCTATAGGAATAATAATAATAATATCATCAATAACAACAATAACTGACATTAATTTAAATATGTTCTATTTGCCAGGAATGGCTTGAGTATAATAAAAGAATGTCAAACAACAAAAACAAGAATGAAACACCTGTCTCACAGGTACCATCTTAGACTTTTTTTTTCTTTTGAGAGAGTCTTGCTCTGTCACCCAGGCTGGATTGCAGTAGTGCCATCTGGGCTCACTGCAACCTCCGCCTCCCAGGTTCAAGCGATTCTCCTGCCTCAGCCTCCCGAGTAGCTGGGATTACAGGCACCCACCACCACACCTGGCTAATTTATGTATTTTTAGTCAAGACAGGGTTTCTCCATGTTGCCCAGGCTGGTCTCAAACTCCTGACCTCAGGTGATCCACCCACCTCGGCTTCCCAAAGTGCTGGGATTACAGGCATGAGCCACCAAGCCTGGCTATCTTAGACTTTTGAGAGTTCCATTAAGCAATTTTTAAAAGAGATTTGACTACAACACTTGCAGTGGAACATTTTCCATACCTATGAACAATTTGGGCAGCTGCAATTTTGTGTATGACAAGCTGTGGGGAAGATAAAAGTACTCCTTTTTGCTTATTTTCATTAATAACTTCCTAGAATTTATTTTGGCCAAAAAAATCCCTGAACATCCTAAACAAAGGTGCATTTCAAACCATTCAGAATTCATCTTGCATATTATTATTTAAATTAATAGAGATCCTTTAATACCAATTAGATTTTTTTAAGCATGGGAGTGGCATGATCAATGCAATCTTTGGAAAGTTTGCTCTGCACCTCTAGGGGAGGTGGCCAAGGAGGACGATCAAAGCCTGGCACATAGTGGCTGATTAATTAGGACTTGTTGAATGAATGAATGAACACAGGAGACCAATTAGGAGCTACTATAATAGTTCCGGCAGGAAATGCTGGGGCATGAACTGAAGCAGTGGTTGTGGGGGCAGAGATAACACTTAGGGTGTGGGCCTCATGCTGCCAGATGTGAGGAGGGCAGGAGCAACCAAGCAAACTCTCAGGTTCCTAACTGGGCAGAATGAATGAATGGGGGTTCCATTCTCCACGATCAGAAATGCAGGAGAAGAGAGGTAAAGGTGAAAATCATGCTTTCAAATGCAGCGTTAAATAGCATGGGTTTCCAAATAAAGTCCTGGCACCTTCACTGATTAGTTGCTTTAAGCTCCCAGTGCCTCAGTTTCTATTTCCTGTTCTTGTGGCTGTGTGCTCACTAAATCTGGCCAAGAGGTCAAGATTAAAATACAAGATCGTGGTTAAGATACATCCCATCAAATGAACCCATAGCAGCAACAAACTATTCAAATCAGATGGGTGTAAGTCACGGTTCACACAGGCTGAGCTAATTAAACGGTTACCTGTCAAAGGCCAGAGCCTCCTAAATAACTACATTTCAGCCCACGTTTTTGTTCCTCTTTCCGGAGCTCTGAGCCTCAAAGTAACTAGGTGGCTTATAACTACGAAGCATTTTAATAAGCTCTATGAACAAATGGATGTAATTGGCACGGAAGGGCCCCTTTGATGCTTGATGAGTTTCTGCAGGAATAGCATCATGACACCTTTGCCCAAACCTCACAAAATCCAGAGGTTCTGCCTGTGTACTAAAGTTGCTAATTGGAATGTCCACTTCCCTGACCAAGGCATGGCAGAAAGAAAGGCAGTTAATTATTTCTCTTCATATCTGATGAAATTTTCTCGTTTCCTCCTCTCTTTAAGAGGACATCATTAGTCTGACATGGTGAACAATGCTCCATTATACCTGGGGGTTTTTTTAATGATCACAAAAAAATTCCCCCACTTCTTCCATTTTCTTATCTTCTATTTAACAACTTGATTATATTTGAATTGAGCCTATCCTATTATGGAGAGATAATGAGCTCAGTCTGCTAGCTAACATGAGTCATTATCTGAGTTATATATTTTTAAGAAGACCTCCTCACAAGGTTTCAGCATGTGGCCTCCTAGGGCACATGGAGGAAGCTTTGTATCAGCACTTCACAATGAAAAGCAAATGCTCCAGCACCTGACATAATTTCCCACTGTCCTCATTTTAAACCTATGATTTCTTACATGCATACACAGAGATCTTTTAAACCGATTAAGTGTTTTGTAAGCATGGGAGCAGCGTGATCGATGTATTCTTCCGAAAGTTTGCTCTGCATCAGTTCGAAGTGCCCACTTCTCAAGTTCTTGCACACGTCAAGAACAAAAACTTTTTTATTCTCTTTACCAAAAGAAAAGACAACAGGATTTTTTTTTTTACAGAAATCCCAGACCTTACAACAGGATTTTTAAAAAATATGAACTATTATATCACCGAAGTTGTCACAGAGATCTGAGACTGTAAACTATGTGAGAAAAAAAAAAAAAAAACTCTTGTCAAGCTATCGGGACAAGACAGTAGTCTATACCCATCAATGGCTTCCCAGTCCCTCTCCACGAAAGTCCACATTCCTGACCGTGGCATCCAAGGCCCCTGGCTCTTTCTCTGGCCTGCTTTCCCACAGGTATACCTCTTTCCAGCCAACTAGACCATTTCCCGCTCCTGAGACACTATGTCACCTTCCACCCCTACACCTGATCCGTCACCTTCCTACTGCAAGGGATGACCTCTTCCATCATGCTCCACACGTCAAGGCTCAACTCACATTTCCTTTCCATAGAACTACGTTCAATGCACAACTCACCCCATCTGCTAACCACTTCTTAATCCTTTCCTCCTTTGCTAAATTCATGTATTCATTCAATAACATGTAGAGTGCAGAGTGCTACAATGGTCTAAATGCCAGGTACTGTTATGTTTGTAGAAAAACCACATCCTCTGCTCGTAAAGCTCTCACTACTTCCCAGGGATGGCCATAGTTCCTTATAGCTGATGGCTCAAATAGCTTTCATCAGGTGACAGCACTGGTTTTAGAGTTTGAGATCACTGAGTTTGAAACTTGCTTCCACCACCTACAAGCTGTATAGCCTGGGCATGTTGCTTGAACTCTCTCACTTCATTCATCTGTAAAATGAGAGAAATTATACCCATCTCCCAAGCTTGCTGTGAGGACAAGAATCCACACACAGCCTGAGGCCCTTTACTGTAGGGAGCACTCAATTAAGAGTAACGATCAGCAATATTTTATAATATTGTAGAATATTCTGGTAATGTTTTATATCTTAAACTGAAAGTGCTTTGAGGGCAGGGACCAAAGTAAATTCCTACTGATGTTAACATAGTTCCTAGCACTGTGTCCTGAACACAGTCAGTGAATACTGCAGGAGGAAGGAGGGG
The DNA here is from genome assembly GCA_036589455.1 of Ateles fusciceps. NCBI lineage: Eukaryota > Metazoa > Chordata > Mammalia > Primates > Atelidae > Ateles > Ateles fusciceps. Next base: position 7,459,827 of record JAZHEH010002159.1, read on the forward strand.
GAGAGGAGAAAAGGCCGACAAGAAGGAAGGCAGGCTTTTGCACAGGTCAAGGGACTCTGGTATTTTATTAATCTTAATATCTGAGTGGTTAAAGGAAAAGCATGGTTAATATTAACACATTTGATTTATATTTTCAAGTGCCTACTCTGCACCAGGGATGTTCAGATTTGCTATCACTACCCCACAAGATGAGTAACACTATCCCCTATTACATAGAGGAAGAAATGGAGGGTCAAGGAAGTAAAGTGGCTTGTCCGCAGTGACTCGGCTGGACAAAGCTAGGCTTTAAAAGTATGGGCCAGGCACGGTGGCTCACACCTGTAATCCCAGCACTTTGGGAGGCCAAGGCGGGTGGATTATGAGGTCAAGAGATCAAGACCATCCTGGTCAACATGGTGAAACCCCGTCTTTCCTATAAATACAAAAATTAGCTGGGAAGGGTGGTATGTGCCTGTAGTCCCAGCTACTCGGGAGGCTGAGGCAGGAGAATCGCTTGAACCCAGGATGCGGAGGTTGCAGTGAGCTGAGATCATACCACTGCACTCCAGCCTGGCCACAAAGTGAGACTCCCTCTCCAAAAAACAAAACAAAACAAAACAAAATGGATGAACTCAGATATGATGCTTCTAAAGTTCTCACTGTGTGCTAGAGACTGACATTGATTTGGTCAGTCAGCATATATTTATTGAACACCTACTATGTGCCAGGCACCACAGAATACAGCCATGAACAAGAAGACACTACTCTTAGCCCAGCCTTCAAGAAACCAACAGTTTACCAGAAGGACAACAGGAGCTAGGGAGATAACACCACCAGACAGCAAATGAATAGAAAACAGTGGGCTTTGGCTCATATGGGCTCTGGTTAGGCCTGAGGCTAAGTCTAGAAAAATCCAAAGCAAAATAAAACAAACAAAAAAACAATCTGTTTCATTAAACAACAGTTAAGCCATGCTTTGCTGCTGAGTAGACGAGCCAATCAGAAACAAGCATTTGCGTGGACCTGACTTTTCTCAGGGGACCTCAGCTGGCCCAACTCCCCCGTTGTTGAGGATTTCCTTGGGGGAGTCAGGTATGTCCCCTTCTTTGTGTAGAAAGAGACTATGACAGTCCATTGTGTTGAGTCGCCTACCTTGGTTTCCTCCTCTTTAAATACAGGTAACTGTCCTGCCTTCTCTACGGGATTTTCATGAGGATGAGGTATGCTCAGCAGTGACATCACCTCACAAGCCTGGCATCGCACGGTGATTGCTGAACCTGTAGGTCTGGCTGATGCAGGGCAATTGACTGAATCAGAGACTTATTTCCGCCATTGTAATGTCTAAACTGGATCTAGGTGGTCTAAAGTAGCCATCAAATTCCTACCCTGGGTTTGACCTACAACCTACTGAATTAGTGTTCCAGTAAGGCCTGAGCTTAGGCAGCTTCTAGAATCTCTCAGCCCAGTTTTTGGTTATTCAAGTCCCCTCTTTTTCTTTGGATAAAACTAGGCCGTGTACAAAGCAGCGTCGAAATTTCCATGCTGTTACCAATGCTTCTTTTGAGGCCTAGGCTACAGGTTTGCAGCCCAGAGCTCCAGTGGTCCGGACAGTAGCTGAGGTGATTCTGGCACCATCCCCTAGCAGAAGCTACCTCCTCAGTGGTCCCTTTCCACCTATACCAGCCTCTACCCATCTCTGCTGCACTTTGCCATTACAAATAGGGCCCTGCAGAACATCTTCTTATGTGCTCCCTTACACACCTGCGTGGGAGTGTTTCTGCCTGCCAGCATCAAGAAGCAGAGCTGCTGGGTGCATGTACTTCAAATGCTAATGGGATTACAAAATTGCCCATCAAATGGCTTTACCATTTGACACATTTACCCACAGCACAAAATACGTTTTTTAAAAAAGTTGTGGTTCCACAACCCAGCATCTCATTCCCTGAGACATTTCTGCCCTTGGCACTGAGTTGTCTGGCTTAACTGACCTTCCTCCATCTGTAGCTGAGGTCATCTGGAAGGACACAGTCACATCTAGTGGCATTATCTAGCAACACTGGTTGCATTCAGAGCTAAAAATGTTCAGTCTCCCTTTTCAGAACCATGTTACCTAACTCATGTCATGAAAGCAATGTTCTGTCACTGTTGAGTAAGAATCAAGTCACAAACGGGTGCAAAACGTCAGTTATCAGTGACATCCAATGAGTCTGGTCTATCAGCTGTGATCTGGTCTAAAACTTCAATGTATTTCTTCTTTGGAACAGTGCCAAACCCAATTTCTTACCTATGACCTTCCAGAACATTCTAAAGAGAAATTAATTTCTTTTGTTTCATATTAATTTGGAATACTGATAGCTTGTCAACCACCCAAGTCCTCCATTTATTTCAAAAGAAAGGAAAATCTCCCCCCCAATTCCCTCTGAAAGTGACAATTTGATCTTTGGACCTCCTCCTTTTTGGAAGAGCCTCATTTCTTCAGTAAATTGCTGGAAGGGAAAACGTCCCTACCCAAAAGGCGCACAAGGAGCTCTGGGTAAGGGGCGGCAAGGGTGGCGGGTGAGGGCGGGGCACGGAGGGGGCATGTGTTGGCAGCAAGTAGGCCGGGACTGCGGAACAGGCTGCTTTCCATTTCGAAATTCTCTGCATGAATAGAGGTTATTGTGCGGCCGGGATTCCAGCAGCGCTCACCATCCCCAGTGAGTTGGGATTTACTAATCCTCGTGACCGAGGATGCTGGAAAGTGTTTGGCAGAAGGCAATTGACAATATTTGCCTGTTTTCTGCTGGGAGTTGCCTCCAGATCACGTGGCCCCAATTATTTTAGGCTGCTTGGCTGCTGTGTTATTTGTTCTTAGAGCGGTGTTATTTGTTCTAGGGTGATGGGGAGGGGGCTTGTGGCAAGGAAGGGGAAGAAGGAGAAGCAAATAGCTCTTAACCCGATTCCAATAACAAGCCAAATGTCCCAGGAGAGCTCAGCACTGTCGGGCAGGTGGCAGGCGCCTTGGTGGTGAGGCCAGTATCCTTTCCTGGGCCTCCCTCCTCTCTGTCCTCAGGGCCTGCCTGCTGCGCTGGAGAGAGGGCACAGCATGAAGGACATAAATGCCTCAGCGAATGAGATGCTTGTCCTAGCATTAGGTTCTTGTTTTGTAAGTATTTTGCACTGCGGATGAAGATATAAAACAGTAAATGGGCAATTTTGCAATCCATCAACACTTTAAGTGTTAATGGAGCAATTCTGCTTCTTAATACAGACATGAAGAAACACTCCCACGGTGTCCAAGGGGCCATACAGGAAGATATTCTGTGAGGCCGTATTTGTAATGGCAAAGATGAGATTTGAACACAACCTAAATGTTCCTCAAAGGGAAATGGCGCTGTGCACGGTGGCTCACACCTGTAATCCCAGCACTTTGGGAGGCTGAGGCTGGTGGATCACTTGAGGTCAGGAGTTCAAGACTAGCCTGGTCAACATGGTGAAACCTCATCTCTACCAAAATACAAAAATTAGCTGGACGTGGTGGTGTGCGCCTATAAACCCAGCTACTCGGGAGGCTGAGGCAGGAGAATTGCTTGAACCTGGGAGGCAGAGGTTGCAGTGAGCCAAGATCATGCCACTGCACTCTAGCCTGGGTGACAGAGCAAGACTTTGTCTCAAAAAAAAAAAAAAAAAAAAAAGGAAATGACAGCATTAATTCTGCTGTTGTCTTACGCTGAATACTACGCTGCAATTAAAATCAGGTTGTTCTTTATGAACCATGCGTGTAGCTTCAGGACATTCTACTGAGGAAGAAAGCAAGCAGTGGATTAATACAGCATAACAGGTTGTGGGTCAGTTTTTTAGTGTGATACATCTGTATGATTTTTATAAAGGAGACAATGCTAAATAAAAAGCCATGGCTCAGAAACCTCTACAGATACATATGCATGTCTATGCATAGGGAAGGGTCTATAATACATATCTACACGTATGTATACACACAACTACACACATGCACACACGTCTCACTGGTAACAAGGTTGCTTTTGAGGAGAAGGCAAAGAACTACAATGAGAAATGGACTGGAGTCTTACCTATGTTTTTAATTTTTAACAAGGAAATATATTTCTTCTGTAAATAAAATAAAAGTAAAGCAAAAAAAAATATTTATTAAATTTGCTTATATCCTGGGGTTTCATTTGTTTGTTTCTTTTTGTGATGGAGTCTCACTCTGTCACCAGGCTGGAGTGCAGTGGCACAATCTCGGCTCACTGCAACCTCCGCCTCCCGGGTTCAAGCAATTCTCCTGCCTCAGCCTCTCGAGTAGCTGAGACTACAAGCATGTGACACCACGCCTAGCTAGTTTGTATTTTTAGTAGAGATGGGGTTTAACCACGTTGGCCAGGATGGTCTCAATCTCTTGACCTCGTGATCTGTCCGCCTTGGCCTCCCAAATTGCTGGGATTATAGGCATGAGCCACTGGACCTGGCCTATCCTAAGTTTTTTTTAAGCTAACAAAAGAAGAAGAAAATTAGACAAAGTAAAAAAGAAATTGAAAAAGTATGTAAGCATCAGCTTTAACTCTCAACCCCGTGGCAGCCAGAGCAAAAAGGGGACACATTGTAATTTATGTCACTTTTCCTTCCAAAATGGAGGGTGCATCCAGTCTCTTTTGAGAGATTAAGTTTTTTTACTGAAACCATATTTTTTTAAAAAACGATACATGTACAGCTTTACGTAAGAGATCACATGTTCTCCACCACTGTTTTAGGCAGGACTGTTCCTCTCTAAGTTTAATATCCTCCTTCTTGTCCCTGCTGCTTATGTGCCCTCTCCCCTGCCCACCTCTCCCCTGCAACTTGTGTCACTCTCCTCCTTGTGTGCTACATTCCAACCACACGGGCCAGCTTCTTGTTGGTCCTTCAGCAAGCTCAGCCTGCTGCCATTCCAGGAAGGAGTGGTGGACGCTGTGTGTGCCCAGATTGCCCTGGGGCACTGAGACATTGTTCACCCTGCTGGGAGGCTGAGTCCTTCCAAGGAGTGATCCTTAGCCTAACATGAAGGGAACTGCCTCTCCAAGTTACACCTGCCCTGGGGGCAGCCTCCATCCAATGATGGACAGTGGGGTCGGGGATAAAGGCTTGGATCTGTTGCTTTGATTTGGGTCATCTTTAACTGGCCAACCCCACCTCAGAACTCCCTGCAGGACTGACTGAAGCCTCTGTGATAACCTCTTCACTGCCCATCACCCCTCTGTCTATTCCTCACACCCCCATGGGTGTGGAGGCTGGGCGCACACCCTAATAAACCACCTGTATGCACAACTCTGCTCTATCTGGAGAGTCCACCTACAATAGTGGGGCCTTTGTAGAAGCCGTTCTCTCTACCTGGAACATTCCCCTGTCCCTGGTTTTCATACTGTCATGGTGTATATATCCATCCACTGAAATAGCACCTTCTCAGAGAAACTTGCCTTTACTGCACAACCTGAAATAGCCTCTCTGATACCATCTATTGGCCAAGTCAAAGTCTCTACACAGCACTTATCACTATCTAATACATTCCTGGTTTATCTATCATTAGTTGTCTTTTTAAATGGAGACGGGGTCTTGCTCTGTCACCCAGACTGGACTACAGTGGCATGATCATAGTCCGTTATGGTCTTGAACTCCCAGGCTCAAGTGATATTCCTGACTCAGACTCCAGAATAAGTAGGACCACAGGTTTATGTCACCATGCCCAGATAGGTTTTTTTTGTTTTTTAGCAGAGACAAGGTCTCACTATGTTGCCCAGGCTAGTCTTGAGCTCCTGCTTCAGGCAATCCTCCACCTCAGCCTCTCAAAGTGCTGGGATTACAAGCGTAAGCCACTGCTCACTAAGGGTCATTCATTTAAAAAATATTTATTTCCCATTTTCCACCCATCATCAGCTCCTCTCTTGGTCTACCTTATCCACCATTGCATTTTCAGGGCCTAGAACAAGGACCTAACAAATGGCAGTGGCTCAGTAAACATTTCTCGAATGAGTTAATGACTGAAATTCTATCTTAAACGTATAAAGAAAATTAGAGGGAACATTGATGTTCTTTGAACAACTTGATGCCTTTTGAGAAGAATAAGACTAAAATGTACAAGTTCTTAAATTTGCTTTGGCTTTGAAAATAGATGTATCATTAAAAAAATTCACTGCCTGAACTTGTAACGTGGGAGGGTGAAATTTCTTCTGGAATGATCTGTGTGACCCTTTATTTAGAAGAACGGATATTTTGTACAGAATTAGGTACCATAGAAGGAGAGCTGCTTGTGCCTATGCCAGGAAGGTTGATCCTTGTGGGACTCAGAAGGAAGGAGTGTGCTGAGGGGAATGACTGAGCCCCATCTCTATCCCAGGTGCTGTTCAAGCACCTTCTACAAAACAACTCATTTTATCTTCATAACTGCCCTATGAGCTAGGTACTATTGCTATCCCCCATTTTATAGATGAGTAGACTGAGGCACAGAGAGGTTAAGGACCTTGCCCAAGATTTCACAGCTTGTAAGTGGCAGAGCCTGGGAGTTAAGCTGTGGCAGTTTGATTTCAGAGACTGCACCATTTACAGCCTCACTGTTGTCAGGCAGATGTCCTGGGATCACAGAAAACTAGACATGAACAAGGTGATTTTCTTCTAGTGTTTTTCACATTTTGTACTCTGAAACATATGACATATATGTTCAGGTTATTGAAACAAGAATGTCTGTTGGCCGGGCGCAGTGGCTCACGCCCGTAATCCCACCACTTTGAGAGGACAAGGCAGGAGGATCACCTGAGGTTGAAAGTTCAAGACCAGCCTAGCCAACATGGTGAAACCCCATCTCTATGAAAAGTACAAAAATGACCAAGGCATGGTGGCGTGTGCCTGTAATCCCAGCTGTCAGGAGGCTGAGGCAGAAGAATTGATTGAACTCAGAAGGTGGAGGTTGCAGTGAACCAAGATTGTACCACTGCACTCCAGCCTGGGCAATAGAGTGAGATGCCACAAAAAAAAAAAAAAAAAAAAAAAAGAGAGAATGTCTGTCAATTCTGTGCATTTCTATGAACTTCCATTCCCAAAGTCCTTTATGTCGATGCCTCATTCAATGTCTTGGCACTATGGGAACTTGCGTGGCCATAATACTTAGGGAAGGGTGAAGGGGGAGATTTGATCTGAGAAGCAAAGTAGAATTTTTAATAAAGCAAAAGCAGCAAATTTAATGAGAAAAAGTCTATAGGAACAAATGATAGAAAGAAGCCAAAGGCTGGAAATAGAGCTCTTGAAAACAACCTTTGCTATCCTTGAAGCAAAACAAGCTAACTGCTGAGGCTCTTGTTAGAGAAGATTGAGTTACGTTCCTGGATGCTTTCTCCCAGTGCTGTTTTCCTCTCACCTCTGGGTGGATTAGACTCGAGAATCTAATACGATTTGCTCATTAAAGTCCATCTGCTTCCTTTGCTGACCTGTCCTCTCTTCTCTATCCTTCCTGACGTTTCTTTTCCTTTCTTCCCAAGCATGAGTTTTGCAGTTAAAGATACCCAGCCAGATTCCTGCCTCTGCCACTGAATGGCTGTGTGCCTGTTCAGGCAAATGATTTAACTGCTTCAGCTTTATTTTCCTCATCAGTAAAACGGGCACAACAATAGCAACCCCACAGAATTGTGAGAATGAAATGAGGCATATATATAAAGAGCCTAGCATGGAGGGGTGCACATAGTGGATTTCAGTTCCTTTCTTTTCCCCCATTTCTCTTTCCTTCTCCTTCATTCCTTAATTCCTTCATATTTGCTGGGCTGCACTGCGAGGGGAATAATCGCCTTCAATGGCCAAGATTCTTCATGGGGTGAATCTCAGGCATAGAGAACGCTAGTGTTCACAGCTACAACATAATTTCCAAATAAAGCTTTTTACAGGAGAATTTATCTGTAAATATCAAACACAAGTGCAATCACTTAAACATCATTAAATATTTCATCAAGCCTGGGAATTCCATATATTAAAGAGAAAGCCATTCTAGTAGATTGCTCTTGTTAGTGTTATTAATGTTAAAATAATTATATATAGTCGCAATTAATTATGAATTCATTAAGGGTTCATTGGTAAGAGTGAACAGACCTCTGTTTCTATTATAAGTTGTAATAATGGATTCTATTAAAATCAATTAATAACACCCATGGGGAGTCCAGTCCTTGTCAGTGTTTGGATAACAGAAAAAAACATCAACCCTGAAACAAAATATGAAAATTCCAATCTCCAGGCTAGATTGAAGGCTAGTTGAGCACTTTACATATACCTGCAAATTAAATAGATTTTGTGTTGGTTATTGGATGTCAGGTTATCATGACAATGTTAAAATATCCAAGTGATATCCCATCCTATAGTTAGGAAGATATGAGCATTCTCTGAAGACAGAACTTGCTAAAAATGGAAACTTACCATTGCAGAGTAGCAGGAGTGGAGTGGGGCTTGGATGCTCTATTATTTTCTTTTCCTCATCTGTTAAAGGAAAGAAAAAGAAGCTAACTTCAGTAGGAAACAGAAGGAAAAAGTAAAAGTCCTCTCGACTCTCCCAAGTTTCAAAAGACTATGTTTCTCTCAAATGTTGATGCTTTGAAACAATATGTTGTCTTTTCCAACATGTTAGACTCATCATACTTTAATACAAAAAAAAGGGAAACTGACTTTTATTTTAAAACTCTTATGTCAATTTTATTTTTATTTGACACAATGTGTTAGAGTTTGAAGACATTTCCCTTTATCACTGAACCATCATGTGATCATATTCATCCACTTACTATATTCCTAACTGAAGCAGGACAGATTACAATTTCAACCATAAAAACACAGGAGCCTTACTACTATGGACTGAATATTTGTGTCATCCCCCCCCCAAAATTTATTTGTTGAAACATAATCCCCAGATGAAGATATTTGAAGGTGGGGCCTTTAGGAAGTGATCAGTCATGAGTCTTGTGACTGGAATTAGTGTCTTTATGAAAGAGATCCCAGAGAGCTCCCCCCATCCCTTCCTCCCCTCTGAGAAGACAGAGAGAAGATAGCAAGAAAACAGCCATCTATGAACCAGGAAGTGGGCCTTCACCATGCCCAAATCTGCTATTGCCTTGCTCTTAGACTTCCCAGCCTCTAGAACTGGGAGAATAAATCTCTGTTAATCAATAAATCTTTGAGAATAACCAACAGAGAAATAAATCTCTGTTGTTCATAATCCACCAAGTTTATGGCATTTTGTTATGAAAGCCTGAACAGACTGAACTATTCACCATTTGTTCTTTGTAACCCCAGTGAAGCAGATCCTTAATGTAGGATAGGGAAAGTGTAAGTGTTCAGAAGAATCAGATTAGCAATCCAACAGAGCAGGGTTTAGCACACATTTTCTGTAAAGGACATGATAGTAAATATTTTAAGTTTGTTGATCAATAGTAAAAATAAAGAATATTATGTAGAATTTATATGACATGGAAGAAAACAAGTTTCCCTGAAATATTAATTGATAAAATTCAATGTAAGACCAGGCACAGTAGCTCACACCTGTAATCCCAGTACTTTGGGAGGCCAAGGCAAGTGGATCACTTGAGGTCAGGAGTTCAAGACCAGCCTGGCCAACATGGTGAAACCCCATCTCTACTAAAAATACAAAAATTAGCCAGGAGTGGTGATGTGCACCTGTAATCCCAGTACTCAGGAGGCTGGAACAGGAAAATTGCTTGAACCTAAGAGGTGGAGGTTGCAGTGAGCTGAGATCATGCCACTGCACTTCAGTCTGGGCAACAGAGCAAGACTCTGTCTCAAAAACAAAAAGAAACATCCAATGTAACAGTAATAACTGAATATAATTTTTATAATATATGTCTACTAATAAGAAGAACTAAATTAATTTTGGGGATGTGGGTAACATTCTCCTAATTGGGATTAAAGTTAGTGTTGCCTATTATTAAATAGATTGCAAAGTTGATCTGTAAAGACCATTTTTAACTTGCAGCCCTACAAGCATCAGACCAGATTTGGCTCACATGACCCTAATTTGCTGACCCCTGCAGTACCACAATATGAACAACAGATTAATTTTTAGCATATCTAAAAAGAATTAGTCACAATTTCATCATGAATTTACTGAGAAATACATATAATCAATCTCTTATCCAATTCCTGATGAAGATTATTTATAGGAACAGTCAACATAAAATTCCTTGACCCACAAAATTTGGCCCAAAATAATTAGGACAAATAACAGTCTCAAGAAGAAAGCTAATATGGTCAAAGCCTACAAACATTATCAATAAAATTTAATATAGACATTAAAAAGATGAATGAAATCAATTTGTGGCATAAAATTTATGTGGAAAAGAATTGGTATCCATGAAAATAGCTTAAGTAAAACAAAAATGAAAATGTAAAAAAATGAAAATGTCATATGATATATAGAAAAATTTTTCTAAAATTAGCTCATCAAAGGTGAATCCAGAAAATATATTCTCAATGAAAATTTATCAATATTGGTGTAATTCTGACTTAAATGTCTGCTTATAAGCACTGTGGCAATATGGTTGTTGCTTAATCAAAACCTGTATGTACTCACCTTCTTCCTTATTTATAGAACCCCAGTTTAGAGGGGATTGTGTGTTCAAGGAGAGTGACCCCCTTTCAGATCCTAGAAAGGTAAATGTGGATTCATTTACAACAATCATGGTAATTAATTTTATGTCATCTAGCCACTGATTGGATTAGGCGGAGCATGCAACATGATTCAGGCCAATCACTTTTCAGGAGATGTTCTCTCAGGCTTCTTCCATTTTATTATTTTTCCCTAATAAAATGGAAGGAGTGAGAGATTCTGGACTGTTCTACTTTTGGGTGTGGCTATGAGATGACACAATAACTAGACGAAAGCAGCAAACTTGGGATGGGGTAAAACGCAAAATCAAAACCTAGGAAGGCAAAGAAAAAAGGGAAAGCCAGAGGCTCTGATTGTCACATGGTGCCTCTGATGAACCCACCAAAACAATGGCTGCCTCCTGTTCTGTGAGATAGCACAGTTTCTTCGGTTGATGAAACCTCCTTTCATTGGGATTCTCTTCCCTGCCACCAAAACCATTCTAACTGATGCTCAGAACACAAACCACACTAACGCTAAATGTTCCCAGGAACAGAATGTAAAATACACCATAGACTCAACACTTGTTCATGATGCTTTGTCAACCTTGAGTTCTTCTAAATAGATGTTTCTCATCCTTTCCAGCCTGGAATAAATGCCACCAACTTTTTGAAGCCTTCCTTGATACTCTCTTCATCAGAAATCAATCATTCATCCTAACTCTGTGCTTCTATAACACATTACTCGCCTCTCAGCTGCCCAGTGTAGTCACCTGGATCATTTCTTCTTCTTCTTTTTATTTTTTATTTTTTTGAGACAGAGTTTTGCTCTTGTCGCCCAGGCTGGAGTGCAGTGGTGCGATTTCAGCTCACTGCAACCTCCACCTCCCAAGTTCAGATGATTCTCCTGGCTCAGCCTCCCGAGTAGCTGGGATTACAGGTGTCCACAACCACGCCCAGCTAATTTTTGTATTTTTTAGTGGAGACAGGGTTTCACCATGTTGGTCAGGCTGGTACTGAACTCCTGACCTCAGATGACTGGATCATTATTTCTGTACACATCCGTTCCTTCTGCTCAAGCATAAACTCAGTAAGAAGGCAGGGGTGGTATCTCAGTCATCTGCATTACCTCCTGCAGGACCTAGCATGGTAGCTTCCACTTAGTACTTACATAGTTAAGTGTGTCTTCTCCAGTCTTAACAGCACAATAAGAGCATGAACATGTGGGTCTCACAAGAACGTGAGCAAATGAACCCCTAAACACACAGAACAATACTCAACCTCTGTTGTTCACAAAGACACAAAAAGGAAACAAATACTGAGGCAGTACTTATATCTCTGACAGAAAAGCAAATTTAAATAATGACAATTTTTTATGCTGGTGTATTCATGGTAAAATTGACACTCTCAGAGTTCTTTATACCTGAAGGTAGTGTTAATGTTTTTAGTATGCAATTTGGCAGTAATATTGAGAACCATCTAAAATGTTCAGCTGCTTGGCCTCACAACCCAACTTCTAAAAATTATCATACTAAGCAAATAATTGAAAGCAAAGAGAAGGCTATATAAAAAACATGGGGCTGGGCACGGTGGCTCAAGTCTGTAATCCCAGCACTTTGGGAGGCAGAGGTGGGCAGATCACTTGAGACCAGGAGTTTGAGACCAGCCTGGCCAACACAGTGAAACCCTGTCTCTACCAAAAATACAAAAATTAGCCAGGCATCATGGCACATTCCTATAATCCCAGCTACTCAGGTAGCTAAGGCACAAGAGTCTCTTGAGCTCAGGAGGCAGAAGTTGCAGAGAGATCACACCACTATACTTCAGCCTGGGTGACAGGAGTGAAACCCTGTCTCAAAATCAAACAACAATGACAACAACAAATTGTCAATTGTATTTTTTTAAGCAAGAAAAACCACATAAACAACATAAATATACCTCTACCTAGCTTGGACTGGCACATGGTTAATATTTTTGTTCCCCCTAAAACTGGCTGAGTTTTAAATTTTATTTCTTTAAATTTCAGCATTTTGGTCTAAATAATAATAATCCTAACACCTACTGGCCAGAACTGAGCAAACCACTCAACTTACTCAAGCTTCATTTTTCCTCATTTGTAAAAAGGTCATCTTCTATGGCAATTATAAAAATCCTATTAATTTGTTCAACAAATATTTATTGAATACCTATTTGTACCAACTAGGCACTGGGGGAGAAAGAAATTAAACTCTTGCCTTTGAGTTTGGTTGGAGAAGAGAAAGGCAGAGGAGAGAGAGGACAAGTTCTGCAAGAAGCGATAAGTGCTGTGATACAGGCAGGCACAGAGGAGTCCGCCAACTCAGACTGCATGAAAAAGCAGAGCTTGTCAGAGAAGGCTCCCTGGAAGAAGTAATAGGTGAGCTGTGTCCTGGAGCGAACCAGACGTGGAAGTCAAGAGTAGGGTGGAGGAAGTGAGAGCCGATAAAGAGAAGGGCACCTGACAGATTATGTCACTTTCCCAGAAGCAAGGTGGCTGCAGCACGAGTCTTTGCTGGATGTGGCAGAGTAGATCCAGGTGAGCATGGAACGAGGTGTTTAACAATCTAATTATCCCGTTTAAGTCTGAAGACAGTTGTCTCTAAACGGAGGATAATAATAATCCCTACCTCAAAAGATTGTTGGGAGGATTAAGTGAAATGAGCTTAACAGAGGGTAAGAGTTCAAAAGCACCCTCAGCAGCCACTGTGGGGGAAAGATTGCCCTTGGTTGTGGCTGGCTGGCCAGAGGCATTTGGAGCAATTCTGTCTGCCTGTATCTGCTAATGGGGGAGATCTACAGAGGCAAAGACAACCGCATTGCCAAGGACCTCGCAAGGCAAACACACACCAGGGGACGTCACAGATCCATATAGGAGACGGCACTTGAGCTGAGCCTTGTAGGGATGGTTGAGGTTTTTTAAAAATAACGTTGTTTTATATTCACAAAAGCAATGCATGTTCATTTTTTTTTATTAAGAAAGTGTGGAGAAAATATCTCAGTATCCAAGCCCCTCTCAACAGAGGTAATGACTGTTAACTTTGTATCCTATTTGCCTCGTCTTTTTTTAGGGTTCTTTTTTTTTTCTTTTCTTTTTTCTGGGGAGACAGAGTCTTGCTCTGTCACCATGCTGGAGTGCAGGGGTGCGATCTCGGCTCACTGCAACCTCTGCCTCCCGGGTTCATGAGATTCTTTGCCTCAGCCTCCCAAGTAGCTGGGACTACAGGCACCCACCACCATGCCTGGCTAATTTTTGTATTTTTAGTAGTGACAGGGTTTCATCATGTTGGCCAGGATATGGTCTCGATCTCTTGACCTCGTGATCCACCTACCTTGGCCTCCCAAAGTGCTGGGATTACAAGCGTGGACCACCCCACCTGGCCTTTTTAGGCTTCTTTCACATGCAAGCATACACATATCTACACTTAAAATATGTGAGGGTCATGCAGTCCGTCCTAGATTGTAACCTGCCCTGTTCATCTTGAAGAAGACACATCGCACTGTGGGAAGAGGCCACCAAGGGAGAGGGTACTCCAAGAGGCAGAAGCAGCAGGAGGAAAGGCACTGAACTGGGACCTGGGGCCCAGGGAAGATGCACGGGTTCCATTGGTGGAACCAGGGGAAGTTCCCTGTTCTGGGATTCCCTCACAGTGTCTCCCGCTCAAGCAGTACTGCCTTTGTTATATCAGATTGTTTTCCCAACTAAACTTTGTTATGGCGCCATTTCTGAGTATCAGTGAATGAAAAGAACTTGGCTTTGAGGACAGGCAGAAATGAGTTTAAATTTCAGCATTGCCCCCAACTGTGTGGACTTTGAGCAGCAACTTGACTCATCCAAGACTGAAGGCCCTTATCTAAAAAAATGTGAATCATAACCTACGTCACAAGGATGTTTTGAGGATTAAATATAATACATTAAGGACTAGGTACATTTTTAAAAATATCATACTAATAATAGCATTCATTGGTCAAGTCCTTAAGCCAGGCACTGCATGCAGTTTCGCTTGCCACCCAGGCTGGAGTGCAGTGGCGCAATCTCAGCTCACCATAATCTCTACCTCCTGGGTTCAAGCGATTCTCCTGCCTCAGCCTCCCGAGTAGCTGGGACTACAGGCACCTGCCACCACGGCCGGCTAATTTTTTGTATGTTTAGTAGAGACGGGGGTTCACCATGTTAGCCAGGATGGTCTCCATCTCCTGACCTCGTGATCTACCCACCTCAGCCTCCCAAAGTGCCGGGATTACAGGTGTGAGCCACCATGCCTGGCCAAGGACTTAGTTTTCAAGTTATTTTATTTTATTTTATTTTTTTTACTTTGAGATGGGGTCTTGCCATGTGCACATCACTTTTCATATGCTATCTCATTTTATTCCTCCAAATATTGCTATGAAGAAGTTTTATATCCCTATTTTATAAACAAGGAAATGGAGCTTTGGTGAGGCTGAATAATTGCATGAGGCCATGGAGACAGGACCTCACCACATGCTCAGCAATACAGTGGCTACTGATAGTATTTAGAAGAGAACTGGTCTACCCCAAAGCCAGCGTGAACCCTCCAGCTTAGTCACCAAACAGATACTGTCCACCTCTGCTGGCTCCTATCCTTAGATCACTGGTGACTTTGTGCCCAGGGTCAGATTGCTCAGCCCTTTTCTTCTAAAGTGGGGGGTGTGTCACACCCAGGCCTGACCTTCCTATTTGATGGCTGTCTATCTTAGTTCTCCTGACGTGCTGGCTATTTATTTACTCATTCATCAGATATTTATTGAGTGACTACATGCCAGCCCCATGACAGGTGCTAAAGAGTAAGAAAAACCAGACATAGTCACTGCTCTCCTGAGGTCATAAATTATCAGCCAATAAAATGTAAGTCCCAGCCAGGTATGATGGCATGCATCTGTAGTCCCAGCTACTCAGGCGGCTGAGCTGGGAGGACCACTTGAGTCCAGGAGTTCGAGACCAGCCTGGGCAACATGGGTTGCCCCATCTCAAAGGTAAAGTAAAATTAAACTAAAGAAAAAAAACTTTAAAAGTAAGTCATTGGCTGGGCATGGTGGCTCGCACCTGTAATCCCAGCACTTTGGGAGGCCGAGGCAGGCAGATCATGAAGTCAGGAGATCGAGACCATCCTGACTAACATGGTGAAACCCTGTCTCTAGTAAACATACAAGTATTAGCCAGGCATGGTGGCACGTGTCTGTACTCCCAGCTACTCAGGAGGCCGAGGCAGGAGAATTGCTTGAACCTGGGCGGTGGAGGTTACAGTTAGCTGAGATCACGCCATTGCAATCCAGCCTGGTGACAGAGTAAGACTCTGTCTCAAAATAAAAAAAAAAGTAAGTCCTGGGCAAGAGCTGTGAAGTGGTGGTCCAGGATGCTGTGGCAGCACCAAAAGTGGGGTGTGAGCCTGGCTTGGGGATCTGAGGAGGAGCAGGAACCTTACCTAGGTGAAGAGAGTAGAGAGGAGGAGAGCACATTTTAGGTAAATGGAAATAGCCATAGTTGATAGAGACTTTAGGAACTGGTTCTGCCAAATGTCTTTTCATTTTCACTGGGACAAATGCCTTGAACCAAACAAGATTCATCTTGTAAAGTATCATTTTAGGCCAGCAAGATTCCTGGAGCCATTCGCAGGCACACCTCCAGTGCCCCCTGGTTGTCCTGCCACGGCTGGAAAGGGGCGGTCTGCTTAAGAAAACTCCGGCCAAGATGCTGCCCTGGCTCCTGGTCTTCTTGGCGCTCTGTTCTTTTCCCACTTTGCAGTTATGATTCCTAACACAGTGCAGGGGTCTCAGCCCAGTTCCCAGTGGTGAGCATCTCTGCACTCCTGTCTGCATCCACCTCCTGATATAAACTCTGGGGCCAAATGTCCAGGCTCAAATCCCAACTCCACTACTTATTAGCCCTGTGACCTTGAACAACATTTTGGTTCCTCAGTTTCATTATCTGTAAAATAGGGATAGATAACAGTACCAAGCACATACAGCTATCGTGAGTATTAATTAAACCACTTCTGGTTCAAAGACTTGCTATCTAAGTGTTCCCTGTTCCTATAAGGGTTATTGCTCCTCCAGAGGGACCCTGCTCCTGGATTCCCACCCTGTCCACGGGGCTGGGTGTGGTAAGCCCTGCAGCTGGGACAGTTATTCATGCTGTGTGCTCCCTCAGCGCCCTGACTGCGCCCCAGCAAAGTCCCCATTGCAGAGTGTGGTCGCTGCCCACGGATTGTTTTAATCCATTCAGGCTGCAGTAACAAAATACCATAGAATGGGTGGTTTTTAAACACAGAAATTGATTTCTCTGAGTTTTAGAGGCTTGGAGGTCCAAGATGAAGGCAACAGTGGTTTGGTGTCTGGGAAGGCTCTGCTTCCTGCTTCAAAGACAGCTGTCTTCTCGCATTGTGTTCACACATGGCAGAAGGAGTGAGAGAGCTCTCTGGGGTCTCTTTTATAAGGAGACACTAATCCCATTCACGAGGGCTGAACCCTCATGACGTAACATTTCCCCAAAGCCTCATCTCCAAATACCATCACATTGGGGGTTAGTGTTTCAACATATGAATTTGGCGGGGACATGGACATTGAGTCTGCAGCCCTGGCCACTGTGTCTGCCTTGTTAGTTTGTAAGCACTGCAGGGCGCAGACCTTGCTCACTGTTGTGTCTCCAGCACCCACATGTGGCAGGGGCTCAGGAAGTATTTGCAGAATGAATGAATGTATGAAATGACACCACAATTAAAAGTGGAGTCTTCCCATCTGATTTCAGTAAGCATGCAGAATAGCAGTACTACTGGGGAATATTTATTGAGGACTTATCATGTGCCAGGCACTGTGCAAAGCTCTTCATGGTATTGCATTTAATTTTCACAGCTGCCCTAGAAAGTGAACAGTTTCACGCATGTGAAGCATCAAATACAGTGCCTGCATGTACTTAGTGTTTAATCAATGTTAGGCCTAAGTATTGGCATTATCCCCATTTACAGAGGAAGAAACTAAGGCTCAGAGAAGTGAAGCAATTTGTCTGAGGTCACACAGTGAGTGGCAGAGTAAAGACAAGGACCCAGGCTAGTTGATGTCAAAATCTCCCCAGACCCCAACATTTATGAGCTTCATTCTCTCTTCAAACTCCTAGTACTGTACTGAATATTTTAGAGAAGTTATCTGCTTCATCATTTCTTTTCTGCCTCCATGTCAAATGAATTCACATTTGGGAATCTATTCTAGAATATTTCCTGCCTGGAGCCAGTGTGGCAGAATTTAATATTGAGGAAGCACATTTCTAAATTAATTACTTCTTTTCAAATCCCAGGAAAGGTTCAAGTTTATGTGAGCTTCAAGTTTCACTTCAAAGTTCTAATTCTATTTCCTTTCATTATACTGACCTGGCTGCACCTGGCAAGACCTCACCTGTTGGGAACATGAGGTTGCCAAACGTTTCATTTCCCCCTCATTCACCTCCTTTCCAGCCCCTGCAAAGGGCACCAGCTGATGAGCAGGGTGCCTGGCACCCAGGCCTTTGGCAGTGGGCATCAGCCTCTGGCAGCAAATCTTTCTCCCCGTGGGAACAGGGCTAAATCCCAAACAAAACTGTGATGTTGGCAGCATTTGCTCTGAGGGGCCCACACCTGCTTCCTCTCGCCTCCTCTGGGTGAATTCCTTCATAATCTTGGAGTGGGAAAGGGGCTAACTTTGATACAAAATCCAAAAGCCAAAAAAGAAAAGATTGATAAATTTTACTACATAAAAAATCCAAAACTTCTTTATGAGGGGGGGAAAAAAAATTGCAACCTGAGTACAAAGATAATGACTCACTCGGGAAAACTGCAATCATTCCACAGACAATGGTCTCATCTGCTCACCATAGAGAGCAGCTCCCCATAAAACTAGCAGGAAAAAGACCAAGAACCAAGAGAAAAAATAGGCGATGCACATGACACACAGTTAATGGAAAAAATACAAATGCTCTTCAAAGGTGAAAAGATGATCATTTTTAATCAATGAACCTAGAAATTACACCAAGATGGCATTTCTTACTTACCAGGTTGGCAAAAATCCAAATCACAACCACACAACTCTGCTGTGAACCTATGGGAAACAGGTACCCTCAGACCTTGCAGGGGGAGAGCGAACGGTGCCTCCTGAACAGACACAGTGGCTCACACCTATAATCCCAGCACTTTGGGAGGCTAAGGCAGGAGGATCACAGTGAGACCCCATTTCTACAAAAAATTTTAAAAATTAGCTGGAAAAAATGGGCATGGTGGCTCATGCCTGTAATTTCAGCACTTTGGGAGGCCAAGGTGCAAATTGCTTGAGCTCAAGGGTTTGACCAGCCTTGGCAATGTGGTAAAACCCCACCTCTACAGAAAAAATTAGTGAGGCATGGTGGTGCCCACCTGTACTCTCAGCTACTCAGGAGGCTGAGGGGGGAGCCATCACCTGAGCCCAGGAGGTTGAAGCTGAAGTGAGCCGTGATTGCACCACTGCGCTCCAGCCTGGGTGACAGAGCAAGACCCTATCTCAAAAACAAAAACAAAACAAAAAAACATAAAAGAACTCAGAGTCTCCCTATACGGAAGGTCATTTGGCAGAATCTACTGAAATCCCACGTTCCTTTAATCCAGCAGCCCCAGGTCTGTGAACAGATCCTACAGTCATACCTGGACACATCGAAACGATGCATACACAAGGTTATTTGTCGCAGCTTGTCTGTAACAGCAAAAGTTTGGAAACAGCCCAGGTGTTCATCTGGGTAACTAAATTAGGATGCATCCTCACAATGGGATACTATACAAGTATTTTTTTTAAAGATGAAAACCAAAAAAGAACGAGGATGGTTTCTATGTTCTTACTGACATGGAACACTCTGGTTTTATTATTAAGTGAAAAAAGCAAGTCACAGCACAGTGCGTACAGTATGCTACTTTTTTGTGTTAAAAAAGTGACAAATGGCCAGGCATGGTAGCTCATGCTTGCAATCCCACCACTTTGGTGGGTGGATCACTTGAGATAAGGAGTTCGAGACCTGCCTGACCAACATGGCAAGATCTTGCCTCTACAAAAACACAAACATTAGCCTGGTGTGGTGGTGCATGCCTGTAATCCTAGCTACTCAGGAGGATGAGACAGGAGAATCGCTTGAACCTGGGAGGTGGAGGCTGCAGTGAGCCAAGACAGTGCCACTGCACTCCAGCCTGGGCGACAGAGCAAGACTCTGTCAGAAAAAAAAAAAAAAAAAAAAAAAAAAAGAACATATATTTGAATTTTTTATTTGCAGAAGGAAATACTTGAAGAATACATTAAAAAAAAAAAAAACAAAAGTATTTATTACTAGGAAGCCATAGACGGTTGCAAAGGGAAGATGGGGGTGAGACCAAGACTGTTCAATGAGTACCTTTTAAAGCATTTTGATTGTTGGAGTACATGGCTGTATTATTGATTCAAAACTAGTCTAATTTCTAAGCATGAACAAATTAAAAAGACCCTATAAGGGAGGGGGATCTGAAGGAAGAATCTACTCAAATGGGTAAGTGGTCCTGGAGTGCCAAAAACTGAAAGCAAATTATAAACACCCAAAATCTGGCGAGGCTTTATGGTCTATTTTGTTTTCCTAATATCCATATGCTTACTGAGCACCTATGTACCAGGCCCTACTATGTTAAGTGCTGGTGAGATGTTTTGGCCCCATGGAGAGACAAAATGGAGGGTGGAGGGGCCCTGGCCTGGTAGTGTCCTTGAAGCCCAGAGGAAACAGTACGTCCTTCTTCCCCAGACGAGTGGGGAAGGCCCTCTGGAGAAGAGAGGACAGATAGACTGACATTGTGGGCAGAATGGGCAGCCCTTGATGACACTGTGGGCACAGATGTGAGGATGTGGAAGAGCCAAGGAGGTCATCTTAAATCATAGCCTAAGTACTGGGGCCGTGTCAGCCAGCTAGCAGTCTCGAAGCCAGCACTAAAACTGCAGCAGACATCCCATGGAGGCAACCCAGTCCTTTGCAGGCATCCCAGGAGGTCTCTGCCATTGAACCCTGCCCTGGATCTCAGTCTTGCCCTAGCACTAGGAGCTGCTTGAACGCCTTTCTGCTATTGGCAGGGCATTTGGCTCACACCTCAATGGAAATACAAAACAGCACCTGACCACCCTGAACTTCCTTCTTCTCCTGGAGACATTCCATCTCACCACAGTCTTCTCCTCTCCACAATAGATAAGGCTGAGCAGTTCCTTGCATCCTTTTTAGTAAAGAATTTCAAATGAGGTTTAACGACATTTCCTCTTCTCTGGAAATCTTTTTATAAAGTTATAAGACACCAAACTGGATAATCAAGTAAGACATGCTGAGTGGAGTGAGAGATGTACCTTTTACTTACATAGCCTTGAAATGTGATTTTTTTTTTTTTTTTTTTTTTTGAGACAGAGTTTTGCTCTTGTTGCCCAGTCTGGAGTGCAATGCTGTGGTCTCGGCTCACTGCAACCTCTCCACCTCCCAGGTTCAAGCAATCCTTCTGCCTCAGCCTCCCAAGTAGCTGGAATTATAGGCACCTGCCACCACATGTAGCCCAAACTCATTCCTAGACCTGTTTCTCATGATTCTTCAACCTCTCTCTGCTCAAGTCAACCTGGAAAACTCTCCAAGCTCAAGACCAGTCTTGTAGTGTTCTGCCTCCCACCTCTTTACCATCACTGTAGGAGCTACATGGATCCTTTGAGGCCCAAAGCAGATGCCACCTCCTCCAAGATGCCTTCCCAGTCACCTTCCAATCTGTGACCTCCCTCAAACTTTAGCATGCATAATTAGTAAATCACCTGAAAGTACTGCTAAAATGTAGAGCATTTTTCAGTGAGTCTGGGATGGGCCTGAAATACTGCATTTCTAACAAGCTTCCATGGAGGTCTATGCTATACTCCAGGACCACACTTGGTGTGGCAAGGTCTTAAGATCACCTCATATCATTTGAATGAAGCTGATCACATATGTCCCTGCATTATTAGTATTCAGGCATGTGCCTTAACTTCTCTTCTAGATTGAAAATTCATTAAGAGCAGGGGATCCATGGAAGAGACAGCTTATGTAGTGGAAAAAGAGCCAGCAATAAAATCAGATCGCTCTAAATTTAAGTCTTAACTCTACCACTTACTTGCTATGACATTGAATAAGTCACACAACCTCTGAAGCTGTTTCTTCATCTGTAAAATGGGGGATAAAAATACTTTCCCTCCAGAGAATTAAAAGAAATCATGACTGTGATTATGCCTAGCATGCTGCCTGATGCTAAATATATGTTAATATTGGCTCCCTGCTCTTTCTTTCCTTATATAATTTTGGGATTTCCATAGAGTCTAGAATGTAGTAGGTGCCAAGGGAATCTTCTGGGCCCAATTTTTGCAGAAATTTCTGTTCTACCCATACAACTCTGTCTAACCCACACTGCTGAGCTTCTTCTCCGGATGTGATGCTCCAACAGGCACGGACCTTTTAATATTTTACGGTCACAATCTTCCTGTTTGTTGGTGAGTATGCCATCAGGAGCATTAATATCTACTGACATCTGCCAGGGGAAAAATGCAATGTGTCTAGATTGGAAGTGAGAATTCATGAGACCTGCATTACGGTAAATAACCCATCCACTCTTGCTCGGTCCCTTCACCCATCAGGCATTTAGGACTTGACTCCACTGGTGCAGGGTTTTCTTTCCAACTGCATTCCATTAAAAAATATCAGTCCCCCCAACCACAAAAAAAAAAAAAAAGAAATATATCAGTCCCATATTACACTTCCTCATACTCACTGAATCTCTAGCTAATCAACTAAATCACTTTTTTGGGTTGCTAAAGGGACATAACAGAGCATTAGATAGATATCAGAACACCTCAGTAACAGTCCTGATTCTGCCACTAACTAGGAGTATTATCTAGGGCAACTCCTGTCCCTTCTCTGAGTCTCAGTGTCCTTATCTGTAAAACAGGAGATTTGGGCCAAGATGATCCATAAAATCTCATACTCTTTTATTCTAGGCTAACAAACTGAGTGAATAGTCTTCCATTCCAAGCAACACATTTTTATTTTGACCAGGTCCCTAATGCTAATACTGAAAGGCTTATGCCAGTAAAAGAAGTCCTCTCAGTAAGTAGAATCTTGACCTCTCTCAAATCATCCTGAGAAGGCATTTTTTCACTTGGCCTGGTCCAAAGATATACTCTATGGCAGGCCACCCAATAGCCAGTCCTTCATTTTTTCCTGCTTGTTAATCAAATCTGTTTTATCCAAGGCAATATTATCATAGCCCAAGAAGTAAACCATGATTTTTCTAAACCAAGGGTTGGTTTTCTGCAAAGAGCCAGATAGTAAATATTTTAGGCTCTGTAGGCCACATATGGTCTATTCCTTTTCTTCTTCTTCTCCTCCCCAACTCTTTAAAAT
Organism: Ateles fusciceps; assembly: GCA_036589455.1. Taxonomy (NCBI): domain Eukaryota; kingdom Metazoa; phylum Chordata; class Mammalia; order Primates; family Atelidae; genus Ateles; species Ateles fusciceps. The sequence continues at coordinate 7,482,841 of JAZHEH010002159.1, forward strand.
GAAAAAAAAAAAAAATTATTAGATCATGAGATCATGGGATGTATAAAAAGAGCCCACAGGCTAGATTTGCCCTGTGGTCAGTCCAACTATCATAATCTTATTCTTGGGACAAATCCTCTTCATCCTCCCTTTCAGCTATAAATGATAGCATTCTGGACAAAAACAAAGTAAAGTAAGTCTACTGGGGGGCTTCTGGGAAAGATTTTGTTGTTTTCTGATAAAGAGAGACAGACAAGAAGAAAACTAACTGGTGCCTCCCCTTGTTCCACTCTCCTGTCTGAAATGTGGACCTGATGCCTGGACCTGCAGCAGCTCCCTGGTGATTATGAGGTACTAACATGGGGACAAAAACCAATAATGCAGGGGACTCAGCAGAGAGACATACAGAGCCTGGGTCCTGGAGGATGTAAAGCTGTTGAATAAACCCTGGAACCTCCTCCTTTTCATCTTTGGTTAAATAAAATAATAAATATCTACATCATTTAAACCATCAGGTTTCTGTCTCTTAAAATCCAAAGCATTCTTTTGAATTTTTTTTTTTTCTTTGAGATGGGGCCTCACTCTCTCACCCAGGCTGGTATGCAGTGGCATGATCTTGGCTCACTGCAACCTCCACCCGCCCCAGATCAAGCGATCCTCCCACCACAGCCTCTCAAGTAGCTGGGATCACAGGTCAAAGCATTCTTAACATGCTAATCAGAGGGGTTTTTTCCTTGTAAGTAATTTTTAAAACTTCAGCCATGACCTGGTGCCAAGCACTGGGGTTACAACATTGAACCATACAACATTCCTGCCTTCTTGGGGCTTTCTAGTCTAGTAAAGGAGATGATAAGGCACAATCAAATATTGACACACCAGATCAGTCACTAAGAGGGGATGATGAGCTCTACTCTTAGTGTTCCTACTGGCAAATTATGAAATCACCAATGTCAAGTCTTTGAAACATAAGGGTTCATTACTTTCTGAGAGGCAGACAAGCACAAAAAACATTATAAAAGACTAATGCTGAAAGGCAGACATATAGACCTGGGTTCAAATCCCGACTCTACCACTTATCAGCTAGGTGACTTTGGGCAAGATTCTCGACATCTGCTAGGGAAAAGAAATGCAATTTGGAGTGGGCTAAGGACTTGAGGGGAATTTGGATGCAAGTTTGTTTGAGCTTCAATTTCTACATATGTAAGTTGAAGCTCATAATCATAAGCCACCTCTTTGGACTATTGTGAGAAAGAAATGAGATCATGGAATTCAAGCACTTCTCATTGCTCAATAAATGATAGCTATATATACATATTAACTAAAAATAAAGTAGCTTGCACTAGATTAACTCACCCACCAAATTGTAAAAGATAGATAAAATATACAAGTAGTTATTTGAAAACACTGGAGAGTAATAAATGCAGACAGGACTAGAGGAACTACAAGCCTTAAAAGAAAGGAAGCACCAGAAGTAAGCTCCACAGTCACCTTGATGTTTTCCCTAAAGATGTTTCCAAATTGATACACTGAGAAATAGAAACCAAGCAAAGAGTATAGTCTATTGAGCTAAGAAGAGTTTGGGGATGACAGAGTATTTAATGTCTGAGGAGCAAAATCCCCCAAAAGAAGAACACTTTAAAGAAAGAGATAAATGTACCTGTATTCAAATTACCCCCTCAAGTCCTTAGCCCACTCCTAAGCTATACATGCAGAGAGTGAGAAACCAAGAAACTAAGGGGAAAACAGCAGTTTAGGGACTGAAGAGCCAGTCATTAATCGATTAGGGTTGGAGTCCAAGCTGGGTCAATGTAAAGGGAAGTTGGTAATCACCCAGAGCTTTCAGCTGTGAACCTAGAAAGGCCATGCTTTAGGAATAAAAACCACACCCCAGTAGTACAGACAAAAGTGAAATAGACTAGACTTAACCAAGGGTTGACAAGATTAAGAACTGCTAGCTCTCTTCTGCCTGCTAGAACAAAACTCAACACTTGTTGGAGAAAGTTAATATCCTTCACCCAAAGGCTATTCTACTTTGCATCCATAATGTCCAGCATTGGATAAAAAACTATGGGGTATTATTGAAAAACCTCAAAAGAACCAAAAACACCTGAAATCCAAGAAAGAAGCCAGATAATAGAAATAGATTCAGAGATAATTCAGATACTAGACCTATCAGACAGGAACTTTAAAATAACTAGGGTTAATATATTTGAGGAGATAGAGAAAAAAGATGGTCAAATTAGAGGAAATGATGGACAAAGCAGATGAAAAAATGGAGAATATCAACCAAGATTTAGAAACTATGAGAAAAGAATCAACTGGACCACCTACCACAAAAGAATACAATATCTGAAATTAAGATCACTTGGATGGGCTTAAGAGCAGACTAGTCATGATAGAAAATGGGGATTTAGAACTGAAAGGCAGGCCAATTAAAAAAATACAAAACTGAGGTACAAAGGGATAAAGATGGACAAACCAGAGCAAAACATTAAAAGGTGAGGTAAAATCAAAAGGTCTAATATTCATGTTACTGCAGCTCCAGAAGGAGATGAGAAGAAGAGTGAGGAAGACAAAATATCTGAAGAGACAGTGGCCAAGAATCTACAAATTTGATGAAAGACAACACACTTAGTGATCCCCCAAGAAGCTTAGTGATCCCCAAGAGAGAAGAAAAACAAGAAAGCCATATCTATATGTACATCATAGTCAAACTACTGAAAATCAAAGACAAGAAAAAAAAAAATTTAAACCAGCCAGAGACAAAAAGACACATTACATTCAAAGAAGTAAAAATACATCTGATGACTAACTTTTCAACAGACATTTTTGGACCTCAGAAGACAGTGGAATGATCACTTTAAAGCGTTGAAAGGAAAATTAAAATTTAAAAAAGAATCCCACCAACCTAGAATTTTATCACCAGCAAAAATATCCTTCAAAAATATATGTGAAATAAAGATGTGTTTCATGATCTACACTATACTACATAGTACGATAATAAATCTGCAAGGAATTTCTCTGAGTTAAAGAAAAAATGATTCCAGATGGAAGCATGAAACTGCTGACAGGAAGAAAGACCCTGGAAAGGGTAAATGTGTGAATAAATAAAAATAAATATTGACTGCTTAAAACAATAATAATTATGCCTTGTGGGGTGTATAACATATGTACAGGACGTATACATTAAAACCAGAGGTCAGAGGGTGAGAAAGAGGAAAATGAGGTTAAACTTGTGATGGTGCTCTTCCACCGTGCTTGAAGTAGGGGAAGGAGTAATGTGAGGTAGATGTATTAGTAATAAGAGAAGAATGCGTATTGGAATCCCTAATAGTACCACCCTAAAAGAATGTATTATTGAAAAGCTAGCAGAAAACATCAGATCTTTTTAAAAGCTCTATTAATCCTTCCCCAAAAAGCTAAAATGTAAGAATAAAGAAATAAAGACAGATGGGACAAATAAAAAATAAATAGTAAGTTTGTTGATTTAAACTCAATAATGTCAGTAACAATATTAAATTTAAATGATCTAAATTCAAAGATTATCAGACTGGGTTTTTTTTTTTTTCAAAAAAGCTATGTTTAAAAACCTTACTAAACTAAATATAATTAAGATTGAAAATAAAAATATATACAGTAGTAACCCATGTATAAAGAAAACTGGCATAGCTGTATTAATATCAGACAAACAGGCTTTAAGGCAAAAAGTATTACTAGAGATAAAGTAGAAATATTTAACAATAATAATTTTAAAAAGTCATTTCAATAAGAGGACATAGCAATCCTAAATTTCTAAGAAACTAATACTTCAAAATATATAAAGTAAAAATTAACAAAACTAAAGAGATAGCTATAACCATAATCAGAGCTAGAGATATTAACATACCTGTTGCAGAACTGAGAGAACAAACAATAACAATAACAATAAAACAGTAAGGATATGGAATATTTAAATAACATAATTAACCAACTTCATGTAACTAATATCTATAAAACACTCCAGCGTACATTCAAAACATACATTCAAAATGCAAAATGCTCAGTGGAACTAAAAGAGATATCAACAACAGAAAGACAATTAGGAAATCTACAACTGTTGGGACATTAAGCAACAGATTTTTAAATAAACCATAAGTAAAAGAAGAAATCACAATAAGAAGTTGAAAATATGTTTAAATGAATAATAATGAAAGTATGATATCAGAAAAATTTGGGGATCAATTAAGCAATGTTTAGAGGAAAATTTATGACTTTAAATGCATATCTTAAAAAGGGTTGAAAATCAATAATCTAAGCATCTATCTCAAAAGCTGGAAAAAGACAGCATATTAAATTCAAATAAAGTAGAAGGAAGGAAGAAAGATAAGAGCAGAAATGAAAGCAATCTTTAAAAGATATAAATTGAGAAAACAAAGCCAAAAGTTGGAAAACATCATAAGAAAGAAATATCATAGGCCACAAATCTCATGAACATAGATGCCAAAATCCTTAAGAAAATCCAGGCCGAAATATATAAAAATCACACACAGAAGTATATAAAAAAGATAATACTTCTGACCAAGTGTTATTTATTCCAGGAATGCAAGATTGGCTTAACATTCAAAACTTAACCAATCTAATTCACAATATTAATAGAATAAAAGAGAAAAACATATGGTCATCAAAACAGATATAGAAAAAGTGTTTGATAAAATTCAATATCCATTTAAGAAAAATCTCTCAGAAAATCAAGGATAGAAAGAAATTTTCTCAGTCTGATAATGAGAACCTACAAAAATCCACAGCAAATATCATACCTAATGGTGAAACATTAAATGCTTTCACCACTTAGGTTGGGAAAAAGGCAGTGATGTCCACTATCACCACGTCACCTCAAAATTGCACTAGAGGTCCCCGCCAGTGCATAAGGCACACAAAAGAAATGAAAATACAAAAATTATAAAGGAAGATGCAAAACTGTCATTCTCAGGTGACATAATGATGTTCATAGAATGTTCAAAAAATGCAAAATTCTAATTAATAAGCAAATTTAGCAAAGTGGCTAAATACAAAGTTATTATCTAAATAATCAATTGTATTTTCATATGCCAGCAACTAACAATCAGAAAAAACTTTATTACTAATTACATTAGCATTGGAAAACATCAATTATCTAGGAACAAGTCTAAAGAAAGATGTGTAAAACCTCTGCAGTGAAATCTGCAAGACACTGCTGGGAACAATTAAAGATGATCTAAATACATGGAGGCCTAATACAACATATATTAATTGAAAATTTGATGTTGTTAAGGTATTCTTCCCAAATTTATTATAGATTCAATGCAATCCCCATTAAAAACACTAGCAGGTATTTTGCATATGTGAAAAATGACAACTAATTCTAAAGTCGGTATGGAATTGTTAAGAACGCAGATTAACCAAAACAATACTGCAGAAGAAGTAAAGAAGAACAAGAGGTCTTACGCCAACAGATAGCACGACTTATTGTACAGGTGCAGTAATGAAGACTGTAGTATCAGCCCCAAAATAGACAATAAAACAGTAAAACCAATAGTTCAGAATAAAGGTCCAGACACAGATCCAAATATGTATAATCTGCCAATTTATGACAAAGGCACCACTGGAACTCAGTGGATAAAGGGTGACCTTTTCAAGAAATGGTGCTCTATCAGTTGAAAATTAATAAGAAAAAAAAAGAGAATTTTGATGACTCCTCCACACCATACACAAAAATTCCAGATGAACTATTGATATAAAAATGAAAGGTAAAATAGTAAAGCTTCTAGATGATAACATTAAAAAGATCTTTATGAACTTGAGGTAGGCAAAAATTTCTTAAATAGGATACCAAAGCACTAACTATAAAAGAAAACATTAATAAATTGAATTTTATTCGAATTAAAAACTTGTGTTCATAAAAAGTTGCCATTATGAGAATAAAGAGGCAATCCACAAACCAAGAAAATATATTTGTAATACTTTTACTTGACAAATATTACTATCTCCTATTTAGGATATAAAAACAACTCTTACACGTCCTTAAGGAGAAAACCAACAACATAATTTTTAAAAAACACACAGGCAAAAGACATGAAGAGATAATTCAAAAAAGATATACAAATGTCTAATAAGCATATAATAAGATGCTGCAATCATTGTTTATCAGAAAAAATACAACCAAAATTACATACACCATACACCCATAAAAATAGCTAAAATTAGAAGGAATGGTTATCTCAAATGGTGGCAAGGAAGTGAAACACTGAAAGTTTTATAAATTGATAGTGGGAGTCTAAATTGGTACAACCACTTCAGAAAACTGTTTCAGCAGCATCTACTAAAGCTAAACATACGTAGCCATTATGATCTGGCAATTCTACTCCTGGGAACATACCAACAAAAACAAGTGCTCATGTTCAGCAAAAGATATACAAGAATGTTCAGAACCCCAGTCCTCAAACTCCTTCAAAATAATGAAAGAGGAGGGAACACATCCAAATTTATTCTGTGAGGCCAGCATTATCATGATATGAAAGCCAAAGATACTACAAGAAAAGAATACTACAGACTAATATCCCTTATAAATACTGATGCAAAAATCCTCAGCAAAATACTAACAGGATTCAGCAGCATAGAGGAGGGAACACATCCAAATTTATTCTGTGAGGCCAGCATTATCATGATATGAAAGCCAAAGATACTACAAGAAAAGAATACTACAGACTAATATCCCTTATAAATACTGATGCAAAAATCCTCAGCAAAATACTAACAGGATTCAGCAGCATAGTAAAAGGACTACATATCATGACCAAATGGGACATATTTCTTGAACGAAAGGATGGTCTGGCATACAAAAATCAATTAATATAATATATCACCTTAACGAAATGAAGGAAAACTACATATCCATCACAACTGCTGCAGAAAAAAACATATTACAAAATTCAACCATTTTACTGACTACTTTTACCATTTTATGACAAAAGCACTCAATAAACTAATAATAGAAGAGCACCACTTCAACATAATAAAGGTCATATATAAAAAACCAACAGCTAACGATGGTGAAAGATTGACAGCTTTTTCTCTAGGATCAGAAACAAGACAAGGTTGCCTGCATTCACCGCTTCTATTCAAAATAGTACTGGAAGTGCTAGCCACAGCAATTTGGTGAGAAAAAGAAATAAAAGCATTCCAAATTAATAAGAAGGAAGTTATCTCCTTTCACAGATGAAATTGCCTTTTGGGTTTTTTTTTGAGATGTAGTCTCGCTCTGTCACCCAGGCTAGAGTGCAGCCACACAATCTTGGCTCATTGCAACCTCCACCTCCCGAGTTCAGGCTCTCTCGTGCCTCAGTCTCCCAAGTAACTGGGATTACAGGTGCCTGCCACCACCCCCGGCAAATTTTTGTCTTTTTAGTAGAGATGGGTTTGGCCAGCCTGGTTTCGAACTCCTGACCTCAAGTGCCTCGGCCTCCTAAAGTGCTGGGATTACAGGTGTAAGCCACCGCACCCAGCTTAAATAATCCTATATGTAGAAAACCGCAAAGATTTCACATATACCCCAATTCAAAAGTACTGTTAGAACTAATAAACGAATTCAGGAAAGTTGAAGGACACAAAATCAGCATACAATAATTTCTATACACCAAGAATAAGCAATCTGAAAAGAAAATTAAGAAAATTACATGTACAATAGCATCAGGAAGAATAAAATACTTAGGAATAAACTCAACCAAGGAAGCAAAACACTTGTACACTGAAAACTATAGTGTTGCTGAAATAAACTAAAGACACCAAATAAATGGAAAGACGGTCTGTGTTCATGGATCGGAAGACTTAATATTAAGAAACAAAGCAATCTACAGATTCAGTGCAACACCTATCAAAACCCCAGTGGCATTTTTTTTGCAGAAATAGAAAAAATCCATTCTAAAATTCATATGGAATCTCAAGGGACTTTGAATAGCCAAAACAATCTTGAAAAAGAAGAACATAAGAGGTCACACAGTTTATTTCTAAACTTACTATAAAGCTACAGTCTGGTTCTGGCATAAAGACAGACATGTAAATCAATGGAATAATATCGAAAACCCAGAAATAAACCTCCACATACATGATCAAATGGTTTTTTTTAGAATGGTGCCAATATCATTTAATGGGGGAAAGAACAGTCTTTTCAACAAATGATGCTGGGAAACTTGGATACCAATATGTAAAAGAATAAAACTGGACTTGGCCAAGCATGGTGGCTCACGCCTATAATCCCAGCACTTTGGGAGGCCAAGGCAGGCAGATCATGAGATCAGGAGTTCGAGACCAGCCTGACCAAGATGGTGAAACCCCGTCTCTACTAAAAACATACAAAAATTAGCTAGGTGTGGTGGCACACACCTGTAATCCTAGCTAGGAGTCTGAGGCAGGAGAATTGTATGAACCTGGGAGGCAGAGGTTGCAGTAAGCCAAGATAGCACCACTGCACTCCAACTTGGGCAATGGAGTGAGACTCTGTCTCAAAAAAAAAAAAAAAAAAAAGAATAACGCTGGACTCTTACCTAAAACCATATACAAATATTAGCTCAAAACAGATCAAAAATCTACATGCAAGGTCTGAAACTGTAAAACTTTCAGGGAAAAAATAAAAGGCAAAAGTTTCACAACATTGGATCTGACAATGATTTCTTAGATAGGACACTAAAGGCATAGATAACAAAAGAAAAAATAGGTAAACTGGATACATCAAAATAAAAATTTCTACGTTTTAAAGAACATAATCAACAGAGTGAAAAGGCAACTCATGGAATAGGAGGAAATATTTGTAATTCATGTAACTGATAAGAGGTTAATATCCAGAATATATAAAGAATCCTACAACTTAACAACAGAAAACAATCTGATTTAAAAATGAGCAAAGGACTTAGACATTTCTCCAAAGAAGATATGCAAATGGTGAATAGGCACATGAAAAGATGTTCAACATCAACAATCATTAGGGAATTGCAAATGAAAACCACAATGAGATACTATTTTATATTCATTAGGATGGCTATTATTAAAAAAAAAAAAAACAGAAAATAACAAATGATGACTAGGAAGTGACAAAATTGGAACTCTAGTGCCTTGCTAGTGGGAATGTAAAATGATGCAACCACTATGAAAACCAGTTTTGTGGTTTCTCAAAAAATTAAACACAGAGTTGCCATATGATCCAGCAATTTCATTTCTGGGCATATACCCCCAAAAGAATTAGGTGCAGAGACTTGAAAAGATATTTGTATGCCTGTGTTCACAACAGCATTATTTACAAAGACCAAAAAATAGAAACAACTCAATTGTCCATCAGTGACTAAATGGATAAAGAAAAATGTGACATATCCATACAGCGGAATATTATTAAGCCTTCAAAAGTAAGAAAATTCTGACACATGCTACAACATGGATTAACCTTGAAGGCATTATGTTAAGTGAAATACACCAGTCATAAAAAGACAAATACTGTGACTCCACTTATGTAAGATACTTAGAGCAGTCGAATTCACAGAGGCAGAAAGTAGAACAGCAGTTGTCAGAGACTGAGGGAAAAGGAGAATGAGGAGTTACTGTTTAATGGGTACAGAGTTTCATTTTGGGAAGATGAGAAAAGCTCTGGAAATGAATGGTGTAGATGGTTGCGCAACAAGGTGAATGTACTTACTGTCAATGAATTGTACATTTCAAATGATTAAATGCTAAATTTTATGTTATGTATATTTCACCAAAATTAAATAAAACAAAAAATGTTCAGATATGATTTATTCTTTTTTTTATTTTTTGAGATGGAGTTTTTCTCTGTTGCCCAGGCTGGAGTGGAATGGCATGATCTCGGCTCACTGCAACCTCCGCCTCCCAGGCTCAAGCGATTCTCCTGCCTCAGCCTCCCAAGTAGCCGGGATTACAGGCACCCACCACCACACCCAGCTAATTCTGTATTTTTTGTAGAGACAGAATTTCTCCATGTTCATCAGGCTGGTCGTGAACTCCCAACCTCATGTGATCTGTCCGCCTCAGCCTCCCAAAGAGCTGGGATTACAGGTGTGAGCCACTGCACCTGGCCTGCTTTATTCTTAATAATCAAAAACTTGAAACAACTAAATATTCATCAACACTTAAATGGATCTGTAAATTGTGGTATACTCAGATAGTGAAATACTATACAGCAATGAAAAAGAAAGTACTGCTACAGACAACATGGATGAATCTCACAAACAATATATTGACTGAGAAAAGTTACACACAAAACAATACAGAGTCCATTATCCCATTTATATGAAATTTCAAAAACAGGCAGAAACAGTCTATAGTGATAAGTCAGGACAATAGAAATTGACAGGGAGGAGACATGAGGAAGCCTCCTGGGGGACAAGAAAGGTTCTATATCTTTTTCTGAGTGATAATGACACCAGTGGATACAAAAAACTCAAACTACTCACATAAGATTTGTATACTTTATGTTAAATGTAGCTCAGTTTTGTAAAATGAAGTGACATGGTGATGGTAGAATGGCAATGTCAGATAAGGGTCTGGAGGGGGGCTCTTGAGTAGATCTAGCAAACATCCTAGGGGATTGTGGAGGGCCGGGGCTCATGTGTTCAGAAAACTGAACTAAGGAGATGGACTTTACCAACCAAGGAAGAAAGACATTTCTGACTCGGCAAAAAATTAGATTTATAATAAGCTGTCCCCCTCTCTTTGGTGTTTAAGGGAAAAAATACAAGTCCCAAGTAGCCTACTGCTCTTAATACTGCACCCAGAAGCCCCAGTCTGACATAACACAGGAGTGTACATCTTTCAGTTAACTCTAGTCTCTCCTTCGAGAACTGGAAGACATTTCTGCTTTCTGATATCAAGGACATTTATGACTAAAACAACAATCCTGTGACACAACTACTTTGAACCTATATTTACAGTGGCCACTGAGAATGACCTTTCCCAGCCAGGGTCCATATTTGCCTGACTGGTGCATCACTCTAACAAGGTCTGTGGGAATGCAGGCTAGCAAGTCCCCTGCAGAAGATGAGGCTGTAAACAGCAAGTTTTTGGTGTGGCCTCAGTTTCCAGGCCTACCTGAATGGATTCCACTCCCTGTTGTGGAATATTACAGAGAGGGCCTGGGATATTTCATAAATGGCTGGAGACTGTCTTGTTCCAGGTGCTGTGGCCAGCCTAGCAATCTAGAGGCACTCTCCTCCTATCAGGACATTGGCCATGTCTGGGATGTCATGGAAGAATGAATTTCAGGCACTTACTTTCATCATTAGAAACATTCCCCAGAGATGTGTGGCTGGAGTAACGTTGTTTTCACTTTCGTTGAGACATCTTTCAATCCAGCTCTCTAAAAAAAAAAGAGAAAGAAAGAAAGAAAAGAAAAAGAAAAAGAAAATCACAGAATTGCTGTGGGTGTTTATGAAGAGACAGAACATCATAAATGCATTAGATTTAAATGGTCATCAACTTTAATGTGGCATCTGCCCAGATTGGAATGGAATTTTACATAGAGTTCCATGTGTACCATTGCTGCTGCTGATGAGACTACTGAGTACCTTGGATGCAAAATGACTCTTTGAAACCTCACTTGAGTATTTCTTGGTCAGATTCTACGAATTCTGGAGTAGTTACAGCACAATACTACCAACTGAGGATTATCTTTCTGAGCAAAGAAGGTATGTTCCTGACTAGTAGTTTGTAAAACAAAACTTGGCCACCTGAATCAGTGGAGGTAGTCTGTAAACTTGTGAATTAGCAGCAGAACTTTTCTTCAAGTGAAACAAAAAGAAAAGCAGGTAAAACCTTAGGGACTCTGGTTGAAGGAGGGCAAGGAACCTTGTAGCTTGCCTCCCTTTGCCCAGGGACCCCTCACAAGGCTCTCTGAAGCACAGACTGGAAGCCATAGCAGGAGGAGAAATCAAAAGCACTATGGTGGCTATGTAGCCCCTCCATTTTTTTTTTTTTTGATAGAGTTTCGCTCTTGTAGCCCAGGTTGGAGTGCAATGGTGCGATCTCAGTTCACTGCAATCTCCGCCCCCTGGGCTCAAGTGATTCTCCTGCCTCAGCCTCCCAGGTAGCTGGGATTACAGGCACCCGCCACCATGCCTGGCTAATGTTTGTATTTTTAGTAGAGATGGGGTTTCACCATGTTGGCCAGGATGGTCTCGAACTCCTGACCTCAGGCCATCTGCCTACCTTGGCCTCCCAAAGTGCTGGGATTACAGGCATGAGCCACCGTGCCTAGCCGCTATGTAGCCCTTTTAAAATCCAAGACTATGTGTTTTTTTAATCCAATTTCAAAGGCTACAAATGCATTTTTCACAAAGTACTGTGATACTTATTCTATTTTCTAGACCACCCTCCAATCATTCATTCATTCACTCATTCCGTCAACAACATCAGCTAAGTACAGTCAGCTGTACTGTAACACTTGTCTTGAGAAAACCAATGTGTCCCACTGCAAGTGATATATTGGGGGGAACAATTTGAGCATAGTGCAAATGTTGTGTTTCTGTATGCTCAATTTATTCCATAAAAAACATTAGGTGAATGCAAAAAACTCCACACTCCCACCTTGTTGTACTGAGCACCATAGAAATATGCAGAAAACACTCACATTCACACCTCAGACATCTCCCAGCTACTTCACTTCACATTGTGTTATGAGTCACACCTGCTCACTTCATAATAACTCACAGGCTGCAACCTTCCGATACCCACCTCTAAAATCACTCTTCAGGTCTTTTCCAAGTTAAAGTGCCGTATTTATTGTATTGGTGTATTTCAAACCATTTAACATGTGCAAAACCGTGCTATCATTTTTATTAGGTTTCTATCTTTTATTATGTGTCACTGACAAAGTGTTTCAGTATTGTGCCCCTGAGCTTATTTTTCCAGTAAACTCAGTGGTCTTTATTGGCCGATTCTGTATAATATGGTGATTTTTAGGAAGGCATGCAGGGTGTTATACCAGAAGTGACTACCCTATAGCTGCAGGCTTTTGAGCAATGTGGTTTCCCATTGCCTTCTTTATGATCTAAGAGCTGGTATTTATTGAACACCTATTTGAACATGCCAGGCCCTCTCCATAAGTTATTTCATTGAGTCCTCACAACAACTCTCTGAAGCAAGGATTTTAATTTCTATTTTTCCTAGAAAGCAATTGGGATTTAGAAGGATTAAGTAATGTGACTCCTCATAATTCAAAGAGCCATGGGAAAGATCATTAGTCAACACCTTAGGCTACACACTGTAAAAAGAAGCCACGTGGACAAGTAAGCTATGCGGAGAGGGGGAAATCAATGCCAACAGCCGAGAGAAATGTCAGATTTTTGTTTTGTTTTGTATTTTATACCCCAACAAACTGCTCTTTTAAAAGCTGCTTCTAAAATTGTGAATAAGTAGGGGGAAAATATCCGAGGGGGAGGAACAAGGGCCAGCTTGTTGGGAGGATATGGAAATCTGGTATTTCTGAGGAAATATTGAGGAACAGAGAAATTCAAAACATTAAAACACTATCCCTTCCAGAGATCGAATGCACAATGTGGAGACAGACAGCTTGTAATGTTTTCAAAGCTGGGATGCACAAGGTAGGTGTCTGTGATCACATTGTATCCAAAAGCACATCTGCTTACAAATCTTCAGAATCCTTTTCAAGATTCTCCAGAATGTCTCCACTCAGATCTTCTCATGCTTTCAAGTCCTGGCACATTTTCCTGGCAACAGCCATGGCTACATTTAGATGGCATCTGCTGAAATTTGCAGCCCCTACCTCCACCAAACTATACCACCAAAAGCAATGTCTATAGTTCTGGGCCAACCCCTGGTCTTCCTAGATAGGTATACACACCCAGTCACATTCACACACACTCACACCCATACCCCAATCCCCCTTTCATCAGAAACAGGAACTAAGAGAAACAGTCTCCCTCTCACCTATTTGCCTACGCTGGAGTAGGCCTGTTAACATCAGAGTCCCTAGAAGGGCCTGTTCTTGCAGGTGAGAACACCCTGTGATTGGTGGCGTGTTCTCTGAAGAAATGGTAACCTTCCCAAGAGGAGCTGGTTCTAATAACCAGGTAAGTCAAGATAGCACAGCGCCCACCCCACAAGAGCTTGAGTGAAGAAAGAACTTTTCTGACGGCAGCACCTGTCCTCCATATTGTGTAATCCAATACTGGGAGAGAGATGAAACCGAGGCTACAAGAAGTGGGGAGAGGGTGGGGAGGTGCCATGAAAACAAAAGAGACGGCATCTCACCCATTGCACCCATTCAGATCTCTCTAACCCCACAGTCTATGCCTGTAGCCGACTTTGCTCCCTGAGGCAACCCAGAATAAGTCGGGTCTCACTGGCACATGGCAGATATGGGAAGACAACCATCATTTCCCCATATTGCTGATTGAAGTACTCCCGTCAAAGAACCCCATTTGTTTCAGCTCTTTCTTGGAAGAAACTGTTCCTATTTCTTTGGCATCCACTTCACCTGCTTCTGGGTGTCTTCTAGCTAATCGATGTCCATGTGAACTCGTGGCACTTAGGACAGACTCTGAGGGTTCAGACCTTGGTCTGAACAGTCAAAGAACCATCACCTTTGTTTTTTTGGACAGTTGGAGTTCTCATGCATTCAAGAGTCTTGTATTCCAGACTCTGTGGATGCAACAGTCTGAAATATCCAAACCTGATGTGGGCCTTGGAATGTGCAGGTACACTTTGACCTTTGTTTTCTTCCCTAGTGGAGCCCTTAGGAGTGGCATCTCCAATTCATGTCTCATAAGCCAGGTAGCTTCCTATGACTGGAAGGCCTCTATTTAGGTCAACTGAAGTCAACGTTATATACTTTAAAATTATTTTTAACAATGGATTTCAGTCTTGCAGAGGTCAAGAATTATTTGACCAGAATGACATGTATACTGAATTTTAAATAAAACACTGGGTTCTTCCACCTTACTGATTTGTAGATGATGTGATTTCATAATAATAAAGTTCACTATATTTAGTTATTACCATGGGCCCGGTATCATACAACTGCATTACATAGATCATCATACTTAATACTCATCACAATCCTAGAGATGGGTGCTATTAATGGGCCCATTTTAGAGATAAGAAAAACTAAGGTTCAGAGAGATTCAGTGACTCATCCGAAGTCATCCGGCTAGTAAGAGGAACGACTCGGCATTCAAACTCGGGTCATAATCACAATGCTCTCTCCAAACGGGAACTGAGCTTTCTCCATCTCCTATGTCCCATTTAGTCCCCAGAACAAAGTGCCAATACTGCCGCATTTTTCTCAGTCTGCTTTGCATTCGAACTTTTGCTAAAACTCTACTTATATAATGTTTGCTAAATTCATTTACATATTCTTTTTTTTTTTTTTTTTTTTTGAGATGGAGTTTCGCTCTTGTTACCCAGGCTGGAGTGCAATGGTGCGATCTCAGCTCACCACAACCTCCACCTCCTGGGTTCAAGCAATTCTCCTGCCTCAGTCTCCCGAGTAGCTGGGACTACAGGCATGTGCCACCATGCCCAGCTAATTTTTGTATTTTTGGTAGAGACGGGATTTCACCATGTTGACCAGGATGGTCTCGATCTTTTCACCTTGTGATCCACCCGCCTCGGCCTCCCAAAGTGCTAGGATTATAGGCGTGAGCCACCGCACCTGGCCTTTCATTTACATATTCTTTGTCAGCCTTTGTCATACACAGCAGCCTCTTCGGTTTAGAATTTAAACCTCTTAGGAATGGAGCCCATTTTATTCTCTTTCTTTTGACTCTCCGTAGCTGTTATAAAATTTTTCCTGTAGTCTGGCCTTAATAACTTACATTAGTGACACACATGTCAAAGAATGCATAGCATATAAATAGATACATTCACATATCTATAGAATTTCCTAATCATTTTCTCTTTTTTTAACCACATAAGGCATGGAAAAGTACAACACATCAAAGGTGATTTTCCAAATAAGGCCAAATTCAACATACATTTATTTTGTGCCTTCTAGATGCGAGAAGCTGTGCTAAAGAGAAGCTGTAGTGGCCGGACCCAGTGGCTTACGCCTGTAATCCCAGCACTTTGGGAGGCTGAGGCAGGCGGATCACCTGAGGTCAGGAGTTCAAGACCAGCCCGCTAACATGGCGAAACCCCATCTCTACTAAAAATACAAAAATTAGCCAGGTGTGGGTGGCATGAGCCTGTAATCCCAGCTACTCAGGAGCCTGAGGCAGGAGAATCGCTTGAACCTGGGAGGTGGAGGTTGCAGTGACCCAAGATCACACCACTGCACTCCAGCCTAAGTGACAGAGTAAAACTGCATCTCAAAAAAAAAAAAGAGAGAGAGAAGCTGTAGTGATACAAACGTGAATAAGACTGGTTTCTGCCCCTCTAATTACCCAGTAGATAGTAAGGCACATGGCCAGGTGTGGTGGCTCATGCCTGTAAACCCAGCACTTTGGGAGGCCAAGGAGGGCGGATCATGAGGTCAGGAGATCGAGACCATGTTGGCTAACATGGTGAAACCTCGTCTCTACTGAAAATACAAAAAAATTAGCTGGGCATAGTGGCATGCGCCTGTAGTCCCAGCTACTCAGGAGGCTGAGGCAGGAGAATCGCTTGAATCCGGGAGGCAGAGGCTGCAGTGAGCCAAGATCGTGCCACTGCACTCCAGCTTGGATGACAGAGCGAGACTCCATCTCAAAAAGAAAAAAAAAGAAAAGAAAAGAAAGAAAGAATGTCACGTGCTACTCCCTGAGCTCATGAGTGCGGGACCCTGTCGTTTTTGTCCATCATCTCGCACCCAGTGGCTAGCCCTGTGCCTGACTTCACAGATGTTGCACAATAAACAGATGTTGTTGAATGCGTTACTTTTTTCTAAAAATGATGTTAAGTTCCTATTGTGTGCCAGGTACTACGGAAGGCAATTTCACATATGTTGTCTAAATTGGACCCGGAACAATATTACATGTTATGTTTTCATATCTCTATTTATAGATATGGAAGGTAGCCTTGAAGCAAAAGTTCTAAAGGAAGACAGACTGTGATCAATGCTGCAATACTGGAACTGAGTTCTGGGGACTGCATGGCACACAGGAGAAGAGAGTTCCATCCACCCCAGGATAACTTCCTGTTCCCAATCGCCACATTCTTCATCTATAAAAATCATCTGACCTGTTAGTAAGGACCACGTTTGTGCTAGATGCCCAGCAGGATTTACCTACAGCTGTGAACAGAGGCTCCCCGGGCTGTGAAGGCATCCCTTCCCCTGATTCATCTGGGATTATGGGCAGGAAGGAGGAGATAATGCCTATGGATTTTCACTTTCAAGGAGTTCAGCCCACATTCCTTAGAGGAAGATCTTTATGCCTCTTCACTTTGTCACTTTGGACTGAAGATTTGGAAACCTCAATGTGAAGCCATTTTCTTGGGTACATATAATGAGGTTGAGCAGAGCCATATATGGTTATCAGGTTTTCTCTTACAGCAGCAAAGAATAACTTAGAAGTAGCTGCATCGGGGACATGGCACGTCCAAGGCAGTGTAAGATTCAGACTGTGCTTCACAAACACATATTGATCTGGTGGGGAGGGCCTATTAAGATGGTTATCAAGAGCCAGGTAATCCTTGACGTTTAGAGAATCTCTCTCTCTCTCTCTCTTTGAGACAGAGTCTCGCTCTGTCACCCAGGCTGGAGTGCAGTTGTGCGATCTCTGCTCACTGTAACCTCTGCCTCCCTGGTTCAAGTGATTCTCCTGCCTCAGCCTCCTGAGTAGCTGGGATTACAGGCACGTGCCACCACACTCGGCTAATTTTTATATTTTTAGTAGAGATGGGGTTTCACTGTGTTAGTCAGGATGGTTTCAATCTCCTGACCTCATGATCCACCCACCTCGGCCTCCCAAAGTGCTGGGATTATAGACGTGAGCCACTGTGCCCAGCCAGGAATCTCTTAGATTGTCCATGCATCCATTTATTCATTTTCCAAATAGTTATCAAGTGCCTTCAATGTTCGAACAGAAGAGATGAACAAACACTATTCAACAGGACACACATACATTACATAGGATATCTCTGGTGGACTAGCGTCTCAAGACCTAAAAGTATCTTGGTTTTTTTGTTTCTTCCCTTTTTTAAAATCACTTATTTTTCCCATGCTTAACATGTAAGTTCGAATGACCTGTCTATCTTGTTTAGTACCTGGTCCCCAAGAGCCTAGTACAGCATTGGGCACATAGCTGCAGTGATGCTTGTGATGAAGAAAAGTAAAGGAACAAAAAAATGGAGGATGATAGACGAGGAGACAGATTCTCCACCAGAAAGGCCTCTGGGGAAGAAACAGCTTGTGAGCAGACAGAGTTTAGTGAGGGAGCAGGGTTTTCTAAGATTAGAGAGAGAGGGACCACCAGCGTGACAGTCCCCCCAAAGCCAAGTAAGATCATGCTTGGCTTGTTTGAGGAATGGCAAGAAGGATGCAGTGACCAAGGGGCAGGTGGTACAAGATGAAAGAGAAGACAGAGACGGGCTTGGGAGAATATAGGGTTTGGAGCTCAAATCCAGCTGGATTTCAAATCCCAGCCTGGCCACTTACCAGTTATGTAACATTGGGACAGTTCCTAAACCTTCCTAAATCCCTACCTACCCTGATTTCTTCAAAGATTAACTGGAATTATAAAGGTGAAGCACTTGGCGTGTTTGGCTTTAAGGGCCATAGAAAAATGAGGAAGGCATGGTTTCTATTCACCAGGAACTCACAGCTGAGCGACAGGGACAGATGCCTAATGGTGATATCTGGCATTTACTGCATGACCTCCAGTGCTGGTCACTCTGCTCCACATGCCTCCTCTCTGTTGCTCACAGCAACTGAAGCAGAGACTCGACTAACTCTGGTATACAAGGACCCAGAGAAGCTAGTTGGTGGCTGAGGTAGGTCAGGTCTGTCTGACTCCAAGGCTGGGCTGTGCTCCCTGCACACACTGCCTCTGCAAGCAAGCATCAAGAGTATGTTTGGTATTATAATAAGGTGCTGTGGGCACAGAGAGGAGAGGAAAGCCTGGCTGCTTCACAGAGGGGGTGGCATTTTAGCTGGTCCTTAAAGGATTCAGCATCTGCCCGAGCAAGGAGGAAGCAGGGCATTTCAGGCAGGAGGGGCTGCCTTCAGGACAAAGGCACAAAGCTGTGAAAGGCCTGGCGGTTCTGGGAAAGGTGAAGGTTCACCAACCTGTGACTCCCAGTGGTGGGAGACAGGTGGAAGAATCCGTTAGGAGCAGATTGCAAAGACCTTGCCTGCAGGGCCCACCAGGCCGCGAAGCCTCGGGCGGCTGGGAGCCAGCCGTGGTGTTCAAGCAGTGGGGGAAGTGAACATGCTTTTTGTTCCTGAGGCATTGGATGAGAACAGGGAGGTTCTGACTTATGCAATACCTGCCGAAATGCCGGCTGACTTCTAAGTGTCACCGGGATTTAACAGAGGGTGTTATTCACACTGTATCAACAGTCTCTCAGAACACTGTGCTGGGGCCTATTTTAGGAACTTGCAGCTCCAGAAATGCTATATAAAAGAGTTGACATGCCACACTCACAGCTACTAAGGGCCGGCCTGGCCACGGTTCCTCCTGGGGGTTCCAGGCACGCCCCAGTTTCGTCTCCCTGGGCCCTGGTCATTACCAGTGGAACGGCGCCGTCGAGGCCTGCTCCTGTCGCCTCCCGCACCAGGGTGGGCTCTCCTCTTGATCATTCTTTTTCAGCCCCTTTCTCTCTCTCTCCTGGCTGCCTGCCACTGGCAGTGGCAACACACAGGAGTTCGGAGAAGCCCAGGAAGCCAGCAGCTGTGGCCTCTCCAGGCGGTGTCTCAGGTCAGTGCGTTGCCATGGCAACACCACAGGCCCTGCCCCAGGGGCTGCTGGGTTCCAGGAAGGGGACCTGCCCTGCCTCTGCTTTCATTCCATCCCTTATTTTACCAAACATTGATTTAGCACCTACTGTTTGCCAGGCTCTGAGCAGCTAGTGATGAACATGGCAGAGAAGGTCCCTACTCTCAGAGAACTTATATTCTGCGGTAGAGACAGAGACAAATTAGCAAGAAGACAGCAGACAGTGAGTGTTATGAAGAAATAAAGCCATAGAGTGGGGGATCAAGAGAGGTGGGGGGTGGCCGGGTGTGATGGCCCATACCTGTAATCTCAGCACTTTAGGAGGCCGAGGTGGGTGGATCATGAGGTCAAGAGATCGAGACCATCCTGGCCAACATGGTGAGATCCCATCTCTACTAAAAATACAAAAATTATCTGGGTTTGGTGGCATATCCCTGTAATCCCAGCTACTTGGGAGGCTGAGGCGGGAGAATCGGCTTGAACCCGGGAGGCGGAGGTTGCAGTGAGCCAAGATCACACTACTGCACTCCAGCCTGGTGACTGAGCCAGACTCCGTCTCAAAAAGAAAAAAAAAAAAAAAGGGGAGAGAGAGAGAGATGGGGTTGCTGTTTGGACAGTGGGGGACACTGAAGGCCTCTCTAAGAAGGTGATGTTGGGATGCAAGGGCCTGGGTGGGTTTTTGTGGGTGAGGAGGAGCCAGGAGACCAGCATGACGAAGCAGGAGGCAGGGAGAGCAGCAGGAAGTAAGGTAGAAAGTTAGGAAGAACTCAAAGTATATAGGGACTTGCAGACCCTCCTAAAAACTTCACATTTATTCCAAGTGCACTAAGAAGCTATTGGAGCACTCTTAACAGGTGACACACGGACTGCACTGGCTCAGAAAGGTCAGCCCACATTCACTCATCCCTGTCTTCATTTAGCAACTGTTTATGGAGTACTGTGGGGCAGGGGCTGGCTACACAGGAGGGACACAGCCTCGATAGATAGTTCCAACTTTTTGGAAAGTTAGAGTTTAGTGTGGGCAACAATCACACAAACAGAGACACAATTACCAAGAGTGCCATGTGAGAAGAAAAAGGGGGGTCAGGTCTAATCTTGGGGGAGTCAGGAAGCTTCTTGGAGAAAGCAGCATTAAACTGGCAGCTAAAGAATGCGAAGACATGAACCAGGTAGAGAGGGGAGGAAGCGTGTTCCTGGTAGAAGGAACAGCATGTGCGAAGTTCTTGAAGCAGGCAGAAGAAAGATGCATTCAAGAAACTGACAAGCAGCCTGAGCATGACTACACACATTGATTCAGGTATCAACACGTGTTTCCTGAGACTATCCTGCCTGATGAACACTTTAAGAGGTGCTACAGGGGGATGCACGTACATAATCCTTGCTTCTGTACTCAGTGCTGGGTTAAGGAGTCTGGATTATATTCAGTAGGTGGTTGGGAACCTCAAAAAGTTTTTGAGTAGAGTGGGTCATTAGCAAAGCAGTTCTGTGGGCAGCTCTGTCTGGTGCTGCTAAAAACATTTTCGAGGGTAGAGAATCGAAGAGGAAGCCACAGAGTAAGGGTTACCAAATCACTTATCATCCAAAACTGACTACTTTTGAGATTGAAAAGCCACATTATTAATAATTTTGCCAGGATCACATGCATAAATCAGGATTGAGCCAGGCAAACCAAGACTTACGGGTTCCCCTCTGTAGGAGGCTGCTAGAGGCTAATTATGTCTTAGAGACCTGAACTGGATGGATGCAGTAATTTTTTTTTCTTTTTTTTTTGAGTCAGAGCCTCCCTTTGTCACCCAGGCTGGAGTGCAGTGGCGTGATCTTGGCTCACTGCAACCTCCGCCTCCCAGGTTCAAGTGATTCTCCCGCCTCAGCCTCCTGAGTAGCTGGGACTACAGGCACTCGACACCATGCCTGGCTAATTTTTTTGTATTTTTAGTAGAGATGTGGTTTCGCCATGTTGGTCAGGCTGGTCTCTAACTCCTGATCTTGTGATCTGCCTGCCTCAGCCTCCCAAAGTGCTGGGATTACAGGCGTGAGCCACCATGCCCGGCCAGTTTTTTTTTTTTGTTAAAGAATGTGTAGTGAAGAAAATATAGGAACTCTTTCCAGTTAAATGTGTTCACTCCCCAGCCAATCCATGTGATCAGGGCTCTATGTCTCTTCCTCATCAGCTGGAGTCTCAATCACAGCAGGACACAGGTGAACCTAATATCATTCTCCTGGAATATGGCCTCTCAACACAAGCACCATTACCTTCATCATCATCATCATCACAGGGATGACTTGCCCAACATCACACAGTTGTTAAGCCGCTGAGCAGGGATTTGAATCCGACTTGAACCTAACCACTTACCTATGCTATGATACTTGTAATTATATATACATTGAAGTCTCATTGTGAGTAGTTAGCTGTGTCTAACATAATACCACACGTATAATACGTGCTCAATAATGCGACCGCCCTTTCCCACTTTAGGAAAACTCAATATGTAAAACTCTAAAGCAGGCAAGGAAATTAACTAAGGAGTCAGTATTTGTAATGTACAAGAAAAAAAAAAAAGAATTAACGAGGAAACTCCCAAAGATGCACCAATGCCGTTTGTTCAGAGATCATGAATTCACCAAGTCTTCAGACACTAGAGAAAATTCAACCTAAGGTGTTCAGTGCCATCTCCTGTCGAAGATAAATTCAATGTAAAAGCAAGTTCAGCTCTGAAAAATCCCTGGGAACACCCGAATTAATGTACATTATTGCATAACCGGGTTGTAAAAATTTCATTTTCCCTCACCTTCTGGGGAAGGGTGTACCTACTATTACTTAATGGTAGCAGACTTTTTTTCTTTGTTTCTGTTTCTGCTATAACAATATTATGAAAACATAAAATTAGGAAAAGAAGCACTGAAGCCAACGCTACTTGCTCTGCACAGCATCTGATATTATTTCATTCTTGACATCATTGCCTTTTCTAGTTTTGGGTTTTTATTTTTACCACTCCTGCTCTGTTTGGGGATGCGGATTCCCCCAAAACTTCAGGAATCAGGCATCCTGGCTACAGAAACAGAATATATTTTAACCTAGCCTGAACTTTTGAGGTAAGCCACCAAAACATCCTTCCTAGGCAAAACGCTTTTATCTTTCCTATATGTCTACTGTAAAAATTACATGTTAAAATGTTGGAAAGAGAAGACATATTTCCCACAATCCTACCACTCTAACCCGGGAACTACCTTTCTTTTCTTTCTTTGTGTATATTGTTGCAATATCTATAAGTGCACATAAGAGACTGTAAACCCAGCAAACACAGCATTTCTATTCATTTTTCTCTTAATGTTCTATTATTATGCAGATTTTTCATGTCAGTACAGTCTTCATAATCATCATTGTTTGAAAGATGCCCAATGTTCCATTGAGCAAGCATTTCTGTTTTCCATAATGTTTCAATAAACTATTTGGTGTACATCATTTTTTCTTGGTTTTGAATCATTTCCTGAGAGTCACTTAGAAGAGAAAGTTAGCAAGCAGGTGGGATTAGTGACTAACTACCAATGAATGGTCTGAATTCCAGGCTTAATACTTACTCGTTCAATGAATCGAGGCAAATTAACTTCTCCAAACCTCAGTGTTCCCTTATACATAATATGGATAATAATCATCTACCTACCTCATCTTCATAGTGTGAGATTTAAGTGAACAGGTGCACAGCAAGCACATAGAATACTATCTGGACCAGAGCAAGTTCTAGCCTCACAGAACAACTGTAATCCCAGTTCCCAAGAGTTTGTTTTTGACAGAGGCACCTTTTTTCCTCTTTTCCTTTTTATTTTTTGCCCCCACTCCAACTCTTTTTAGAGATGGGATCTTGCTCTGTTGCCCAGGCTGGAATGCAGTGGCACCACCATAGCTTCACTGCAGCTTCAAATTCCAGGGTTCAAGTGTTCCTCCCACCTCAGTCTTCCAAAGCACTGGGATTGTAGGCTTCAGCCACTGCACCTGGCCTTGTTGCTGTTGTTTTAAAGGCAGTATAATAGTTAAGACCATGGACTGTGGAGCCAGACTGCTAGATTCAAGTCCGACTTGTTTGCTCTGTGAACTTAGGCAAGTAACTTAACCTCCTTGAGCTTCGAGTTCTTCATCTGCAAAGTGGAGTAGTACCAATCACAGCTCATGGGGTTTATGTAAGAACTGAGTGAATAAGGTACATCAAGTGCCTACATGATAAGCACTGTAGGTCTTCGCTAATGTATCATGCCCACCCCTAAAGCATCCCACTTAGTCTCTACCTGAAATCACCTTTCCTGTTTGATTGTTGGCTCTCCTGATACAATTAAAAGAACATGGCCTTAGAAACCAGAAAGACACTAATTCTAACATTCCCCTTACAATTGACTATGTAAGCTCTGCAAACCTAGGCAAAATACTTAGCCTCGTAGGCCTCAATTTTCTTCCTATTAAAAAAAAACTACCCCATGAAGTTATTATGAGGATTAGGAGAAATAATATAAGCTCCTTAAGAGCTGATTATACTTATTCCCCCCACTATTCTCTGTATTTAGGACAGCACTTGGCTCACAATAGCAGATCAATAGAAGTGGAGGAAAGGACAGAAAGGAGGGAGGGAAAGAAATGAATGAATGAAGCACTAACACCATGCCTGGCACATAGTAGGGGGATCCAAAGAGTGTTAGTTAATCTATAATTTATCAAGTCTAAACAAGTTTATGATTTATCAGGTACAGGGGCCTTGAGCCAGGCTTCCTAGAAAGCAAGGAAAGAGATGCAGCGTCCTTTGTAATATTAAAAATGGACTGATTTATACATTAAGTAAACGTTTATTAAGCGCTATGTGCAAGCCACTCTAGCAGATGCTATGCCCTGTGCTAAACACAGATAACAATGACGCAAGTGAAACTCTCAAAAAACAAAGGAAGAAGGCTCAAGTAAACATACAAAATCAGAATGAAAAATATACTTCCTTATGAATATAAGTTTTTAACTGGGATGCAGGTGGCCTGGTTTAAACAAAGCAGGATCAGCTTTGGAAACACAAACCTCAGTTTAGATATTCATTTGCCATACAGACCAATGCATGTGACTGAATCTTACTGGTTTTACCAGGTGTACAATGGGAATGAACAATCATTCCAATTCACAGGTTTACGAGATATTGTCTCAAAAGACTGAACACAGCGGAAGAACAAATTCTATAAAATTTTGTTTTCTTTTCCTATGTATTAGTACGTTTTAATGCTGCTGATAAAGACATACTCGAGACTGGGCAATTTACAAAAGAAAGAGGTTTGATTGGACTCACAGTTCCACGTGGCTGGGGAGGCCTCACAATCATGGAAGAAGACAAGGAGGAGCAAATCACATCTTACGTGGATGGCGGCAGGCAAAGACAGAGCTTGTGCAGAGAAACTGCCATTTTTAAAACCATCAGATTTCATGAGACCCATTCACTATCACAAGAACAGTGCAGGAAAGACCTGCCCCATGATTCAGTCATCTCCCATCAGGACCGTCCCACAACATGTGAGAATTATAGGAGCTACAGGATGAGATTTGGGTGGGGACACAGAGCCAAACCATATCATCCTATGTGGTGTTTATGTGTGAGAGTTGGGGGAAAAGATTTTGGAAGCCACTAGAAGACCACAAGTTTCTCTTTGTAAGTGGTGCTCAAAGCAGCTTCTGTTTATTGAGCTTTTACAATGTGCCAAGACCTGTGCTGGTTCCTTTATATATCACTTTATTTAATCCTCCAATACTCCATGAGGCGGGTATTTGAATAGCCACATTTTACTGAAAAGCAAACTGAGGCTCAGAGAGGTTACCTAAGTTGCTGAGTTCATATATCCAGCCCATGGCAAAACCAGTTCTCATGAAGCCTGCTGGATTCCAGAGCCCACATTGTTAATGATTCTATCCAATGATTATAGATGGCAACATGCTATACAAATGGAAGGTGTCATTATTTTAACTGCAAGGTTTTCATGTTGAACCTATTCTAAGAGAAATCATGTCGTAAGTAAATAGCTAGGAAGCCCTTGATGATGTGTGTAAGATGTCAATTTTGCCAGAGTCACTGGCAGGTGGGAAGATACCGACTTAGTGGTGGTGCCAGGTTGAACTTAGAAGCTCTGAGAGTGATTTGAGATGAAAGGCACATGCTGCACAGAGGCACCCACTCAGGGAGGAGTCCCCGTGGGCGTCCTCAGCAGCCTGCTGCTAGAGTCACATCTCAATGCCAGTGGCAGCCAGTCGCCTGCTGACACCCATGACAGTGCACTCCAAAGAATGGCAGTGTGAGCTGCTGTCTCCCACCAAAATGAGAGAGACTTGACCTCCTGAACTTTATGTAGTAGAGAAGGTGAGCTAGAATATAGGTGTCCTTCTAGCTGTAATTTGAGGAGGCAAGGAGGCAGCCTGTGGAATCTCGGTAGTCCATGTTTAAATCCTGGTTTGACACTAGGAGTTTGGCCTGGACACGTTGTTAACTAGGCTCTCTGAATCTCAGTTTCCTCATGTGTAAACTGGGGGATAATAATACCATAGATTCAATATGCAAGTTAAACGAAGTAACATGCCTAAGTATTCAGCACAGTGCCTGGAAAAAATTACAAATTTTATTAATCTGCCTCTCAATTTCCAAAATGAACTCACTTGTATTAAAAAAAAAACAAAAAAAAGAACAAACAAACCAAAAAACTAAAAATTTTGAAAAAAAACTCAGTAAGTCAACCTGCCATCAATTACAGAAATGATTCTGATGTAGTCTCTTCCTTGCCTTCCATCCTCCCTTGGGGTCCCCCTCCCTCTCTTTCTCCCTTCCTTCTCAAAATGCTGTTTATCATCAGGGATCCATGTTCAACATACAGCTTTGGTGTTTTCATTTCTTTTTTAAAAATCACTCTCAATACCAAGACAAACTTTAAACAGAACATGGGATCCATGGAGCGTCCTTGTGTAGGTCCTCCGTGGCTTGGATCCCTATGGACTGCTCAGCTCTGCAGGCTTTCCCAGCGGTGCTCAAGGCTCGGCCGGCCTCTATGCAAGGCTGCCCAGTACAGCGAGGCGAGGTCTGGGTGGATGGCGCTTTCACTCCCAGCGCCTCCTCAGCTGTGCCCTGTGAGGTAGCCGAGGCGAGAATGCTCTGCAGCCTGGGCACCCAGAGGAAACCCCAACGTAGCAGAGAAATAATTTATTCTTGTCATCACACCAAAGTTTTCAAACTTTAAAATGCAGCCTTGATTAGAAGAAAAGCTGTGTTTTTTCTAAAAGCCTGGCATTTCTGAAAAGGTCCCCTACCCAAACCACAGCAACCTCAAAAACTCTGCCTACTGAGTTGAAAATAAAAGTTCACGGAGACCAAAGCCCTCTCACAACAACCGCTCAACGCTTTAGAAATCTTCTCTCCAATGCTTACAAGTTTTAATGTTTTAACGGAGGGCCTCAAGCCCTCTGGAATCTTCTTCCTTGTAAACTCCCAGAGCTTTCTGAGCCAGACTTATTTATTTTCTATGATGTCCAATAATTCTTGGTGGTGAAATTATTTTGCTTTTGAAAAAGGAGTCACTGAGTAAAAGAAATAAAAGTAAAAGAAGTTTTAGCCCAGTTAGCAGTCATTTAAAAATGAAATAAAATTCGTTGATTTTCTTTTTGGTGAAGCAAATAACTTTATACAGGCACCCTAATTCTCCCCTCACCCTAGACTTATTATCAGCCGTGGAAGTGCACACCACGAAGAAAACTTGGCAAAATGTTTAGAATAATCGATCACTTCCACCATAAATAGGTTTGAGTTTATGACATGGACCCAGTTCTGGAACTTTATAAATTCCTAATAACTTCAATAGAAACTTGACTTACTCATGAGCATTTAGAGTCAGTATACAAATTATAAATATTTTCTATGTATGGACATCCCAAATTTAGACTAATCACTTTCAAAAAAGTCACTCATGCTCACTTTTAAAAATTATAAATTCTGTAATTGCAACATTCAAAGAAACACTTCCTTCTTCAAAAGTCTAATATAACTTGCGATGATTTCACGGCAGTATCAAGATTCGAAACAAAGACACTGACATCATTTTATTCACAAAATGCATTTGTGCCTCAAAAATTAGAGGCTGCTTGGAGGTATAATTGTCAATCACTAATCTCTCATTAGATTATCCAAATGACCATTCAAAATCTAATTCAAAGACTATTTTGCTTGCATTGACTGATACCGCATTTTCTCCACCATGATGGATTCAGGACATCAGTGCTTAGAAGTGGCAATTTTCCATTCCGATTAAATAAATATCTGCTACATTCAGCAGGCTCACTTTAGGTATGTCTAAACACTGGTCTTTAGCACAATTATTGGGTAGCTGGAAAACACACAGGACACAAAGTGCTAACTAACCTTCACCAGGTTGCAACCTTTTCAAAGGCTTTCTCATTGTTATTTAAAATTAAAACAACTACAAAAATACAAATGGACAGGTTCGCCTGTCTATGAATAATTATTGATTGCTCAGAGGCAGAATTATGCTTTTATGTTCTATGGAAGAATAACCAACCACAAAAGTGGAAATGATACACAGCTTTTAAAGAGTTCCTGTCTTGAGGGTGGGATGTGACACACATAAACCCCATAATCTACAGGCACAGGTCAATCCAGCCCTAGCTGCCTAAATTTAGACCCAATTCCACTGAAAGCAAAATGGCTGCATTTCATTCTTTTCTACTTTTTATGATATCTTTCCCTCTTGTAAATATTCCAAGAACTCAAAAACTACAATGGAAGTAAACATCAAATTATAAAGACAAAAACAAAACAAATGAACATCTTATCCTCACAGTAAATATATATATATATAAATGCAAGAAAGGCAAAAGAACCAAACTCTCTCTGCATCCTGCTAAAATGAGTTCCAGAGAATGGCTCACTTGAAACTGAGTTTTTCACTTCCTGAAAACCAAGTGTAAAATGTTTCAATCCTTAAAGCAGTGATGCCTACAAACATAAGAGGGCTGGGTGGTCAAGGGGGCTGGGGTGGGGGGAAGGCAAGAGGAAAAGAGGAATGAAAAATGTGGGCCATCACATTCCAGAACTAGAAGGGCATTAGGAGTTGTAGAGGGGCCTCCATCAAGGATGTGCAACATATGTTGTCTCTGAGTACGGCACAGATCTCTCTTCCAGGATTTACACTCAAGCCCACAGGTGTTACCTCTACAAAGACACATTTCCCACTTCCTTTAACAGACTGGAAAACACAAGGATGAAATAATGGCAAACAGGGGCACATAAAATGCCTTCTTCATAGGAAAGGTGGAGAAATGAAAATAAAATTAGTCATTTGGTCTAAATCCTTCAGAAAAAAATGACTTAACATTAAAACTGGGGTTGTATCTGCACAGTAGAAGAACATCTAGGTATCCTAAAAACAGTCTACAATTTTTTCAGTTCTTATCCCCTTTCCCAACTAAATACCTAGACTAAAGAATAGGAAGGCCAGATAATTATTTTTAATCATAATAATATCTGCCATTTATTGAGCAACTTTTAGGAGTCAGGCATTAAATCAAATACGTAACATGTACAATCTCACTGAATTTTCATAGCTACCCTAGAAGGTGGTGAGGAGACATTTTCACAAAGAAGAAAACTGAGGCTTAGAGAAGTAAGGTAATTTGCCCTGGGTCACACAGCAAGAATGTAACAGATCTAGGATTTGAACCTTGTCTGATAGCAAAGCTCATGTTCTTTTCAGTAAGTCACGCTGCATAGGCCTGAAGCCACATTTTTAACGCACATCTGCGAATAACTTCTAGATGCAATATATTGTTTGTTAAGTTACCTAAAGGCTCCATATATTGTCATAATACTTAATAGCTTTTATCTCATTCTATTATTCTTCCTGTTGCATGATTGAAGCCTTGATATTCTCAGAGACTAAGCATATATTAACCAAAGTTTGAGTGAATCCCAAAGAAGATGAAAGTACATTTCACATGTGTAGTAAAGGTATGAATGATTTGCTTATGTCCCTATTTCTGTCAACAAAAATTTTAAATGTTGTCTTTACAGTTTAAAAGATTATTTTAACGCTTTCGTATAGGGGAGAAAATAGCACGTCCTTTACTTTGGCTAAAATGCTGTGTGTGTTATTGGGCATTCCTCTTATTGCTACTCTCTCCCTCATTTAAAAAAAAAAAAAGAAGAAGAAGAAGAAGAGATAGTCAACACAGCTTCATGACTAAGAGTGTGGACCTTAGGATCTTAGAGCCAGACAGGCTGGGTTGTGTGCCCTCCACTCAAATCCTGGTTCTGCCACTTACCCATCTCTTGGATAGGCTTTCTTTTTTGTTGTTCTTTTGCAGTCTTCCTTTCTTTTTAATTTTTTCTTTGAGACAGAGTCTCACTCTTGCTCAGGTTGAAGTGCAATGATGTGATCAGAGCTCACCAAAACCTTGAACCCCTGGGCTCAAGCGATCCTCCCATCTCAGCCTCCTGAGTAGCTGGGACTATAGGCATGCACCACCATGCCCGTCTAATTTTTAAAATTTCTTGTAGAGACAGGGTCTCACTATGTTGCCCAGGCTGGTCTCCAACTCTTGGCTTCAAGTGATCCTGCTGCCTCACCTCCCAAAGTGCTGGGATGACAGGCATAAGCCACAGCACCTAGCCACTGGATATCTTTTCTCTGTCACAGTGTTTTTAAAACATTTGTGTTTTAAAATACAAACAAAAGCTAGGTCTCTTACTTGTTTTCTGCTGAGGAAAGTTAGGCACGCACAATATGAGTGATCTTGCTTCCCAAGCAATCGAGGTATAGCTTGCCCAGCTGGTATAGCCCAGCTTCCTGGGGCTCAGAAACTTATTGAACATGTCAGCGTCTAGTTTCAATTTTGCCTTTAACCTGTTGGTTTATCCATTTAAACTGTAAATAATAACAGTTTCTTCTTTATAGGATTGTTGTGAGGATTATACATATAATGTACTTAAAATGCTTAGCAAAGTGAAGACATAGTAAGTATTGAACATATGTTAACTATTACCACCTTCATATTTCATACTCACTACAGCTCTATCAGCTGGTTGTATCAGTCCCATAAGAAAACTGAAGCTCAGCAACAGTAAGCTTCCAGACCAAATGCTAGCAGCTTTATGTGGCAGAGCCTCCCTATGAAAGGCAACAATCTTCCCATTACCATGCTCTGTCTTTATTACTCCAGATAGGTTTTTTTTCCTTCATATTGCTAATCAGTCACTGAAAGTATCTACTTCTGTGTTTACTTATTTGTGGGTCTAGACTTATGCTCTAGAGAAGCAAAGATGACATTTTTGTTAAGCCCAGTATCTAGAAGAATGCTAGGCACATAGGAGACACATAATCTTTCTGGATGAATGAATGAACACATGAATGAAGAAAGCCAAGATACGTATCTGCCCCAAATCTCTACTCAACGGCTATGGTACACTACCTCTCATTGCTGCCACCATTTAAAATTGTCCTCAAAGGCAAGAGTCACAGGATTCCTTCAGAGGGGTTTTCTCTGGAGCCCAGGGAAGACAACATTCTGTGATTCTCCACTCTCATCCACCTGTTTCCCCTTCTCACCAAGTGGGATCCAAATCCACCTAAAGCCAATGTCATAACTAAACCCTGATCTAGCATGACAGCAGTGTCCAGGTGACGTGGCCTGGGTGGGACAAGGGCCGAGTATTCCCTGGTCTGCTCTTCAATCTATTTCTGCCATATACCAGTTGTGACTTCAAGCAACTTCCAGAGCCTCTTTTATCCTAAAAACGGACGATGCAGCATTGTGGTAAGGCTTCAATGGCTAATGTGTGAAAGAGTGCCTGTTACAGAGCTGATACATGGTAGGTGCTCAGCAAGAGAGAGCATCCTTTCCTCTAGGCTCCAAAAGGACTCAACTTTTGTGTTCCTTGTAGTCCTCACCACTCTCACTGTGTCCACATCTTCTCATTTATTTATTTATTTATTTATTTTTTTTTAAGACAAAGTCTCGCTCTTGACCCCCAGACTGGAGTACAATGGTGCGATCTCAGCTCACTGCAACCTCTGCCTCCTGGGTTCAAGCGATTCTCCTGCCTCAGCCTCCTGAGTAGCTGAGATTACAGGCGCCTGCCACCAAGCCTGGCTAATTTTTGTATTTTTAGTAGAGACAGGGTTTCACCATATTGGCCAGGCTGGTCTCAAACTCCTGACCTCAGGTGATCCGCCTGCCTCAGTCTCCCAAAGTGCTGGGATTACAGGCATGAGACACCACCCCTGACCCACACCTTCTCTTATTAAATGCATTCTGAAGTCCTTGACAGTAGGGACTGTGACCTTGTTCATCATCAGGCTCTGCCCCCCAGCATGGTAGTCAGGAAGTGAGACTGAATAAAACCCAAAGTAGGCCCTTTATTTTCTTCTTTTTTAAGATGTTACTTTTACCTGATACCTCAAAATAAACTCTTCAAGTTCATTCTCTCTCCCCTAAACCTTAATAAAATTGCAAATATCCAAAATAGAGTGGAAGGGGTAAAAACTGCACTGGGGGATTACTTCCACCATCTCCATCCTGCAGAGCCGTAGGGTCTGAATAGTTTCCCAAGTGACCTGCAGAACGTGTAGGGTGGGCTCTCAGGAAGCTGCAGAGTTGAGACCTGAGTGTCCGGCATCCCAACTTGTGATGTCACCATTTTATACCTTCTCAGCCTCTTGGAAAAGACAATAAGGCAAACAGACCAACTTGGCTTAGAAATCACTCTTAAAATGTTGGAAATGAAAGAAAAACCCTATGTTGCACAATAATGCCACTTTCAGGGAGTGCCTGGGAGGCTCAATGTCAGTAAAACTACTTTATAAATAAAGTACCCAGAATATCTCACATAGATGTCAGAAGACACGCAGGGACACAGGCATATAATTGAGAGGCAGAATTTTATTAGGTTGATGCAAAAGTATTTGCAGTTTTTGCCATTACTTTCAATGGCAAAAACTGCAATAACTTCTGCACCAACCCAAAGACCGTATCAATTTTTACATCTAATCCATTCTTTTACAAATGAGGCAATGGAGTCTCAGGGAAAGGAGAAGGGCTCCTTTGCCCAGATTGTCATCAGGAGGGGGTGCCTAGGCATGAGAAGAGACTCCCCTCTTCTCAAAAGCTTGAGCAGTGGAGGCTGGAGTCTTTGATGGCAGCATTTTAGCACATTGGCCAATGTGTATTCCTCTCCAACATACGTGAGGGTCTGTGATGCTGCCTTCATCATTTAGAAGCATTTCAGTGTTCCCTAAATTGGCATTGGAAACAGCTCCATAAAGTCTAGTGTCTTTTAGTAAATCCTTTGGGAACAGAGGGAGTTGGTCAAAGAATTAAGGTGGCATTGAGAAAGGACATTCTGGGTCTTTTAAAAAGAGTTGTTCATGGTTCTTGACTCTTAAAATCCTACATGACTTGCAAAAATTATTTTAGTATATTATTAGTTCCAGGAGAAATTAAGAGCACTGGGTCATAGTTCAGATAGTGGTAACCAGCTCATATATTGCTTCCTAGATTCTACAGTAAAGCCAAAGGAATAGAGGGAAATGTCTAACTTGTCAGAGAATCCCAGCCTGTGGGCTGTCTAACCGTTCATTCTAAAGGCAATTAAAAATAATCTTGGAAAGGCTAGAGATTAACCTAAAGTCACATTACAAGTGACTGAGTTGGAATCACGACTTAGCGCCTTCTCACTGTAAAAAGGGGAGGAAAATCAGAATCTCCTCTTTACCCGTCCCCACTCCCAAGATTTCTGGCCAGACACTCCCTTCTCTTCTCCCTCTGTTCCCGCCTTATTCTAGCCCATCACCCTTTCAGATCGGGTTTGAGGATAGGGGGGTGAGAAACTCACCCTGGGCGACCCACGGGTCGTGGGGGAAGAAAAGCCAGGATCGTTCACGTTGGTGAGCTTGTGGCTCTTGGGGGACGCAGACGCACTGCCCAGCTGGCGCCTAACTTCAGGGACGGGTAAGGGGGAGAGGCTGGAAGTGACCCAGAGAGGAGGGGGAGGGAGTAAGGACTCCAAGGCGGGCTGAGAAAAGGTGTAGCACTGGGAGAGAAATTAGAGACCTCGGCGCTTCTGGGAAGCAGGATGGTCCAGCACTCACACAGCGGCAGGGAGGCCCCATGCAAACTCCTCTCTCCTCCTCGCACTGGGCCCTTTGTTGTCGGCCTCTGCCCCTGGCTCCCGCTCCTGCCCTCCGGTCCTCCCGCCCCCCTGAAGTCACCCCAACTGCACTCATAATATTTTGCTTTGCGCCAGGTCTGTTTTCCACCACTAACTTCCAGCAGTCTCCATGGTGACGCGCTGGGGGAGAGGGGGCAGGCGCGGCTTTGGAAATCCCAGGCCCGAGGCGCCAGGCGGCCTCTGCAAACTTTTCCGAGTTTCTGGGACCTGCAGGCTGGGCAGGAAAGCGCGCTGTCCCACGCTGCCGCACGGAGTCGCGTGCTGAATCCGGGACGCCGTGGACCTACGCGCGGCGTCCGCTCCATCAAGAGCTGCGGCCACGGAAACTCGGAACCCTGGTACCATGGGCTCTCACTTGACCCTGCTGCCAAACCTAGACGCCGGCGCTTAGCAGGTGGCAGAGATGGGGGCGCACATGCCCAGTTAGACCGCGCGCGCGCACACACACACACACACACACACACGCCGGGGAGGGCAGAGATTATCTGGTTTGGGCGCGAGAGCAAGACTCAGACCTCCGGCTCCTTGCTCTTCCAAGCCCGCAAACAGTGGCTCCTTCCCCCAGGGCTGTGCCTGGGCGAGCACGGAGGAGACTCGGGACCTGTTCCCTCCAGGACGCATTTTGCCTTGTAGGCACCGCGCCAAGGCCGCTGGATGTCTCTACCTGGGGCCCACACAGGCATATAATTAATTTGGTGGTAGAATTTGACAGAATTTTTGCTGAGCTGGGGGCCTGTAGACTAGTGTGCCCTCCCACAGATCCGGCCAGGGGAACTCAAATCTGGCTTCAGGAGTACTTTGGACGCCCCAGCTCTGGGTTCTGGAAATCGGAACGGACAGTGGATAAAGGCAGAAGTTCCCAATTCGAGCTTGGCAGTGCCCTTCTCTAACGCGCCATCCCGTTTACAAAGAAGTGATCCTTCTGCTGCGTAGGCAACCGAACCGGCCCGGCCCACTTTGCACAAGTTCTCGGTGGCCTAAAATTCTACCCACTTTCCCCCCTCGTTCTCGAATTTCCGGATAACTTGAGTAACTGAGCAACGATCGCCCGGGCAGCGCTGCCCCCGATTGGGCACAGCAGCCACAAACACGTAGCTGCCGGTGGCCCGCGCGGGGAGGGGCAGGTCACGCGGGGCTCAGCGCCCACTTTTGCGCGGCATAAGGCTGTGGTAGGGGCCGAGCGCCTGCGCTTACTGCAAATCTTGCAGCGGCTGGATGGTGCGTCAACTGCCCCTGCGAGCGCCTGTTGCCTTTGCCTCCTGCCTGCGGCGCGCAGCAGGCTGGGGTTTTGCCTCCGAGAAGGGCTTTGCTTTGTCGGGCTCGGCCTCGAGAGAGCCGAGGGCCCAGGAGGCGCGCGCCGGCTGCCTAGCTTCCCCCGACGGGGCCATTGTCTTAGCCCCCACACTTGTTGAGTATTCGGGGAAAACCCGAGGAATACATTACTGGCTCGGTGTGTGGAACAAAGGGGGCGCGTTTCCGCAGGTCACGCTGAAGTGGCCCAAAGCAGGCCACTAGAGTCTTGGCCCCTGCAAAACTCTTCTCCCGGGCCCGAGGCACTTCGCAGGGATTTTCCTTTTAAGAGTAAGGGAAGGTGGCCCGGCTCACCGGCCTCTCTTATCCTGGATGTTTCCTACTTCGCCCCAGCAATTGATGTGAGTCGGTTGTTCCAGTCCTTTTGGAATGAAATAATAACAGCAATATTCCTCGTTCTGATCGCGCGCGATCTTACACAAAAGGGGCAGAATCGAACTGCTCGGTGGAGCGCACGTCTCTGCAAGCCAAGGAGAAAGGACCTTTACATAACAAGGGAAACTCAGAAGAAAAGCTAATTGGATTAAATTCTCTGGAAGGGAGGTGAGGGAAGTCTTCTGGACTGGACCCCGCCAAGCCCCACTTCCCTTGTTGTCGGTTTTACAAGTCCGAGTGAAATGTCACCTGATGTGCCTCGAGTCATTTCTTCACTTTGTCGTGTGCCAAAACTTTTGGTTTTGCGTTCAGGGTCTAGGGATGTCTCGTATATACAAAAGGGGAAGAGGTGGATGGGGAAAGGATTTCGGTTTCAGAACCTCTTTTGGAGTGTTTGCCGTTGAGGTGAAGACGACCCGGTGCCCCCCACGACCACCAGTTGCACCGAGAACAGAAAAACACGACGTATCCACAGCTCCACAGTCCTTCCCAGAAGTACCGAGGGGCTCTGGGCATGTGGAGGAGGCAGCTAAAAACCCCGGCTGGGCCACTGCAAGTTTGGGGATGTGGGGGAGACCCTAAGTCCCTGCGTGGATCGCTCAAAATACTTGGCCACCAACTCTGCAGACATGGGTTTAATATTGTTAAGGATATTCATTTTTAATGTTAGGGTTCTTAGGAGGTGCTGGGGGCACAGCGCTTTAGATGAAAAAATGGTGGAAAAGGCTCTTTTCCCTCTCGGGGCTCTCGCTTTGACGACAGCGGAGACCTCAGCGGGGCCGCCGTGTCCGGCAGGGGCACGAGGGGCAGGCGAGGCTTCTCTTTGCCTTCGTTTGTCATCGGCTATAGGAAAGAGAACTTTGGGGCTTAGCCTTTCCCCCACTCTCTGGGGGGCTCACACTCACCCAGGGGGAGCGCAGTCAGGAAGGGCCTCAATTCTAAGAATCAGAGATCGACAACTACCTTAAAACACCGAATATCCCCCCTGACAACAGCAACCGGGTGTCCGGGCCACCAGGGCCGCAGCGGAAACCTGGAGAGGCCTTAAATATTTCTGCGGGGACCAAGTAAAGACCTTCGCGGGTAATGCCCGGATGACCCCAGTCCCCACCCCAGTTCCATATCCAGCCTGCCTAGGGGTGGAGTTGGGGAGACATTAGTGCAGCATTTGTTTATTTTCTCGAATGGACGAGTTATGCTTAGGACACAGCCGGGGCTGGAAGGCACTTGTTGCTCCGCGCTGCAATGCCCAGCAGCATATGCTCGCAGGCATTCTCTCAAACCTCACCATGGCCCAGGCTGCGTCCACTGCCCTATTTCTGCTCTCCCCAACCTCATCACCCCAAGAAACCCTGACGCTGCAGCGGGGCCAAAATGAGAATACCCTGGTTGCAAGAATGAGCCTGGGGGGAGGGCGTGAACCATAAGAGAACTTCCACCTGCAAGGGACGTAGAGAGCGTAACAGATCTAGAAGTGTGACGGCTCTTCAAAAGTGCTAGAAGTGGGAGGTGGCGAAACTACTGAAGGAAGAACCGAGATGCCGGGCATTTTCGATGCGAAAGATTCCTTGGCCTCCTTTTCTTGTTGTCACGGACCGCCGCGACCTGAAAACCTGACTCCCAGCGGGTCTTGAAATGCAGAGCAGTTTGCAGAGCCCAACGCTGAGTTTAGCGGGCAACTCTGCGTTCTGTCCTTCCACCAGCAAGGTCACAGTCCCCAAGTGGAGCCCGGCGTTGGGTGCCCCTTCCTGGCAGAAAAGCTAAAAGCCCGCCCTGATAGCCCAGGACTCCCACCTCCCATTTCTCTGGATTCCCTAGGACCACCGGGTTCGCCGCCGCCACTCCCTCCAGCTGCGCGTCTTCACCAGCCAGAGCCTCGGACCCCACCTCCCAGGCGCAGTGCGAAGCCGTCACCCTCCCCCTGCCTTGGGGTGTTCCGCTCGGCTTCCCGGCCCTCGCCGCCAAACCCCGAGCGCACCACTATTCCGAGGCCCCCAAACCCAAGGAGGACCCTGGCCCGGGAGGGGGCTGTTGGCTGGCAAAGTTTCTGTAAGTGGCACCTCGAGCTCGCCGCGAGCCAGCGCATCTTTACGTAACTTTGTGTCCAGGGCAAGCGGAAGCGCGCTCCTTCGCGCGCGCGCACGCACACACACTCACACACGTACACAATCACACGCTTATACACACATTTCCACGCATCCACTTACACACATCGCCTCGAATTGAAAACTTCTGCAAGCTCTCCGTTATTCCTTGGGGTTCCACTGTCAAGTTGACCCGTCTGAACTTTTCCCAACTTCTTTCTAAAGTTCCCCCTCTCCCCTTCTCCTTCCCCTCCCAGTGTATCCCCCCCCACCCCCCACCAGTAGGACTAACCTGTGGAATCCATGTCGGGTTCCTCCAGTAACCCACAATGCATGCTCTTCCCATGGACAGCACAGGCGCCCCCCCAAAAGTCCTGATGTTTGGGGATCCCCCTGTGCTAGAGATGCCCAGGGAGGAAGGGAGTGAGGGAAGGAGAAGGGGGAGAGAGAGAGAGAGGCAGAGAGTGAGAGGGCACAAGGATAAAGGAGGAAAGGAAAAGAAAAGAAAAAGAAGAGGAAAGAAAAGAGAAAGAAGAAATGAGGAGAGAGAGGGAGAGAAGGGGAGCGAGCCCGGAGAAGGGGGGAGGAGAGAGAAAAGCGAGCGAGCGAGGGGACACTCAGTAATCCAGCCGGGCAAAGCCAAACCCGTCAAAATGTTTGCGGATGTTTCATGGGAAAAAGCATCATTTTATAGGAGCCCCGATGGGAGCAATGTCATTGATAGGCCAGCCGGCCTGATGAATGGCCGCTCGTCAGATGGGGCCGTGGCGAGGCGCACTGTGAAGCCCATTGTGGGCCTGTTTTGAATAAGAAAAGCCAACTCCGAAAAGGGGGGCTCAGAGCGACGCAATCCCAGCCCTCCGACTTCCCCCTTCTATTATAGCATTAGCAACGTTTTTCTTATTTAAAGTTCCAGAGGCCTTCTTCAGCCTTCGCCCGGCACTCATTATAGGCGAAATCAAAATTGGCTTAGATGTGGCCCCCCTCCCCCCTCCCGGCCCTTCCCCCGCCTTCGGGCCCCCGCTCCGGCAGGCGGCGAGGGGGGATGGTGGGGGAGCCGCGGGGGAATTCCTAGAGCCTGGAGAGTCGCCTGCGCTACCACGAGTGGGGCCCCACTCCCTTCCTTCTCTTGCTTCCCCATTCACCCCTTGTTTTGGCCATGGGTTAGATTTTGAGTGGAGGCCGTGGGAATTCGGGAGGGGGGTATGTCTTGACCCCTTCCACGCGGATCCGCAGACACGCGTGGGGGAGTGAAGCGAGCTTCAGGGGGGCAAGGTTGGGAAAGGGGGAGCTGAAGCCCTGAAACTCCATCCCCCAATCTGAGCATGAGAAGGCCGCTAGGCCGGGAGAAGGTGAGGGGCTGGTTCGCCTTCTCCAGAACTTTCTGTCTTCCTCTGGGCCTGGGTCCTTCATCCTGTTTGTCTCCTTCCATCTCTCTGTCCCTCTCCGCCAGTCTCCCGGCGTCTATCTCTAGCTCTCTGGCCCTCTCATCCTCTGTGTCTCTGTCCCTATTTCTCCTTCCTCGGCTGCTTGTGTCTCTGTCCATACCCTGCCTCCACTTTCTCTTTGTCTCCCCCTAGGACTCTGCCCCTCTCTGTCTCTATCCCCCTCGGTCTCTCTGTACCGTTCCACCACCTCCCCTCCCCGCCCCCTCCTCTTCCCGTAACTCTTGTCAGTCGGTCTGTCTCCGTTCCTCCGCCCTCCCCCTGCCCTCCCCACCCCACCGCAGTCCCCAGTCGGCCTCGAAGTTTGTGAGAAGCCCCCGCGTCCAAGTGGGGACACGGTTTTCCCAGGGACCCCCTCCTCGGCTGAGCTGAAAGTGCAGAAAGAGAGGGGCGAGGGCCGGGGGGGGGGGGTACTGGAAGTGGAAGTAAGGGGGAGCAAGCTGCGTATCCTGGGGGCCCCGATAAAGTGGCCGTTCGCGGGCCGACCGCGTTGTGATTAGAATATGAATGGGGCCCGGCGGGCGGAAGAGAAAGGCGGATTACCCCGGGTGCTTTGACCATGGACAGAGGCAGCGCCGGCCGGCCGCGGCGGGGGCGGGGAAGCGCTGAGTCCCTAACGCCGTGCGGGGGTAGGGGTCTCTAACCTCCGGCCCCTGGCTGCGCGCGGCTTCCCCGGGATCCTTCGGAAACATCTCCGCCCCACCCCCGTCCGTCCCCCTCCCCCACAAGCAGAGCTGAGTGGGACAATGTAAGGGGACTGGGGGGGCCCTCAGGGCCTGCACGTGCCGAGTTAAGGTCACGGTGCGAAAGGAAGGGGGCGGCGCGCGGTACTGGCTGGACAGAGCCCGGGCTAGACTGACTGCAGCGCGGGGTTCGAATCCCGGCTCTGTAATTCCTTCATCGTTCTGGGCCTCAGCTTCTTCGTCTGTGAAATGGAGCAAAGAGGGCCCTTCTCAAGGTTTAGGGGAAGATAACTGAGGCAGTGGTTATAAAAGCAGCTGGACATTTGCTGTTTCCTCTACTTGGCACTCTGCCGGCTCCTCCTTCCCCACAGGTGCCTAACCGGCCGACACCTTCGCGTCGCCCTGGTCTCAGCTGAGCTTTGCCTCCTTGGAGGGGCTGTGCCTCACCAGTCTCTGCGAAGGTCCCTTCTTGCCCCGGCCGCTGCCGGGCTCATTACCCCGGTTTATTTCTGGAGGACTTTGTTCACCACCTCATGCCCAGTGCCCAGAACGGCGCCAGGCACATTCCCGCTGCGATGCTAGTGACGGGAAAGAGGTCAGCGGAAACCTTTGGCAGTCGAAAGCCACGGTGGCGGTCACCGCGTGTCCTCGTGGTGTGCGTGGCAGCAAAGACCGCGGAATTTGAAGTCAGATCTGACTGTCCGTGTTCGCCTCTTGCAGCCTCAGCTTCTCTGTCGCTGGAATGTAATAGGATGAAGAGTAAAAGCCTCCTTCGGACTGCAGGAGCGTCTGACACCGTGTAGATGGAGCCTGGCAAGGGCTTTGCGGTGACAGCAAGGAGCGCGTCCCCAGGGTCGGCGGCTGCCACCGCCCGGAGTGGTGTGGGCCCCCAAAAGTCCTTGAGGGATGCCACGGGGGCACGAGTGGTCTCCAGGGCGAATGGGACTATTTTTGTTGCTGTTATTATTATTTTAATTTTTGCACGCAGAGTGGAGGTGGGTAGGGTGAGGTGAGCTGGGCTTGCACGGCAGGAGTGAGGCGGAAGAACCCGGAGCAGTGGGCAGCACGAGGCCGGGAGCCAGCCCCCCACAGCTCAGAGCCGGTCCAGGTGCGGCTGGTTATGGCCCAGCGCTGCTTCACCTGGGAGAGCACGAACCTCGGTCATGACCGTGCTGCAAGCGCCTGGGAGCTTAAATAAATTAAAATAACAATCGATCGCTTATTCGTTCCTTGGCAAATTTTTATAGCTCATCTACTATGTGTCCAGAACTATTCTAGGAAGGGGGGGATACAGCAGTGAACAAAATAGACCCCCCCCCCCCCCAAAAAAAAAGAATCCTGCTCTCCTGAAGCTTACATGAGAGTGAGGGGGAAAGAGATAATATAAATGATACAGAATTAGGAGGTAGGAGAGGAAGTCAGGGAGGGCCTCTTTGAGAAGCTGACATTTGAGCTGAAAAATAATGATATCCAGGGATTAGTCACAAGGATGTGTTCATTTGTGACAATTCACTGACTGTGACACTTGTGATTCTGCATATTTTTCGGAATGTATTTTCATACTTCAATAAAATGTTAGCTTAGATTTAATGCCGTCAACATCATAAATAGTAATAGCTACCATTTGCTATTAATGTATTATGTGTTTCCACAGGGACAGGTATTTTTCATGCATTAGCTTATTTCATCCTCACAACATAACTAATACATATTACTGTTGTCTCCACTTTTAGGAGAACAACTGGGGTTCAGTGTGGCTCTCTTGCTCTTGACAGACACTGCAGACACAGTAATGAATTATCCAATTCCTATCCCGCAGAGGCTTGAAATCTCAATAGAACATAGCACAGGGGCAGGGAGGGGGTGATGGGGAAAGTGTGGGTGCTATGAGAGCAAAGAGAGGGCCATGTGACTGATCCTCAGAAGCTGGTGTCAAGGCAGGCCTCCTAGAGGAAGTGGTGACCCAGACAGGAGCTGAATTAACCAGATAACGGGGTTGAGGGTGTTACAGACAGAGGAACCGGCAAAGAGGAGAATCTGTGGGGTCTATTTGGGACTGGAGTCTGGCCTGGCTACACACGGAACCCAAGAGAGGGAGAGAAGATTAACAGGCCATTTCATGGGGAGGCAAGCTGGGACCATGCCAGGAAATGTACCCTGGAAGGGTTTGGTGCAAATAGGACTTTAACTCTACATTTTTGAAGAGATCACAAAATGTAAAGAGATCTTAAAATGTGTGGTGGCCAGATGGGGGTTGGTTGCAGGAGGGGGTGGTCACTGGGAGAGGGGGATCAGGATGGCCTGACGCAGGCACATGGCAGTGGGGGCAGGGTTCAGGAGATACTAAGGAAGCTGCATTCCAAGCCTTGATGTTGATTAGTTATGACCAGGGATGGGGCGGGAGAGGGATGCCCAGGTTTCTGACTTGGGCAATGAGTAGCTATTGGTACCAGGATGTGACATGAGGCGGGAAGACTTGTCAGCAAGAGAGGAGGGTTGGAAGAGCCCTTAAAACCTCCCAGTAGCCCAGTAGCAATGACAGGCAGGCAGACCCACAAAGGTGTGGAGTTGGCATGCTTGTGTAGACCTAGGTGGCTGCTGAATTCCTTGGAATGGATGAATGAGCAGCATGAAAGAGGAAGGTGCAGGGCGCATCCCTTTTAGACCATTGAGTGTGATCTGCT
Organism: Ateles fusciceps; assembly: GCA_036589455.1. NCBI lineage: Eukaryota > Metazoa > Chordata > Mammalia > Primates > Atelidae > Ateles > Ateles fusciceps. The sequence goes on from JAZHEH010002159.1 coordinate 7,525,528, forward strand.
TCCACTGCTGTAATCTCAACAGTCCCTGTACTTTCCAATCCCAGCACTCACTTCATTGTAATATTTTCTTGTCTGATGTAGTAGATGGTATTGCTTATTCATAATTTTCTCTTCCCTCTCTGACTTGCTCTGGTTTCCCTTCCCACTGATTTGGGGTTTGGCTATTGGCTTGCTTTCACCAATAGAATGTGAGCGGACAACATATGTTACATCAAACCAGAGCCCTTACATGTCCTGGGGGGTAGTTTGGCTAGTACTCTTGGACTCCTGACTTGCCTTGAGCAAACCCCAGGTAGTCACTTGTCCCAGAATGAGAGACACATGGAGCTGACCAGAACCTGCTGGGCAGCTTGAAGAGCTCCCCTTTATCCCAGGGACCCACAGAACTGTGAGCAAGAAATAAATATTTGTTGTTATAAGCCACTGAAAGTTGTCGGTAATAGTCTTACTGTCGTAAAGGGGGAAGACAGGTCTAGAAGTAGGGTTTTGATATATTAATGTCTTCTCCTTTAAGATAGTAAGACTATTACTAATAAGAGCTAATGTTTATTAAGCATTTACTAAGAACCAGGCACAGTTCTAAGGCTTACTTGTCACAAAAATCCTGTGAAATAGGACCCTTTATTATTCCAATGTACACATGAAGCTGGCACAAAGAGGTTAAGTAACTTACTTAAGGTCACACAAGTAACAATAGGGTCAAGATTTGAACCTAGGCAATCTGCAGATATAAGGGGAGCTATAGAAGTGCTAGTGAGGAACATCCCTCTGGAAGTGGCTTCACCACTGTGAATCACCTAAGGGAGTAAGCCCATGGAAGAACCCCAGCTGGCTACTCTCGGCATCCATTTCAGCTTAACTCAGTCTTTCTGGAAGAAACCCTTGGGACAATAGTATGTGCTTCAGATCTGAGCTCATCCCCAGAGCCACCAGAAGCCAGGCCTCCAGATTGCCCAATCTTTATGGACCTTTATTTCCACAATGCACTGACTGCAGCCTGAAGCAGAATTGTCCAGCCAACCAGCAGACCTGTGATAAATGCTTCTTATTGTAAGCCACTGTGTCCTTGGGTGGTTTGTGATGCAGGCTTGTTGCAGCAGTAATAGGGTTAGGATGTGAGTTAGGGATAGGAGTAGGGGTTAGGGTCCAGGCAAATTGTATGGTGACTTTTAAAAAGATGGTAGTCTGGGCACAGTGGCTCACACCTGTAATCCCAGCACTTTGGGAGGCTAAGGAGGGCAGATCACAAGGTTAGGAGTTCGAGACCAGGCTAATCAACATGGTGAAACCCCATCTCTACTAAAAATACAAAAATTAGTATAGCATGGTGGTGAGTGCCTGTAATTCCAGCTACTTTGGAGGCTGAGGCAGGATAATAGAACCCAGGAAGCAGAGGTTGCAGTGAGCCAAGATCGTGCCACTGTGCTCCAGCCTGGGCAACAGAGTGAGATGCTGGCTCAATTAAAAAAAAAAAAAAAAGATGGTAGATATGAAGATAGGAGAAATGGACAGGTTTTAGGTGTATGTTAGAAGTAAAACAAGACTTGCTGATGTATGGAGGTAGGGAATGAGAATAAGAGAAGAATGAAGAAACCCTTGTGTTTTCAACTTTAACATCAGGGTAAATTGTGGTCCTATTTACTATGATGGAGAAGTCTGGGTCAAACAGGTTTGGGGCAAAACCAATACATCTTTTAAGCCTTGTATGGTTTGAGATGCCTCTTGGGCATCCATTGTAGATGTCAAATTGGCTTTTTGATATATAAGTTTAGAGTTTAGTGGAAAGGTTAGAACTAGAGATATAAATGGGAGGGGACTGTTATCCATAGAACACTGTTTCTTAAACTTGGTGTGTTGCAGATTAAGCTGGAGGACTTTGTAACGAAACACACTAGTGAGTCTTGTCCCCAGAGATTCTCATTAAGAAGGTCGGCAGCGGAGACGACATGATTGTATATTTAGAAGACCCCATCGTCTCAGCCCAAAATCTCCTGAAACTGATAAGCAAATTCAGCAAAGTCTCAGGATACAAAATCAATGTATTAGCATCCATTTCAGCTTAAGTCAGTCTTCTGGAAGAAACCCTTGGGTTTCTTCCAGAAGACTGACTTAAGCTGAAATGCAAAATCACAAGCATTCCTATACACCAATAACAGACTTAAAGAGAGCCAAATCAAGAACGAACTCCCATTCACAATTGCTACAAAGAGAATAAAATACCTAGCAATACAACTAACAAAGAATGTAAAGGACCTCTTCAAGGAGAACTACAAACCACTGCTCAACGAAATAAGAGAGGACAAAAACAGATGGAGAAACATTCCATGCTCATGGTTAGGAAAAATCAATATCATGAAAATGGCCATACTGCCCAAAGTAATTTACAGATTCTACACTATACCCATCAAGTTACCAATGACCTTCTTCACAGAACTGGAAAAAAACATCTTAAACTTCATATGGAACCAAAAGAGAGCCTGCATAGCCAAGTCAATTCTAAGCAAAAAGAACAAAGCTGGAGGCATCATGCTACCTGACTTCAAACTATACCTCAAGGCTACAGTAATCAAAACAGCATGGTACTGGTACCAAAACAGAGATATAGACCAATGGAACAGAACAGAGGCCTTGGAGGCAACGCCACACATCTACAACCATCTGATCTTTGACAAACCTGACAAAAACAAGTAATGGGGGAAAGGATTCCCTGTTTAATAAATGGTGTTGGGAAAACTGGCTAGCCATGTGCAGAAAGCAGAAACTGGACCCCTTCCTGACACTTTACACTAAAATTAACTCCAGATGGATTAAAGACTTAAACATAACACCGAACACCATAAAAACCCTAGAAGAAAATCTGGGCAAAACCATTCAGGACATAGGCATAGGCAAGGACTTCATGACTAAAACACCAAAAGCATTGGCAACAAAAGCCAAAATAGACAAATAGGACCTAATTAAACTCCAGAGCTTCTACATAGCAAAAGAAACAGTCATTAGAGTGAATCAGCAACCAACAGAATGGGAAAAAATGTTTGCAATCTACCCATCTGACAAAGGGCTGACACCAGAATCTACAAAGAACTAAAACAGATTTACAAGAAAAAACAAACAAGCCCATTCAAAAGTGGGTGAAGGATATGAACAGACACTTTTCAAAAGAAGACATATATGAAGCCAACAAATTTATATGAAAAAATGCTCATCATCACTGATCATTAGAGAAATGCAAATCAAAACTACATTGAGATACCATCTCACGCCAGTTAAATGGCGATCATTAAAAAATCTGGAGACAACAGATGCTGGAGAGGATGTGGAGAAATAGGAACACTTTTACACTATTGGTGGGAGTGTAAATTAGTTCAACCATTGTGGAAGACAGTGTGGCGATTCCTCAAGGACCTAAAAACAGAAATTCCATTTGACCCAGCAATCCCATTACTGGGTATATATCCAAAGAATTATAAATCATTCTATTCTAAGGACACACACACACAAATGTTCATTGCGGCACTGTCTACAATAGCAAAGACTTGGAACCAACCCAAATGCCCATCAATTACAGACTGGACAGGGAAAATGTGACATATATACACCATGGAATACTATGCAGCCATAAAAAACGATGAGTTTGTATCCTTTGTAGGGACATGGATGAACCTGGAAACCATCATTCTCAGCAAACTGACACAAGAACAGAAAATCAAACACCGCATGTTCTCACTCATAGGTGGGTGTTGAACAATGAGAACACATGGACACAGGTAGAGGAACATCACACACTGGGGTCTGTTGGGGGGGGAATGGGGAGGGACAGCGGGGCGGGGGGGGTGGGGGAGTTGGGGGAGGGGATAACATGGGGAGAAATGCCAGATATAGGTGATGGGGAGGAAGGCAGCAAACCACATTGCCATGTATGTACCTATGCAACAATCTTGTATGTTCTTCACATGTACCCCAAAACCTAAAATGCAAATGTTTTTTAAAAAAAGGTCTACAGTGAGACCATATGTACTTCAAGAAAGTTTTATTATAAAACAATTCAAATAAATGTAAAATAAGAGGGGAGTAATGCAGAGAACCCCCATAAGGGAGTAGTCATAAGGCAATTATTATCAACATGTGATCAATGTCATTTAATCTATAAATCTACCCTGTTACTCTCCCTGGCCCTTCACCTCTGACAGGTTTATTTCAACACAAGTCCAGACATCATATACTTCATCCATAAACACTTTCATCACATATCTATAAAATACAAGGATTTTCTTTTTTTGAGACAGAAAAATTCTGCAAAATGCTCTTGTTGCCAAGGCTGGAGTGCAATGGTGCAATATTGGCTTACTGCAAACTCCGCCTCCCAAGTTAAAGCAATTTTCTTGCTTCAGCCTCCCAAGTAGCTGGGATTACAGGCATGCACCACCATGCCTGGCTAATTTTTGTAGTTTTAGTAGAGACAGAGTTTCCCTATGTTGGTCAGGCTGGTCTTGAACTCCTGACCTCAGGTGACCCTCCCACCTTGGCCTCCCAAAGTACTGGGATTATAGGCATGAGCCACCGCGCCTGGCCATCTGTCTGATAATTTAAGTTGGTTTTTTTGAATTAAGATCCAAACCAAATCTATGCAATGCATTTGCTTGCCATATCTCTTATGTGCCTTTAAATATGGAGGTTTCCTGTCCTTATTTTATTCCTTCTTATTTAGTGACAAAGTCATTTGTCCTGTCGTGTGCCCAACATTCTGCAATCTGCTAATTGCATCACCGCTGGATTGTTTCACATGTTTCTCTGTCCCCTATAGTGCCTGTAAATTGTCAACTGGGTCTAGAGACTTGATCAGGTTCAGGTTCAAGTTTTTGGCAAGAGTAGCACATGGATGGTGGTGTGTACTTTCTGTTACATAACACTGGGATTCACATAATGTCTGTGTTAAAAATATCAGTGGATTTAGGTGTTACCAACCTGATCCATTTTTATAAAGTTCCTCATCAGTTGTTCACCTACTGGTTTTAACAGCCATTGATGACCATTACTTAGGTCCATTATTTTTTCTGAGGGCCTGCAAATGGTAATATTTGATTTTATCATCCCTTCTGCATGTATAGCTGGAATCTCTATAAGAATTATTTCCATCCAGTGTTTTGTTGCCTTGAGATAGAGTTCATATAACAAGGGCAGGATAAATGTTTGACTTTCCCTCTTTACTATGATAAAGTAAGTTTTTACAATACTAATTTTGTTTCCTACATTATTCCAAAGGTGGTCCTCATTGGGTATTTTGTTGTAGTAGTATTATGATCTGAAAGAATTAACGAATTTGAGATGCTTCAATCCATTATTCTTTTTACACCAAAATTATCCTGTCTTTCAATTGTCCCCCAAGCCTTTTGACATGACCCTTGAGGCTTTTGATGGCTTCCTTGCTCTCTGGCATGACAAGATGATCCAGGCTCATCTTTTACCTTTTTTTTTTTTTTTTTGCCTTAGACATGGAATCAGCTATTTCTTCAAGGAGTCCTGGTTCCTTTCAGTGGAAAATGGTATTTGGAGCATTTGGTAAACTTTTAAAATGGTGGGTTCCGTGCCTCTAGTATCCCTCTCTTTTAAAACATCCTCCATCCTCCATACCACTGTCCAGTAATCTTTCTCTAAGGCAAATCTGATTACATCCCTTATCTGATATTAATTGTCCATGGTGTATCATCATTCACAGGTTCAAGTCTAAGCTCCTTACACTGGCACACAAGGCCCTTTTGCCCACTTTTATGGCTCATTTCTCTTTCTAGCCTTCTTTTCTGGGCATAAAGTGTTCCTCAATCCTGTTAAAGCATTCTTGTAGCTTTCTAACCAAGCCATGCACTTTGTCTTTACAGCCTTTATAAATTATCTTGGCCTGGAATGCCATCCTCACTTAGTACTAGAAATTCATAGACAGTGCAATTGCTACTTCTTCCGGTAAGTTTTTCCAGGCCTTATCACAAAAAGGTAAGCATTTCCTCCTGGCTATTATCCTCGAATATTGTTCATATCCCTATTATTTATCATGCTGCCATGATTATTAGCTTTATGTCTGTCTCTTGCACTTGGCCATGAGTCCTGAAAGATAGGACAGTGTTCTTTATAGTCGTGTGTGTCTATAATAGTTTCAAAATTACAATATTGTATTATTACTAACAATATAACATGGAAAATAGTTTAAGGTCATTTTCTTACAGTGCTTTTTGTCATTAGAGTGTATGTTGCACAAGCTATACAGTCAAATAATTGCTTCAAAATCCCTTGGGGAAAAAATCTGGATACATTATCAGCTTTATTCATTTATTACATCTTCTTGAAAAACTGATCCTTTCATTATTAGGTAGTGCCCTTCATTGTTTCTGATAATTTCTCTTGTTCTGAAATCTGTTTTGTCTGAAATTAGTAGAGTTATTTCAGCTTTCTGTTTGTTTGTTTGAGAAGGAGTCTCTCTCTGTGGCCCAGGCTGGAGTGCAGTGGCGCAATCTCGGCTCACTGCAACTTCTGCCACCCGGGTTCAAGCAATTCTCCTGCCCAGCCTCCCAAGTAGCTGGGACTAAACGCAGCATGCCACCATGCCAGGCTATTTTTTTGTATTTTAGTAGAGTCAAGGTTTCACCATGTTGCCCAGGCTGGTCTGAAACTCCTGAGCACAGGCGATCTGCAGCCTTGGCCTCCAAAGTGTTAGGATTACAGGTGTGAGCCACCACGTCTGGCCAAGTTATTCCAGCTTTCTTTTGATTCATGCTAGCATGGCATCTCTCTCTCTATCCTCATTACTTGTAATCTATAGTCTTTATATTAAAAATGTGTTTCTGTAGACAATATATATTGAATCAAGTTTTTAAAAATCTACTTTGATAATCTGTCTTTTAATTGATATATTTAGACATTCATATTTAAAGTAATTGTTAATATATTTCTGGGGATGTCAACTATGTAACTGTTTTCTATCCATTGCCAGAAACTTCTTTTACTACCCTGTTTGGTTTTAATTGTACATTTATCTTCTCTTACTGCATTATATTTGGTTTTTAAAAAAATGTTATCGATTGCCCTAGATTTTTCAACATGCATTTCTAACTAATGTACGTTCATGCTCAAATAGCATTATTTACCTGTAGCATAGGCATATTATAGCAAAACACTACCAATTCTTCTCTCCTGTCCCTTATAACATTGCTGTCATTTATTTACTCATCTATATGCTATAAACACCCATTTTATTATAATATTATTCCCTTAAACTGTGGTAATCTTTTAGATCAAGAGAAATGAAAGATTTTATTTTACTTTTTATTAAACTTCCTCCAATGCTCTTATTTTTTTTACACAGTTCATGAGTTTTTGTTGTTGTTGCTTTTGGTTTCCTTTTTTGAGACAGGGTCTTGCTCTGTCACCCAGGTTGGAGTGCAGTGGTGTGATCTTGGCTCACTGCAATCTCCACCTCCTGGGTTGAAGCGATTCTCGGCCTTAGCCTCCCAAGTAGCTGGGATTATAGGCATGTGCCATAATGCCTGGCTAGTTTTTGTATTTTATGGTAGAGATGAGGTTTCACTATGTTGGCCAACCTTTTTTAAAATTTTTTTAAAATGCTAAATATAGGGTCTCACTCTGTCATCCAGACCAGAGTACAGTGGCACAATCACAGCTCACTGTAGTCTTGCACTCCTGGTCTTAGCCTCCCAAGTAGCTGAGATTATAGGTGTGAGCCACAGTGCCTGGCTAGAGCTGAGTTTCTGATAATCACTTTCTCTCTCTTTGAAGAACTTCTTGTAACATATATTGCAAGGAAGGACTGGTAACAATTAATTCCTTCAGTTTTTGTTCATCAAAGAATGTCTCTATTTGTCCTTCACCTTTGAAGAATAATTTTGCTGGATATGGAATTTTTCTTTCTCATAACACTAAATACATCACTTCATTCTCTTATTTGCATGGTTTCTGGTAAGCTTCTTGTAATTCTCTTTCTTGGTCCTTTATGGGTGAGGTGATTTCTTTCCCTTTGGGTGTTTGGTTTTTCCCCCAATTTTCTCTGTTTTTTTTTTTTTTTCCCATTTTAAATGTGATATATCTAAATGGAGTGTTTTGGTTTTGTTTTGGTATTTATTCTGCTTGGTGTTATCTGAGCTTCCTGGATCTGTGATTTGGTGTCTGCCATTAATCTTAGAAAGTTCTTGATCATTATTACTTCAAATACTTATTTTGTTGTTTTTTCTTCTCCTCCTTATATCCTAATTATATGTATGTTACATATTTTGAAAACTGTCCCCACAGCTCTTGAATATTCAGTTTCTTTTTTTTTTCCATTCTCTGCCTTTGCATTTCTGTGTGGGAAGTTTCTATCGACTTATCTTCAGGCATGCTGATTTCTTCTTCAGCTATGTCAAGTCTATTAAAGAATTCATCAAAAATATTCATTTCTGTTACAATGTTTGTGATTTCTAGCATTTCCTTTTGATCTTTTCTTAGAACTTCCATCTCTCTGCTTAAATTGTCCATCTGCTTTTGCATGTTGCTTACTTTTTCCACTAGAGCTCTTAACATATTACCAAAATTTTTAATTCCCCGTCTGACAATTCCAACATCTGTGTCATACCTGAGTCTGGTTCTAGTGCTTGCCTCGTAATTTTTTTTGTTTTTTTTGAGACGGAGTCTCACTCTGTCACCCAGGTTGGAGTGCAATGGGGTAATCTCAGCTCACTGCAACCTCCACCTCCTGGGTTCAAGCGATTCTACCACCTCAGCCTCCCACATAGCTGAGACTACAGCTGCACCCCACCAAGTCTAATTTTTGTATTTTATATTTTTTTTTTTTTTTTAAGTAGAGATGAGGTTTAACCATGTTGGCCAGGCTGGTCTCAAAATCCTGACCTCAGGTGATCCTCCCGCCTCAACCTCCCAAAGTGCTGGGATTACAGGGGTGAGCCACTGTACCTGACCACCTTATAATTTTTTGTTGAAAGCTGGACATGTTGCATTAGGTAATAGGAACTGAACCATTAGCGTGAAGATCTACATTAACTGGAATAGAAGGTGGACTTCAATGTTTGCTATAGTCAGGTGTCAGAGATGTCAGAGGTAGCCAGGTATCAGAGGCTTCAAATTCCTTCATTATCCTTGTTTTTATCCTCCCTCTTGACTTCAGGCTTCCCTAAAGTATTCCTCTTCCTCAGATATAGTCTGCGTCTTGCAGCTGTAAGATGTCAACTATAATCCATTATTATACTGGAATCCTGTTAGTGTTGTTGTAAGGTGTGAGGGAGGGGGAGCCTTCTATAATATTCTTATTAAACTTTTAATGGGCCTGTGCCTCTGAACTGTTTTTTGTTGTTGTTGGGGTTTTTTTTGTTTTTTTTTTTGTTTTTTTTTGAGATGGAGTCTTACTCTGTTGCCCAGGCTGGAGCACAGTAGCACAATCTTGGCTCACTGCAATCTCTGCCTCCCCAGTTGAAGCTATTCTCCTACCTCAGCCTCTTGAGTAGCTTGAACTACAAGCATGGATCACCATGCCCAGCTAATTGTTGTTGTTTTTTTTTTAAGTAGAGATAGAGTTTCACTCTGTTGGCCAGGCTAGTCTTGAACTCCTGATCTCAAGTGATCCACCTGCCTTGGCCTCCCAAAATGCTGGGATTACAGGCATGAGCCACCATGTCTGGCCTGAACTGTAATTTTCACAAGTATTCTTCTATAGCTTCCCTTTTTCCCCTTCCCCTTAGGTGAGAAGGGGAGGCTAGAGGGGGCTGGAATGGGATGCCCTTTCCCAAAGGCTCTGGGACAAGGCTATGATGACGTTTTTTACTCTGGTGAATAGACCTTTATTACAGAAAATTTCACACATTTCACAATTATTAGTCTTTTCCTCCCCATGACAGAGCCACAAGGGGATCTTTCTTAGATCTTCACCATGAGAGCCTGGCGGGGTTGCTAGAGGTAAAGCCCATGAAAATTTGAAGGTGCCCTTAAGACTGAGGTCCCCAGGAATATCTTCCTATTATGCTTACTCACACTTAACCTTCAACAATTCAAGAAAATGACCATTTAAACATCCTATTAGTTCATGGCTCCAGCGACTTCTGCTCCAGGTAAGTAGATCTTGGCTGTGACGCTTTGGATCCTTCTGTCACCCTATATTGAGGGGTGGTACTTGCCTTGCAACCTCAGTTCTAATGGATCCACAAAAGTCATTGCTTTTCAGTTTGTCTAGCTTTTTATTGTCATAAGAATGGGAGTAACGACTTCTGATCTCAAGGGCTAAAATTGGAAGTTGATTCATTTAGCTTCTTAAATTTAGCTTTTTCCTTTTTGAGTTGATTTGTTTAAAAAAAAAAAAAAAGTAACTCATTTACATGTTTCCAAAGTCAAATCTGCAGATAAAAATCTGTGAAACAAAGTACGTTAAGGATTTCATATCCCATTCCTGTCCCTTTACCCTGTATTCTCTTTCCCCTTATAGTAACCATTTCTTTAAAAAACAAAAACTAGGCTGAGTGCGTTGGCTCACACCTGTAGTTCCAGCACTTTGGGAGGCTGAGGTGACTCGATTGCCTGAGTCTAGGAGTTGGAGACCAGCCTGCACAACATGGTGAAACCCCATCTCTACAAAATATACGCAAATTAGCCAAGCATGGTAATGCACACCTGTAGTCCCAGCTACTCAGGAGGCTGAGGCAGGAGAATCGCTTCAGCCAGAGAGGTGAGGTTTCAGTGAGCCCAGATCATGCCTAGGAAACAAAGTGAGACATTGTCTTAAAAAAAGAAAAGAAAAAGAAAACTTTTGGTTTATCCTCCTGTTGCTGTTGTGGACTTTAAATAAATGCCCTACGTAATTGTGATGCAGAAGGTTCTTGGATCCACTTTGAGACACACTGCCTTAGGGAAATGTCTTATAAGGGAGTCAGTAAATGTGGATTTACAAAAAGAAAGAGAGGAGAAACAAAAGACACAAGAAGAATGAAGAAAAAGGAAGAAACAAAAGGAAGGAAGGAAAGTGATAGGAAAGGAAATGAAAAGGAAAGAAGGAAATAAATGAATTGCCAATTCAGAGAATTACAAGATAAATAACCACCTCACCATTTCTACCAAGTTCTAGAAACCTAACTCTAAAGGCCTAAATAAAAAAGTCTGGTCATAGGAGGATTCCAAGTTTGGCTAATTAAGAAGCTCAAGAATGTCATCATGGCCCTAGTTCCTTCCGCATTCAAGCTCTGCTTTTCTGATTGCTCTTGTCCTCTGCTTATCTTCTCCTCACAATCACAAGATAGCTATAGTTGCTAAAGCATCATGCCTACCTGCCATGTACCAGCTCTGTCAGGGACCCCCACTCAGGCAGCACTGAAGGTAATGAGAGGCAGACAGACACCCAGATAGAACAGCAGAGTAGATCTATCCAGGGGGCCAGCAGCCTACTGAGCTGAGAGCCTCAGGGGCTGACAGCATTCCAAACTAAAGGCCCTGAGCAGATTCTGATTCACGTATTTAGTCTCTCTTAAACAGGTGATTCTTATTAATAAACAGGTATTCTCTATTTACTCATAATTCAAATATTCCAAGTAGGCAGCTGTTACCCACCTACCACTAATTGCAAACTAAAAAGTATTCTCCACAAGGGAGCCAAGGGGGCAGGGTAAACTTAATGTTTCTTAACAGTAAACTTAATATTTCTCAACATCTCCCCACTTTTTCATTCCAACAACTCTAGTAAGCAAGCACAGCTCTATCTTGGTGAACTATTTCTTGGAGGATTTTGTATCCCCACCTGCCAGACTACACAAAGAGAAACAAAGCAGATTAATAACAACAATCTTAGATCCTCCAAGTGTTTTCATTCCAATTTTAGGGCTGCCAACCCATCAGCAGCTTCCTCAAGCACCTCAGAGCCTGACTGACTGCCTACTCTTACATGTCTTCCTTAAGGAGCTGGGACCCAGAAATCTTTTGGGAAATAGGGTGGAAGTCGTTCTTCTGTAACTGCTTCCTGCTGAAAAGGGGTGTTGAGGGTTTTCTGGGTCCCTCCTTGCTTGCTGTCTAAGGCCTTTCCAGGTGTTTTATTCTCTCCCAATTATGTTCAGTCTCATTATGCTTTTAGAGTTATTAAAGTTAACTTATAACTCTCCCACCACCAAAAGATATGGGGCATTTAACACAGCTCTGAAACTAAAGAGCTTTTATTTCTTATAAACTTCCAACAAATAAGAATTAAGGCCTGATTCTCAATTATATTTTCCTTCCCAGACTTTTATTGGTTTTAGGGCCATAGATATTTTTCTAAGTTTCTTTTTATTCAGCTCTTAACATTGGCCATATTATTTTTGGTCATGGTCCTACTAATCCCCCTTCTCTCCAGACAATAGAATTGTTAATCTCAGTATCTATAAATTCTAAATAATTTTAATTATCTGCCATCTGAATTCCATGTCACTGCAAGAGGATGGACCAGTGCAATCAATGCTAAGTATCCCCTTAGGGGACCAATAATCAATAATAATTCCATAGGAATTGTAGCGCAGCACCTCAGCCTCTATCACAACATGATCTCTCCAGATTAATGTTCTTAACTTAGGGGACCACTCTTTACCTTACCTGTATTCAGGTTTTGATGGCTGAAACATTGTTACTTTATTTCCTACATTATTACAGAAAATACTAAGGCCACAGATCATTAAAAGAAGGAAATAATATATGCCCAATGTGTGAAACTTTCTTTTACGTCTATCCCAACTCCAGAAATAATCACTTTAATCGTGACAATCGTCATCATAATTACCATAACAGGCTCTCCCGCTTTCTTCAGGTTTTCCTCCTCTATTTGTGAAAGCTTCTTAATTTGCCCCCAAGCAGGTGGTGATGTTTGGCGTGTTCTCCTTGTGGGAACAGTACTCCACCTCGATGTTAATCTCGCCCTCTCTGTGACTGGAGTGAGGGGTCCTCTGCAAGTCTCTTTTTTGGTATCTGGCTCATAGTACAGCTTTAAATGTCTAGATGGTACCCACATCAGTTGCACCTTCTCCTATTTTCTCATATGGTATAATCAAAAGCTATGCTATGCGTTCTCCAGGCTCAACACTCCAAGGAACCAGAGAAGACACTGCAATCTGAATTTCCCCCTGTGAAGTCCTCATCAATTACTCCTGTACGAATTCTAACTTCTTGAGCATTAAGACTAGCTCTTCCTAGAACTAAGCCCACGGTTCCACGGAGTAAAGGGCCACAGACTCCCATAGATATTTTTTTGTGGTGCCTCTCCTGGTAAAATGCTTACTCTTTGAGAGCTGCACAAATCTACTGTTGCACTCCCAGCTGTGGTGGGGAACAAGCATTGTATAGGGATGAGGGAATAGTTCATACTGGATAGGCGTCAGTTTGAATCGGGGCCCAAGGCAGGCCCCTCAACCCGTTTCCCAAAATTGGATTTCCTTCCTTGTCAAATTTTGAATGACACTGACTTGCCCAATGCCTTCCTTTTCTACATCTGGGACATGCTCCAAGCTCAGTACCCTTTTGCTTTAAAGAAGGTAAAGGCCTTATTTTCTGTCCTTTTCTTCATTCCTTTCTTGTATGGCCTTTTTTCCCACAATTGTAACATGCTCCAGGAAAAACCACATCCCCTTTATTTATTTTAAGTCCAGCCATAGCTTGTGCCAGCAAAGTAGCTTTATGTAAACTTCCCCCCATTCCATTAGATGCCTTGATGTAATCTACCAGGTGAGCTTTCTTTTTAAGTGGCCGTAAAGCAGCCTGACATTCAGAATTAGCATTGTCAAATGCTAGTAAATGTAAAACAATATCCTGAGCCTCTGTATCTGATATGGTCTTTCTTACGGCTTCTTGCAATCAAGCTATAAAGTCGGCATATGGTACTTACGGCTCCTGATTAACAGCTCCAAAGGAAGGGTTTTTTTTTGTTTTTGTTTTTTTTTGCTTCCTGATATAATTCTCTTCCAAGCTCTTAAACATACTTCCCTAATCTGCTCTATGACCAAATCGGCCATAGTAGCTTGAACCTGCAGAGAGGCCCATACACCAGTTCCTGTAAACTGTTCCATGGCAATATTAATCTGAGTTTGAACATTAGCATTTGCACTAGCTTCAATATTAGCCTCGTCAGTCCACCATGTCCAGAACTGCGAAAACTGAGAAGGCGATAAACAAGTTTGGGTTAAGGTATCCCAGTCTATTGGAATCAGCCGGTAAGAAGTAGTTACGTTCTTTAATAATCCTAGCACAAAGACAGACCCAGGCCCATACTGACTGATGGCCTGTTTAAACTCCTTCAGCAATTTGAAGGGAAAGGGCTCAAAAGCAACCCATACTTGCCCCTGCTGATCTTGAGGGTGGACAACAACTGGGAATGGCCATGCCTCCAAATCTCCCTCTTTCTAGCTGGTTGAATTCCGGCTTGGATGGAATCAGTTACCGTAGTTTTAGGAGTACAAATGCCTGAACTAGTTACCATAATTCTAGGAATACACACGCCAACAGAAGCAGAGGTAGAAATATCGGGAGGATCTGGCCATCCCTCAACAAGATACTGAGAGGGGGCTGATGGGCACACCCTTTCCTCATTTGACTTCTCATCCTTCTGCTCTAAAATTTCTCTACATACTTCATCATACTCCCTCTCCTCTCCTAAATCCTCTCCTGAATCGTTTTCCCCATCATCTGTCTGAAACAGCTCCAGGAGACACAACGCACCAAAGCCCAAACAGACCACACCAGAATAGAAACGTCCTTTACTTCTTCTCTTTGTATCTTCCTTAAAATAGTACCCACTTTTTCCCATTCTTCCATGGTCAACACTCCCTGCTCAGGGAACCAGGGACAAAATTCCTCAATCACATCAAAAAACTGTGTTAAACTGTCAGCACTAGCTTCATTCCCCCTCTCTTAAGCAGCTGATGAAGCAAACCAGAACAAGCTTCTCACTTGCTTGATCCTTGTCCCATGTCACTCCAATATTACCGAGCACCCCCCAGCTCACCCTGGGAGATTTTTTTCAAGAGTTCTCAGGCTAATTCCAAGCTTCCACACCTAACCCTGAGAGATTTTTTCAGAGTTCTCAGGCTAATTCTGAGCTCCCCTCAACTAACCCTGGGAGATTTTTTTCAAGAGTTTTCGGTCTACTTCCAGGTTCTCCCTAACTCAACTGGGAGATTCACAATTTCCCGGGCTCCTTCCAAGCTCCCCAACTTACCCCCAGGGATTTTTTTCCAATAGTACTCAGGATACCTTGAGTTTAGCCTCTCCTCTCTCCGTTGTAGGCTCAGGCAGCTCTTTGTCCTGGGTTCAAGTCCCCACACTTGTGTGCCACTTACCGAGTACCAGTTCGGTCGGGAGACCCCCCACCCCGGCGGTGCTGAAGGCAATGAGAAACAGACACCCAGATAGAACAGCAGAGTGGATCTATCTGGGGGGGCCAGCAGCCCAACAAGCTGACAGCCTCAGGGGCTGACAGCATTCCAGGCTAAAGGCCCTGAGCAGATTCTGATCCATGTATTTAGTCTATCTTAGACAGGTGATTCTTATTAATAAACAAGTATTCTGTATTTACTCATAACCCATAAATATTCCAAGTAGGCAGCTGTTACCTACCTACCACTAATTGTAAACTAAAAGGTATTCTCCACAAGGAAGCCACAGGGGCAGGATAAACTTAATGTTTCTCAACACCTACCTTACACATTTCTCAAAGACCAGATGGAGGAAAGAGAATATGTCCCTTCCTTATGTCTTTTCTTAAGAGTAGAAAAACTTTCTCAAAAGCTACTTGGAAAAATTCCCCCTTATACCATCAGATAATTGATTTTTACTGTACATTCCTTAACCAATACTAGGCAAAGGGAAAATAAATACCATGATAGGCTAAGAGGAACCAAAATTCTCCCCTGGGTGTTGGATAAAAGTCTGTCTTCCGCTGAAACACACAGACACTAGGTACATGAACCAAATGTATGTTGGGTTACCAAGGAAGAAGGGGAGGAATAGGGTAGCCAGGAGTGTATACCATACCATTTAAAAGAAGATCAGCCTTGCATAACTTCATGCTGTGTAATGGGAAGGACCCTTTTGCTCAACTAACAAAACATACAACTTGTCCATGAATACCTTCACCCCAGGTCCTTGCCTTCCAGAGCACATGACCTCCAGCTCTCTCCTGTTTGATTCCCATTAACTTCACTTATGAGAAATAGTATTCACTGCAGATAACACAAAGCTTTGTGTCCCACCCATTTCTCAAGCTGGTATCTTCAAAATGGGTTCTATAGTTTGGTTTGACAGGTGTAAAGAAGACTCATGGCCGGGTGTTGTGGCTCACATCTGTAATCCCAGACCTTTGGGAGGCCAACGCAGTTGGATCACCTGAGGTTGGGAGTTCAAGACCAGCCTGACCAAAATGGAGAAACCCTGTCTCTATTAAAAATACAAAATTAGCCAGGCATGGTGACACGTCTGTAATCCCAGCTACTGGGGAGGCTGAGGCAGGAGAATTGCTTGAACCCAGGAGGCAGAGGTTGCGGTGAGCCAAGAATGCGCCATTATACTCCAGCCTGGGCAACAAGAATTAAGCTTCATCTCAAAAAAAAAAAAAAAAAAAAAAAAAGAAGAAGAAGACTCATACCTCTTTCACTTCTTGTTCATGAAAAGAATGAATTTACCACATTGAAAGGCTTAACTCTTGGTAGCCAATGCGTTTGCATATAATAGACAGGCTGTCTTAAGGGAATATGCATTGAATGAGTGAATGAATGAACATCCACTTTTAAAACACACAAATTACTGGGAGAAAATAATTTACACATTTAATACAATTCCAAGAGAAATTTCCATGTGCTTTTATCTCATTTGGAAGTATAAATTGGTAGGACTTAGTCAAGATAACTTTTACTTTTCTTTTTTAAAAATTCTTTTTTGCCTTTGTTCAATAACAAAAGTAATAAATGTCTGCTACAAAACTCAAATTATGGCCAGAAATGGTGGCTCACATCTGTAATCCCAGTACTTTGGGTGGCCAAGGTGGGTGGATCACTTCAGGGCAGGAGTTCAAGACCAGCCTGGCCAACATTGTGAAACTCCATCTCTACTAAAAAAAAAAAAAAAATACAAAAATTAGCCAGGCATGGTGGTGCATGGTTGTAATCCTAGCTACTCAGGAGGCTGAGGCAGGAGAATCCCTTGAACCAGGGAGGCGGATGCTGCAGTGAGCCAAGATTGAGCCACTGCACTCCAGCCTGGGCAACAGAGTGAGACTCCATCTTCAAAAAATAAAAAAATAAAATTTATAAAGATATATTAAAATTAATAATCTACTTTTCCCTCTATAATTCTATTGTGGTAACACATATTAATAGTTTGGTGTATGTGATTCCACACCTTTTGCTATGATCAAACATAAACAAATTGTATGAGAATATTTCATAGTTTGGGCCGGGTGTGGTGGTTCACACCTGTAATCCCAGCACTTTGGGAGGCGGAGGCGGGCGGATCATGAAGTCAAGAGATCGAGACCATCCTGGCCAACATTGAAACCCCATCTCTAATAAAAATACAAAAATTAGCTGGGTGTGGTGGTGCGTGCCTGTAGTCCCAGCTACTTGGGAGGCTGAGGCAGAATTGCTTGCACCCGGGAGGCAGAGGTTGCAGTGAGCTGAGATCATGCCACTGCACTCCAGCCTGGTGCCTGGCAACAGAGTGAGACTCTGTCTCAAAAAAAAAAAAAAAAAAAAAAAAAAATTCATAGTTTGGTTGTACCATAATTTCTCTAATCATTCCCTTATTAAAGGTCCTTCATATTGTTTCTAGGGGATTTTTTTCGCCATCAGAGATAATGTTACAATAGACCATCCTTGTACTAGCAAGTACTAGTGCTTTTATTTCTATGAAATAGATTGCTGTGAAGGGGATTGCCAAATCATCTAATATTTTAATGACTGTGTTAATCTGTTTTGCATTCCCATAAAGGAATACCCAAAACTCAATATTTATAAAGAAAAGAAGTTTATTTGCATGCTGTACAGGCGTGACACCAGCATCTGCTCGGCTTCTGGTGAGATCTCAGGAAGATTTTACTCAGGGTAGAAGGTGAAGGAGGAGCAGATGAGTCACACAGAAATAGAGGGAGCAAGAAAGAATAGAGGAGGTGCTGGGCTCTTTGCAGCAACCAGCTTTTGTGTGAACTAACTGAGCGAGAGCTCACTCCTTCCCTTACGGTTGGTGCCAAATCATCCATGAGGGATCTGCTTCTGGGACCCAAACACCCACTAGGCCACACCTCCAACACTGGGGGAGATACATGAGATTTGGGGGGCAACAAATACCCAAACCACATCAATGACCTTGATGTACTGCTTTCCCCAAAAGTTTAACAGTTCACACTTCCACCACCAATACATGAAAGTGTCAGGTTCTTCAATTCCCTACCATGTGCTAAATGTTATTATTTAAAAACAATTTTTAAAGCCAAATGTGGAGTAAAAATGATGAATAATTGCTGTTTTAATTTGTATTTTGTTGAGTACTCGTGGGTACTCAGCACATTTTCCTGTGTTTGACTTTTGCATTTTGTGCTTTGTGAACTGCCTGTGTTGGGCATCTCTAAAATGGCTCCCAGTGATCCCTGTGCCTCCTGGGAGTCATACACTTGCATAACCCTCTCTCCTTGAATGTGCACTGGACTTAGTGGCTCCCTTTCTAATAATAGAATTTGGCAAAGGTGATGGGATGGTACTTCCATTTTTTTTTTTCCATTCGATTGTTTGCTCTTTGAGGGTCTTATTTAAGAAGACTCTCCTGTCTCCAACATTACATTCATTTTTCTTTCATTCACTTGATCTTTTATCATTCCATCTAGGCATTTAGTCCATCTATAGTTCACCTTTGTATGCAATGTTTTTTCAGTATAGTTAACCATTCTTTTTCACCAAAACATGTCTTAGCGTGGCCTGCCATAAAAAAGTGCCATAGACTGGGTGGTTTAAACAACAAAAAACGATTTTCTCACAGTTCTTGAGGTGAGATGATCAATTCATATGGCCTTTCTGTAGTGTGTGGACAGAAAGAGAGAGGAAGAGATTTCTCTCTCTTATTTTTTTATTTTTATTTTATTATATATTTTTGAGACAGAGTCTCACTCTGTCACTCAGGCTGGAGTGCAATGGCATGATATTGGCTCACTGTAACTTCCACCTCCCGGGTTCAAGCAATTCTCCTGCCTCAGCCTCCTTAGTAGCTGGGATTACAGGCGCACACCACTGCACCTGGCCATCTCTTTTATTTATTTTTTTAATACTACTGCACAATATTTATGCATGCTTGGCTGTTTTTCAGGGGAGAAAAATCTTCATTAATCATGATGAGAAGAAACTCAACTCTTTGGACCATAAAAATACAACACCCAGGTATCACTTATAGCCTGGTGCTTGATTTATACCTAGAAGGAGTTAAAGCAGCTATGGGACACGGGCCTGGGAAACACACTTATGGGAGGTCATGGTCCAGGTCTCTAAAACAGAAGGAAGGCTGCTTGTGGGGAAGGCTGCCCAGCATGATCCCACCACAAAAATGATTCTCTCTTCCTTGGTTGCTCATAGAGTAAAGGCTCATCAACTCTCCACACCCAAAGATAGCCATATGGTCATATGACTGGTGTGGCCCAAGATGATCCAGAGGAGATTCAAGATGCAGACGCTACTCAGTGCAGAACAGGTGCTTCCTGGTGTCTTCATGGTCTGGATGGCTGACACATTCTTTTGACAAGAAAAGCATTTCAAAGCATGGTCCACAGCTCCTAAAAATCCTTTTCCTCTGCTTGGGAGCAGTGAGAAATGGGTCAGGCAAACTATCTGCTGGATTCTCTCTCCTTGTTCATGCCTCTTAGTCAAAGGCAGATCCTGTAACTGGCCCAAGATGCCCCATATGCAGATGATGCCCTGCAGTCTGACCTCCACCCTAGCTGTCACATAAACAGTTCCAGGCCCAACAAGGCGTTGAACCCAGCAAATTGGTTCAGTTTTTATAAAGGTAGTTTTTAATGCTGGTGAGATGGTGATGAAACAGACATGGACATTTCAACTCAGGAACAGCCAAATGGAAGAGATACGTAGGGCAAACTATGGGGAAGTAGGGGGGATGTGCATGTGTGTAAGTACAGAGCTGTCATGCCTTCTCTTGGATGCCACCCTCTCAAACCTCAAGGTATTCACCAACCTGGAAGCTCATTCTCCCTCCTTATAAGGCCACCAATCCTATTGGCTTAGGTCTCCACTCTTATGACCTCCTTAAACCTGAATTACCTCCTAAAGGCCCTGTCTCCAAATACAGTCACACTGGGGGCTAGAGCTTCAACATATAATTTTGGAAGAATACAATTCACAATTCAGTCCATAGAAACTGCCTGTTAAATAATCCATATTCCCCCACTGGTTTGTGCAACCACCACAGTCATACTCGAATTTCCCATATAGGCACTCTTTAGTCATTTTTCTTTCATTTGCCTCTTCCTGACCTCGTTGCATTCTATTTTTATCACTATGTCTTGATAACATTTCTTTATATCTGGTAAAGCAAGTTTCCCTTTCTCTTCTTTTTTAAAAATTGGCTTAGCAATTCATGGAATTAATTTTTTCATATATATTTTAGAAGAAATTTGTCAGATTTGTCAAACATCCTTGAGCAATTCCTTCTTTCCTTCCTTCCTTCTTTCCTTTCCTTCCTTCCCTCCCTCCCTTCCTCCCTTTCTCCCTTTCTCCCTTTCCTTCCTCCCTATTCCTTTTCTTTCTATTTCCCCTCCCTCCCTTCCTTCCCTTCTCCCTTCCTCCTTCCTTCTTTTGCCCAGGCTGGAGTGCAATGGCACGATCACAGCTCAATGCAGCCTCAACCTCCCAGGACTCAAGTGATCCTCCTGCCTCAGCTTCCTGAATAGCTGGGACTATAGGCACACACCACCACATCCAGCTAATTTTTTGATTTTTTTAGAGATGAGGTCTCATTATGTTGCCCAGGCTGGTCTTGAATTCCTGGGCTCACGCAATCCTTCCACCTCAGCCTCCCAAAGTGCTTGGATTACATGTGTGAGCCACCATGCCCAGCCCTTTGAGTAATTTCAATTGAACTTGCATTAAAATTGTTTTGAGTTGAATCAGTATGTTTACATGTTAGTCATTCCATATATAAACATGAATAATCTCTTCATTTTTCAAAAATATGTCCTTTAAGTTTGTTGGTAAAAGTCTACCTTAGTTTGTTCAATTTAGTCAGGAGACTTATGGTTTGGTTTCTATTGTGAATGCTATCTTGTTTATTCTGTTTCGTATGTGGTTATTGCTAGTGTAGAGGAACACTATTGGATTTTTTTCTCATAACTTTACTGAGGTATGCAGCAGTCAGATAGATGTGTGACTCAGATCTCTTTAAGAGAATCTGCTGTGGGAGCATGGTTGACTGACAGCTGCTGTTGCTGCCTCTCTGGCTACCATAATGGTCTTGCCTACAGCTCCCAATGACTGGGTACAGCAGGGGTAATGGCACTGGTGCATTCTTGCAGAATGCAAGCTTTGTCTGAAGGCCTCCCAATTTGCCTGGCTGAACCATTTTTAGAACGTTGTTGCAGTCTGAGAGTTGTCTTACCCAATCTTCCTTCCTTCCCCCTTTCCTTTCACAGATACCAGTCATGCATTACTGTGTGAAGATTCTCCCCATCTTTTTCTGCTCCATTCTTTTTTACCCTTCACAGGAATTTCTCTCCCAATACATTTCTTGCATGTCTAATCTTGTTTTGTCTCCTGCTACTTGGAGGACTAGAACTGAGAAGGGATGATTTACATTTAGTGAAATGCACAGATCTCGTTTACAGTTCCCTGAGTAGGACAAATGCTTATACTTGTGTATCTCCTGCTACCAACTATATTTGCTGACTTAGTTATTTCTTTCAATTGTCATTTAAAATATATATGTATTTCAGAGCTTTCTTAGGTGAATGTACAGGTATTATCATATATCTGTTGAAATATGTCTTACCAATGTATAGCTTACTTCTTTGACACATGTCTACTTG
This sequence comes from Ateles fusciceps, assembly GCA_036589455.1. Classification (NCBI taxonomy): domain Eukaryota; kingdom Metazoa; phylum Chordata; class Mammalia; order Primates; family Atelidae; genus Ateles; species Ateles fusciceps. Next base: position 7,547,594 of record JAZHEH010002159.1, read on the forward strand.
TTCTGATAATAAAATTGTTCTCTTTTTTAAGATCATATTTCTCTGGTGTCTTTATCTCCCTTCTTGTATTTTTTATCTTTCTGTATTCTTTTGCTTTAAGTGTTTCTCTCATAGATAATATTAGATATTAATCCTCTCTGCATCTTTATCTTTTTATACTACTAAATTTTATACAGATGACCTTCTTTTCATGTATTCTACTTACCACACTTTCTTTTTGTTTCTTTTATTTCCTCTTACTACTTGCCATTAGAAAGGATAAAATTAAACCAGTTTTCTGTTTTAGTAAGTTATGAACAACTACCCAAAGAATAAAATTGAATGTATAATTTCAAGCAAGAGACATTTCAATCTATTTAACCAGTTTTCATTAGTGATTGTCATGTACATGTTTTGTTAGCTTATTGCATTGTAATGGTTGCTGAATTTTACAACAGTAGAATTTACCAAGTTATTTATTTACTGTTCCATTTTTGGTCACATCCTCCTTGTTTTTTTCTTCTTGCTAGAGCACTTCCTTGAAGATTTTCAAAGAGGGTGTTTCTATGGCAAACATGAATTATTAACATTAAATATTACTATTAACTAGCAAATTTAAATTATAGTTTAGCTGGATTTAGAATTTTAGGTCCTAAGTTCTTTTACTTTAATACTGAAAATATTACTCTGTTGTCTTCCAGACTTGTGAGAGAATGAGCTTTGGTTATTTAAGCCACCAAGTTTGTAATAATTTGTTATTGCAGCCCTAGGAAATTAGTATAATCTATAATTAATCTATAAATTAATATAATCTATTATTAATATAATTAATATTATTCCTATTTATTGGCATAAATAGCATATTTAGACTTTAACAACTTTCAACACCTATTTTTGTTTTTTGCTTACCATCCTTTTTATTTGCTGCTTTACTTTCTTCCCTAGTTTCTGTTGGATTGATAATGTTTTCTATAGTTTTTCACTCTCCTCTGTGCTGACTGTACTTCTAGTGGTTTCCAGTGAAGTTTTTGCTATATATTTAATTAGTCTTCTTATAAAAAGACTAAAGTAACAAATGAAACAACCTTAACATACTTTAACTGCCCATTGACTGTAACTCCCACTGAATGTTGATTTATGGAATTTACTTATTGTTTTTTGAGATAGAGTCTTGCTCTGCCACCCAGGCTGGAGTGCAGTGGCATGATCTCAGCTCACTGCCACCTCCGCTTCCCAGGTTCAAGCGATTCTCCTGCCTCAGCCTCCCAAGTAGCTGGGATTACAGGTGCCTGCCACCAAGCCTGGCTAATTTTTGTATTATTAGTAGAGACAGGATTTCACAATGTTGGCCAGGCTGGTCTCGAACTCCTGACCTCAAGTCTAACCTCAACTCCTGACCTCCTCCTGCCTCGGCCTCCCAAAGTGCTGGAATTACAGGCATGAGCCAAAGCGCCTGGCCAACACTGAGATTTCTTAATTTGCTTTGGAATTTTGTCTGTAGGCTCATTTTGAGAAGAAGAGTCTCCTTGTACCAAACCCCCCTTTCCTCCTCCCTCTCTGTCCCTCTTTCTCTCTCTGTTCACTCTCTTACCAGCCAGCCTACTGGCACAGTTCCACTCAGTCCCCTCCGTCCTGAACCAAGTTTTTATTTGGCAATGTAAGATTCCTGCCCCATGGTGATATTGAAGAAATGGCAAATATGCTACACCAAGCTGTCAGAGGACAGTTTGATTCAGTTCCTGGTCATAAACTGTGCTGTGTTCTTTTCCTCCCTAACACCACAGTACATGCAAGCCTTGCTCCAGGCAACAATAATTTTTAAGGCTTCTTTCACAGGTAGAATAACCCTGGGTGCTGCTTCTGGGTTCTGGTGACAATGTTGGCTGCAGAGGACAGCTTTTAGACACAGTTACCCTGCAGAGGACAAATTCCCACCTACCATGGCTAGCTGAGCCTAGTTTGCCTGTTTGATTATCCAGGATTGTTACTTTCTGTTACTGTCCTGTTTGCCAGTGCATGGATCTGTTTAATTTGTCTTTGAGCCTGGAAGTATTAATTTTTGTTTGCATATTTTGTCCATTATTGCCATCTCTTTGGAAAAAGAAGGAGTACCTTAATACAAGGACTTACAGAGCTATATTATTTAATGTTCCAGAAAACAAGTTAAAGTACTAGAGTTCCTAAAATTTTGGTTCAATTCCTGTTGGCAAACCATGTGGGATATTTTGGTGGAAGATACCTGGTTAAATCTTTGAAACTTTATTTTGTCTATATAATTGGTCTGTTGAGATTTTTTTTTCTAAGCTGAATATTAGACAATATTTCATATTTTCCTGAAAACTCATCTTACTCAATTGAAGTTTAATTTTATTGTTAATTGACACATAACAATCGTACATATTTAGGGGGTACAGTGTGATGTTTTGATATGTGCATACAATGTGTAATTAGGCTAATCTGCATATCAGTCACCTCAAACATGTATCATTTCTTTGTGATGAGAGCATTCAAAATCCTCTTTTAGCTATTATGAAATATGCTACATATTATTTTTAACTATAGTCACCTTACTGTGCAATAGAAGACTAGAACTTATTCCTCCTATCTAACTATAACTTTGTATCTGTTGTCCAATCTCATCCTAACCCTCCAACCCCCCTACCTTTCCCAGCCTCTGGTAACCACTATCATTTTCTCTGTTTCTATGAGATCAGTTTTTTCAGATTCCACATATGAGTGAGATCATTCAAAATGTGTCTTTCTGTGCCTAACTTACTTCAGTTAACATAATGTCCTCCAGGTTCATCTGTGCTGCTGAAAATGACAGAACTGCATTCTTTCTAATGGCCAAATAGTATTCCATTGCACAGATACACTACATTTTCTTTATTCATTCATTTGTTAATGGACCCTTAGGTTGATTCCATATATTGGCTATTGTGAATAGTGCACAACAATAAACATGGGAGATATCTCTCAGACTTATTGATTTCATTTTCTTTGGATAAATATCCAGTGATGGGATTGCTGGATTATATCATTTGCCCATACCAACGTCATGAATGTAGTTCTATGTTTTGAGCATCCTCCATACTGTTTTTCATAATGGCTGTGCTGATTTATCTTCCCACTAACTGTGTGAGGGTTCCCTTTTCTCCGCGCCCATACCAACACTTATCTTTTGTCTTTTTGGTAATAGCCATTCTGACAAGTGTAAGGTGACATCTTGAATTTCTCTGATGATTAATGATTTTGAGCACCTTTTCATATACCTGTTGGCATTTGTATGTGCTCTTTGGAAAACTGTCTATTCAGACCTTTTGCCCATTTTTTTTTTTTCTATTGAGTCGTTTGCATTTCTAACATATTCTGGCTATTAGTCCCTTGTCAGATGCATTGTTTGCAAATTGTCTCCCATTCTGTAGATTATCTCTTCACTTTGTTGATGGTTTTCTTTGATGTGAAGGACTTTTTAGTTTGATGTAATTCTATTGTCTAAATTTGCTTTTATTACCTGTGCATTTGAAGTCTTATTAAAAAAATTTGCCCATACCAATGTCATGAAACATTTACTGTATGTTTTCTTCTAGTAGTTTTATAGTTTGCAGTCTTACATTTAAGGATTTAATCCATTTTGAGTTGATTTTGACAGATGGTGAGAAATAGGAGTTTCATTCTTCTGAATGTGGCTATCCAGTTTTCCCAGCATCATTTATTGAAGAGACTGTCTCCTGCCCACTGTTTGTTCTTGGTGTCTTTGTCAGAAATCAGTTAGCTATAAATGCATGGATTTATTTCTGGGTTCTCTATTCCATTCCATTGGTGTGTGTGTCTGTTTTTATGCCAGTTCCATGCTCTTTTGGTTACTATTGCTTTGTAGCATATTTCGAAGTCAAGTAGTATGATGCCTCTAGCTTTGCTTTTTTTATTCAAGATTGCTTTGTCTATTTGAGGTCATTTATATAAATTTTAGGATGTCTTTATATTTCTGAGAAGAATGTCATTAATATTTTGACAGGGATTGCATGGAATCTGTAGATCACTCTGGTTAGTATGGGCATTTTCACAATAGTAATTCTTCCAATCAATAAACATGGGATAGCTTTTCATTTATTTATAGTCTCTTTAAATTTTTTAAATCAATGCTTTATAGTTTTCATTGTAGAGCTCTTTCACCTCCTGGGTTAAATTTATTCCTGGGAATTTTTTTTTAGCTATTTTAAATGGAGTTGCTTTTTAAATTTCTTTTTCAGATAGTTTCCTACTGGTATACATAAATGCCACAGGTTTTTGTATGTTGATTTTATATCCTGCAACTTTACTGAATTTGTTTATTCTAAAATTTTTGGTGTCTGTAGAGTTTTCTATAAGATTATGTCATCTGCAAACACAGTCAGTTTGACTTCCTCGTTTCCGATTTGGATGCACTATCTTTCTCTTGCCTAATTGCTCTAGCTAAGACTTCCAGTACTATGCTGAATAAAAGTGATGAAAGTGGGTATCCTTGTCTTTCTAGATTTTAGAGGAAAAGCTTTCACTTTTCTCATTCAGTATGACGTCAGCTGTGAATTTGTCATATGGCCTTTATTGTGTTGAAGTACATTCCTTCTATACCTAATTGTTGAGAGTTTTTGTCATAAAAAGATCTCTTGGGCTGGGCACAGTGGCTCACTCCTGTAATCCAAGCACTTTGGGAAGTCAGGAGTTTGAGTCCAGCCTGGCCAACATGGCAAAACTCTGTCTCTGCTAAAAATACAAAATTAGCCAGGTGTGGTGGTGCACACCTGTAATCCTAGCTACTCGGAAGACTGAAGCAGGAGAACTGAACCCAAGAGGTGGAGGTTGCAGTGAGCTGAGATCTTGCCATTGCACTCCAGCCTGGACAACAAGAACAAAACTCCAAAGAAGAAAAGAAGAAAAGAAAAGAAAAGAAAAGAAAAAAGAAAAGAAAGAAATCTAATTTTATCAAATGTTTTTTTTCACATCTACTGAGATCATATGGTTTTTTCCTTCATTCTATTAATATGATGTATCATGTTTATTAATTTGTGTATGCTGAATCATCCTGTCATTCTTGAAATGAATCCCACTTGATCGTGGTGAATAATCTTTTTGATGTGCTATTAGATTTGGTTTGCTAATATTTGCCGCTTAAAACATGAATAAACAAGATTAATACAATTATTTTAGTTTACTCTTAGATTATTTTTATCCTCTATTACTTTGTGTATTTATGCTTTTTTCATTTTCTTGATTAGCTTCTTATTTTTATCTAGAAAATTCCTCTTTTAGACCTATTTAACGTTTTAGTACATTAAATTCTGTCTTCACATTAGGTTTTCTTTCTGCTCTTGTTATGTTTACTATCTTGTTCTTTTTCTAGTTTCTTCAGTCAAATTATTAATTAATTTTAATCATTAATTAATATTAATGTTTTTGGCTATATATTTTCTCTGTACAACTCTGGTCCTATCTCTTAAGTTCAAGGAGATATTTTTATTATTGTCGTTTTCTAAATATTCTGTGCTTTTTGTTTTGATTTCCTCTTTGAATAGTTGTGGTAGTTTTTTGTTTTCTGTTTTCTAGTTTCATCATTTGACTTTTAGTTTTCTTGCATTGTGACTGGATGCTGTTGTGTGTTGTATGGCCCTTGATAAGATATTGACTATCTGCTTTGATTGTGTAGAGTTCCTTACATTAAATTTTCCTAAAGTATTTTATTTAGGCCTTCTATAAGCTTATTTATTATTTTTAAATTATATCTGTATAGACTGAGATATATTGAGTGTTCTTTTATTTATTTTCTTTTTTGAGATGGCAAAACCCTGTCTCTACTAAAAATACAAAATTAGCCAGGTGTGGTGGTATATGCCTGTAATCCTAGCTACCTGGGAGGCTGAGGCAGGAGAATTGTGGCCCAGGTTGGAGTACAGTGGCACAATCTCAGCTCACTGCAACCTATACCTCCTGGGTTCAAGTGATTCTCCTGCCTCAGACTCCCAAGTAGCTGAGACTACAGGTGCACACCACCACAGCCAGCTAATATTTTGTATTTTTAGTAGAATAGGGTTTCATCACGTTGGCCAGACTGGCCTCAAACTCCTGACCTCAGGTGATCCATCCACCTTGGCCTCCCAAAATGCTAGGATTATAGGCTTGAGTCACCGCGCCTGGCCCCTACTTCTATTTCTACCTCTTCTTTCATTTCCTATGATTTTGTTTTATGAATTTAGATGATATGTATTTAGTGTACAAATAAGTATAAATGCAAGGTCTTTATTTCACAGTTTACTTATTATTATAAATTGCCTTTACTCATCCCATATGATGCTTTTTGCACTAAGTTTTATTGAGCGATGATTTCTGCTTTGTTTATATTTCCCTGAATTTTGCCATATATCTCTGATACAGTTTAGATGTCTATCCCCTCCAAATTTCATCTTGAAATGCAATCCCTAGTGTTGGGGGGTGGGGTCTGGTGGGAGGTGTTTGGGTCATGCAGGCCAATCCCTCATGAATGGCTTAGTGCCATCTCCTTGGTTATAAATGAGTTCTCACTTTGGTATTTCACACAAGATCTTCTTGTTTAAAAAAGCATGTCACCTCCCATCTCTTTCTGTCTTGCTCAAAACCTTGCCATGTGATGTACCTGCTCTCACTTTGCCTTCCACCATGTTTGTAAGCTTCCCGAGGCCCCTCACCAGAAGCTGAGCAGATACTAGTGCCATGCTTGTACAGCCTTCAGAACCGTGAGACAATTAAACCTCTTCTCTTTATAAACTACTCAGTCTCAGATATCCCTTTATCATAATGCAAGAATGGCCTAATACAGAAAATTGGTACTGAGAATGGGATGTTACTATAAAGATACCTGACAACATGGAAGCAGCTTTGGAACTGGGTAACAGGCAGAGGTTGGTAGAGTTTTGAGGGCTCAGAAGAAGACAGGAAGATGAGGGAAATTTTGGAACTTCTTAGAGATTGGTTAAATAGTTGTGACCAAAATGCTGACAGAAATATGGACAGTGAAGGGCAGGCTGACAAAGTCTCAGATGAGAAAGTTATTGGGAACTGGAACAAAGGTCACCCTTGTTATGCCTTGGCAAAGAGGCTGACTGTATCTGTGGAAGTTTGAACTTAGGAGTGATGGCCTAGGATATCTGGCAGAAGAAATTTCTAAGCAATAAACTGTTCAAGATGTGGCCTGGCTGCTTCTAACAGTCTATAATCAGACATGGGAGTAAATAACTGACTTAAAGTTGGAACTTACTTTTATTTTTTATTTTTTGAGACAGAGTCTTGATCTGTCATCCAGGCTAGAGTGCAGTGGTATGATATCAGCTTATTGCAACCTTGACCACCTGGGCTCAAGCAGTCCTCGAGCCTCAGCATCCTGAGTAGCTGGGATTACAGGTGTATACCACCATGCATGGCCAATTTTGTGTTTGTGTTGTTGTTGTTGCTGTTTGTTTTTTTTTAGTACAGACGGGGTTTTGCCATGTTGGCCAGGCTGGTCTCAAACTCCTGACCTCAAGTGGTCCACCTGCCTTAGCCTCCCCAAAGTGCTGGGATTACAAGCATGATATTTAAAAGAAAAGCAGAGCAGGCCAGGCACAGTGGCTCAAGCCTGTAATCTCAGCACTTTGATCACGAGGTCAGGAGATCGAGACCATCCTGGCCAACATGGTGAAACCCTGTCTCTACTAAGAATACAAAAATTAGCTGGGTGTGGTGGCGGGCACCCGTAATCCCAGCTACTCTGGAGGCTGAGGCAGGAGAACCAGGGAGTTGGAGGTTGCAATGAGGTGAGATGGAGCCACTGGTGACAGAGCGAGACTCCATCTCAAAAAAAAGAGAGAGAGGCAGAGCATAGAAGTTTGGAAAATTTGCAACCTGGCATTACGGTAGAGAGAGTCCAAGCAGGCTGCAGAGCAACCACTTGCTAAAGAGATTAGCATGACTAAAAGGGAGCCAAGTGCTAATATCTAAAACAATCGGACGAAAAAGGCCTGGAAGACATTTCAGAAATCCTTGAGGCAGCCCCTCCATCTAGGGCCAGAGATGAGGTTTTGCCATAGAACAGGCTCCTTTAGAAAGAATAGTTTCATGGCCCAGGTTCAGGGCCCCACTGCTCTGTACAGCCTCAAGACACTGCTCCCCACATCCAGGCTGTTCCTCAACTTAAAGGGGCCCAGATAAAGCTTGGGCCACCACTCAAGAGGATATAAGCCATAAACCCTGGTGGCTTCCCCAGATGATGTTAAGCCTGCAGACATACAGAATGCAAGCATGAACAAGGCTTGGCAGCTCCCACCTAGATTTCAGAGGATGTATAGAAAGCCTGGGTGCCCATGCAGAAATCTGCCACAGGGCAGAGACACCACAGAGATACTTTACTAGGTCAGTGCCAAGGGAAAAGGTGGGCTGCAGCTCCCAAACAGGGTCCCCACCAGGCCACTTCCTAGTGGAGCCGTGGCAAGTGGGCTGCTGTCCTTTAAAACCAAGAATGATACAGTCACTGGCATCTTGCAACCTCAGCCTGGAAAAGCCACAGGTACTTAATTCCAACCTATGACAGCAGCCCTGGGGGCTGCACCCCACAAAGCCACAAAGGAAGACATGCCCAAGGCCTTGAGAGCTCACTGCTTGCGGCAGTGTGCCTTGGATGTGGGACATGGAGTCAAAGAAGATTATTTTGGAGCCTTAAGATTTAATGACTGCCTTGTTGGGTTTCAGACTTGTGTGGGCATGAAACCCCTTTCTTTTGGCTGATTTCTCCCTTTTGGAATAGGAATGTTTACCCAATGCCTGTACCACCATCATATCTTAGAAGCGAATAGCTTGGTTTTGATTTTATAAGCTCATAGGTGGAAGAAATACAACTTGAGTCTCAGATGAGACTTTGGACTTTAGAGTTACTTGGGACTTTTGAATTAATGTTGGAATGAGTTAACACTTTGGGGGACTATTGGGAAGCATAATTGTATTTTGTAATTTGAGAAGAACATGAGATTTGGGAGGCCAAGGGTGGAATGATGTGCTTTGGATGTTTGTCCCCTCCAAATCTCATGGTGAAATGTAATACCCAGTGTCGGAGGTGGGGCCTGCTAAGAGGAATTTGGATCATTGGCACAGATCCCTCATTGATGGCTTAGTGCCATTCCCTTGGTGATTGATGAGTGAGTTTTTGCTCTTCTACTTCACATGAGATCTCGTTGTTTAGAAGAGCATGGCACCGGGGACTCTCCAAGATGGCCAAATAGACACAACTCCAGTGCACAACGCCCAGCGAGAGAGATGCAGAAATTCAGAGATCTCCTAGCTCCAACCGAGGTACCAGGGGCATTTCAATAGATCTGGTCCTATGGCGAGCAAAGCCCACTCAGGGCAGAGGGAGGCAGGTAGGGGGTGCTGCTTTACCCAGAAAGTGCATCTGACTGGTGAGTTGGAGGCTCCCCCCTCTGGCACTCTGGTCCAGGTATAGCACTTCCCCCAAAGCCTCAGCAATACACAGAACAGGGGATCTTTGCCAGTCATGCATCGGGAATTACAAGCACAGAGTTGAATGATAATCCAGGATGGTGTCCCGGATTGGCGCACAGACCTAAACAGGCACATAAGCCCAAAAGCAGGCAGGGAGAGCCTGTGGACCAAGCTATCACCCTCTCCCTCTGCCCAGAGAGAGGGAGCTGTAAGTGGGAGCAGCTGGGCTGGCCCCTACCCCATGACCAGAAAGAAAGGAAGCTGAAAGGGGGGAGATGGCCAGGTGTGACTGGGTGGGTCTCTACCCTCCCCAACAAACTCCAGGGGGCTGAAGCTCTGACTCTAGTGGATTGCATAACCAGTGCCACAGTCTGAGCTGAACCCTGAATGAACCAGCCCAGTGGAAGAAGGGCACAACCCACCATTAGAGGGGTGGGACTGGGCTACATGTTTTAATAAAAAACACAGGAAGCCTACGTAGCAATGGGACAGTGTTCTTGACCAACCAGCAGCACTTACAGGTCAGCAGAAGAGGCAGGCCTAATCTCCCAGTATAAACAAAAAAGACACAGGAAGCTTCCCTAGTAACCTGAAGGAGTCCCTAGAAACCCAGTAGTGCCTCCACAGGCAGACAAGTGACCTCATCAAGCAGCTCCCCTGACACCACAGCCAGGTAAATCCACGAAGATGGGGGAAAAAACACCACAAAAAAGATGAAACCATCAAAGACCAGAACACCTCTTCTCCTTCAAGGAATCACAACTCCTCAACAACACAGGAACACAACATAACTGAGAAAGAGTGCAATGAATTGACAGAAACAGGCTTCAGAAGTTGGATAATAACAAACTTTTCTGAGCTAAAAGAACACATTCTAACTCAATGCAAAGAAACCAAAACCTTGAAAAAGGTTAGACGAAATGCTAACTAGAATAACCAGCTTAGAGAAGAACATTAATGACTTGATGGAGCTGAAAAACACAGCATGAAAACTACGTGAAGCAAACACAAGTTTTAATAGCCAAATTGATCAAGCAGAAGAAAGGATATCAGAGATTGAAGATCAGCTAAATCAAATAAAAAGAGAAGGCAAGACAAGAGAAAAAAGAGTAAAAAGAAGTGAACAAAGCCTCCAAGAAATATGGGATTATGTGAAAAGACCTAATCTACGCTTGATCAGTGTACCTGAATATGAGGGGAGAATGAATGCAAGCTGGAAAACACGCTCCAGGATATTATCCAGGAGAACTTCCCAAGCCTAGCAAGGCAGTCCAACATTCAAATTCAAGAAATACAGAGAACTCTACAAAGATATTCCTCAAGAGAGCAACCCCAAGGCACATAATTGTCAGATTCACCAGGGTAGAAATGAAGGAAAAAATGCTAAGGGAAGCCAGAGAGAAAGGTCAGGTTACCCACAGAGGGAAGCCAATCAGACTCACAGCAGATCTCTCGGCAGAAACCCTACAAGCCAGAAGAGAGTGGGGGCCAATATTCAACATCCTTAAAGAAAAGAACCTTCAACCCAGAATTTCATATCCAGCCAAACTAAGCTTCGTAAGTGAAAGAGAAATAAAATCCTTTATGGACAAGCAATTACTGAGAGATCTCATCACCACCAGACCTGCCCTACAAGAGCTCCTGAAAGAAACACTAAGCACAGAAAGGAAAAATTACCAGCCACTGAAATAGCAAACCAGTTGGCAAAGATAAAAAATGCAATGAAGAAAATGAGTCAACTAATGAGAAAGAAAACCAGCCAGTAATAAAATGGCAGGATCGAATTCACACATAACAATATTAACATTGAATGTAAACGGCCTAAATGCCCCAATCAAAAGACACAGACTGGCAAACTGGATAAAAAGTCAAGACCCATTGGTGTGCTGTATTCAGGAAACCCATCTCACATACAAAGACACACACAGACTCAAAATAAAGGGATGGAAGAAGATTTACCAAGCAAATGGAGAAAAAAAAAAAGCAGGGGTTACAATCCTAATCTCTGAAAAAATGGACTTCAAACCAACACAGATCAAAAGAGACAAAGAAGGACACTACATAATGGTAAAAGGATCAATCCAACAAAAAGAGCTAACTATCCTAAATATATACGCAACCAACACAGGAGCACCCAGATACATAAAGCAAGTTCTTAATGACCTAAAATGAGATTTAGACTCCCACACAATAATAGTGGGAGAATTCAACACTCCACTGTCAATATTAGACAGATCAATGAGACAGAAAATTAACAAGGACATCCAGAACTTGAATGCAGAGCTGGACCAAGTGGACCTAATAGACATATACAGAACACTCCACCCCAAATCCACAGAATATACATTTTTCTCAGCACCACATTACACTTACTCTAAAATTGACCACATCATTGGAAGCAAATCACTCCTCAGCAAATGCAAAAGAACAGAAATCCTAACAAACAGTCTATCAGACTACAGCGCAATCAGACTAGAACTCAGGATTAAGAAACACACTCAAACCCGCACACACACTTGGAAACTGAACAACTTGCTTCTGAGTGTCAACTGGATAAACAATGAAATGAAGGCAGAAATAAAGATGTTCTTCGAAAACCAATCAGAATGAAGACACAACTTACCAGAATCTCTGAGACACCTTTAAAGCAGTGTCGAGAGGGAAATTTATAGCAATAAATGCCCATATGAGAAGCAAGGAAAGATCTAAAATTGACACCCTATCATCAAAATTGAAAGAGCTAGAGGAGGAAGATTAAAAAAACTCAAAAGCTAGCAGAAGACAAGAAATAACTAAGATCAGAGCCAAACTGAAGGAGATAGAGACACAAAAAGCCCTTGAAAAAATCAATAAATCCAGGAGCTGGTTTTTTGAAAAGATCAACAAAATAGACAGACAGCTAGCCAGACTAATAACAAAGAAAAGAGAGAAGAATCAAATAGATGTAATAAAAAAGGGGACACCACCACTGATCCCACAGAAATACAAAGTACCATCAGAGATTACTACAAACAGCTCCATGCACATAAACCAGTAAACCAGGAAGAAATGGATAAATTCCTGGACACTTGTATGCTACCAAGACTAAACCAGGAGGAAGATGAAAGCCTGAATAGTCCAATAACAAGGGCTGAAGTAGAGGCAGCAATCAATAGTCTGCCAACCAAAAAAAGTCCAGGTCCAGACAGGTTCACAGCCAAATTCTACCAGACATACAAAGAGGAGCTGGTTCCATTCCTTCTAAAACTGTATCAAACAATACAAAAGGAGGGGAATCCTCCCTAACTCATTTTATGAGACCAACATCATCCTGATACCAAAACCAGGCAGAGACAACAAAAACAGAAAACTTCAGGCCAATATCCATGATAAACATTGATGCAAAAATCTTCAATAAAATACTGGCAAACCGAATACAATAGCATATCAAACAGCTTATCCATCATGATCAAGTAGGCTTCATCCCAGGGATGCAAGGCTGCTTCAACATACACAAATCCATCAACGTAATCCATCACATAAATGTAACCAAAGACAAAAACCAGATGATTATCTCAATAGATGCAGAGAAGGCCTTTGACAAAATTCAACAGCCCTTCATGCTAAAAACTCTCAATAAACTAGGTATTGATGGAACGTATCATAAAATGAAAAAAGCCATTTATGACAAACCTACAGCCAATATCATACTGAATGGGCAAAAGCTGGAAGAATTCCCTTTGAAATCAGGCACTAGACAAGGATGCCCTCTCTCACCACTCCTATTCAATATAGTATTGGAAGTTCTAGCCAGAGCAATCAGGCAAGAAAAAGAAATAAAAGGTATTTGAATAGGAAAGGAGGAAGTCAAACTGTCTCTCTTTGCAGACGACATGATTGTATATCTAGAAGACCCCATTGTGTCTGCCCAAAATCTTCTCAAACCGATAAGCAACTTCAGCAAAGTCTCAGGATACAAAATCAATGTGCAGAAATCACAAGCATTCCTATACACCAATAACAGACAAACAGAGAGCCAAATCAAGAGTGAACTCCCATTCACAATTGCTACAAAGAGAATAAAATACATAGGAATACAACTAACAAAGGATGTAAAGGACCTCTTCAAGGAGAACTACAAACCACTGCTCAACAAAATAAGAGAGGACACAAACAGATGGAAAAACATTCCATGCTCATAGTTAGGAATAATTAATATCGTGAAAATGGCCATATGGCCAAAAGTAATCTATAGATTCAATACTATCCCCATCAAGCTACCAATGACCTTCTTCACAGAACTGGAAAACACCACTTTAAACTTCATATGGAATCACAAGAGAGCCTGCATAGCCAAGATAATCCTAAGCAAAAAGAACAAAGCCAGAGGCATCACACTGCCAGACTTCAAACTATACTACGAGGCTACAGTAATCAAAACAGCATGGTACTGGTACCAAAACAGAGACATAGAACAATGGAACAGACAGAGGCCCAAGAAGCAACACCACACATCTACAATCATCTGATCTTTGACAAACCTGACAAAAACAAGCAATGGGGAAAGGACTCCATGTTTAATAAATGGTGTTGGGAAAACTGGCTAGCCATGTGCAGAAAGCAGAAACTAGACCCCTTCCTGTCACCTTACACTAAAATCAACTCCAGATGGATTAAAGATTTAAACATAAAACCTAACACCATAAAAACACTACAAGAAAATGTAGACAAAACCATTCAGGACATAGGCATAGGCAAGGACTTCATGACTAAAACACCAAAAGCGATGGCAACAAAAGCCAAGATAGACAAATGGGATCTAATTAAAATTCAGAGCTTCTGTGCAGCAAAAGAAACTATCATTAGAGTGAACCAGCAACCAACAAAATGGGAAAAAAAATTTTACAATCTACCCATTTGACAAAGGGCTAATATCCAGAATTTCAAAGAACTAAAACAGATATACAAGAAAAAAACAACCCCATTCAAAAGTGGGTGAAGGATATGAACAGACACTTTTCAAAAGAAGACATATATGAGGCCAACAAACATATGAAAAAATGCTAATCATCACTGGCCATTAGAGAAATGCAAATCAAAACCACATTGAGATACCATCTCACACCAGTTAGAATGGCGATCATTAAAAAATCTGGAGACAACAGATGCTGGAGAGGATGTGGAGAAATAGGGACACTCCTACACAGTTGGTGGGAGTGTAAATTAGTTCAACTATTATAGAAGACAGTGTGGTGATTTCTCAAGGATCTAGAAATAGAAATTCCATTTGACCCAGCAATCCCATTACTGGGTATACACCCAAAGAACTATAAATCGTTCTACTATAAAGACACATGCACACGTATGTTCATTGCAGCCCTGTATACAATAGCAAAGACCTGGAACCAACCCAAATGCCCATCAATGATAGACTGGACAAAGAAAATGTGGTATATATACACCATGGAATAGTATGCAGCCATAAAAAACAATGAGTTCGTGTCCTTTGTAGGGACTTGGATGAATCTGGAAACCATCATTCTCAGCAAACTGACACAAGAACAGAAAACCAAACACCGCATGTTCTCACTCATAGGTGGGTGTTGAACAATGAGGACACGTGGACTCAGGGAGAGGAGCATCACACACTGGGGGCAGTTGAGGGGGGGTAGGGGAGGGACAGCAGGGGGTTTGGAGGGTGGGGGAGGGGATAACATGGGGGAGAAATGCTGGATATAGTATAGACCCAAAGTAAAATAAAAAAAATTAAAAATAAATAAATAAAACAAGAGCATGGTACCTTCACAGCCCCTGACCTTGCTCCTGCTTTGCCTTCTGCCATGACTGTAAACTTCCTGAGGCTCAGAAATTGAACAGATGTTGGTGCCATGCTTGCACAGCCTGTAGAACTGTAAGCCAATTAAACTTCTCTTCTTTATAAATTACCCAGTCTCATTAGCTGGGCATGGTCACGCATGCCTATAATCCCAGCTACGGGGGAGGCTAAGGCAGAGGAATTGCTTGAACCCGGGAGGTGGAGGTTCACTCCAGCCTGGGTGAAAAGAGTGAAAATCCATCTCAAAAAATAAAAATAAATAAATAAATAAATAAACTCAGTCTCAGGTATTCCTGTATGGTAATGCAAAAACAGCCTAATATATTTCAAACTTCCTAGATTACCACGGTTTTTTGTGTCTGCTCATGACTGCAAATGGCTATTTGCTTTGTGATATAGCCTGAATATTTTCTATTTAAAAAGTTAGTTTATCCAATGAAATCTATTGATACTACAGGTACATCTGGTGTTCATTGTTTAAATTATATTTTATGCTATATTATGTATTTTTATTCATTTAAAAAATCTTTTTGGCTGGGCATGGTGGCTCGTGCCTGTAATCCCAGCACTTTGGGAGGCCGAGGTGGGTGGATCACAAGGTCAAGAGATCGAGACCATCCTGACCAACATGGTGAAACCCCATCTTTAAAAAAAAAATCTTTTTTATTATGTTGTCATGATTTAACTGTGTTGTCACCCAAACCTTATCTTGAATTGTAATCCCCCATATGTCAAAGGAGGAACCCGGTGGGGAGGTGCCTGGATCATGGGGGCAGTTTTCTTGTTTGTGTTCTTGTGATAGTGAGTTCTCATGAGATCTGATGTTTTTATAAGGGGTTCTTCCCCCCACTACACACACTCTTCTCTTGCCTGCTGCCATGTAAGATGTGCCTCTTCCTCTTCCACCATGATTGTAAATTTCCTGAGTCCTCTCCAGCTATGCAGAACTGTGAGTCAATTAAACCTCTTTTCTTTATAAATTATCCAGTCTCAGGTATGTCTTTATAGCAGTGTAAAAACTGACTAATACATATTTGATTTGTGTTATCTGTATTTCATTCTGTGAATGCATTTTTCTGATGATTGGGAAGATTTTTGTTTTTGTTTTTTGTTGTTATTTTAGTGGTTTATCATTTTAAAGTTATTTTAGTGATTTATTTTTATATAATTTTTGTTCTATTCAAATAGCAACTAATGGCTTTGACTATGTGCAATACAGTGGTATGCGTTTACCTCCTCCCACCTCCTTATTCTGAGTCTCTTCCATCACCAGCATTTAGTTAATTATATAATGATTTTTAGTTCTTCTAGTATTTCTCATCATACCTTTAAATATCCTTTATATGTCTTTATACAGCTTTATACCCTTAAATGTCCTTTAACATCTATTATTTGACTTACAAGTTTAAAAACTCTTTGAACTCACAATATAAAGGATAATTAGTACACTTAAATTACTTTATGCTTTGTTTTCCTTTCTGCAACTCCAGATATTTGTTAGTTGCATTATTTCCCAGTTGTCATAAATTATAATAGTTATATAATTCTAATTATTTTATAATCTACATAAATTTCTATTTTTAATTGTATTAGGTATGATCCTACATTAAAAAATTCTCTCCTCATCCTGAGTGTCTTCCTGTGATTTGTCTATTTATCTCATATTAATAGCTAGAATTTCTCACATTTCTTTAACAAGGGCTCATGGGCATAATATTCCTCACCTGTTCAAAAATATCTGGGTTTTCTGACATTTATATTATTTGAGAGAAAAAATGGCTGGGTATGAATCTTTTATTTATCTGAAAACTGTATAGATGTTGCTCAACTTCTTCCAGTGTCAATGTTGCAGTGAAGTCTGAAGCCAGCCTTAATTTTTTCCCATCACAGGTGATTTGATTTTTTTACAAGGAAGCCCCAAATTGTCTTTATTTCTCTTTGATATCCAGTAAAATTTCTAATTTCAGAGTTGATTTTCTGTATCAAACGTTCCTGGGATATGGTGAGCCTATCAAGTTGTGGTTTGGAGGCTTTTTAAAAACAAAATTTTCTTGAATTATATTTTTGAAGAATTTTTTCTTTCATTTGTTTGATACTCTTCAAGGATGTCAATGTTGCATAAGTTAAATCTTCTTCATCTTCCAATCTGTCATTTTTTTTTCTCTAATCCTCTTTAAAAGTCAATCTTGGTCAGGCTCGGTGGCTCACACCTGTAATCCCAGCACTTTGGAAAGCCGAGGGAGGGTGGATCACGAGGTCAGGAGATCGAGACTTGGCCAACATGGTGACATCCCATCTCTACTAAAAATACAAAAATTAGCTGGGCAGGGTGGTGCTCCCTATAATCCCAGCAACTCAGGAGGCTGAGGCAGGAGACTCGCTTGAACCAGGGAGTCAGAAGTTGCAGTGAGTCAAGATTGCGCCACTGCACTCCAGGCTGGGTGACAGAGCCAGACTCCAACTCAAAAAAAAAAAAAAAGTCAACCTCATTAGAAAACAATCTATACACAAGAAAATGCACACATTTTAACTGTATAGATGAATGAATCTTGATAAGCATATACATCTGTATAATAAATACCACAATAAAAATATTTTCATTATCCTAAAAAGTTCCTTTTTACTCTTTCTCAGTCAATTGCCCCTGCCCCCAGCCCCATGCCACCACTGATCTGTTTTTTATCACTATAGATTAGACATCTTTCTTAAAGTTTGATAATAAAAGTTGAATCACATAATACTAACTCTGTTATGTCTAATGTCTTTCTCAGTATAATGCTTTTATTATATTGATCTAGTTTGTTGCATATATCAGTAGGTTTGTTCATTTTTAATTCTAAGTAGTATTCTTTTTTATAAATACACCACAACTTGTTTAGCCATTTTCACCTCTGCGGTGGTTACCAGTTTTGGGCTATTCTGAGTAAAACTCAGAGGAATTTTTTGGTACAAATCTTTGTGTCTACATATGCTTTCATATCTTTTGGATAAACACCTTGAAGTGAAATTGTTGTGTCAGATGGTAGTTGCATATATAACTTTATACGAAACCATCAAACAGCTTTCCAAAGACCATTCTTTACTTTTTTTTTTTTTTTCTTTTTTTTTTTCGAGATGGAGGCTCGCTCTGTCCCAGGCCAGAGTGCAATGGTGCAATCCCAGCTCATTGCAACCTCCACCTCCTGGATTCAATCTATTCTCCTGCCTCAGCCTCCCAAGTAGCCAGGATTATAGGCACCACCACCATGCCTGGGCATTTTTTTGCATTTCCAGTAGAGAAGGGGTTTCACCATGTTGGACAGGCTGGTCTCAACTCCTGATCTTGTGATCCACCTGCCTCGGCCTCCCAAAGTGCTGGGACCACAGGGGTGAGCCACTGCTCTCGGTCTTTTACATTCCCTTTTACACTCCCATCAGCAATGTATGGAGAGTTCCAATGTCCCTGTATCATCACCAACACCATCACTTGGAATTGCCACATTAAAAAATTTTACTTATTCTAATGGTCATATTGGTGTCTAATTGTGGTCTTTTTATTCTTTTTTTCAATTTTAGCATTCAAAATTGTTTTATTTATTTTACTGCCATACATGATTAAATTTCAGTTTAAATTATTCACTTTCTATAATTTTTAAAGATAAATCTTTTATTTTAGAACAGCTTAAATTTACAGAACAATTACAAAGGTCATACAGAGTACATATATACCTCACACCTAGTTCCCCTTATTATTAACATCTAACATTAGTATGGTACACTTATTAATGAGTCAACATTGATACATTATTATTAACTAAAGTCAATACTTTTATCTAGATTTCCTTAGTATTTCCTAATGACCTTTTTCTGTTCCAGAATGCCTGTCAAGATAACACATTATATTTAGTAGTCATGCCTCCTCAGGGTCTTCTAGGCTTGCTCTTGCCTCTGCCACTCCAACAGTGGAAAACCCTATGCCATATGATTACCACTATATACCATCATTCACTTAATTGCTCAACTGCAGTGTGTAGTGGTATCAGATTGTTAACCCATAACTCCATGGGGAAAACTTCATCAACTAGACCAGCAGTCCCCAACCTTTTTGGCACCAGTGATCATTTTTTTTTTTTAATACTTTAAATTCTGGGGTACATGTGCAGATCTTGCGGGATTGTTACATAGGTATATACATGCCATGGTGGTTTGCTGCCTCCATCCCTCCATCAACTACATTAGGTATTTCTACTAATGTTATCCCTCCCTAATCTCCCCAGCCCCTGCTATCCCTCCCCCAGACCCCCCATCCTCCAACAGACCCTAGTGTGTGATGTTCCCCTCCCTGTGTCCATGTATTATTGTTCAGCACCCACTTATGAGTGAGAACATGCAGTGTTTGGTTTTCTGTTCTTGTGTCAGTTTGCTGAGAATGATGGTTTCCAGAATCATCCACGTCCCTGCAAAGGACATTAACTCATCCTTTTTAATGGCTGCATAGTATTCCATGGTGTATATGTCCACATTTTCTTTATCCAGTCTATCATTGATGGGCATTTGGGTTGGTTCCAAGTCTTTGCTATTGTAAACAGTGCTGCAATGAACATACCTGTGCATGTGTCTTTATAATAGAATGATTTATAGTCCTTTGGGCATATACCCAGTAATGGGATTGCTGGGTCAAATGGTATTGCTATTTCTAGATCCTTGAGGAATTGCCACACTGCCTTCCACAATGGTTGGACTAATTTACACTCCCACCAACAATGTAAAAGCATTCCTATTTCTGCACGTCCTCTCCAGCATCTGTTGTCTCCAGATTTTTTAATGATCGCCATTCTAACTGGTGTGAGATGGTATCTCAATGTGGTTTTGATTTGCATTTCTCTAATGACCAGTGATAATGAGCATGTTTTCATATGTTTGTTGGCTGCATAAATGTCTTCTTTTGAAAGTGTCTGATCCTGTCCTTTGCTCACTTTTTGATGTTTTTTTTTTTTCTGGTAAATTTTAGTTCTTTTTAGATTCTAGATATTAACTGTTTATCAGATGGGTAGCTTGCAAAATTTTTTTTCCCATTCTGTTGGTTGCTGGTTCACTCTAATGATTGTTTCTTTTGCTGCACAGAAGCTCTGAATTTTAATTAGATCCCATTGGTCTATTTTGGCTTTGGTTGCCATTGTTTTTGGTGTTTTAGTCATGAAGTCCTTGCCTATGCCTATGTCCTGAATGGTATTGCCTAGGTTTTCTTCTAGGGGTTTTATGGTATTAGGTCTTATGTGTAAATCTTTAATCCATCTGAAGTTAATTTTTGTATAAGGTGTAAGGAAAGGATCCAGTTTCAGCTTTCTGCACATGGCTAGCCAGTTTTCCCAATACCATTTATTAAACAGGGGAATCCTTTCCCCATTGCTTGTTTTTGTGAGGTTTCTCAAAGATCAGATGGTTGTAGGTGTGTAGCGTTACTTCCACAGCCTCTGTTCCGTTCCATTGATCTATATGTCTGTTTTGGTACCAGCACCATGCTGTTTTGATTACTGTAGCCTTGTAGTATAGTCTGAAGTCAGCTAGTGTGATGCCTACACCTTTGTTCTTTTTGTTTAGGATTGTCTTGGCTTATGTGGGCTGTTTTTTGGTTCCATATGAAGTTTAAGGTTGTTTTTTCAGTTCTGTGAAGAACGTCAATGGTAGCCTGACAGGGAGAGCATTAAATCTATAAATTACTTTGGCCAGTATGGCCATTTTCACAATATTGATTCTTCCTAACAAGGAGTATGGAATGTTTTTCCATCTGTTTGTGTCCTCTCTTATTTCCTTGAGCAGTGGTTTGTAGTTCTCCTTGAAGAGATCCTTCACATCCTTTGTTATTTGTATTTCTAGGTATTTTATTATCTTTGTAGCAATTGTGAATGGGAGTTCACTCATGATTTGGCTCTCTGTTATTGGGGTATAGGAATGCTTATGATTTTTGCACATTGATTTTTTATCCTGAGACTTAGCTGAAGTTGCTTATCATCTGAAGGAGATTTGGGGCTGAGACAATGGGATCTTCTAAATATACAATCATGTCATCTGCAAATAGAGACAATTAGACTTTCTCTTTTCCTAACTGAATACCCTTTATTTCTTTTTCTTGCCTGATTGCTCTGGCTAGGACTTCCAATACTATGTTGAATAGGAATGGTGAGAGAGGGCATCCTTGTCTAGTGCCAGTTTTCAAAGGAAATATTTCCAGTTTTTCCCCATTCAGTATGATATTGGCTGTGGGTTTGTTGTAAATAGCGTTTACTATTTTGAGATACATTCCATCGATACTTAGTTTATTGAGAGTTTTTAGCATAAAGCACTGTTCAATTTTGTCAAAGGCCTTCTCTGCATCTATTGAGATACTCATGTGGTTTTTGTCTTTAGTTCTCTTTATGTGATGGATTACATTTATAGATTTGCATATGATGAACCAGGCTTGCAACCCCGGGATGAAGCCTACTTGATCGTGATGGGTAAGCTTTTTGATGTGCTGTTGCATTCAATTTGCCAGTATTTTATTGAAGATTTTTGCATCTATGTTCGTCATGGATATTGGCCTGAAATTTTCTTTTTTAGTTGTGCCTCTGCCAGGTTTTGGTATGAGGATGATGTTGGTCTTATAAAATGAGTTAGGGAGGATTCCCTCTTTTTGTATTGTTTTGAATAGTTTCAGAAGGAATGGTACCACCTCCTCTTTGTACATCTGGTAGAATTCGGCTGTGAATCCATCTGGACCTTGACTTTTTTTGGTTGGTAGGCTATTAATTGCTGCCTCAACTTCAGACCTTGTTATTGGTCTATTCAGAGATTCAACTTCTTCCTGGTTTAGTCTTGGGAGGGTGTAAGCATCCAGGAATTTATCAATTTCTTCTAGATTTACTGGTTTATATGCATAGAGTTTTTTGTAATAATCTCTGATGGTAGTTTGTATATTTGTGAAAGTGGTGGTGATATCCCCTTTATCATTTTTTATTGCATCTATTCGATTCATCTCTCTTTTCATTAGTCTGGCTAGCAGTCTATCTATTTTGTTGATCTTTTCAAAAAACTAGCTCTTGGATTTATTGATTTTTCCAAGGGTTTTTTGTGTCTCTATCTCCTTCAGTTCTGCTCTGATCTTAGTTATTTCTTGTCTTCTGCTAGCTTTTGAATTTGTTTGATCTTGCTCCTCCAGTTTTATTTAATTGTGTCGATTTTAGATCTTTCCTTGCTTCTTATGTGGGCATTTAGCGCTATAAATTTCCCTCTAGACGCTGCTTTAAATGTGTCCCAGAGATTCTGGTACGTTGTGTCTTCGTTCTCATTGGTTTCATAGAATATCTTTATTTCTTCCTTCATTTCTTTATTTATCCAGTAGTCATTCAGGAGCAGGTTGTTCAGCTTCCATGTAGTTGTGTGGTTTTGAGTGAGTTTCTTAATGCTGAGTTCTAATTTGATTGCACTGTGGTCTGAGAGACTGGTTGTTATGATGTACATTCTTTTGCATTTGCTGAGGAGTGATTTACTTCCATTTATGTGGTCGATTTTAGAGTAAGTGCGATGTGGTGCTGAGAATAATATTCTGTGGATTTGGGGTGCAGACTTCTGTAGATGTTTATTAGGTCCAGTTGGTTCAGATCTGAGTTCAAGTCCTGGATATCCTTGTGAATTTTCTGTCTCATTGATCTAATATTGACAGTGGAGGGCTAAAGTCTCCCACTGTTATTGTGTGGGAGTCTAAGTCTCTTTTTAGGTTGTTAAGAACTTGCTTTATGCATCTGGGTGCTCCTGTATTGGGTGCATATATATATTTAAGATCATTAGCTCTTCTTGTTGCATTGATCCTTTTACCATTATGTAATGTCCTTCTTTGTCTCTTTTGATCTTTGTTGGTTTAAAGTCCCTTTTGTCAGGGACTAGGATTGCAACCCCTGCTTTTTTTGCTTTCCATTTGCTTGGTAAATCTTCCATCCCTTTATTTTGAGTTTACGTGTGTCTTTGTACATAAGATGGGTCTCCTGAATATAGCACACTGATGGGTCTTGACTCTTTATCCAATTTGTCAGTCTGTGTCTTTTAGTTGGGGCATTTAGCCCATTTACATTTAAGGTTAATATTGTTATGTGTAGATTTGATCCTGCCATTTTGATCCTAGTTGGTTGTTTTGCCTGTTAGTTGACACAGTTTCTTCATTGTGTCAATGGTCTTTACCATTCGGTATGTTTTTGCAGTGGTTGGTATTGGTTGTTCCTTTCCATGGTTAGTGCTTCCTTCAGGAGCTCTTGTAAGGCAGGCCTGGTTGTGAAGAAATCTCTAGCATTTGCTTGTCCATAAAGGATTTTAATTCTCCTTCCCTTATGAAGCTTAGTTTGGCTGTATATGAAATTCTGAGTTGAAAGTTGTTTTAAGGATGTTGAATATGGCCCCCACTCTCTTCTGGCTTGTAGGGTTTCTACTGAGAGATCTGCTGTGAGTCTGATGGGCTTCCCTTTGTGGGTAACCTGACCTTTCTCTCTGGCTGCCCTTAGCATTTTTTTCTTCATTTCAACCCTGGTGAATCTGATGACTGTGTGCCTTGGGATTGCTCTTCTTGAGGAATATCTTTGTGGTGTTCTCTGTATTTCCTGGGTTTGAATGTTGGCCTGCCTTGCTAGGTTGTGGAAATTCTCATGGATAAGTCCTGAAGAGTGATTTCCAGCTTGGATTCATTCTCCCCATCACATTCAGGTACACTGATCAAATGTAGATTAGGTCTTTTGACATAATCCCACATTTCTTTCTTTCTTTCTTTTTTTTTTTTTTTTTTTTTGACATGGTGTCTTGTTCTGTCACTCAGGCTGGAGTTCAATGGCGTGATCTCAGCTCACTGCAACATCCGCCTCCTGGGTTTAAGCAATTCTCATGCCTCAGCTTCCCGAGCAGCTGGGATTAAAGGTGTGTGCCACCACAACCAGCTAATTTTTGTATTTTTAGTAGAGACAGGGGTTTCGTCATGTTGGCTAGGCTGGTCTCGAACTCCTGACCTCAGGTGATCCACCCACCTCGGCCTTCCAAAGTGCTGGGATTACAAGCGTGAGCCACCACGTCTGACCATAATCCCATATTTCTTGGAGGCTTTATTCATTTCTTTTCACTTTATTTTTCTCTAATCTTGTCTTCTTGCTTTATTTCATTGAGTTGATCTTCAGTCTCTGATACTCTTTCTTCTGCTTGATCAATTCAGCTATTGAAACTTGTGTATGCTTTGCAAAGTTCTCGTGCTGTGTTTTGCAGCTCCATCAAGTCATTTATGTTCTTCTCTAAGCTGGTTATTCTAGTTAGCATTTCGTCTAACCTTTTTTCAAGGTTCTTAGTTTCTTTGCATTGGGTTAGAACATGTTCCTTTAGCTCAGAGAAGTTTGTTATTACTCACCTTCTGAAGCCTGCTTCTGTCAATTCATCAAATTCATTCTGCATCCAGTTTTGTTCCCGTGCTGGTGAGGAGTTATGATCCCTTGGAGGAGAGGCGTTCTGGTTTTTGGTGATTTCATCCTTTTTGCACTGATTTCTTCCCATCTTCATGGCTTTGTCTACCTTTGGTTTTTGAAGTTGGTGACTTTCAGATGGGGTCTCTGAGTGGATGTTCTTTCTGTTGATGTTGAAGCTATTTCTTCCTGTGTTTTAGTTTTCCTTCTAACAGTCAGGCCCCTCTGCTGCAGGACTGCTGGAGGTCCACTCCAGACCCTGCTTGCCTGGGAATCACCTGCAGGGGCTGTAGAACAGCAAGGATTGATGCCTGTTCCTTCCTCTAGTAGCTTCATTCTAGAAGGGTGCCTGCCAGATGTCAGCCAGAGCTCTCCTATATGAGGTGTTTCTTTGGATATACGGGTCTCAGGGAGCCATTTGAGGAGGCAGTCTGTCCCTTATCAGAGCTCAGGTGCTGTGCTGGGAGTTCTATTGCTCCTTTCAGAGCTGCTGGGCAGGGACGTTTAAGTCTGCTGCAGTGGAACTCACAACCACCCCTTTTCCAAGGTGCTCTATCCTGGGAAGGTGGGGCTTTATTTATAAGTCTCTGATGGGCTACTGCCTTTTTTCAGAGATGCCCTGCCCAGCAAGGAGGGAGTCTAGTCACAGTCTGCCTGAAGAGGCATTGCTGAGCTGCGGCGAGCTTTGCTCAGCTACTGTGTAAACTTCCTTGCAATTTTGTTTACACAGGTAAGGTTAGAACTGCCTCAATAATGGTGGAATGCCTTGGTAATGGCGGACACCCTTCCCCCCCCCACTGAGTCTGACAGTCCTGCGTCAAGCTAAAACTGCTGTGCTGGCTGTGAAACTCTCAAGCCGGTGGGTTTTAGTTTGCTGGTCTTTGTGGAGGTGGGACTGGAGCCAGATTGCTTGGTTTCCCTGCCTTCAGGGATCAGTTTTGTGGAAGACAATTTTTCCACCAATTGGAGTAGAGGGCTGGTTTCAGGATGATTTAAGCACATTACATTTATCATTAGATTCTTATAAGGAGCATGCAACCTAAATTCCTCACATGTGCAGTTCACAATAGGGTTCACACTCCTGTGAGAATCTAATGCCACTGCTGATCTGACAGGAGGCAGAGCTTAGGCAGTGATGCTTACCCACTGCTCACCTCCTGCTGTGTGGCCTGGTTTCTAACAGGCCATAGACCAGTACCAGTCTGCAGATAGGGAGTTAGGGAGCACTAAACTAGAGTACATGCTTATATACAGTTTCTTGTGCCTTTAGTCTTAAACACTTTATTCACTTCCAAAGTTACCTAGGTAACTTTTCTCTCCTACCTCCTTTAATGAGGTTACATCATACATTTGTAATACAGGTAGCTTTTTTTTTGGGTCATATTCTACATTTCATCCTGGGATCCCTCAACCTCCCCAATTTTTTTTTAACTTTACATCCATTAATGTTTATTCTTTGGGCTACAAAGTCCTATGGGTTTTAAACAAATGCATATTCTGGATTTTCCACTACATATTATATGGAATAATTCCTCCACCCAGGATGGAGGCAAAAACCTCCTATGCTTCACTTTTTCAACTTCCCCCATTCCCTCGGAACCCCAGCAACCACTGATGTTGTTACCATTTCTTTTTTACCAAAAAGTGTTGCCTTTTCAAGACTCTTTCACTTAGCAATATATGTTTCATTCATGTCTTTTAATGACTTGATAAATCCTTTCGTTTTATTGTTGAATAATATTGGATTGCATGAATGCATCACAGTTTGAATATTTATACACCTATATCTTGGTTGCTTCCATTTTTTGGCAATCACAAATAAAGCTGCTATAAACATTCACATGGAGAATTTTTGTGTGTGCGTGTTTTCAAATCAGTTGGGTAAATACCTAGCAGCACGACTGCTGAATTATACGGTAAGACTATGTTTAGTTTTGTAAGAAAATGCCAAACTGTTTTTCAACATGGCTATACCATTTTGCATTACCACTAGCAATGCATGAGAGTTCCTATTGCTTTGCATCATCACCAGCAATTTATATAGTCAGTTTTTTGGACTTTTTTCACTCTATAGATGTGTAGTGGCATCTCACTGTTTTAATTTTTAATTTCCTAATGGCAAATGATGTTGAGCATCTTTTCATATGCATATTTGCCACCTGTGTGTCTTACTTACTGAAGTGTCTGTTCAGATCTTTGCCCAATTTTAACTAGTTCACCTTCACTATATAGGTAAAGAACATATCTTATTACAGAGTAGAGATTGCAGCTCCGACTTGGATGGACAGAGGAGTGTGCTGATGCTTCCATTGTGAATTTTAGCTCCAGGTCAACAGCAAGAACAAACCAGCAATCCTGAGAGGACCCACAGATCCTCTGAAAAAAGCAGACTGCTCCTGCAGGACCTGGGAGACACACCAAATATTGTGAGTGCCCCAACTGCAGAAGTGGGAAACGGATAACCTCCTGTCTTGAACACACAGCCCTCACTGGAGAAACTGAAGGGGTCTGTTTGCAGGAGAAGTTTCTGACCTTACCTGGAGTTGAGTCCGTTTAGAGAGCTGAGTGAAATACAGGTGTAGAGGAGGCAGCAAAAAGGTCCTTGGAGCTTGCTGGGTCCCCAACTAGGGCCATTCTTGCCTGACACCACAGGGATCCATGGGGAGGGAGGCCAGAGGAGTGGAGTGCAAGGGAAAACAGTATAGGGAGAAGGAAATCTCCAACTGAACTTTGTAACAATTTGAACTGGGCGAGAAGCCTCCTGGCTGGAGCTTGAGGGAGGATGTGAATCTGGTGTGTAGATTCCACAGGTGGGAGAAGAATCCAGCCCTTTTCTTTCACATCTGGGAAGTGGATAGCCTCGGGCAAGTTCTCAAGCCAGCCTGGCTCGCCCACTACCTGGAAACAGACTCGGGGGCCGTTAGAGGGGCACAGTGGGAGTGAGACCAGCCCTTCGGTTTGCATGGGAGCTGGATGAGGCCCGTGACTGCTGGCTTTCCCCCACTTCCCTGATAACCTGCAAGACTCAGCAGAGGCAGCCATAATCTTCACAAGTACATTGACCTGGGAACCTCACCCCAGTCCCCGACAGCAGCTACAGCAAGACCCACCCAAGTAGAGTCTGAGCTCAGATGCACATAACCCTGCCTCCACCTGATGGTCCTTTCCTACCCACCCTGGTAGCTGAAGACAAAGGGCATATAATCTTGGGGGTTCTAGGACCCTACCTACCCACTGCCAGTTCCTCCCCATACTACCACAGCTGATGCTCTCTAGAAATTGCCACCTTCCAGCAGGAAGCCAAGCAGCACAAAAATAGAGCATTAAACCACCAAACTTAAGAATCCTTAGGGAGTCCATTGCACCCCCCTGCCACGTCCACCAGAACAGGTGCTGGTATCCACAGCTGAGACCCATAGATGATTCACATCACAGGACTCTGTGCAGACAACCCCTAGTACCAGCCAGGAGCCAGGTAGACTCACTGGGTGGCTAGACCCAGAAGACAGACAACAATCCTGCAGCTTGGCTCACAGGAAGTCACATCCATAGAAAAAGGGGGAGAGTAATATATCAAGGGAACACCACGTGGAACAAAAGAATCTGAACAAAAACCTTCAGCCCTAGACCTTCCTCCAACAGAGCCTACCCAAAAGTGAAGAAACCAGAACACCAACTCTGGTAATATGACAAAACAATGCTCTTCGGCACCCCACCCCAATCACACTACTTCACCAGCAATGGATCCAAACCAAGAAGAAATCCCTGATTTACCTGAAAAAGAATCCAGGAGGTTAGTTATTAGGCTAATCAGGGAGGCACCAGAGAAAGGTAAAGCCCAATGCAAGGAAACCCAAAAAATGATACAAGAAGTGAAGGGAGATATATCCAAGGAAATAGATTGCTTAAAGAAAAAACAATAAAAAATTCAGGAAACATTGGACACACTTATAGGAATGCAAAATGCTCTGGAAAGTCCCAGCAATAGAATTGAACAAGTAGAAGAAAGAAATTCAGAGCTTGAAGACAAGGTCTTGGAATTAACCCAATCCAATAAAAACAAAGAAAAAAGAATAAGAAAATATGAACAAAGCCTCCAAGAAGTCTGGGATTATGTTCAATGACCAAACCTAAGAATAAACCATGTTCCTAAGGAAGAAGAGAATTCTAAAAGCTTGGAAAACATATTTGGGGGAATAATCAAGGAAAACTTCCCCAGCCTTGCTAGAGACCTAGACATCTGAATACAAGAAGCACAAAGAACACCTGGGAAATTCATCACAAAAAGATCACTACCTAGGCACATTGTCATCAGGTTACCCAAAGTTAAGACAAAAGAAAGAATCTTAAGAGCTGTGAGACAGAAGCACCGGGTAACCTATAAAGGAAAATCTATCAGATTAACAGCAGATTTCTCAACAGAAACCCTACAGGCTAGAAGGGATTGGGATTCTATCTTTAGCCTCACAAAACAAAACAACTATCAGCCAAGAATTTTGTATCCAGTGAAACTAAGCATCATATATGAAGGGAAGATACAGTCTTTTTCAGACAAACCAATGCTGAGAGAATTTGCCACTACCAAGCCACCACTACAAGAACTGCTAAAAGGAGCTCTAAATCTTGAAACAAATCCTGGAAACACATCAAAACAGAGCCTCTTTAAAGCATTAATCACACAGGACCTATGAAACAAAAATACAAGTAAAAAAGCAAAAACAAAACAAAACAAAAATACCAAAGTACATAGGCAACAAAGAACAATATGAATGCATGGTACCTCACATCTCAATACTAACATTGAATGTAAATGGCCTAAATGCTCCATTTAAAAGATACAGAACCACAGAATGTATAAGAACTCACCAACCATATGCTGCCTTCAGGAGACTCACCTTACACCTAAGAACTCACATAAACTTAAAGTGAAGGGGTGGAAAAGGCATTTCATGCAAATGGACACCAAAAGTGAGCAGGAGTAGCTAGTCTTATATCACACAAAACAAACTTTAAAGCAATAGCAGTTAAAAGAGACAAAAAGGGACATTATATAATAGTAAAAGGCCTTTTCCAACAGAAAAATATCACAATCCTAAACACATATGCACCTAACACTGGAACTCCCAGATTTATGAAACAATTACTAACAGACCTAACAAATGAGATAGCAACACAATACTAGTGGAGTACTTCAATATTCCACTGACAGCACTAAACAGGTCATCAAGCCAGAAAGTCAACAAAAAACAGTGGATTTAAGCTATACCTTGGAAAAAAATGGACTTAACAGATATATACAGAACATTTCATCCAACAACCACAGAATACACATTCTACTCAACAAGGCATGGAACTTTCTCCAAGATAGACCATATGATAGGCCATAAAACAAGCGTCAATAAATTTAAGAAAATTGAAATTATATCAAGCACTCTTTCAGATCACAGTAGAACAAAACTGGAAATCAACTCCAAAAGGAACCTTCAAAACCATGCAAATACATGGAAATTAAATAACCTGCTCCTGAATGAGCATTGCATCAAAAATGAAATCAAGATGAAAATTTAAAAATTCTTCAAACTGAATGACAATAGTGACACAACCTATCAAAACCTCAGGAATACAGCAAAGGCAGTGCTGAGAGGGAAGTTCATAGCCCTAAACACCTACATCAAAAAGACTGAAAGAGCATGAGCCATCATTCTAAAGTCATGCCTCAAGGAACTAGAGAAATAAAAACAAACCAAACCCAAACCCAGCAGAAAAAAGGAAATAACCAAGATCAGAGCAGAACTAAATGAAACTGAAACAACGAAAAATACAAAAGATAAATGAAACAAAAACATTGTTCTTTGAATAGATAAATAAAATTGACAGACCATTACCAAGATTAACCAAGAAAGAAAAAGAGAAAATCCAAATAACCTCATTAAGAAATGCAACAGAAGATATTACAACTGGCACCACTAAAATACAAAAGATTATTCAAGGCTAATATGAGCACCTTTACACACATAAACTAGAAAACCTAGAAGAGATGGATAAATTGCAGAAAAAAATACAACCCTCCTAGCTTAAATCAGGAAGAATTAGATACCCTGAACAGACCAATAACAAGCAGCAAGATTGAAATGGTAATTTAATAATTACCAACAAAAAAAGTCCAGGACCAGATGGATTCACAGCAGAACTCTACTAGATATTCAAAGAATTGATACCAATCCTTCTGACACTATTCCACAAGACAGAGAAAGAAGAAACCCTCCCTAATTCATTCTATGCAGCCAGTATCACCCTAATACCAAAAACCAGGAAAAGACATAACCAAAAAAGAAAACTACAAACTGATGTCCTTGATGAATATAGATGCTAAAATCCTTAAAATACTAGCTAACTGAATCCAACAACATATCAAAAACATAATTCGCCATGATCCAGGGTTTTATATCAGGGATGTAGGGATGGTTTAACATACGCAAGTCAATAAATATAATATACCACATAAATAGAATTAAAAACAAAAATCACATGATTATCTCAATAAATGCAGAAAAAGCATCGACAAAATTCAGTATCGCTTTATGATTAAAACTCTCAGCAAAACTGGCAAACAAGGGACATACCTCAATGTAAAAAAAGTTATCTATGACAAACCCACAGCCAACATAATACTGAATGGGGGAAAAGTTGAAAGTATTCCCTCTGAGAACTGGAACAAGACAAGAATGCCCACTCTCACCACTCCTCTACAACATAGTACTGGAAGTCCTAGCCAAAGCAATCAGACAAGATAAGAAATAAAGGGCATCCAAATCTGTAAAGATGAAGTCAAACCATCACTGTTTGCTGATGATATGATCATTTACCTTGAAAACCTAAAGACTCCCAAAATTTCCTAGAACTGATAAAATAATTCAACAGTTGCCAGATATAAGATTAATGTACACAAATCAGTAGCTCTTCTATTTATCAACAGCAACAAAGCAGAGAATTAAATCAAGAACTCAACCCCTTTTATAATAGCTGTAAAAAAATAAAATAAAATACTTAAGAATATACCTAACCAAGGAGTTGAAAGACCTCTACAGGGAAAACTACAAAACCGTGTTGAAAGAAATCATAGATAACATAACCAAAGGGAAATGCAGCCCATGCTCATGGTGGAGTAGAATCAATATTGTGAAAATGAAAATGACTATACTGCCAAAAGCAACCTACAAATTCAATCCAATCCCCATCAAAATACCACCATCATTCTTCACAGAATTAGAAAAAAAAAAAATTCTAAAATTTATTTGGAACCCAAAAAAAGCCTGCATAGCCAAAGCAAAGCTAAGCAAAAAGAACCAATCTGGAGGCATCACACTACCTGATTTCAAATTATAAGGCCATGGTCACCAAAACAGCGTGGTACTGGTATAAAAATAGGGATGTACACCAATGGAACATAATAGAGAACCCAAAAATAAACCAAATGCTTACTGCCAACTGATCTTTGACAAAGCAAACAAAAACATAAAGTGGGGAAAGTACACCCTTTTCAACAAATGATGCTGGGATAATTGGCTAGCCACATGTAGGAGAATGAAACTGGATCCTCATCTCTCACCTTATACAAAAATCAACTCAAGATGGATTAAGGCCTTAAATCTAAGACCTGAAACTATAAAAATTCTAGAAGATAACATTGGAAAAACTCTTCTAGAAATTGGCTTAGGCAAGTATTTCATGACTAAGAACTCAAAAGCAAATGCAATAAAAACAAGGATAAATAGCTGGGACTTAAACTAAAGAGCTTTTGCATAGCAAAAGGAACAGTCAGCAGAGTAAACAGACAACCCACAGACTGGGAGAAAATCTTCACAATGTATACATCTGACAAAGGACTAATATCCAAATCTACAATGAACTCAAACAAATCAGTAAGAAAAAACAAACAATCCCATCAAAAAGTGGGCTAAGGAGAGGAATAGACAATTCTCAAAAAAAGATATACAAATGGCCAACAAATACATGAAAAAATTCTCAACATCACTAATGATCAGGGAAATGCAAATCAAAACCACAATGCAATACCACCTACCACCTTACTACTGCAAGAATGGCCATAATCAAAAAATAAAAAAACAGTAGATGTTGGTGTGGATGCAGTGATCAGGGAACACCTACTTGTATACTGCCGGTGGGAATGCAAACTAGTACAGCCACTATGAAAAACAGCATGGAGATTCCTCAAAGAGCTAAAAGTAGAAGTGCCATTTGATCCAGCAATCCCACTACTGGGTATCTACCCAGAGGAAAAGAAGTCATTATACGAAAAAGATACTTGCACAGACATATTTATAGCAGCACAATTCACAATTGCAAAATTGTAGAACAAACCCAAATGCCCATCAATCAATGAGCAGATAAAGAAACTGCAGTATATATACAATGGAATACTCCACAGCCATAAAAAGGAATGAATTAATAGTATTTGCAGTGACCTGGATTAGAGACTATGATTCTAAGCGAAGTAACTCAGGAATGGAAAATGAAACATCGTATGTTCTCAAGATACGTGGGAGCTAAGCTATGAGGATGCAAAGGCATAGAATGATACAATGGACTGTGGGGACTTGCAGGGAAGAATGGGAGGGTTTGAGGGATAAAAGACTATATGGTGCAGTGTATGCTGCTCAGGTGTTGGGTGCACCAAAATCTCAAAAATCACTAAGAAAGAACTTACTCATGTAACCAAATACCACCTGTTACCCAATAACTTATGGAAAAAAACAACTCTAAAAAAAACAGAGTAGTATTCACAATTCTATAACTCATTCCTGAGGTTGTTGCTATCATTATTTCACTTGTGTATATACTATAACCCACCAATAAATCATTATTCTTTAAAAATTACTTTTTAGGTCAATTAAGAAATATAAAAATATTTTATTTTACTTCATATATTCCTTCTCTAATGCTCTTTTTTTCCTTTCTGTAGATGCACACTTCTGAACTATGTTGTTTCCTTCCTGAAGAAAATCTTTTAACATTCAAATTGGGCAGGTTTCCTGGTGATGAATTCCCTTAAATTTTGTTTGTCTGGGAAAGTCTTCATTTTTCTTCACTGTTGAAGGATAGTTTTACTGAATATAGAGTTCTAGATCAGTTGTCTTTTTCTTTGAACATCTTAAATATTTCATTCCACTCTCTTCTTGCTTGCATGGTTTCTAACAAGAAATTTATTGTAAGTCTTATCCTTGTTCCTTTACAGGGAAGATTATTTTTCCCCTCTGGATTCTTTCAAGAGTCTCTATCTGTCTTTGTTTTTCTGCAGTCTGACTATAATATGCCTGGGTGTAGCTTTTTGGTATTTATTCTACTTGGTATTCACTAAGCTTCTTGGATCTGTGGTTTGGTGTCTATGATTAATTTTGGAACGTTTTTGGCCATTATCACTTCAAATAATTCTTTTTCTCTGTTCTGTCTCTGATAACCCCATTACACATATGTTCAGAAAATCTGAAATTCTTTGACAGTTCTTAGAGGTTCTGTTCTGCTTTTTTCTTCCCTCTCCCACACTCTCCCTTTATCCATTGTTGTATTTCTTTTCTTTTCTTCTTTTTTTCTTTTTTTTAGATGGAGTCTAGCTCTGTCACCCAGGCTGGGTGCAATGGTGCAATCTCAGCTCACTGCAATCTCTGCCTCCTGGGTTCAAGCAATTTTCCTCTCCTCCGCCTCCCAAGTAGCTGGGATTACAGGTGCCCGCCATCACAGCTGGCTAATTTTTGTATTTTTAGTAGAGATGGGGTTTGCCATGTTGGCCAGGCTGGTCTCAAACTCCTGACCTCAAGTGATCCACCCGCCTCAGCCTCCCAAAGTGTTGGGATTACAGGCATGAGCCACCACATCCAGCCCATCTTTGCATTTCTATTTGGGAAGTTTCTATTGATCTACCTTCAAGTTCACTGATTCTTTCCTTGGCTGTGTTGAGTCTTCTACAAACCCAATGAAAGCTTTCTTCATTTATGTTAGTATGTTTTTTATCTCTAGCATTTTCTTTTCTTTCTTTGAATTTCCATCTCTCTTCTTACATTGCCCATTTATTCTTGCATTTTGACTACTTTTTGCATTAGAGCTCCTCACATGTTAATCACAGTTTTTTAAAATTATCTGTGTGATAATTCCAACATCTGTGCTATATCTGAGACTGGTTCAGACGCTTGCTTTGTTTTTTTTTCAAATTGTGTTTTTTTCTTGCTGTTGGTGGGCCTTGTAGCTTTTTGTTGAAGTTGGACAGGACATGTTGTATTGGGTAATAGAAACAGAGCCGTTAGTGTGAGGATTATGTTAATCTGGTTAGGAGTTGGGCTGTGTGTAATGTTTGCTGTAGCTACAGGTGTCAGGGGATTCAAATTCCTCTAGTGTTCCTGTTTTTGTCTACTCTCTTGACTTTGGGCTTCCCTAAGTACCCCTCATCAGAGAGTCTGTGTCTTGCAGTTCCTTTCAGCTATAATCCACTCTGATTGTACTGGAGCCCTGTTGGAGTGGTGGTATGGTGTGGGGGAAGGGAAGCATTCTATAACCTTATGATTAAATCCCAGTGTTCTTGTGGGCTGTGTTCCTGGCCTGTGACTGTCACAAGTGTTTCTCTATTGGCATAGATCTTTCCCCCTCTGAGTCAGAGGAAGTTAGAGGGAACTATAGAGGGAGAAATGCTCTTCCCCCAAGTAAGATAAAACTCTGGTATAGTCCTTTCCCTTGGAGAGTAGCTCTTGGTCATGGAGAACACCTGTAGGTGTATTTCACAATAACTCTTCCCCTGCCCCTGCCAGAGCTGTGAGGAGATCCTTCTGGCATCTTAACCATGATAATCTGGTGGGCTCACTGGAGGTAGAGCCCACAAAAATATGAAGTACTCCTAAAACCAAAAGCCTCAGAAACTTTTCACTCTCAGGCTAGTCCACACTTTCCTTCTAGGAAGTTATGAATATATGGGTATTCATATATTGGCTTGTCCTGGCCAACGAAGGAGTAATCCGAGCATCAGAAGAATAATAACTGCAATGGATTTGGACAACGCAATATATTTAGTCCATGAGTTCATAAGGATTCCCCCTAAAACTCAATGGTTCCCATTGAAGGATGCTAGGGAACTAACTCATTATTTTGACAACCGGTAAGTAAGGGAAAAGAATAAAACATGTATCCAGCCTTTATTATATGAAATAAACTTCTGGGTAAGCAAGTAATTAATGAAAGGAAGTTTCTCTAAACAGGTGTATTCTAGCTAATAAATAAATAAATAATAGAATTAGCATAGCACCATTTTGCGCCCTCTGTTGAATTAATGGAGCTAAGTATTGTGCATTAGTGGCTGCTGACAACATAAAAAGAGGGAAAAAATGTGCGTGCCTCCTGATGGAAGGCCACACCCCCTATGAATGAGTCTTGTCATAAAAATCAAACTTGATCCAATCGAGCCTTTAGATCTAACTGCAGACCTATAGAAGACACAGAATACAGAAAAACATGTTGAACTCTACTAAAGGAATGCAATCGGCAAGGTATG
Organism: Ateles fusciceps; assembly: GCA_036589455.1. Classification (NCBI taxonomy): domain Eukaryota; kingdom Metazoa; phylum Chordata; class Mammalia; order Primates; family Atelidae; genus Ateles; species Ateles fusciceps. The sequence continues at coordinate 7,583,871 of JAZHEH010002159.1, forward strand.
AATTATAGGAAACTATATGACAAAGGATCTGGTTTCTTCAAGAAATAAATTGCAAATAAAAAAAGAGATGGGGACCTGGGAGACAGAGAGACCAGTACAGACAAGAGAATTAAAAGATTTTTTAACTAATGTCAATTATTTGGATTCCAGTTCTTTTTTTTTTTTTTTTTTTGAGACAGAGACTCCCTCTATGGCCCAGGCTGGAGTGCAGTGGCACAATCTTGGCTCACTGCAACCTCCATCTCCTGGGTTCAAGGGATTCTCCTGCCTCAGTCTCCCGAGTAGCTGGGACTACAGGCACGCCACCATGCCTGGCTAGTTTTTTTGTATTTTTAGAAGAGACAGGGTTTCACCATATTGGCCAGGCTGGTCTTGAACTCCTGACCTTGTGATCTGCCTGCCTTGGCCTCCCAAAGTGTTGGGATTACAGGCATGAGCCACCGCTCCTAGCCTGGATTCCAGTTCTAACAAATGTCTAGAAAAAAACGTTTATGAGATTGGAAAATTTGAGCACAAACTGGATAAATGATTACAGTAAGAGACTATTGTTAATTGTTATTAAGTATGACAATGGTATTGTGTGTGTGTGTTTTTTAAGAGTCATTTTGGTGGTATATATTAATATTTATGGGTGAAACGATATTTGTAAATCTGGGATTTATTTCAAAATATTCTAGGAGGAAAAAGTAGGTGGAGTCATGGCTACCAACTTAGCAATGAGTTGATAATCACTGCAATTGGGTGATTGACACATGAGGGTCCACTATACTGTTCTCTCTAGTTTTGTAAATATATGGAATGTTTCGTGATTAAGGTTGAAAAGTATGTGTGTATGCCTGCATTTATGTAACTATACATAGAAAAAGTTCAGAATGTCAATTTGCTTTACTTTTATAAAATATTTTACATTAGAAAGTAATGCACATATGATGTAATAAAATAATGCAAAAATAAGTACATGAAGTAAACATAACTGAACAAAAGAAAACAAGGAAAATTCTTTTCCTAAGGTCCTTTATCTTCTGCCTTCCTTATCCCACTCTTAATTTGTTGTCCATCCGGATGTATTTTTGTGCCTTGCTAAATCTCTCTCTCTTTCTGCCTCTCTCTCTGTGTCTATCATCTATCCATTTATATATCTACCTACTTACCTACCCATCTAGCCATCGATCACATTTTTTTCTTTTACAAAAATGAGACTTTCTATTTCCTAAGTCTCTTTTCTCTTCCAAGTGTGAAACTTAGAGCGCTTTCAGTGTTGCTAGGTAGGGATATGACTGTTTGTCTTCTGTGTAAAGCTGCACAGTAGTCCACTGTATGAACTACACTGAAATGTTAACAATTGCTATTTGTGATGAGACTATGGGTAACTTAAATTACTTTATTTGTGCCTATCCGTAGTTGGTCCACAATGACATGTATGTTTTTGTAGAGAGTACTGTATTTAAAGGACCACCTGCTGTGGGAAGGGATTATGGGTCTCCAGCACCCTTGTCTCAGAAGTTTGGGGTTTCGTGAAGGAGGTTTTCATAAACGGAGGCACTTCTGTATCTAAGTATAAATCCCTAACACAAGAGATCTCCTTGGAATGGTCTTTGGCCATAAAACCCAGATGGTGGCCTCAGCGGTGAGGGATGAGTGGCCTTTCAACTTGGGTCCCAGTGAGATATGTCGTTAGAAGCTGCTCCTGAAAGTCAGGCAGGTGAAAGGGTCAAGGAAATCTCTTGGCAGCAGTGAGGAGAGTATGAAAGCACACACACACACACACATACATGTACACACAGAGAGACATACAACACACATGCGCACACACCCACAAACACACATGTACACACATACACACAAATGCACAGGCACACACATGCACACACATACATGTACAAATACATATACACACAAAAACACACATATGAGCACACACACACACACACACACACACACCTGTCTTCCTAGACCTGCTGTAAAAGGGATGACTCAGCATTATTTACAGGCTGCTTCTGGTCTAAACTCTGCACTACTGAAGAAGAATTTGAAGAGTACCTAGGCAGCACTGAGGCCCTAAACACATTCTGCAGAACATTCCAGAGCTTTCTGACAAAGGAGGAGAAGCAGTGGAGCAGGCTTGGATCCAAGTCTGGTTCAGGCACTTAGTACTGGGTAACACTGGGCAAATCACTTAATCTCACAAAACTGAGATAATAATATTTACCTCAGAGGGCTGTGGTGTGAGTAAAGTGGGATTACAAATGCACACCCTAGATCCTCCATAATCAGAGTGATTAACAGATCACCAGTAACAAAATTTTTCCCTGCAGTGGGCCTATAATAAGCTTAGCTCAAAATTGATTTTGCCTTTCTTGCAAATATGGAGAATTTTGTATTAAGACATTTCTCCCAATCACATCTGGTTAGAAGGGAATAAAATGGAGGAGAATAATGTCAACTTAGCAGGGCTGGGTAGTGGGATCCTCTATGTAAAGGGATTAGCCCCTAGTATGTGCTCAATGAGCTTAAGGTTCCTTCTGTAGCAGTATTGGTCAAGTTGGTCAAAGTCCAAACTGTGCAAGTGGTGGGGAAGACAGCATGTTTTCTATCATCCTTCCCTCACCATAAATCCCGAAGCCTCCATTATGTGGGTGGTGGGGCCTGGGGTCTGCTCACTTTGCCTCTCTCTAGCTGCCTGCATCCTGCCCTCCTGATCCCCGTCTACTTCCTTAGGGGTCTGAGAAGACAGGTTAGGGAATCACATTAGTCTTGATAGGAATCAGGAGTTAATGAATGGTCCTCCCAAGTGACTTGCCTGTGGAGTCTAATGTGGGGATTTCAGGCAGGCTGATGGCAGAGAATTCCGGGAAAGGATGCTAACACAGGAGGCCACACAAAGGCCAGTGGTGTCTCCTAGGTTTGTTTGCCTCTGTTAGAACCACTGAGTGGGCAATTAGGAGCGCTAAGGCATCATATTAAATAGCCTCCTGCTGCTCCCTCCTCCAGTGCCTTTAACTCCCGCTCCCTTCATGCCCGTGAATCAGCTCTCACAGCCTGGCGGGATCCATTGGATGCAGACTTCATCTTCCTGGTCCCCTCCACATTCCAACTAGTGACCGCCCTTCTACTTAGAAACCCTCTTCCCTTGGCCTCTGGACGCTACTGTTTTCTGGCTTTCCTCTGCTGTTCCAACTTGGACTTCTCAAAAGGTGCCTCTCTCCATGTCCATCCCCCACATGCCGGGGTCCTCAGGGTTCATTTCTGGACCTCTTCCCTTGTCTGGAATGGGTGTGTGTGACATTCATTCTGTGCCCGCAATTACTGATGACTTCCCGATCTACCTCGGCAGCCCCTGCCTCTCATCTCCAGATGCGACACTAACTCAGGAGTCCTGGAGGCACCCAACTCATATGTGCCACACAGAACACATAATAGTGTTTCTGCCACTCGCTCCTTGCCTTGGGGGTTCACTACCCACTTGACGGTCCTGGCTGTAATTTCAGAGCACCCCTGATTCCTCTCTCTCACTGCCTGCAAAGTCCTGTCAGCTCTACTTCCTGACACTCTCACCTCCATCCCCACCCGGACCATCTGCCCTTGGCTAATACCCACTCATTCTTCAAAAGTCAGCTCTGGCTGTCACCTCCTCTGGGAAACTTGCCCTGCCTGCTTGGGAGCACCCGCTATAGGACACTATGGGCGGCTTCCCCTCCTGTCTGATAGAGAAATCTAGTCTCACTGTTACTTTCTACAGCAGGCATTTAAATAGTTTCAAGTGAAAACCCCATAAGGTCAAAATCATCCTTGAAGACAACTTAAACAGCTCATCATTGGGACAGTGGCTATTTGTTTGGTTGAACATCCAGTGGGACAGTACTTTCCATTTACGGTCTATAAGGTACAAAAAGACTAGAAACTATCCATGATCTTTTTAACTCCAGAGACTCACACTAGAGCAGAGATGCTCATATTGTGAGAGGCATGAGGAGACAGAAGACTACATTCCACTCAACCTACACTCAACTATGGTAGGGGCGTGGACAAGGGATGGGAATGGAATTGTCTGCCTTGTTTAAATACTACCATTCCTTTTCCTTTTAAATGCTAAGCATGTAATTGAATTTGCCAAAGTTACATAGGTGAATGGCAGCCTCTCTCTCTGGTAAGCTTCTCTGTCTTCTCTCCCAGTTCTTAGCACCCAGAGGGCGGGGACATCATCTAACTCCTTTCTGTAGCCCCAGAACCTAGTAGAACATCCCTTCCTAGAAGAGACACAGAGACCGTTGGCTGAACAGTTAAGTCATAAAATTTCTCCTTGGACCTCTCCAGAGATGAGGAAATCCATAGAAAAGGGAACAATCCATTCTGTCATCTGAACAAATAAAGTGGACCTACTGGTTCCAGGTCTCTATTAGCTTACCATGTCTAACTGGAATTAATGACAGGAAGTAGGGTTCCCAAAGAAGAGCTGGTTGGCAGCTAGTAATACTTCTTTGAAGCCTCTCTTGTGGTTGGACCCAACTCACTGATGGGCTCTGGATGGGTTTCAACTGCGGGTCAGCTTGCTCCTCTCTTCCCTAATCCAGGTCTAACAAGATGAGCCCCATTTAAAAAGGCAGGGCAGTTATCCTTGAAGTGAGCACAGTGACTCTTCACAGAAGGACTGATTTTAATAGCCCAGTGCAAGACCTCCTTTAAGGTACAGAATTATTCTGGCACATCAGTTAAGTGTTACACAAAACAGACGTGAGTATTCAGAATCAAAGGCGTTTTTCATTCATGTGAAAAGGGATCAGTAAGCTGCATGAAAACTGGGGTGTGTAAAAGTGTCCGGGGCCTCTGTCCACAGCAGGAAAAGCTCAGAGCAGACTGGGCACAGGGGGAGGCAATCTCAGCTGCCCATAACTCAGAGATAGAAGGCAGTGATCTTCCTGCACCGCCTCTGTTGCATGTGCGGGCTCCTGCCTCTGATCTTACGCAGTTGCCTAATTGCCAATGACTGTTTCTGTGGACACGAGGGTCTGCTAAATGTGTAAGGCCTGCATTTTTCCAGGGGAGACTTTTTCCTTTGCACATAAGCCAAAGATTCCTTCATACACAAATTCCTTCTGCAGGTCATCAGATTCTTATGCAGGGAACATTAATGCTGTGTTCAATGCAGACAGCTGAATATGGACAGCATATATAAAATCTGGTAATATGAGGCAGTGTGGATGCCGTATGGGAAGGCCAACAATGTCATATGCATGTCTTCAATTGCTTTCACACATGAGACTGTACTCCCTAACTCAGTGTTAGGTAAACACTTTAAGCTGTTTTTTTCTGAGGGTGGAGATGGCTTTACTTTCAGTCAGCCACACCCTTGGACCCAGTCTCCATTGTAACAAAAAGCAAACATTTAGAAATTATTGAATAAAAATTTAAACTTACTACTCCAACAAAGACAAAACCCTATCCTTAGCATGATGGGCTGCCCCACTTAGGTAACCAATCACATAGCTGGATTGAACTTCATCTAAAAAGAGGGAAAAATGCCATTACAGAGGAATGGCAATTAAGTTTCATAAGGAAGAAACTTCCAATTAATCATGATGATAGTGGTACTTATTGAGCATTTGTTATGTGCTCGATTGATTGAGTCAATTAACCTATGAGTAGGTACTATTACTATTATTGGAGACGGTATCTTGCTCTGTCACCCAGGCTAGAGTGCAGTGGCATTATCATAGCTCACAGCAGCCTTGAAGTCCTGGACTCAAGCGATCCTCCCACCCTCAGCCTCTTGAGTAGCTGGGACTACAAGCATACACCACCATGCGTGGCTAATTTTTAAAAAAATTTGCAGAGGAAGGGTCTTGCTATGTTGCCCCAGCTGGTCTTGAACTCCTGGGTCCAAGTGATCCTCTTACCTTGTCCTCCCAAAGTGCTGGGATTACAGGCATGAGGTACCACGCTGGGCCATAGATACTATTACCTCATTTTTACTGATAGGGAAACTGAGGCAAAATAATCTGCCCAAGATCACAGAAGCTAGTAGGTTGTGGAGGTAGGATTTGAAGGAAGCCAATCTGATTGCAGAATTTTTGTTCTTGACCACAGCATGCTCCTGCTTCGAAGCTGATGGGTTGTGGCTGTCAGAGCTTGGTGTTCAAGAGTCTGAGGTCAAATTCAGGTTTAGCACGATAGACTGGTGTGAGCGATTAGGGAGCTGCCAAGGGGATCCAGACACAAAATGGGAGCACATATATGCGTATTTGCCATTTCTGGCTCTATTTAAATGAAAAAGTCCTGTGACATCTGTACTATCAGGACTGTGCCTGTCTCACAATCTCTATAAATATTTACTCCTAGAATTTTGTAATATCTGACACTGAATACGGTAATTAGAATAACTCCCCCTGCAGGCAGAGCAGGTAATAAATCACAAACAGCCTCCTGTTTCATTGTTTGGCTGATGTTTCCATATTTCAGATCCTGACAGATTGTAGACATATTTAGGACATGCAAGACCCAGAGTAATGAAGAAGGAAACCTCTAGAGTTGTTGATGCTGAAATTTCTGCGCTGGGGGACCCAGCCCTATTGTTGTCATATTAAAATGCAAGCAGGACTTTAGCTTGCGTGGAAGAGGGCTCTCTTTAGGACTTTCAAGCCCATTTGCTCCCACAGGGCCATTCAAGGCAGAATTTTCAGCGTTGGGGTGAACTGGGAGCCCAACATTCCCTGCCACATGGCAGCCAGGCAGATGCAAGACTGAGGGATGATTGAGTAAATGATGAAAATCACCATACATCTTTGACAAAAACAAAAAATAGCTATATCTAGAACAAAAGCAGTCTGGGGGCAAATGTAAATGACAATGGCAATTATGATTGATCTTATTTTTCTAACATTACCAACAGATATAAAAGTACAGTATAGAACAGGAATGAAACTTATTTAACTTAATGACCAACATATGATTGACATCATCAGCTTGATCTAATGCCACGACAACTGGTAAATGAAGAAAAAACAAGGGTTTGCGTTCATGTTCGCATTTGTGAATACAGTCCCTCAATTATCCAGAAGCAGACTGGCTATCAGTTTCCTGAAGACAAATCGGTATAAGGACACTGCTGAGACCATTCTCAATTGCTTTGGAATTTAAAACACTTTCATACACATTGTCTACTTCAGTGGTTCTAAACTGCGGGCGATTTTTCCTGGCAGGGAATATTTGGTGATGTCTGGAGACATTTTTAATTATCATGATTAGGGGACGTTACTGGCATCTGGTGGGTAGAAGCCAGACATGTTACTGAACATCCCACAATGCACAGGACAGCCCCACCACAGAGAATTAGCCAGCCCCAAATGTGAGTAGTGCTAAGGTTGAGAAACTGGCCTAGTTTGAAGTTTACATACAAAGAAAGAAAGCTCATCCATCTCTATCATGTGTGTAGCATGGGGTAGGCCCTGTTCTAAGTGCTTCGCTTGAATTAACTCATTTATTAGTCACAGCAAACCTATGGGGTAGGTACTATTCTTACCCCCTGTGTAAGCCTGTATATGTCATTAGGTGGGGAGGTATTATATACCCACTGAACAGATGAGAAAGTTGAGACTCAGCTTATTAGTGGAAGCACCTTGGCTCCTTCTTTGTTGATAATACCACTGCCAACTCATCTTTAGGACAGCAGCCCTAAGGCTGGTCATACTCTAAAGCAAGTCTGTCCAACCAGCAAACATCACAGTCCAGGACGGCTTTGAGTACAGCCCAACACAAATTCGTAGACTTCCTCAAAACATTATGAGACTTTTTTTTTTTGCAATTTTTTTAAAGCTCATCTGATATCCTTAGAGTTAGTGTGTTTTATGTGTGGCCCAAGACAATTCTTCTTTCAATGTGGCTCAGGGAAGCCAAAGATTGGACACCACTGTAAACAGAGCTGAAAAATCCCAACACCAAACCACCCCTGTGAGCGCCAAGGAAGCTGTGCAGCACCCCAGAGCATCTCTGCCGACTTCAGGGCTTTGCTGTGGGAGAGGCGATGCTGTCAAAACCCTTCGAGGACTTGGACAGCAGAGTAATATGACCAGCTGGATAGGAGGAGAAACTGTGGCTTTCTGAGCAGTCACTCAGAAAGGCCCCCTTTGATGTGGGATATCTTTGCAGGGGTTGCAGGCAGGTGAGGCAGGGACTGGAAAGGAAGCTAGAGGGAGAAAGCAGAACCCTCAAGGTCCAGATTGCTGAGCCTCTCCCACAGATTTTCTGAGCGGGTTTGGGGAGGGGCCTGAGAACGTACATTTCTAAGTTTCCAGGTGATGCTGATGCTGCTGGTTCATTGACAAAACTTTGCAAACTACTAGCCTAGAAGCATTCCAGTTGAGTGGGGCTACCTCACCCTCCCAAAGATCTGCCATCATTACTTAGCCAGAAAAGGTATTATTATTATTCCACTTTCTTCACTTACAGCATTCCTAGGAGTCACTATTTGAAACAAAGCAAACTCACCAAACCACTACGCAAGCTATATTCAAAATGTGCCTGCAAACTTCATCCCAGGATCCAACACAAAAGATGTTGAATCCATCCTGTTTTAATTGATTCACATCATACCTTGCCTCCACTAACATGGATGATTGGGAGTTAGCCAGACTTAAAATTTATTATGCATGGAACGAGAGCTATTGCCTGAACCTGAAAAATACTTTGACCGTGGTATGAGATGTTAGACTTGTGAGTAAAAATGTGAGTGTCAGGTTGTCCGAGATTTTCTGCCATGACATCCTGATCACAACTTTGATTTATCAAAGCAAATCTCTTCACTGCTTCTGGAGCCTCTTTCTAAAACCCAAACTGGTAGCTTGGCATTGGTAATCTATATACTTTAGATTGCTACTGCTTCCCCCCTTCCCCATTTAAAACTGCTTCTTTAAAGCTTGACATTAATTTCCCCACCAATCTTGGCCCTGTGGGCTGAAGTAGTAAAAATCCAACTTTTGGTCAACAAATGAAATAAACTGTTTTCAAGACACATATGGAGTAAATATGGATGGTAAAGAGGTGCTACTTTTACAGTCACTTTTCTGACCATCCGTTTCAAAACGGAATTATTTACAGGTCTCTCTGACACTGGCTCCTCTATTACTCAGACAGCGGAGAACGGATGGGCCCAGTCACCAGCCCTAAGGTGCTCACCCTCATGTGGCTCATTACTGCAAATAAAGGTGTTGGCCAAAATGCTCCGAAGCAGCTGAAAACTATCCCATTATGTAGCACCCAATCAAGGACTTCTGTGGTTTTTTTTTTTAATCCTTTACTTGACTCTCACCACATGGAAGCATTCTGAAAACATTCTGTGGGCTTCATGAAACTATTCTGGGACTCCCGCGCAACAACAGGCCTCACTTTGATGTCAGTGCTAAATGGTTGTTCCAGGGAGCGTGCTCGCTAACTCCACCACCTTCCCTCCACCCATCATTGTTAAACAGGGAAGCTTTCCAAAATCGCTTTTGCAAAATCCTATGTTTCTGCACTTGGTTCCAGTTTCCAAACTCTCTCTTCCAGAGGAAACTCGGGGTTTGCCTTTCCTAACTCTTGCCAGGTGAAGTTGTACAGTTGAACACTGCCAGTCCTGGCAGTGCTGTTAATAAGGTGTATGATATGATTATTACTAGGTTATCATCAATGAAGACAATAACAAACATTTGTGAACCCTTGTTTTGTGCCAGGCACTGTAGTAAGCCCTTTAGGAACATTATCTCATTTAATCTTAAAAACAGCCCCAGGTGTGGGTACTATTATATTCCGTATTTTGAAGATGGGAAAACTAAAAGGACAAACACAATGTATTTGGGGTGACACATCTATTATGTGAAGAGACTGAAACGCAGGTTTAGAGCTTATATTCTTAAACTCTTAAGTCACCTAGATTTTTAAAAAAACTTATTAAATGATGTACATGCAGAAAGATGAAAAGTCCTGAATGAGTATAGCTTAATGCATTTTCATAAAATGAACACACCCATGTAATCAACACTCAGTTCAACAAAATATTACCAGCATCCTAGGAGCTCTCCTCCTCTTAGCCATTAGTCACCCACTCTGCACAGGAAACTCTTATGACTTTTCATATTATATATTAATTTTGCTTATTTTTTAGCTTTAAAGGAACAATGCAGTATATTTTTTTGGGGCTTAACTTTTTTTTTTTTGAGGTCAAGTGTCACTCTGTCACCCAGCCTGGAGTGCAGTGGCACAATCTCGGCTCACTGCAACTGCAACTTCTGCCTCCGAGGTTCAAGTGATTCTCCTGCCTCAGCCTCTCAAGTAGCTGGGATTACAAACACCCATCACCACGCCTGGCTAATTTTTGTATGTTTAATAGAGACAGGGTTTCACCATGTTAGTCAGGCTGGTCTCGACCTCCTGATATCAGGTGATCCACCTGGCTCTGGCCTCCCGAAGTATTGGGATTACAGGTGTGAGCCACTGTGCCTGGCCTGGACTTAACTTATTTTACCCTATATTATATCTGTGAGATTACCTATGATATTATATGTAGCAGCAGTTCATCTTTAATTGCTGTATAGTATTCGATTGTATCACTGTATTAGTTCCTTCTCAGATTGCTATAAAGATACTATTGGAGGGGGACAGATCCAAGATGGCCGATTAGGAGCAGCTCAGGATTGCAGCTCCCAGTAAAAGCGTGGAGGGTGAGTGGACATCGCATTTCCAGATGGATTTTTATTGCCCACAGACCAGGAGATTCCCAGGCGGAGGAGCCCCACAGGTTGCCAGCACGGCTGTTTTGGCCAGCGCGATTGTTTTGGCTGGTGCCCTGGCGTGCTGGTTCTCCGTACAAAATACACGGGTCCGGGCGTCGTTTTTGCTAGCGATTGGAGCTCCTGGGAGACAGAGTCACCCATTCAACTGATTAAAAAGGGGATTGAAACAGGGAGCCAAGCCAGGAGATTTCCAGGCAAAAAAGCGCCACGAATCTCAGCGCAGCTGTTTCAGCCAGCACAGTGGGTCACTGCACGGGAAATCACACAGATCCCGGTGCCTTTTCAACAGGCAGCTGGAACACCTGGGAGATAGAGTCGACCGTTCAACTGAAAAAAAAAAAAAAAGGGCTCTGAGACAGGGAGCCAAAAATAGCAATCGGAAATGCTCTGGACTGACAGTTTCACAGCAAGCACAGCTGAACCTGGGACGGTCCAGCTCTGTGGGGGGAGGGATGTCCACCATTACCGAGGTAGTCCACCACTACGGAGGTAGTTTGCCATTGCTGAGGCAGCCCGCCATTGCCAAGGCAGCCCGCCATTACAGAGACAATCCGTCATTACAGAGGTGGGCCGCCATTGCCGAGGCAGTTCTAACTATACCCGTATAAACAGGACCGCAGGGAAGTTCACACGGCAGCTGGGCAGAGCCCACAGAAGCTCAGCAAAGCCTCTGCAGGCAGACAGTGACTAGGCTGCCTCCTTGCTGGACAAGGCAGCCCTGAAAAAAGACAGCAGCACAACAGAAACTCATAAATAAAGCCCTAACTCCCCCAGGACAGAGAACCTGGGGGGAAAAAAAAAAGGGAGTACATGAATTCTGCTGCAGCAGACTTAAATGTACCTGCCCAGCAGCTCTGAATGAACAACAGAGCTCACAGCTCAGCACTTGAGCTCCTATAAAGGACAGACTGTCTCCTCAAGCAGCTCCCTGACCCCCATATATCCAAAGAGTCACCTCATAAAAGAGAGCTCAGACTGACATCAGGCTGGTATCCTTCTGGGACAAAGATAGCAGAAGAAGACACTGGCAGCAACCCTTACTGTTCTGCAGCTGCTGCAGGTGATCCCCCAGGCAAGCAGGGCCTGGAGTGCACCTCAGCAGTCCTACAGCAGAGGGGCCTGATTGTTAGAAGGAAAACTAAGAAACAAAAAGAAATAACTTCATCATTGACAAACTGGACGTCCACTCAGAGACCCAATCTGAAAGTCAACAACTACAAAGATGACAGGTGGATAAATCCACAAAGATGGGAAGAAACCAGTGCAAAAAGCATGAAAAAACCCGAAACCAGAACGCCTCTCCTCCTACAAGGGATCACTATCCTCACCAGCCAGGGAACAAGGCTGGATGGAGAATGAGTGTGATGAATTGACAGAATCAGGCTTCAGAAGGTGGGTAATAAGAAACTTCTGTGAGCTAAAAGAACATGTTCTAACCCAATGCAAAGAAACTAAGAACCTTCAAAAAAGATTTGATGAAATGCTAATGAGAATAAACAACTTAGAGAGGAATATAAGTGATTTGATGGAGCTGAAAAACACAACACGAGAACTTCACGAAGCATACACAAGTTTCAACAGCTACATTGACCAAGCAGAAGAAAGGGTATCAGAGGTCAAAGATCAACTCAATGAAATAAAACGAGAAGGCAAGATTAGAGAAAAAAGGGTAAAAAGGAATGAATAAAGTCTCCAAGAAATATGGGACTATGTGAAAAGACCTAATCTATGTTTGATAGGTGTACCTGAATGTGACGGAGAGAATGAATCCAAGCTGGAAAATACTTTTCAGGATATTATCCAGGAAAACTTCCCCAACCTAGCAAGGCAGGCCAATGATTCAAGTACAGAAAATACAGAGAACACCACAAAGATATTCCTCAAGAAGAGCTACCCCAAGGCACATAATCATCAGATTCACCAGGGTTGAAATGAAGAAGAAAATGCTAAGGGCAGCCAGAGAGAAAGGTCGGGCTACCCACAAAGGGAAGCCCATCAGACTCACAGCAGATCTCTCGGCAGAAACCCTATAATACAGAAGAGAGTGGGGGCCAATATTCAACATCCTTAAAGAAAACAACTTTCAATCCAGAATTTCATATCCAGCCAAACTAAGCTTCATAAGCGAAGGAAAAATAAAATCCTTTGCGAACAAGCAAGTACTCAGAGATTTCATCACCACCAGGCCTGCTTTACAAGAGCTCCTGAAAGAGGCACTAAACATAGAAAGGAACAACCAGTACCAGCCACTCCAAAAACATACCAAACGGTAAAGAGCATCAACACAACGAAGAAACTGCATGAACTAACAGGCAAAACAGCCAGCTAGCATCAAAATGGCAGGATCAAATTCACACATAACAATATTAACCCTAAATGTAAATGGGCTAAATGCCCCAATCAAAAGACACATACTGGCAAACTGAATAAAAAGTCAAAACCCAGTCGATGTGCTATTTCCAGGAAACCCATCTCACATGCAAGGATACACAAAGGCTCAAAATAAAGGGATGGAGGAAGATTTACCAAGCAAATGGAGAGCAAAAAAAGCAGGAGTTGCAATTCTCGTCTCTGATAAAATAGACTTTAAACCAACAAAGATCAAAAGAGACAAAGAAGGACATTACATAATGGCAAAAGGATCAATGCAACAAGAAGAGCTAACGATCCTAAATATATACGCACCCAATACAGAAGCACCCAGATACATAAGGCAAGTTCTTAATGACTTACAAAGAGACTTAGACTCCCTTGGATGGTGCCCACCCAGAAGAAAAAAAAAAAAAAAGAAGAGTAAAAAAAAAAGAAAAGGAGACTTAGACTCCCACACAATAATAGTGGGAGACTTTAACACCCCATTGTCAATATTAGACAGATCAACGAGACAGAAAATTAACAAGGATATCCAGGACTTGAACTCAGACCTGGACCAAGCAAACCTAATAGACATTTACAGAACTATCCACCCCAATCCACAGAATACACATTCTTCCCAGCACCACATCACACCTACTCTAAAATTGACCACATAATTGGAAGCAAATCACTCCTCAGCAAATGCAAAAGAACGGAAATTATAACAAACAGTCTCTCAGACCACAGTGCAATCAAATTAGAACTCAGAATTCAGAAACTAACTCAGAACCACACAGCCTCATGGAAACTGAACAACTGGCTCTTGAATGATGACTGGATAAATAATGAAATGAAGGCAGAAATAAAGATGTTCTTCAAAATCAACAAGAATGAAGACACAACACACTAGAATCCCTGGGACACATTTAAAGCAATGTCTAAAGGAAAATATATAGCAATAAATGCCCACATGAGAAGCAAGGAAAGATTTAAAATCGACACCCTATCATCAAAATAGAAAGAGCTAGAGGAGCAAGATCAAAAAAACTCAAAACCTAGCAGAAGACAAGAAATAACTAAGATCAGAACAGAACTGAAGGAGACAGAGACACAAAAAACCCTTCAAAAAATCAATAAATCCAGGAGCTGGTTTTTCGAAAAGATCAACAAAATAGACCACTAGCCAGATTAATAAAAAAGAAAAGAGAGAATAATCAAATAGATGCAATAAAAAATGATAAAGGGGATATCACCACTGATTCCACAGAAATACAAACCATCATCAGAGATTATTACAAACAACTCTATGCACATAAACTAGTAAACCTGGAAGAAATGAATAAATTCCTGGACACTTGCATCCTCCCAAGCCTAAACCAGGAAGAAGTCGAAACCCTGAATAGACCAATAACAAGGTCTGAAGTTGAGGCAGCAATTAAGAGCCTACCACCCAAAAAAAGCCCGGGTCCAGATGTGTTCACAGCCGAATTCTACCAGACATACAAAGAGGAGCTGGTACCATTCCTTCTGAAACTATTGCAAACAATCCAAAAGAGGGAATCCTTCCCACATCATTTTATGAGACCAACATCATCCTGATAACAAAACCCGGCAGAGACTCAGCAAGAAAAGAAAACTTCAGGCTAATATCCATGATGAACATAGATGCAAAAATCTTCAATAAAATACTGGCAAACTGATTGCAACAGCACATCAAAAAGCTTATCCACCACGATCAAGTAGGCTTCATCCCTGGGATGCAAGGCTGGTTCAACAAATGCAAGTCTATAAACGTAATTCACCACATAAACAGAACCAAAGACAAAAACCACATGATTATCTCAACTGATGCAGAGAAGGCCTTTGACAAAATTCAACAGCCCTTTATGCTAAAAACCCTCAATAAACTAGGTATTGACGGAACATATCTCAAAATAATAAAAGCTATTTACGACAAACCAACAGCCAATATCATACTGAATGGGCAAAAACTGGAAGCATTCTCTTTGAAATCTGGCACTAGACAAGGATGCCCTCTCTCAGCACTCCTATTCAATATAGTATTGGAAGTTCTAGCCAGAGCAATCAGGCAAGGAAAAGAAATAAAGGGTATTCAAATAGGAAAGGAGGAAGTCAAATTGTCTCTATTTGCAGACGACATGATTGTATATCTAGAAGACCCATCGTCTCAGCTCAAAATCTCCTGAAACTGATAAGCAAATTCAGCAAAGTCTCAGGATACAAAATCAATGTGCAAAAATCACAAGCATTCCTATACACCAATAACAGACTTAAAGAAAGCCAAATCGAGAATGAACTGCCATTCACAATTGCTACAAAGAGAACAAAATACCTAGGAATACAACTAACAAGGAATGTAGAGGACCTCTTCAAGGAGAACTACAAACCACTACTCAACGAAATAAGAGAGGACACAAACAGATGGAGAAACATTCCATGCTCATGGTTAGGAAGAATGAATATCGTGAAAATGGCCATACTGCCCAAAGTAATTTACAGATTCAATGCTATATCCATCAAGTTACCAATGACCTTCTTCACAGAACCAGAAAAAAACACCTTAAACTTCATATGGAACCAAAAGAGAGCCCGCATAGCCAAGTCAATTCTAAGCAAAAAGAACAAAGCGGGAGGCATCACACTACCAGACTTCAAACTATACTACAAGGCTACAGTAATCAAAACAGCATGATACTGGTACCAAAACAGAGATATAGATCAATGGAACAGAACAGAGGCCTCGGAGGCAACACAACACATCTACAACCATCCGATCTTTGACAAACCTGACAAAAACAAGCAATGGGGAAAGGATTCCATGTTTAATAAATGGTGTTGGGAAAACTGGCTAGCCATGTGCAGAAAGCAGAAACTGGACCCCTTCCTCACACCTTACACTAAAATTAACTCCAGATGGATTAAAGACAAACGTAACACCAAACACCGTTAACAACCCTAGAAGAAAATCTAGGCAAAATCATTCAGGACATAGGCGTAGGCAAGGACTTCATGACCAAAACATCAAAAACATTGGCAACAAAAGCCAAAATAGACAAATGGGACCTAATCAAACTCCACAGCTTCTGCACGGCAAAAGAAACAGTCATTAGAGTGAATCGGCATCCAACAGAATGGGAAAAAATTTTTGCAGTCTACCCATCTGACAAAGGGCTGATATCCAGAATCTACAAAGAACTAAAACAGATTTACAAGAAAAAAACAAACAAGCCCATTCAAAAGTGGGCGAAGGATAAACAGACACTTTACAAAAGAAGACATACGTGAGGCCAACAAACATGAAAAAATGCTCATCATCACTGGTCATTAGAGATGCAAATCAAAACTCCATTGAGATACCATCTCACGCCAGTTAGAATGGCGATCATTAAAAAATCTGGAGACAACAGATGCTGGAGAGGATATAGAGAAATAGGAACACTTTTACACTGTTGGTGGGAGTGTAAATTAGTTCAACCATTGTGGAAGACAGTGTGGCGATTCCTCAAGGACCTAAAAACAGAAATTCCATTTGACCCAGCAATCCCATTACTGGGTATATATCCAAAGGATTATAAATTTCTACTATAAGGACACACGCACATGAATGTTCACTGCAGCACTGTTTACAATAGCAAAGACTGGGAACCAACCCAAATGCCCATCGATGATAGACTGGACAGGGAAAATGTGGCACATACACACCATAGAATATTATGCAGCCATCAAAAACGATGAGTTCGTGTCCTTTGTAGGGACATGGATGAACCTGGAAACCATCATTCTCAGCAAACTGACACAAGAACAGAAAATCAAACACCGCATGTTCTCACTCATAGGTGGGTGTTGAACAATGAGAACACATGGACGCAGGGAGAGGAGCATCACACACTGGGCTCTGTCAGGGGGAAATAGGGGAGAGACAGCTGGTGGTGGGAAGTTGGGGGAGAGATAACATGGGGAGAAATGCCAGATATAGGTGATGGGGGAGGAAGGCAAATCACACTGCCATGTGTGTACCTATGCAACAATCTTGTGTGTTCTTCACATGCACCCCAAAACCTAAAATGCAATTAAAAAAATATATTACTCAAGACTGAGTAATTTACAAAGGAAAAAGGTTTAATTGACTCACAGTTCTGCGTGTCTTGGGAGGCCTCAGGAAACTTAAAATCATGGCCAAAGGGGAAGCAGGCATGTCTTACATGGGGCAGGCAAGAGAGACAGTGTGAGACTGCAAAAAAAATTACCATTTATAAAACCATCAGACCTCATGAGAATTCACTCACTATTACAAGAACAGCACGGGAGAAACCACACCCATTATCCAATCATTTCCCTCCCTCAACATGTGGGGATTACAGGTCCCTTCCTTGACACGTGGGGATTCCAATTCGAGATGAGATTTGCGTGGGGCACACAGCCAAACCATATCCATGACCATACCACAATTTATTCTGTTGTTAATAGGCAGGGGTTACTTGCAACCTGGGGCTACTATAAGTAATGCTGCTAGAAACATTTTTGTGCACACATACTGATAACACACATAAACACATTTCTGTTGGCCCACACCTAGGAATGGAACTGCTGGGTACGTGCAGCTTTAATAGATACTGCCAAGTTCTATCCGTGCTGTTATGAATTGGCAAATGTCTTGAGGGGTATAATGGACTGAACTGAGTGTCCCCAAATTCACGTTGCAGCTCTAGCCCCCAGTGTGAGCTCATTTGTAGACAGGGCATTTAAGGGGGGTAATTAAGGTTGAATGAAGTCATAAGAGGGGGGACCCTCATCCACAAGGACTGGCATCCTAAGAAGAGGAGATACCTGAGCTCGATAACACTCTCCCTTATTATGTACCAAGGAAAGGCCACGTGAGGCTGCAGCTAGGTGGCCACCAGCAGCCAGGAAAAGAGGCCCACTAGACCCACCCTGTGGACATCTTTTGTCTTGGACTTTGAGCCTCTTGAAATGTGAGAAAATACATCTCTATCGTTTAAACCCACCCTGTCACTGATATCCTATTTTATCGGCCCGAGCGGGCAAATCCAGAAGAAAAGTAGTGAAGAAGCTGAGCTCACTTCAATGCACTTCCTATTTGAGACCTTGGCCTCTCTCGTCCTGGCATCTGGGCAACTTTGTGCCCACAGTCTTGTCTCCCCAGCCCTTTGATTCTGTCAAAGCTCATGTCAGGGTCACAGCCTCTTAGTGGCTTTGGTGTGGCTTTCTAGCCTCATCCTATGCCACTTCCAGCCTGGCAAAAGCCTGGAGGAAAAAAAGTGCTTTGTAGTGAGGGTGGTCTGTAAAAAGTTACTCTATCATTACTGGAAATGGAAATCTAATTATTTATAAACAACTCTTTTAAATAAAGTTTAAATAAACGTTAAATAAAAAATAACTTTTTAAAAGTTATTTTTAAGTTTCTTGTTTTTAACTTACAAATAACTTAAAAATATAGGGACTAGTTTACCAAATCTGGCTGCCTTTTTTTTTTTTTTTTTTTCCTAGAGATGGTCTCAAACTCCTAGGCTCAAGCGATCCTCCTGCCTCAGCCTCCTGAGTGGCTGGAATTACAGGTGCCTGCTACCATGCCTGGTGACTGGCTGCTTTTCATTAAAGTATTTCTCAGAGTCAAATAGCTATTCAAATTGTTCTTTTTGCTAATTTTTGAGATATCAATATGATAGAATTTTTTCCTTTAAGGATGTCTCAGTTTGAAAACCCATACTTTCTAGATCTTGTAAACTTAGAGAACTTAGAATTTCCTAGACACTTAAAAAGGTGACTCCCCTCAAAATGATTAGACTGGCTTGGAATGGTTTCCTAAGAAGGATGTTTATTTATAAGAGATACAACCATTCAAGGGCATCTGAATTTTTAAAAAACGACCACTTTTGGTGACTAAAAAACATAATCACAGACAAAACCAGAACAAAGCTGTGTATGTGAGAATGCCTGGTCCCGAGGCCCTTGCTGTCCCCCTTGTTAGCAGTGAGGCTCTGGGGAGTCACGTAGGTACATAGCGCATCTGTTTCTTCATGTTATAAAGGGCATAATCACGCTTGTGAAGTGTTTCCAAATCTCCAGAGCACTGTTGGCTGCTTTGCCCTCGGCATTCCCTCAGCACTGCCGAGGTTAATCCTCAGCACTGACTGCAGAGCGGTGCTCCGTGACCAGACCACACATCTTGGCCTCCTCCACTGGACTATGACCTCAGTCAGGCAGAGGTCCTGTCCTGTTCTTTATCCTTAGTCCAGCGTCTTGTACGTGGCAGGTACTGAATGACAAACAATGAGTCCTCGTGCCAGCACTGAGCACACTGCCAGACTCTTCCAGCCTGACTCTCTGAGTGTTCGCTGAAATGGTATGCCACACACTGCAGGGCAACTGCATCTTTGATAGATTTGGGAAGTGGATTTGCTATATGATGTGAGATAAACAGGATCACCCTAGAAAACTCCTTAAACAGCCCACAAAGTACAGTACGATCATATCATCAATCCAGTACAGCAATCCTTATGCACCATCAATTTTTAGAACTATAAGCTAGGTTAAGAAAAGAAACTGGCATAGCAAAGATCTGGGCATTCAAACTTCTTTTTGAAATACCTATTGAAATACATACTGAGGCCAGGCGCAGTGGCTCACACGTAGAATCCCCGCACTTTGGGAGGCCGAGGCAGGCGGACACTTGAGCCCAGGAGTCCAAGACCAGCCTGAGCAACACATGACACTCTGTCTCTACCAAAAATACAAAAATTAGCTGGGTGTGGTGGCATATGCCTGTAGTCCCAAGGACTCAGGAGGCTGAGGTGGGAGGATAGCCTGAGCCCCGAAGGTTGAGGTTGCTGTGAGCCATCATCTTGCAGCCTGGGTGAGAGTGAGACCCTGTTTCAAAAGAAAAAAGAATACCTAATGAGTCGCTGCCATGAAGGCTGAGGAAGGCCTGCTCACCTGCAGTGTCCTTCATTCTGCTTTCACTGTGATACCTCTATGATTGTTACACCTACCTATATTAGAGATTTTTTATTGGGAAGAAAAAGAAGCGAGGTTGAGTTCTCAAGTCAATGACTAGTCTGGGTCCCTGGAACATCCTCTTTTTTGAAACCCAGTACACACTGGCTTGGGATGCTTAAAGGCTTTGAAAAAGTCCAGTGGAATGTTTAACTTGACTACCCTCAATTTCTCAACCTTAGCTTGACACAAGAGCTTGATTCTTGTTGGCATATAATACCTATTAATATTCTGTGGAACATCTTCAGTGTGACATGCTGGGAATGAAGCCTTAGGCCATTACTCAAAGTGTTTCTGACTCTGATTTTACGAACAATCGTTAACACACGTTTATCTGGCTTTAGGGCAGCAGTTGAGAACAAACTAGAAATGAGTAAGGAAGCCTGTCAGATTAAAAAGAAAATGGACAGCTAGCATGCTGGCAGGCATGGAACGGGACAGAGCATGACAAAGCAGCCACAGAGGTAGATTCAGATATTTAATGAATATTATTGCATGGTATGATCATGGAGGTTCCAAATAATAACAATTGAGTCCATACGATGACATTCTTTCTTGACAAGGTAAGAACAAATTTACTGTTTTTCACCAAGACTAAAATTACAAAGTCTGGGTGTGTAAAGGCAAGATTTAATTGTTGGGAAAATGTATCAGAACCAGCCACCTCAACAAAAGCCAGGCTGACCAAATCAAACGGATTCTTTACATCCTCCAAGTTTCAGGAGAATCTTGAATATTGTTAGCCAGAAGATGTGGTAAATTTGACTCCAAACATTCTCTTGAAGGAGTAAGGTCTTCTAATGAGTAAATGTCAAGATATTGGCACACAAGTATTAGTTTATTCATCCTTTAGGTCACATCCATCTGTGAATCAAGCAGCCTGGCAGTCCGCGTGGTCAAAGTTGTTTAGCCAGTCTTATAGTATACAAAAAGTCTCTCCATTTTCTTTTTTGTTTTAGAGAGAGAATATGCAAAGGAATTATTCACAGGAGGAGAAGTAGTCCTCAATCCCTTCTGCTTTCCATTGTATTAGATGTATCGCTTGTTGTCTTTAATAATCATTTTTTCCATCCTCATTCATTGTACTTGGACAGTTTTAACCTGGGGATAATATTCATAGACTGTAGTTCCTGGAAGAGCAGCTTGCAGGCATACGGAATACGGAGGGAAGACACTTGGCGGGATGACTTGCAGAAATGGCACCTGAAACCCAAGTCAGCACATGTTACACAGACGGCAACTTGGAAACAAAGGCCTCCAGGCAGGAAATGAGAATGGGCTCTGTAAAGTTCTATTATCATTCTATCAAATTATCTTTCTATTCCTAAGTGTTCAGTTGCACTCTCAAATAAGTACATGTGTGCCCAGAAAATAAAAAGAAACATCCAAGGAAGCAAAAGAAAAAATGAAACAAAAACCCCACTCCCTCCAGTGTTTAAAGCATACAACTTTTGTCAGTTGTTACTACACATCTAGACCTTTCTCCTTAAAATGTAAAACATCTGCCTATATACTTGTTTTGAAAGAGCCCCAGAAATCTGAACTATTGAAATATTTACTCAGACTTAAATTTTTTCATTGCTTAAAGAGTTTTAAACCAATTCAATCAATCTTTATGTATTTGATAAGAATCTACTGTACTAGCAGTGTATTATTCTAGGCAAGATGCCCAACAATTATAATTTGGTTTCTGTCATTGAGATATACAAAGTCTGATGGAAAAGACAAAACTTTTGAATAGGACAGCGGTGTTCAATCAAATGGAAATTTTTCTAGTGCTCTTCAGGCCTGGTTATTTCTATGAGTGTTGGGAGGTACTATACCGACAACATGTTGTTCCTTGTGCAACACTAAGAAATGTGTGTATGTGCAGCATGTGCAAATATATTCCCACTTAACCCTAACAACAACAGCCCATGTTCCTAACCAATTTGCCTGCTATTCCAATTAGGACTTTATTTTCTCTTCCTTCCAGAACTGCTGGTAAACTGAACTTAGTTCTTAATCAATGGCTACAACTGTAGAAGGGTACATGGGGGAGAAAGTGAATTACTCTTTCAGGTTTCAGACCAAAATAGGACCTTACTCTACTCATCAAAGGTCTGCAGCAACTAGGACAGTAGGTATCCAGTACAAATCCTGACACTTAACAGATAGAAAACTAGATCCTCACAATTAATGAGGAGGAAAATTGTGGGGGAGAAACCCCACAAGTGCCATGGCAACGGTCTGAAGCCTCAGCCTGTTCCCATATAAACACTGTTTAGAAAAGAATTAGAAATGTAGGCACATAGTTATTCCTTTATATAATCATATATAATCTTATAGTAACTCACTCATAATCATAAAGATATACACTCAATATAATCTTTAATTTTACTAATGACTATTGGGTTATGAAGCATGGAACTCAGGTGACATTGTGAACAAAGTGATCCTAAGGCAAGATGCTCTAAGCCCTCTGTCACGCCCACATAAGGGCTGCTGGAGGGCACCACGGCTGTGTGGTAGCGCCAGCGCTGTGAAAGCGCCCACTGTTTAGCCAGCTAGGGAAGGAGATGTCCAAAATGGCCAAGACATCTCCTTCCTGGGGAAGTTAGGAGCAAACTCCGTTTCTCCAAGCTGTTGTGGCAAGGCCTGATGGCTGTCAGGGAAGCCCGCAGACATCCAGGGGCTTAACTGTCTCTATGTGACGCTGGGCTTCAGTGGTCACGTTCCATG
Organism: Ateles fusciceps; assembly: GCA_036589455.1. NCBI lineage: Eukaryota > Metazoa > Chordata > Mammalia > Primates > Atelidae > Ateles > Ateles fusciceps. The sequence continues at coordinate 7,606,742 of JAZHEH010002159.1, forward strand.
TCTACTCTCATGCCCTGCTTCTGCACCTGGTTTCTCTTTTCTCAGAAGATAAGAATTAATGTCCTTGACATTTCTGACAAATATGGGAAGAGTGCTGACGCATTAGGTTTTCTCCTCGCCTTGGCTACTTGAAAGTATTGGGACCCCTATCTTCAAGACACATGATTTATCTGACCCTATCACCAACCACCATTACCTCACCCTACCTTCCCTGACCCCTGCTCTGTACTCAATAAAAGTCAGAGTGTCCAGGCACTCGGTGCCACTGCAGGTCTCCACGCTTTGGTTGGCAGTGGACCCTGAGCCCAAACTCTCTTTTTCTCTCTCTCTCTGTCTGTGTCTTTTATTTCTACAGTTTCTCGTCTCTGCACCAACAGGGAGGGGCTCACAGAACCCTATTGGGCTGGATCCTATAGAAAATGAGTGCAAGAAGAATAGCAACTGAGGCTTGGAAGATCTGGTGATGACCAGGAATTGGAGGGGGGATTACTTAGTGAACAAAGGATTGGCCATTCTGGAGGGCAGCAAGACAGTGTGTGTAAAAAATGTAAATGTACATATTCTTTGATTCTGTAATCCCAAAAGTGGTAAAGGTATGTGCACAGGAATGTTGACAGCCACCCTATTTATAACAGCATAAGGCGAGACTATGCAAATGTCCACTGGGACATTTACATAGAAGAAGACTGTGATACCATTAGAACAGATGTTGTGGACTCACGTTTACTGAAATGTCCAGGGCAAACTGTGAAGTGAAAAAAAGCAGTTTGTTAATCAGCATGGTCCCAAGGGGGCCCTCAAATAGGTTTTGCAAGTGTATGGAGTCCCCAAAATCATATGTAAATTTTTAAATTTTTGGTGTGTATATTTGTGTTTTTCTGCTCTTATCAGAATCTTGAAAGAGTCACCAAAATGTTAATAGTGGTCATCTCCGGGTGGTGGGAATTAATGTGACTCGCTTTATATTTGTGGTAACTTTTGAATGATTTACAATGAGCAGGGATCATTTCTGCAATCAGTAAAATAAAGCTTGTATTATTTTAGAAAAGAAAAGCAAGCACTGAGGCTGAGAATGTGCAAGTGATGGTGGTAACCATGCAGACAGAGTTTCCTGAGGAGGAGAATGGAAGACAAACCCTCACAGATGCACAACTGATGCCATGATAAGGGGACACCGGGTACTTCAACACTGCAAATATAAACTTGGTGAGTTACTTTTTCTTAAAAGATTATCTAAAGACCTCTTTAATGCATTTGAGTTTTAAAATTATGTTTTTAATCTGCTTGGGTTGATCTAATTTATCTGGAAATCATGTTCATGCTTTCATTAAATTGGGGAAATGGATTTAGCGGGGGTAACTTCTCGCTTATTCTCCTGACTAGTACATACTCAATGACGCCAATCCAACCTAATCTATATTAAATTTCCATACGTACGGATTCATATTCCAGAAAGCCTTTTAATCTTCTCTATTATTAAATATTTCTCCATCATTTAAAATGTTCCTCTGTGTGTGTGTATAAAACCATACCTTATCTTGTATCTGAACAATTTGCAAAGGTAGACCCTTGACCTGAACAACAATAAAATGAACTGATTTTTTTAGGGCAAAGGTAGCAAAAAGGGGAGGTTGTGGCTTCACACGAGAAATGACTGTCCAGTGAAACATCCTCTATGAGCTAATTATCTTAATAGGGATTTTCTTTTTTCTGAAGTCTTCCTTCTGGACCTCTCTTTTGTGACTTATGCCCTTAGTGTCTTCTGTAGAACAACAGTCGTGCTGTAAACATCCCCATAGCAATGCCTCACTAATGTGCAAATCCCTGACAAAAGGCCAGTTTCAAGGTTCCGAACTGCTCTAATTACCCAGCCTCCATTGTGCCGCTCATTAAAGAGCGACTTCCTCCGACGACGCCCATGCTCCCTCCCACTCAACCCAGCACACATGATCAGGTAATGATGGGAAAAATGACAGCATCATTATGCTCCTCGGCCAGAAAGCAGCACCCGAGGCGGCGGCTAGACTGCTAGAATGGATTAGGATTTTTTTCTGTTGGCAACAAGGGTATAAGTAGGTCACTCAAAATCAGACATACGGTATATACTGAGGTCTGCTTAATTACTGTAAAGACCCTCAAACTGTATAACCTGATTTATCCTCTTTCAAAGGATTTCAAATACAATACACACTGAACACATACGCTTCAAAATCAGATACTGCCATCAGATGATCTCTAAATGAGACAGAAATGATGCAGGAAAGAAGATACAAATTTAGCAGAATAATGGTGAGGGATCAATCACTGCTTAGAGGTCTTCTTGCTTACATTACCTTCCCTGAGCAACCAGTGGTGGAGAGGGAAGAGTTTTCAAAGTGCGTAAATGAATCAGGTTGACTGTTTTCTTTTTTCTTTGGAGGTGGGGAGAGGGAGGACGAATGCAAGGGGAGGAAGAGAAAAGGAAACTTTTTGAAGCTCCATGACCTCTATTTTTAATGACATGATTCTTCTGTACCATCCTTTCAAAGTAAATTATTTAAAAATCCTTGTGTCAAATTCGAAGATTTAAGCATAGTGGAACTAGGATACAGGCATCTTCCTATTACATGATTTCTTTTCTTTTTGGTTGCACAGCCCAGACTATAAAAAGCAAGCTCAATATGCATTTCAAAAGACAAATAGACATCTCAGGACGGAAGCAAACCCCCATCTCATTCCTATAAGAAAGAGCTAGGCTTATTCTTGGAATCGTGTCATCCGTTGTCTGCAACCTTATGAAAGATGAACTGCAAATGGCCACCTCTTCTGTTAGTTTTTAAAATGAAATGATTTGTTCACAGACAAGAGTCTTCTACACCAAAATCATGAAATAACTGGCTAAAAGGTTTTGACATTTATCTGGCAAGGTATACACTGTGTTTTAAGAAGCCCACTTGTTCAACTTGTGATTGGCTTTTTTCAACTTAGCAATTAGTAGTTCAGAATGGCAAGAAGTTGAGACTCTGTCTGGAAGGAGACTTTACAGTGGGGACTCAATGGGGAAAAGGTGGCCCACATATTCCTCAAACCCCAGCAATGAATGCTATTTGGGCCTAACTATGATGGCCCCTCCCTAGAGAAAAGGCACTCTGGGGAGGGCAGGTGAGGGCAATGGGGGCATTGAGGCTGTTTGGCAGCTCTGTACCTTCTGCCTTAGATCTTGTCGGACCTTGCCTCTGATTGAAAAGTAGAGAACTCACTTTTAGCTGGGCATGGTGGCTCATGCCTGTAATCCCAGCACTTTGAGAGGGATCACTTGAGCCCAGGAGTTTGAGACAAGCCTGGGCAACATGGTGAAACCCTGTCTCTATAAAACATACAAAAGTTAGCCAGGCATGGAGGTGTGAGCCTGTAGTCTCAGCTACTCGGGGGACTGAGGTGGAAGAATCACTTGAGCCTGGGAGGTTGAGGCTGCAGTGAGCCGAGATCGCACTACTGCACTCCAGCCTGGGCAACAGAGTGAGACCCTGTCTCCAAACCAAAAAAAATAAAATGCAGAGTATCATTCATCCAGTGCTTTTTGATGAAGCATATACCAGGTCCCAGGCTGGAGAAATGAGGGTAAACATGACAGAACGCAATGAGAATGAACTGGAAGATAAGTTCCTTGGGAGCAGCCATCACCTGTCTCGTTCACTGCTGCATTTCTGGGGCCTAGAACAGTGTGTGGCACTTAGCAGACACCTGCTGAATAAATTACTGAGACAGACCCAGCTTCTGCCCTGACAGAATCTACAGTACAAGTGTGAAGCAGCTTGCCATGGCAGAGAGAGTATAGACAAGAGGGAAGGGTACCATATCTTGGTCTTGGCTCTGTCACCAATTTGCTATGAGAGCTGGGGAGGCATCCCTGGCTCTTTGGGTCTGAAGTTGCAAATGAAAGCATTTGACATAATCTTCTTTAAAGAGTTTCTTTAACACACTGTTATTCTAACATCAAACAATACATCTGCTAGGACTTTCACAGGCAAACAGTGTTGTAACAAGTACCTGAAATAATACTTAAAAGAAGATAAAGTTTGTACTCCTTGGGAGCTTAGTCTCTGGTTGTGTAGGAAGTAGATCATTATACAGACTAATGATACATGCGCATAGAGTATCCCCAATGACAGGAATACACACACGAGGAAGGGTATGTTAGTGATCACAGACAGAGACTAGAGAACATGCCGGTAGGATCCAGGGTCAATTCCTGAGCTGAGCTGTGATTTAAGAGGCAAGGAGTGTGGTATGAGAGACATATGGTATTCACTTACCAGCCAGAATACCCAAGAAGTCCACACTTCCCACAGACATCAACCTCAAAGGCATCACTTGAAATCATTAGTCTCTCTAGCAAAAGCATACTGGCTCCATAACCGATTAAACAGTCACGTTCCATTTCCCCCGAGACGCAAGCCACCATCACGAGACCGTCCTTCAGTGGGTTGCCTTTGAAACAAGTTATTAGACAAATGTGTTATTATTCTGTTAAACAAACAATGAGATAGCATCACATCCTGGCAGAGAGCAGGAGGCTTTGGAGCAGGGCTCACCTGGATCCAAATCACTAACTGGACAGTGACTTTGAACCTGCTGCTCAGCCTCGTTGTAAAAGTGTGTAAGCATACCTATCCCAAAGAGCCTCAACTGAGAAAAGATGTGTTATTGACGGTTGTTATGGTTAAATGAGATTTATATATAATTACATAGTATCATATGATGTAATAACATGTTAATATATAATCAGAGAAAACACCAGTGCTAGCATTACTATTACCATCACTATCATTATTATCAGGATAGCAGAGTTTTCAAATCAGGGAACAAGTTCTTTGAGTATTTTCAAAGATATCTCAGTATTCTATTATTTAAAAGCAGAAAAACTAAGCAGAACAGACTGTGGGAGAAACCTGGATCCTCCAGTAGTTTCAGCCAGAGCTGTTAGCCTCTTGAGGGGATTCCCTGTGGTTTATGTATATGCTGGGCTTGAGAATACTTTAAAAGGCTCAGAATCCAGGACCCAGAGATGTAGGTAAAATTAGGGGGTTCTGAACAATTTAGGCAACGCTATGTAGGTATGGATCACACAAATTATCTGGCGGGTGGGGAAGCAAGCTCCCTGGCAGGCTTCTTAAAGGTAATCTTTGAGCAGGGGTGACCATGCACGCCTTGTTTGCTGTATTCCATGGCATCTTTTAATCTTTGTTGTTGCTGCTAGTCTCCCCCAAGAATTAAGAAGGTGAACACAGGGTATGCCAACACATACTGAAATTTTAAGATTTTTTAAAATTGTTGTGGTTGAAAGTTTCAATGTGAAATCAAAGAAGTTATAGATTACTTGTTGAAGGGAAATCTACACATGAAGAACTTACAAACAGGTCTAAATAAACACATTGTAGTGGAAACTTCATAACTGAGCACATCTATACATTTTTACCTGTAGTAGAAATATGCATGGGTAGTTGCTCCCTGCACCTGAGGTCACTGAACAAGGTAAAGGTAGGCAGACCATATGTAGACAGAATCCAATACTTGGATTCTAGCCAACTGAGATAACTGACTACATACGAATGCATTTGAGGCAGTCTTCATATGGCAGACACAAAAGTAATACCAAAGTAATAACTTTTTCTACACAACAAAGCAAAATATAGGAAATAACTGCTTTGACATTTATGTTACTCTGAAATAGTTTTTGGATGTTGTAACTGAAATGGAAGTTTAGAGGAGACAGCATTTAGGGGAGAAACACATCTGACCCAATTAGGGTCTCACTGCTGAGGTGATTATTATCTTAGAATCTCCTCTCTTCCCTCTTTGCAGTTTTAAGCACACATATGTCTATCATTTCAGCAGACATGTGCATGTGCTCAGTTTGAAATGGTCAAGGAATTGAGTCATCTACATCTCTCCCTTGGCTTAAAAAAAAAAAACCCAAGCATGAACTGCTTCATCCTTGCCCCCTCTCCTCATTGTTACATCCAGGCAGTGCTCAGTGAAAGTGGGGGAGGGAACCGGATGCTTGCTGTGTATTACTCGTGAATAGGTACTGTACACATTCTGTATTCACACTCTTGACATTCACCAGCACCTGTGAAGTAGGTACTGTTGTCTCCATTTTAAATTTGAGAAACGCTGAAGCTGAGTGTTTCATCAAGCTGTGGTCATCAGTGATCTGTCCAAGGCTTGTGACAGTATGAACAGGTGGAGATGAGATCACTGCCTTGTCCATCTGACTCCAAGGCCTCGGTTCCCTCCCCCTAGCCCAGGGTTCCTCAACCTCGGCACAACTGACATACTGAGCTGAGTAACTCTTTGTTGTAGGGAGTTGTCCCTGCAGCATCCCTGGCCTCTACCTACTAGATGCCAGTAGCTACTTCCCCAAGCCCAAGTTGGGACATCTGAAAATGTTTCCAGATGTTTGATGTCCCTGGGAGGCAAAATCATCCCTGGCTAAGAACCACTGCCCTAGACTATGCATCTCCAACTGGAAAGTAGCACTAAGATCATGTGAAACTTAGTAGCTCTAATTCTCTTTCCCAACAAATTTATCCATTCATTCACACACAGACATTGTGCTTGAAATTGAGGGTACACTTGTGAATGGGGCACACATGGCCTCTAATCTTCTCAAGCTTATTCAAATAAGTATGCAAGTGGCGATGCCTTGTGCTCCAATAACATTAGTTTTAAAAAACTACAATTGTGGTTTATGCTACCAAATAACGTATGAATGTGTCTTCTGTGTACACATGAGTACATGCAGGCCTATCAATGTGTGTGTGGGTATTTATGTACACAACTTCTTATATGAACCTTGATGAATAGGACCATATTTGCAGACATTTACACAGTAAATTGTTGTGCTAGGAGTTCATTGGCAAGACCTATGGTGGGTTTGCTCTTGTGCTTGTGAAATAATTTTTTAATTGGCTGCTACTTTTTCATGCTAATCATACATATATGATTCTCTTAATGCTAAACTTGTCAAATTTTGACATTTCAAGAAAACAGAAACTTTGTTGAGTTTGCTTTTTGCCATATCTGGAAAATACAAGGTAGACTTGAATGCATCATCAATTCTTTTTGTAAGTACTTTTCTCTTACCTGGTAAGGACAGCTCGTGGGCCGCGGGCCCGGGCGTGCATTTTATCCAGTACCATGTGTTTCAGCTTCTGATAGTACACGGGGCCGAAATAGATGTATGCCTCTAAGGGCTCTCTGAAAGAAAGATCAAGTGTTGTGGGTTAAGAAACTAAGTCTCGCCTAGCAAGAGACAGCCTTTGGACCCATCACTGGCAGGTTCTTACTCATTTATGACTGATTGGCTAGGAATGATTTTCAGTCTGTAGTGAATGAAAAGACTAGTTCTGAAAATATGAAAAGTATGATAGCTATATTCAAAGATAAATGGTTTTACAAAGAAATAGACATTTAAACAGGGTGGGAAACAGTGTGTATGGGATGATCCCTCCTTCAGGGTGACCTCCCTGGTCAGGCCGTCATCCTTTCTTGTCTGGGCTACCACAGATAAGCTTCTAATTCATCTCCCTGCTTCCACTCTCATCCCTCAACAATCTATTCTTTGTGTAACAAGCCAGGGGGACTCCTTCTAAAACGTAAATCACAACAGGTCATTCTTCTGCTCTGAACTCACCAATGGCTTCCCATCATACTCGGAATCTGTATTGCTAAAATTCTGTATTATGACCATATGGTGAGACATAATCCAGTTCCTGCATACCTCACTGTTTCCTATTCCCATGTCCCTACACTCACTTGACTCCAGCACAACCGGCCTCTTCTTTACTCCTCACATGTAGCAAGCTTGTTCCTCTCTTGGGGCCTCTGACTTACCATTTCCTTTGCCTGAAACACTCTCCCACCAGGTGCCCAGATGGCTCTGTCAAACATCTCACCTGCACAGAGAGACTTTCCCTGAACACTGCATCTAAAGAAGTTCTCCTCCCATCTGGCACTGCCACTCCGGCACTGTCTCAAACTGACCCTTTGGCGCACTTGCCCCTTTTGATACCGTAGTGTATATTTACTGTCTCTCTAATTATAGTCTGTCTTCTCCACAAGAAGGAACTCTGCAAGGATAAGCACTTTGTCTCCTTTGTCACTGTGGCTCCAGCACCTGTGACCCTGCCTCACACACAAGTGGTGCTCAATAAATGTCTATTACATAACTGATTTAATAAATCTTCAGAAAAACTGTAATAAGAGTTTAAAAAGAAAGTGAATATGTATGTACTTTGACAGAAGAAACCTTTTTCTCATTAGTCTGGAGCAAGAACAACCAGAGCACTGATGCCTTAAAAAATTTTTTTTAACTGCCTCAAACTTTCTTCTTCAAAGGGAAGGAAGCATCTACCATGTGCTACTTAATCCATACAATGATCTGGGGAGGAAGAACTGTCACCCCCTGTTTTGCAGATGAAGACATGGACACAGAGAGCCCGAAAGGTCAGATAAGAGCTGGTGAGTGGTACAGTGGGGGTTCAAATCCAGGGCTCTCCCTGCAACACTGGTCAGATTTGAAACAAGTAAATTCTGGGCTATGGCATGATGGAAGAGTAGAAAAGGCAAAGGAAACAACAAACACAGCAGAGAGGCAAAGAAAAAGCTTGGCTCCTGCTTGCTCGGTGTCGCTGATCACACTCTCAGCAACGTGAGCCAAGGCTTTTTCGGTCACCAGGCCATTCTGCTGACTTCAGCACAATCCCGTTCTTGGAAGACACAGAGTGGGGTAGAAGGCACAATGAAGAGGGTATCAAGAGACCCTGTCCTTGTCTCAGTTTTGTCACATAGTAAAGTAATTATACAACCTCTCTAGCTGAGTGTTCTTAGTTGTATAAGAAGGTGGTCAGGACAAGATTCTCTCCAGCTCTAACAGTGAATGATTCTATTCCTCAATGGTAGGGTTGCTCATGGTAGAATTTATGAAACTCTGTTACCCAATGCTATTCCATCAACCACAGAGTAAAGCCATATGCAATTTTTCCTCCTACCTATGTTCAAGAATGAACAAATGGTGAAAGCTGATGGGTGATAATATGTTTGCACGCCCTCGGGAATTTTCAACTAAACAGTACTTCTCAAATTTTGCCACTGAAATAAATGGCAAAGAAAATAAATGGCTGGGGTCAAGGGAACACGGGAAGACAGTGTGGACTCGGATAGAGACTAACCATTATCTATGGCAAGCAGGATATAACCCATCCAATTCTTTCAGTACAAATTATGTTCATGAGGCCCACCAAATTGATACTATGGTTTTGCACTTTCTGGTCGACATCTGGCCAAAAATGTGCCTTATTTCTGGGTGGAGAAGTGAAGAGAAGGTTAAATTTAGCAATGACAACTGTGTTTTCTGAGATGGGCACAATTATTTTGTTGAACCATTTCTGAAATGGTCCATTAGTCTTTTCCTGTAATGTGATTTTTCTACAGCATCTCAAGTATGATACACCTAAGAAATCCATATTATTACAGTCTTAATAGGCAATTTTTAAAAGCACTCCACATTTTTAAGAGATACGGGTTTTAATCTTTTCAATCACATCTGGAGAGTCTATTTGCAGCACTAAAATCAAGCTCTGTTCTCACACATGCTTCCATGCTGAGTTTCACTAGTGTTCAAGTGGTTTAAAACCTCAGGGCGCAGTGATTCATGCCTGTAATCCCAGCACTTTGGGAGGCCAAGGTGGGTGGATCATCTGAGGTCAGGAGTTCAAGACCATCCTGGCCAACATGGTGAAACCTCGTCTCTACAAAAAATACAAAAAATTAGCTGGGCGTGGTGGCACGTACCTGTAGTCCTAACTACTCAGGAGGCTGAGACAGGAGAACTGCTGGAACCCCCCGGGAAATGGAGGTTGCAGTGAGTTGAGATAGTGCTATTGCACTCCAGTCTGGGCAACAAAAGCGAAGCTCCATCTCAAAAAAATAAACAAAACCCAGAGCAACACTGTAAACACTAGGTCCTGGAGTTTTACCTGGCATAAAATACGTGAGTCTTAATTTAAGCAACTAATTTGATCCTTTAAAAACCACAGTGATTCCAGCTTCAGAACCCTGTCATTCACGATCGTTGCTTGTGAACAGGGGATCTGTTTCTCACAGGTTAACACAAGCTCCCAAGCCTGGTCGCCTGACTCTTCTACCCCCTCCACCGTCACCTCAGGACACCGGCACTACCTCTTCACTGCACCGCAGCCAGGCTGGCCTCTTCCTGTTCCCTGAACTTACCAAGCTCTTTCCCTGGCAAGGTGTTAAACATGACTTTTCCTTTCCATTAAACACTGTTCGAAGTCCCTATCCTTCTCACCCTTCATCTCTCAGCTGAAATATCATATCCACTTCCTCACAGGGGCCTTCTCACCCACTCTGTCTTCATTTTGCTGAGAGCTTTTTGTACTTGTATTTATTTGTCTGCATTCCTTTTTTCAAAAAATGTTTACGGAGTGCCTGCTGTGTGTTAGGCCCTGCGCTATGCCCTGGAAATAGAACAGTAAACAAAACGGACCAGCCCTGCTCTCACAGAGGTTATGTTCTAGTTGGGGAGACAGGTGATAGTATTATTATGCAGTACATTTGAAAATGGTGAGTGCTACAGAGAAAAATAATGCGGGAAATGGGCAGTATGGGGTTCTAGTTTTAAATTAGATGGTCACAGTAGGCCCTATGAGAAGTAACCTTTTGTCTGTTATTGTTTAACGTCTAGGCACACACCTAAATGGTCAGCTCCATAGGGCTGGGACCATGTCTACAACATTTATTGGTATATACCCAGTGCTTAGCACATATTAGGTAGGTGCTTAGCACATCTTTAGCGAACACATGCACAAATGTTAGGCCTCGGTCTATCTGTCAAAGCGTTAATTATTCTGACACTCATCACATCAATGCAGGGAAAGTTCAACTGTTAGAGAAAAACTTGGCATTATATGTAATTGATGTGTTCCTTAAAAGTAGGTATAGGGTAGAAATCATATATTGGAAAATTAAATATTTTCTATTTTCTTTCTTTTGAGATGAGGTCTCACTATATTGCCCAAGCTAGTCTCAAACTCCTGGGTGATCCACTTGCATTGGCCTCCCAAAAATCTTTTCTACTTTCTAAATTATAATCTTACCAGTATGGACAGCACTCCTTAATTGTTAGTTTTCTAAATTTAGATTTTCATGTATTCAGTTTCTTGAAAAATTTGAGCTTAAGGCATATAGGCCTTAACGCTTACACCTTAAGGGAGGGGGTGTCCCATCTTTTGACATCCCTGGGACATACTGGAAGAAGAAGCGCTGTCTTGGGCCACACGTAAAATACACTAACACTAACAATAGCTGATAAGCTAAAAAAAAGAAAAAAAAAGAAAGAAAAAAAATCACACAAAAAATCTTATAATTTATTAAAAAAAGTTTACAAATTTGTGTCGGGCCGCATTCAAAGCCATCCTAGAAGGGCTGTACAAGCTTGCCTGAAGGTATACTTAATAGAGTATACCTTAAGGCCTATCCTAGTAAAACCATTCTTTTTCTTTAAAATGGCTCAATCACATGCTTACCCTGTGATGCCAGATGTAACATAGTCTTTCCCCAAGTAGTTATAACCATGGCGAACGAGGTCTTCACACACATCCTTCACTTTACTGCCTCCAAACGCAGTGCCGTAGTGGAATCTGCCGTCCAGCACACCGGCCTTGCCAGCCAGCAGCTCAATGAGCTTCCCCACCTGTGGGATGTGAACAAATTAAGTGAGCACCTCCCTGTGGTACAAGCACTCTCTCTGCTTAATCATCTCCTGCTTATTTCCCCAAAAGGATATGAAATGACCACTATTAATAACAGTGATAAATTAATAGCAGCAGTATTTAAGCTTGACATGTGTGATCTAATTTTACAACTCTCAATACCCCCATGAGATAGGTTCTATATTTCTTCTTTTTACAGATGAAGAAACTGAAGTACAAGGAGGATAAGCAACTTGTCCAGGGCCACACAGCTGGTAAGAGGTGAAGCCAGGATAACCAAAAATAATTCCTGAAGGGGGGATCCATTTAGGTTCAATACAAGGAGTTCTCTTTTGCTAAGGGGCAAATTCATCACTCAGAAGGCTCTACTCTCAAAAGGAAGTATAGACATGCTCCTCATTCTTTCTGTAGAGGAGAGTAGCCCAGAATCATCAGGGACTGGAAGCCTGTTTATCTGGCAAGTGGCAAAAGGGCTCTACCTGAAAAAACAGCTTCAGCATCCCCGTCCCCTCCACTCACTCTAATTAAACTGCCTGCCTGCTTCTTCCTTAAAGGCAGCACCTCTGAAAAACCTACAGGTAACTGACCGTCATTCGTGATGGGAAGCCGTGTGGGTTCATTATGATGTCTGGACAGATGCCAGAATCACAAAACGGCATGTCTTCCTGGGGGACGATCAAGCCACAAACACCTGGGGGAGAAAAGATTTCATGCCACGTAAAGCAAATCAGCAGAAAGGAAGAATACAGTACTTAATTGGGATGTCCCTGCTGCTATTATTTCCACTGCTCTAAAATTTTCCCCATGGTCTCTATCAAAATTAACAAAAGCAATTTTCAACAATCCTGCTAGACAAACAGTTCAAAAACGACTCTCCTTGCGAAAGGCACTGCAGCCTGTGGATTGTCCCGCTGGCATGGCACACAATGGTGCTGTCGGGCTACTTGCCCACCCTCCTGTGCCACAGAGACTGAAGAGCAGCCGCTTCACTGGACCCTGGGCCTGTGGCCATCCCTGAAGCTTTAAGTCAGCAGCAGTTTTGCTCCTCATCAGCTAGTTTGTGATCTGCTGGGTTCTGCACCCAAATTATAGGAATCCTAGTTCTCTGACCCCTAAACACAGAAATGATTAGATGAGGGGTATACTTACAATGTGGTTTTAAAAAACAGTGACAGGAAGTACTCGTGTGTGGCGGATATGCTAATAGGTCTACCTATAGGCTGCAGTGCTCTGGCTAGTTGGCTGATTTTTGCCAGGGCTTCCCCCTGGCTGAGTCTAAACTGCCCAAAGGAATTTTAATTCCTATAGCTTACAGCCCATTAGGAAAGTGATCTCTGATTGAACTTGTAAAGTTAAACAAGAAAATTAAATGCCAAATCATTCTTGGAAAAAAAAGGCTAGAATTAGAAATGGAATTCTAAGAATGAAAACAACAAATCAAAAACCTACAAACTCTATACACTATTAATATTCTCTTTTTAATTAACTGTACTTTATTACTCCCTTAATATTATTCTAACCTGTAGGTGATTTTGTTGCTAAATAGCTTTTTATTCCTCTGATTTCTTTTTTCTTGGGAAGAGGAGTGGAAATATAATTTAGATTGTTAAACACAATCTCCATAATTTAGAATCAGAAAATTACTGTACAATGGCACTGGACTAAGAAAACAAACGCTTTTACATTTGTAGAACAAGATAAAATTCCTTTTCTCTGTGTAAAGTTATTAACTCTCTGCCTCTATTGCAAAGAAACTGCTCTCAAATATTTCATTCAATTTGACTCTATGTAAATTATTCAAACTGTTTTAAAATAAACTTTTTGTGATTTGTTATAATCAACAGGATCTGAAGTCAAAAGAAAAAGAATGCCATTTGCCTATGTAATACTGGTTATTAATATTCTGATTTCTTGTAGCTGCCAAAAACAGGGATAAGTTTGTGGAGTGAATTCTAGAGCATGTAGTTAGTTTAAATTGGCTTTTGGGTTAAAATGATATTGTTTATTATAAAGAATATATGCTTTCCTACATGAAGAACAGAAACAACCATTTAGTTCGTTTTATTTCAAATTCAGCTACAACATGTTAGAATTTCAATCAAGCAGAGTGTGTGACCCTTCTTTCTTCCCTCTAAAAATCCATCTTATCCACACTGAAATTATCTGACAAAACCCTAGGGCTACTGGGAAATCTACTTTGAAAGAGATCAAATTGTAAATCTAGGTGCACCGACAACAACATTGTTCAGCAGTGAACGAAATGTTAAAAACGGCAATCCCTAAAGGGGCCGGTTCTGGGACAAGCCTGGGTGAGAATGTAATTTTGGCTGGTGAGGAGATGGAAGGTTTGGCTACACCCCTTAAAAAACAAAACCAAAGAGAAACCTTGGCACCCTTTAAGCAGCAGTTCGCAGGAGGAGGCAGGTGTCTGCCCAGGAGGAAGCTGCCTCTCCACCCTCCATCAAGAGAAGGTGGGAGTGAGGAGCAGAAAATGACCAAGGAAGCATGACGTACTTATACTGGGGTGGGTAAGGAGAGAGATGACTTGCGGTTTGTGTTTTCAGTTTTAACTGACACATTTAATTAAGCAAATTCAACTTTATTATGTTATCAAAATGAAGAAAGTGCTCGTTCCCCTGAAATCTGAATCTCTAATACCTTTGCTTGAAATCTGATTAATAATATTTAGTGCAGAGCTTCCTCCTGGGGAAGCTGTTTTCTTATCAGCCCTCTTCTGACATTTTGTTTAAAAAAATACATGTAAGTAGCTTTCAGATTTTTTTCCTTCTATTATAGGAACTGCTTTGGCAATATCTGAACCAAGGGCACCTGTAAGTCAAAAATTAAATCTTAGCTGACTTAAAATTACTTTAGGCCCTGAAAACCCTTTTATATGCCAAGATGGTTCCCATAGCAGACAGCCCTGTGTTGTTTGTTTTGTGTGAAAGTGAATGATAAAAGATCCATGAAATCGACACAGAAAGCCAGAACAGCAGAAAGAACTGAGGGCTCTCCATCATTGCGGCTTCTACCCTCTGCTGACTTGTGGAACAATGGAAGCTACACATCCAACTGCAGATCTAACACAGCTGTGCATTTCATTAGATGAAGAGCACTAGTGACACAAGTAAATAATTAACTTATTCTGGTCCGCTGACTGTGCTTATGAGACCAGTCATAGCTGACAGATTTTAATACAAGTTAACACAAAGAGACCATAATGAGCTTAGAAGTTAAAACAAAATATTTAGACAGAATTTGATGATCTCGAATCTCAAATTAGACAGATGATTTTTAAAAGTTTGTATTTTACTGAATTCATTAGGGGTAGAAAGCGAGTTCTCAATCTTAGAACCAGACTTTTCCTTTTCTAACAGTATTTCTCTGTTTCAGAATTATTCAAATCCTTATTCACAGTGGGAAGGTTTCTTTTCTTATTTTCAAATGAAAGATTAAAACTGTTTTCTCCAGGGACAGAGGCATAAAGTCCATTCCTATTTAGAAGTCTTAAAAGTTATGGTCATTTTCCCTTAACACTGGTTTAAAATGTAAATGATATGCGGTGCGCCTCAGTGTGTTAACACTCCCCCGGATCCTTGAAAAGAGGATGGACTACAAATAAACCATATCTAATGGAAGCTGTTGTGAAACAATTACCAATTCATACCTTAAATGCTTACACAGCATTTCAGATTTTAAAATAAAATTTCATCCCCCTGGCTCATGCCGGTGTCTCAACCCCATTGTTTATAGCACAACCTCCTGGCAATAAAATGCAAATACACCAGTTTAACATGCTCAGAAACATTTAATGCACTCACTAGGGCAAAATGGGAATTGGACACAGGCTACAGTACAGAACTTTTAATAAATGCAAGTAAATAAGAAAAAAAACATGGAATCACAGACAGAGCAGAAAGGGACTTCAGATACCACAATCAAAAAAATATTATTCCATCACCATCCATCTTAATTTCAAGTTGTAAAGGGGAAGAATTTAGGGAGTCTAAATGTGACTGCCAATCCACTCGGGAGAGGCAAGTCTAAGCTCCACTGTCACAGCTCTCTGTATCATGCCCCAGATACTGCTGGTGCCTACACCAATTTAGTTCTACTTCCAAGGCTTCACAAAACAACACAGAAATCATTTAAGAATAGGTTTGCTCAGGAAAAGCCCAGTTAATCTCATGTATCATTTAATTGTCTTTAAAAATATTTTTTTCTTAAACAGGGTCTCCCTCTGCCACCCAGGCTGGAGTGCAGTGGCACAATTATGGCTCACTCAAGTGATCCTTCCACGTCAACCTCCCTATTAGCTGGGACTACAGTTGTGTGCCACCACGTCCCTAGAAGCTGGGACTATAGCTGTGTGCCATTATGTAATTTTTAAAAGTTATTTTTTTTTTTGTTTGTAGAGATGAGGCCTCACTATGTTGCCCAGGCTGGTCTTGAATTCCTGGACTTAAGTCAAAGGGCTGGGATTAGAGGCTTGAGCCACCATGCCTGGCTTAAAAGTATTCCTAATTCTAAACAGCAACAATTTATTCAAAAGTCATTTTTGGCCTTTAAAAAATGCTGGTTTTAATGTACTGTCTCTGTGTAAAGGACTATCTACTAAACAGGAAAATATAAAAGGTAAGAGAGGAAGAAAAGAAAAAAATAAAAGAAAAGAAGAAAAAAATAATGCATTCTAGTAACATATGGAGACAGGAAAGCAAATGGTAACTGCCAAAGACAACTGTAATGCCATCTCTAATTCAGGAGTTTTTTTTTATGTGACTTCAACGTGTTGAGACTTGACTAGTATATTGTTTCAATTTTGTTGGTGGCCAGTTCTCATTTTAATATCACGATCTGCTTTAATTTTTATTTTTATTTAGCAAGTCTACCTTCTAAGTGTAACCACTTTTGAATTAAATTTACCCCTCTGAGGTTGACATTTATCACTCTTCCTTTTCTGAGTGAGGAAAGAGAAAAGGCATCGTTTCCCTCAACAGCTAAGCATATGTTGTGTGACAAGTACTGTGAGAAGGTGAGGAAGCTGAGGTTCAGGGCCTCAACTCCAGACAGGTGGAGGTAGTTTATATCAAGTCATCTGAGTGAATATTAAAACTCTGTAAATATATTGTATATATTTATACAATTCAGCTTGCCACTTTCTAATGCTCTAAATGATGTGAAGCACATCTGGTAGGATAGTCTGCTGAAATAATCCTACTCAAAGTCTAAATTACTCCTTTTACTTTCTGCAGTTACTTAGCCATTAGGCAAGGCTATTTATTCTGCACAGTTTTACACTCTCTACACTGAATGGTGAAATGTTGTTGTGGTTTTTCTCCATCAGTCACAGTGCAAGAAGAGAGTCACGTTTAGTAAAGGAGTGAACACTCAACCAATGCTCAGTATTAGTGGGGTTTATAAATGTGGGGGAAACGCCGTCAGTAAAGAATTCATCACCCCTTGGACTCTCAGACCTATGTAGAGCAGGTCATCGAGGAATTAGGTGACTTTAATTTGACTCAATGCTGTTCAACAGATGTGTTACCTTGGGGGTGCAGGGGAAGCACCATTTTCTGGTAAGCCTTAGTTGTTTGCTCTTTGTACCCGGAATAATTAGCACCTATCTCATGAGGCAATTGTGTTAGAAGAACAGATGAGCTAATGTCTGAGAGGTACTTTAAGGTCCTTAGAGAAAGGCTGCATCTAAATACAAGGAATTATTATTATATAAGAAACCTAATTACTCTCAGCAGGAAGCAAACTAGCAAAGCAAAGGAGACCAACTTAATGAATAGAAGGAGCAGTTGCAGTTGCACTAACTTTGGCTGGAGAGGCAGAAAAGCAGCTCACTCCTTCCTGGGTTGTTCAGGTCATTTAACATCATCAAGACACTGTCTCCTGATAACTTTCATGAGGCCTGGGGTTGCAGATATCTATTGGGGAATAGTTTACTGCTGATGAATATGGTGGTAAACGGGCCCAAAGAAGCAGCAGGAATGCTTTCAAGTTTGATTGTTCCTATTAAGAAATGGTTTGCTTTGAGTAAACTCACCCCAATGAGCTTTTATACATTCAGAAATGAAATCTCTAAATCAAAATGTTAAGGCCAACACAGGTGGTTATTCCTTTCTTCCCCTCCCCCTTTCCAGCTATCGAATTAACCTCCTTTTATTTTTCACACCAGCACCTTAAATAATCCCCAGAGGGAGGGGAGTAGACAAAAACTGTTGAATCATATTGGCTTTGTTCTGCTGTTGAATCATTTCCAGATCTATCACATCACTTGCCATATCCCGGTTGACATAATTTTAATTCGGCTCTTCCTTACATGTTAACAGATAAATAATGCATAAGAAAAGTTGATTAGCTTTCTTATTAAAACATCACTCTAAATGAGAGGAGGCGCTAGAAGACAATACAGTTTTTACACGGCTTTCCCATGAGCAGTTGAATGGTTTGATGTGATAAATTTGCATAGTCTGAAGCGCACAAAGGGCTGATTAATTGAAACCCTTACAATGCTTTTGGAAGCAGCTATTGTAAAACAATAACCATAGGAACTTTACAAAATACACATGGCTGAATGTGTCAAGAGCTTAATAAAATGTGGTGAGGCTACACTATTTGGAAACAGAATTGGAGATTTTTATTCTGGGCCATAAAACACTAAATACCCTAATTTCAAAGCTTCAGTTGGATATTTACTGAAAGGTCAGAGGGTTACTGGCGAGCTACTGAAAACCAAAATTTGTTCCTAAAAAAGCCAATTCAATAAAATCTTTTTAAAATAAGGTGTCTGTGTGGATGAAGAAACCCTGATTTCTAACATTAAAGTGAGAGCTGCTGGAGTTTCAGTTTTGGACCAAAACTCTGATGGATCATTTGGCATCATACACCACCTTATGATGGGGCTCATACTGTTAACCCTACCAGCCTCCTTCTCCCCTCCCCCTTAGAAACTTCCATTCAAGCAGGATCAAGCAAAGTAGAGAGCCAAAGCTATCCAGACTGTGTAAAGCTGAGGACTTGCAGAGAGGATTTTAGACAGTCTCAAGTACTACATGAGTACAAGATATGATTATTATTACTTTAAATCAGATTCTTTTCACCCTCTCAATTTTAGAAAGGATAATACAGAAAAGGGGACTAAGAAATGAAGGTCTAGCCAAACGAAACTTTTAAACCAAACCATTTTAACAGATACGCTTTCTTCTTGGCTTTTCTGTCACACATGAATTACCATTTTCTTACTTCCCACAGCCTCTTTATGTCTACTGTAACAGGATTCTTTAATGTGTTAGAAAGTCAGGGCAGGTTTTCTTTCCTTCTAAGAAACATTCGACCAAAATCTTAATAAATTAATTCAGCAGGTTATTGAATAACTTTTATTAGTGCAAAATGGAAGCAAGTTACCTTATAATGGAACTTTTTTTTGTATAAGAGAGGGTCAAAGATGAATCTTCCAAATGATTTTATCCATATATGCATAATCCTTATCAACCACTGATAGGCAGACTAAACCATTAAGTGAAAAAACTACATTTTGATAAGACTAGACCTCTATTGCAAAACAAAAGTTGACTTCACTCCATTTAAACTAGCTGTCTGGTCCTTAAGGATTTAGGGAGTGTATGCCATTATCTCAGATTTGCAGTTATTAAAAAGCTTCTGTTTGCCAGGACAAACACTCTTGCTCAAATACAGTTTTTCCTCTCCTTAGGAGTACTGCTTGGTATTGCTGCCCAATGCTGTGATCCACAGGACCTTTGTTGGAGGTGCTAATCCTTTTTCACATGAGAGACTAAGAAATGTTCTTTCAGGGAAGTGATATATTGCTTTTTTTTTCTCTCCACATCAAAGGAGTCCACTTTTTCCTCCTTCATTGTGAATGGAAGCAAAAGGAGGAAATCTGGAAATATAATAATTTGGTTTGCTGAACACTGAAATGAAACTTAAGAATTCCTTAGGCTGTCAGATAATTTTCGTTAAAGAATTTTTTAAAAAAAGGAATAGTCAATCTTCTAATAAATGCACTAATCATCAGAGAAAACAAGGCTCAAGATAAAAATATTTGCCCTTGGTGAGTTCCCTCCATTAGAATTTACAACACAGTTGAAGAGGCTTACATATGTTATTTTGATTTTAATAGAAAGTCTAATTCCAAACATCATTTCAATCAGCATATGTGAATGTCTCTTCCTATCTTTATCTATAAAAGCGATTAGAATACACAGGGACACATAGAAGAACATTCCACACCCATGTTCAGCTCTGTTTTCCCTTTGGAACATCATTATGCATCAACCAGGTAAGTCATGGCTTTACTCTAAAATACCTAGAAGCCTAGACCACTTGGGAAAGGAGACTTCAGGGTTTACCTATTTCTCCCCCAAATGAATTTAAAACAAACTAAACTTTCTTGCCTTCATAAATAAACAACAAATTCACAACTTTGATGTATAGAAGGTTATTACTAAATAATTTCTCCTGGCCAGCATCTTGCATACTACTAAAGGATGAACGGCTCCAGAGATTCTTGATCAAAAGCCCAGCTCTTTTGGGGGGTGCAGACTCACTGCACATTTACTGATAAGATATATAACTGACCTCACAATGCTCAAAGGAAGGCGGTACTTCATTAAGATTCTTTGAATGTCTCAGTAGAAGACTGTATTGAAATGCCCTCATCTAAAAAGTACACTGTGAGTTAATCTTGCCTGCTTCTGAGCCCACAGTACTCTATGTTAATTGTGATACCACCTTCTTTATAAAACACTTGTTTCCTCATTACTTGGTTCTCTGCTTAGTCCTCCTCCACTTTTGAGGTTACAGAAGTCGATGCTGAGTATTGGGTCTGTCACAGCTGTAACTGATAAAACACTTTCACTTCTCCAGTGGGCCTTCTCTGACCAATTGCATTCAATCTTTACTTATCACACAGCACTGATGCTGATTCCCAACTACTCAGTATTGACTCGCTTATTCCAGTTTACCCACGCATTCTGCCCCCTTCAGTCTTCTCCACGAGCTCTGTGATCATATGCAGTATATAACTACCACTGTTCTGCTTCCTCTTCAGGTTTGTTTCATTTAGCTACTCATTATCCTACCACCTTTGAAGTGATCAGGCTTGAGCGGGACAGATGCACATGTTCTCTGAAACAAAATTTTCAAGTCTCCTTTAATTGCTAGAGAGAATTTTCAAGAGGCATTGGGTGCAGAAATGTGATCTATACACAATTGATGTACAAAAAGAACCCCTAACAACAGCTTTGTCAAAGTAAACATTTAAGAAAAGACAAAAATCAGATAATCTGCAGGGCCATGTTACTTTCTGAACACCCAGAACACTAAATTTAATGCTCTAAATGGAGATAGAAAAAGAATGTGCACAAAGGTATACTAAATAAAAATAATCTTTAAATTTTCTCATAGATAATACATATGTGTCACTGTGCAGGAGATGTTACAAAAGAAAAAGTAGGATTTCCAAACAATTCTACATTTCAGGAGAAAAAACTAAGTTCAACTAACCACTGCTCTTATTCTGACATGTATCTGGACCAAAACAGAAACAAACAAATCTCTGCAGGAATTTTGGTGTGAAACATATACCCTGAAAACTCAACACTTTGAAATTTTTATCAGCTTATTTCATGACAACTACAAATAGCATAACTGATGTTGTGGACTACATTTTCTGTTTCATTCATATTCTACTCACCAACTTCCAACTCCTTTAGGCCTGATGCAGTTCCCCTTTGGGCCCACACTAAGGGCTGGGTTATTGTGTGGCTCCTTACAGACACCTGCCATCTGTGCATGGCATAGAAGGTTCCAAGTGCACTAACTGTAATCACTGGCCAAAATATTTTCTTCAAGTGCCCCTCTTTTTGTGGCTTTAACTATCACATCTAGCCAAATAAATTGGGAAAATTATCAAAGTTGAGGGCTCAAAAATTTACTTCCTTTTACATCTGTTTGAAATCCTGATAGATTTTGAATTTTACAGAAGGCTATTAAAGCCTGACCAGAGGACCAGTTAAAGAAAGAAGTGGGGGATAATGTTTTACAATGAGCTGATTTTAGAAGGAAAAGGACACCAGAAAATACGGCTTTATTTAGGAGTATGTCTTAATATGGGGCTTTGGCAGGCATTTCTGCAACAAGCTGTATGAGGGTAGTATTATTCTGGATCTGTGGCAGCTGTAAAGCTGCTTATCCAAGAAGAATAGGAATTTTGAGAAGATGCCCATCTTAAGGAGGAGACAGAAAATAATACTAAGAAACAACAGGATTCATCCTTAGGAAAGGCAGTGTCTTTCCAACAAGAAATATCTGGGAATATGGCAATCTCAGGGGCAGAGTAAGACATTAAGAAGAGAAAAGAGCCACCTTTAACCAGATTTAACTAGATGGGCAATATGCCTGGAATCAAAGTCCTGGATTCAAATGCAGGCTTTGCCAGCACCAAGCTGCAGGTGGCACGCTACTCACCTACCTGAGCCTCAATCTCCGTAATCTTTATAGTAGGAATAACAATACAAACTGGGTCTGTACTGGTTAAAGGATGAAATATAGATAAAAGTACTTATAAATGATCAATACACAAAAAGTAAAATACTATAAATGTGGAGATAAACAGCATGCAAATAATTCCTCAATTTTTTCTCTATCCCAAATCTCTCCCTGGAGCTCTAGACTCTATACCCAATTGCCAACCTAATATCTACACTTAGAATCTAATAGGCATCTCAACCTGAGGCCCAAACTCTCAACCTCTGTCCTTGTCTAATGCCAAAAACTATTCTTTACCCAATCTATCCCATCTTGTTAAACAGCATTATCAGTTGCTCAGGGCACAAACTTCATCCTCAACTCCTGTCTTTTCCTCTTGCAACATCCATCCAAGCCATAAGCAAGTCCTGTTGGCTCTATCTCCAGAGTATATCCAGAATCCAGCCGCTTCTATTTTTCCACTGCTGCTGTCCTAGTCCAAGCCACCACCCTTTCTTGCCTGGACAACTGCAGTGGTCTCCCTGCCCCCTTCCTTGCCCCTTCCAATCTACTTTTCATATAGAATCCACAGTGAGCTCTAGATGTTGTAAGTTAGATCCTGTCACTCTTTTGCTTACATTCATTGTTATGGTTTGTATGTACCCACCAAACTCATGTTGAGATTTAATTGATATGAGGCCTTTAAGAGGCAGTTAGGTCATAAAGACTCCATTCCCATAAATGGATTAATGTCATTATTATAGATATGGGTTAGTTATCTCAGGACTGGCTTTGTTATAAAAGCAAGCTCTCCAGTCTCTCTGCCTATCTGCATGGGATGATCCTTTCCAGATGCTGGTGCCATGTTCCTCGACTTCCAAGTCTTTAGAACCATAAGCCAAAAAAACTTCTTTTCTTTATAAATTATACAGTCAGTGGTATTTTGTCACAGCAGCAGAAAATGGACCAAGACACCCACCATCCAACAGTTCTGTTGGTTCCCAGCATATCTGGAATAAAGTTCAGTCTCCTTTCTTTTAGCCAAAAGGCCCTATAGGATATGCCCGCATCCTATTTCTCGCACTCCCCAAGTCTCATACTATGCTTCTTGTCAGGCATATGCCTGGCCAGACTGACCTTTTTCTGTTCCTTGAATATACCAAACTCATTCGTGCCTAATGATTCTCTCTGCCTATAACTTAATCCTCCCAGACTTTTGTTCGGCTGGCTCCTTTGTATCCTTCATGTCTTAGCTCAGTGTTACTTCCTCCAAGAGGCCGTTCCTCATTAATCTAAAGTACACACCCCTACTTCTAAACCATCCACTCTTTTACATCATTCTTCATATATGGCACTTATCATTACCTTATATTATCCTGTTTATATTTTTGTTTACACATATTTTTTTCCTTGAAATGGAGTCTTGTTACGCTACCCAGGCTGGTCTCAATCTCCTGGGCTCAAGTGATCCTCCTGCCTCAGCCTCCTAAGTAGTTGGGGATTCATATTTGTTTACTTTTTTTTTATTTGTTTCCTCCCCCCAGGAGAACACAAACCCCGGGAGAGCAGAGACCCTATCAGTCTTGTTTACCTCTGTATTTCCAGTACCTAGAACAGTGCTTTGCACATAGTGAAAGCTCAATAAATGGACGAATTAATTAATAACATAAGCACTTGAGATGATCTTCCGTCATCTCTTCATCTCAAGTCAATGAGACACAAAGTTAATTTGTGATTGGTGCCATCGTTTACCAGGATTAAAACCACAGTCCCTGTGGTTTCTTCTTTTTGCTGTCTTTATTTTAGTCAATCAAGTCCATTGATCTGCTCTTCTCTGCTGCCCCGTTTTTTTTTTCACATATTTATCAAAGCCCTCCAAACCTGAACTCCATCCAGTCTCTGAAGCCTTCCTTTACCAGGCAGCCTGCAAGAAAAGAACCAAGACAGACCTGCCAGCAGCTCACCTTTACTGCCTACTTACTGCCTGCTGCCTGTGCACCAGGCACTGCAATCCCTGCTTTCACACATTAGTTATCAAGGAGGCCAAGGTATCAAGAAACAAAATAGCTCACCTAGTTAGAGCTCAAGACCTTTCTCTCTCTGCTATACTTTTCCTCCATCTGACAGCTTTCTTTAAATACTGAACAGAGGGTGGCTGTGATGAAAAGGCAATATGTTCATTCAGTATGGCCCACAAGACAAGGCAGGACTAACTGTGATAACTTACAAAAAGTGCACTTCTGAATCAAGAAAACCATCAGAACAGTGCTACTACAGAAGAGGGTGCCTCAGAAAATAGCAAGGGCGTCCCTTCACAGGCCACAATCAATGTGGAAAACCATCTGCCAAAGATAATCTAAAAAGAACTCTTATACTAGAAGATGGATTTAGACTGGACTTCCAAAAGGACTTTTCAAACTCTAAGATTCTATTCCTACCTACAGTAAACTCTAAACCTCTATATTTTTAGTGGCTTCTCCTATATAATTTAGCATTTAACTATGTAATCCTTTGTATCCATCTTTTTGTTTCAGTTGTCAGTCAACTCCTCATGGGCATTAGTCAGGGATTAATTCACTTTCTACTCCCTAAAGAGCCCCACACAGTTCTGAGCCCACAACAGTGACTTAAATATGACCAAATGGGTTTCCCTGGGGCTGTCAAGGCAGGTTCTCATTTGTGCCTGGGGTGGATGTGGGCGGGCATGTATACAGCTGACCCTTGAATAACACAGGTCTTAACTGTGCAGGTCCACTTATATGGGGATTTTTCTTTAACAAAATGTGAATTGAAAATACAGTGTTTTCGAGATGTGAGCCCTTCTTCACAAAGGGACAACTTTTCATATATTTGGGTTTTACAGGCGCGACTGTGGGACTTGAGTATGTGCAGGGGTCCTGGAACCAATTCCCAGCATATACTGAGGGATGACTATATTTATTTACTATGGTTGAAGAAGTTTTAGTGGGCCTGTGTGATCAGTTAGGGTTGGACAGCTATGAGTCTTAGGTGTTGAAATGCCTGGTGCCAGAGAAAAATAAGGCCTCTCATTTCTGATATTTACTAGGAAGAATAAATTACACTTATTCTGGGAGCAATGAGCTTCGTTTGTTATGCCAGTACAATTTTCAGCAAGACCAATGAATACGTAAAATCCTTTATTTAATAAAGGATTCCTCAAACATCGTAAGTGGATACCATATTATATTCAAAGTGCTGTGCTGGGTGCTTTGAGGTTAAGTAAATCAGCAGGGCATGCTTCCTAATCTCAAGGAACCTAAAATACACTTACCTAAGTGATACGGCTTAGATTTGTGTCCCCATCCAAATCTTGTGTCAAATCCCCAGTGTTGGAGGAGGGGCCTGCTAGGAGGTGATCAGATCATGGGGGCAGACTTCCCTCTTGCTATTCTTGTGGTAGTGAGTGAGCTCTCAGGAGATCTGTTGTTTAAAAGTATGTAGCACCTCCCTCTTCCCTCTTCCTTCAGCTCCGGATGTGTAATATGTGCCTGCTTCCCCTTTGCCTTCTGCCACGATTGTAAGTTTCCTGAGGCCTCCCCAGCCATGCTTTCTGCACAACCTGTAGAGTCCTGAGCCAATTAAACCTCTTTTTTTTTTTATAAATTACCCAGTCTGAGGTATCTCTTTATAGCAGTGCGAGAATGGAATAATACACTAATTTAGGCAACAAGGTATTCTGGATATTTAACAGCATACACAATTATTTTAACAAAACTATTGGTATCTTTGAATCTTTACAATTTTATTTATAAAATTTCAAAAAATAGACTTTTGCTACTGTTATGCCTCTGGCTTCAGATGGATGACATTCAACAAGAGGATCAAAGTTGTAGACCTTAGTTACAACAATGATCCAGAAAAAAGATAAATTATTTTCAGATAAGAGCTGACAAACTGTGATTAATAATACTTCTCTGATGATTGTTAGCACTTATGTCATAATTCTCAGGGTGTGAGCTTTAAACATTTTTAAGTTAGTTTTCAATCTTAGAAATGATTAAAATAGAAAAAACAAAACAAAACAAAAAACCCAAGCAGTCTTAAAGGCAAGGCTCTGGTCAGTAGACAAAACGTTAGGGCTCTAAAAATTCTTCTCATCTTTTATTAAAATAATTTTCAGTTCTATAAGTTGTATTGAAAAAGATCAGGCATACTCACTAAGCATTCTTGTGTTGAATATTCTCAAATAATAAACATAGATTTCTAGTTAAACATGACAGATGAAACACATATGTTTTATCACCACTGCTTCTCTAAACTTCACTAACATGAGTTTTAAAAAATCAAGGTGTAAACCTATGTTTAAGGAGAAAGAATGGGCACAGTGGTATCAGTGGGCATAAGATAATTCTACAACTTAGAAAGCTGATAAATAGAGGGAAAAAGGTAACAGAAGAGTAATCCTAAGTCCCTGCAGATGAAGTGTGAAGAGGTGAGCTGACTTGGCCTTTGGCGCCACTCCCACCCTCCCACCTAGCCACCGGATTCTTGGGAAGGCTCAGAAGACAGAGACAGGAAGTACTAGCATTGCAAAAGGCAGCGTGAGGTGCGAAGCTGAGGCAAGAGGACTGAGTCAAAGCCACCCAATCCATCAGCAATTCCAGGAGGCTCTACTTTCAAAATGTGTCCGGACTCTCATCACTTCTCATCACTTCCTCATCACGATGTTTTTCCAGCCCACCTCCAACTCTCGCGTAGCTTTTGGACTGGCACCACTGCAGTTTCTTTCAACACAGCAGCCAGCGTCAGTCAGATCATCTCTCTCACCAGCTCAAACCCGCTCTCCAGTGGCTTCCCTCTCCCTCAGAGTAAAAGCCAAAGTTTCTACAGTGACCCATGAGCCTCATGGCTGCCTTCTCACCTCTCACTCTTCTCCAGCCACAGGGCCTCCTTGCTGGTGAGCTATTAAGTGAGCTACAGCTGCAAAGCCTTCACCTCAAATGCTCTTCAGCCAGAGAGGGCTCACTCCTTACTTCTCTCAGGACTTTACTCAGTGCCATCTTTTCAATATGGTGTTGTCCCCCAGTCACTCTGCCTAAACTTTGAATCACTAACCACACACCTTCCCCCCCACATGCTTCCCATTCCCCTTCCCACCTTTCATTCTTTTTTTATCTCATGATTTATCATTCCCTCAGCACTTACCATTTTCCATCTTGCCCACAAGAAAACAAGCCCCACAAGGGTTGGAACTTTTGTCTGTTTACTGCTTGTCACCAGTGTCTAGAATAGTACCAGACACCCAGAAGATACTTAACAAATATTTGTATAAATAAATGTCTATATAAGAAATTGTCAGTTCTCTGTATTCCCTAGCCCATATAGCCAGGAAACTACGCTTCTCCCTCAACCCTTACTTGAGTAACCATTATATGAGTACTTGACCTGAGATCCAAGGGTAGAAAGCACAGCAGAGGGTGGGCTGGTAGAAAGCCTGATACAGAGGAATTAAAGTCTGCCCTGAAGAGTAAGCTCCAGCCCCTACCCCTGCCTGACTCCTGGAGGTCAGCTGACAGACTTAAGCACTGTCCCCACCCCTCATTCCCAGCTCTATCTTTCAGGCAGGAGTTAGAAAGATCCTAATATGTTGAAACTGAATGTGACCTGACCACCCTACAATGATATTCAGTCAACAAGTTCTATCCATGGGACACAGAACTTTCAAATGCTTTCTAGAATTCAAGGGCATACCAGACATTAGAGAAAAGCCTCCAACAACAACAAATTCGGACACGAAAACAAATAGGAAAATCCTAATAAAGAGGTAGAAATGGCCAGGCATAGTGTCCCATGCCTATAATCCGAGCATGGTGGGAATCTAAGGCAGGTAGATTGCTTGAGCATAGGAGTTCGAGACCAGCCTGAGTAATGTGGCAAAACACAGTCTCTACAAATAAAAAACAAAAAGCCAAGAAAAACAAAAATTAGCCAGGCATGGTGGCTGTATTCCAGCTACTCAGGAGGCTGAGATGGAAGCATCACTTGAGCCCAGGAGGTTGAGGATGCAGTGAGCTATGATCATGCCACTGCACTCTAGCCTGGGTGACAGAGCAGAATAAGATTCTGCCTTAAAAAAAAAAGAAAAAGAAAAAGAAACATTTGAAACAAAAGAAAACGAAAAAGGAAAAAGAAAAACAAAAAAACTAAAGCTAAAAAAAAAAACTAAACAGTATACCTCTTGCTGTAAGAGAAAGAATATAAATTAATTTCAAACGTTTAATTAGAAATTAAAATACGATAGGATAAAAAAACCTGAAAAATAACATTGATCAAATCTCCTAAAAAGAAAAACAAGAAAAGGGCAAAAAGATAAGAAAACTAGAGCATCAATCTGGAAGTTCCAATATTTGACCACTAAGAAAACCAGAAAGGGTATGGGGGAAAATGAGGAAAAGAAAATTATTAACTAAATAAATATAAGAAAATGTCCTAGAACTGAAAGGAACTTAAACCTCCAGAATGCAAGGCTGTCCAATTTCCTAGCACAAGGAATGAAGAATTTCAAAAAGGGAAGAAGATAGTAAAAGCTTCCAGAGAGAAAGGAGTAAAGTAGGAGGGGAGGTAAGGAGAGAAAGGAGAGAGAAACAGGGCACAAAAAAATCAGGAAGAAGAGTGAAATTACAATTTACATGGACTCTAGATGGATCATGTGGTAAGGCCACCAAAATCCTTAGGGAAAACAATTTTCAACCTAGAATTTTATACCTAACCAAAGCTGGGTCAGGAGGGAGACAAGGACTGATTTTTTGTGTACAAAAAAACACTTTTTGTTCTGTTTGACCTTTTAAAACCATGTGCATTTATTATTTAATAAAATTGTACCTAAGAGAAATAAAAATTATGTCCAGTTAAGAGTCCCATGTCGAATCTTTCCATTACTCTGTTAAAGTTTACATTACCTACTTTTTGTTGGCTTGCTTGTTTTTCTCCAATCTTAAACATAAATCTGATGAAGCTGTATGAGAAGGGACTATCAAGGGAATCTAGGCTAATCAGAAGGTTTTTACCCTTGGATTAAAAGCCATCTGGAAAAAAAAAAGTAGCAAGACAAACTCCTCACTACAAGAGAAAGGTCAGCTAAATCCGGGAGGACTCGTTCAGTTTCATAAAGAGACATACAAGTTAAAGCTCCCCCTAAGATTGAATAGCTCTCTAAAATCTGCTGTTTCAGATCACTGCAAATTAGAAACCACGTCTGTTAATGAACGTTATACTGATCACATTAACATTATGAAAAAATGCTATAGCACAAAGATCCTGACATTTTACCTAGATGTCTGTATTTTCAGGAGCTTACTAATCAGGTGTGTAGTTTTCATTTTTAAAAGCACTGCTTTGGCCAGGCATGGTGGCTCACATCTGTAATCCTGGCACTTTGGGAGGCTAAGGTGGATGGACTGCCTGAGCTTAGGAATTTGAGACCAGCCTGGGCAACATGGTGAAACTCCGTCTCTACTAAAAATACTGAAAATTAGCCAGGCATGGTGGCATACGCCTGTAGTTCCAGCTATTCAGGGACATTCTCCTGAGGCAGGAGAATAGCTTGAACCCAGGAGGTGGAGGTTGCAGTGAGCCAAGATTGAGCCATTGCGCACCAGCCTGGGTGACAGTGAGACTCTGTCTCAAAAAAAAAAAAAAAAAAAAAAGCATTGCTTTGTCTATACACATACATGTACTCACACATAGCAGACAGATTAAAACCTGAATAAAATCAATCCATCAACAGTAGAGAATCTACCCCGTCACTTCCCCTACCTCCAATTTATTCATTCATTCACTCATTCATTCATATTCATTGTGAGTTCACGTATAATCTACTATCTATTAAGTGTCTGCTATGAGAAAAGCCTTATTGGGCTTTACAGAGAATACAAAGACATGGTCTCTGCCTTCAAGAAGTTTGGTGGAATTAGAACACATTGCATAGCACTGAAACACCTGCTAGTCTGCAACTCTCTGCATAATAATGTCTCTGAAGGGACAAAGACATAAGGATTTGGGGGTATCTTAGGCTTATAAATTGATTCAGAAGGGGGGATATTCTTTTATGGTGTGCATTCTTGTGAAGCTTCCAGTATCAATATTTTACAAGAAGAGTACCAAACTTTGCTCTTGTCCAGGAAAGAGGCTAAGTAAGACAGCGACTATAAATGAGGTGAAGGTTACTCCACAATGACTTAGCAAATGAGGTTAAGGTTACCCCATAATTGACTGTCAAGACCAAGAGAAAAGAAGAAACAGTTTCAATATACTGAATTTGATTTTTACTGGAAAGCTATATAAAATGTTAGAAACTCAAGATACTTTTAAAAACACTCAAAAGGCATTAAGAGTATCTCAGGCAACTGTATGAATTATAGGTATCAAATTCACATTAACAGAGGGAACCAATAATTTCTTTAAAATATTGACAGGCTAAAATAATCTTGCTCTGTCAATCGAACTAAAAATGATTTTGATGAAAGACTATCTTAGTCTGACATAGCTTCATTGACAGAATGACAACCAAGGCTGGGTATACTTGACCAAGCAAACTGTAACATGGATATACTCTCTTGGCAAATAAAATCAGCAGAAACACAATGTGCAGTTATCTTCAAACCAATTAAAAATAAGAAGATATCACACTAGTAACTTATAAGCAAATGTGAGAGTCAAAGTAGAAAAGTAGAAGTGATACATCTTAAATATATGTCAAAAGAATGATGGTCAATGTTAATGATCATTGCTGCCACTTCTTGAGCACTTACTATGTGCCAGGTACAATGCTAACTGCTTAACGGTCAGTGTGGCCTAGCAGTTAAGAGCTAGGTCTCTGCAGCCAAGGTGCCAAGGTTCAAATGCCAGTTCTCCCATCAACTGTGTGACCTTGGGCAAGCTATTAATCTCTCTGTGCCTCTGTTTCCTCATCTGTAAAATGTGGATAATGATGCTACCTACCTCCCAGAATTGTGCGAGAGTCAAATGAGTTAGCACCTGTAAAGTGCTGAGAATGCAGCCAGGCACACAGTTAGTGCTACAAAAGTGTTAGCTGGTGTTGTTCTTAAAGCTAACTGGCAGGCAGAGCCAAAATTGAAACCCCAGGACAAATTTTCCACTTTAAACACTATGTATATTAACTAAACGAGAGCTTACTGATAAATGAGTTAATTAACAGTGATACAGTGCTGTGTTTCTTGAAAATAACCAAACTACAAATAGATCAAAACTGTGCAGTGGCCATCAAAGGAACAAGTGAGGCCTGCCAATGGGATTAGATGTAGGAGACACACAAAGCACAGCCCTGGGGTCAGGAGACCCAGGTTCTAACACCAGCTCAGCAACCAAGTAGCTGCGTATCCTTGACTGGCCACTGAAAATGCAGGGTCTGAACTTCCTCATCTGTTAAACAAGGGGGTGGATAACTCTGAGGTATCTTCTAGTGCTGACATCTTATGATACTATGACCCAACAGAACATACAGTAGTTTAAAGATGTACCTTTCAGGGGGAAAAAAAAAGGCACTACTATTTATTTTTTGAACAGCTACATGTATTTCAACAGGCACATGACCTAGAATGTATTTATAATTTTGGGCATAGCAACTGCAGAAGAATGAAATAGCACAGAGGAGCAAGTCTACCCCATATTTTTAAATGCCATTAACATATAAACAGGTTAACCTAAGACATAAAACAAGAATAATTTTTATAACCATGTAATCATTTTCCGAAGCAAATTTTTTAAATGGGGGAATCTTATGTAAGTAGTTAAAATGCTTTCATATATTACTTAATAGTCAAGTTGAGAAACAATACAATTTACCTTTTTGCCCATGACGACTGCTGAATTTGTCTCCAATCTCTGGACGCCTTGTCTGCCTCAGCAGCATTTTGATCAGAAAAGCATCTTCAGCATTTGAAGATATCATCACTTTTTCAATATATGAGTCTGTTGCTCCTTTGTAACTGGTGTTAAGAGAAAGTCACTAAAACAGAGTTTTCAAACTGCCCTTTGTGAATTTCTCACCCACATTATATTTCATTTCATGCCAACCATATTTTGACATTTTCATCTTGGGCTCTGAAAAATGACTTCCTTTTTTTTTAACATTAAATTCGAATTTCATAATTTCCCTTTTACAATCCTATACATTTATTATGAGGAAGGCACAGTGCAATTTGGTCCTCACAATGATCCATACTGATATTCCCTTATGATAGACGAGGAAAACTGATGCTTAGAGAGAGAGGTTAAGTAACTTGTCCAAGGGCACACGACTCATACAAAGTGGAATTGGGATTTCAGACTCAACTCCAAGTTCTTAACCTCAATCATAATAGTACTTTTACTTACTCAGCTTTTCCATTAATTTTTTTCACACAACAAACCTTATTAGCAATCTACCATGCATCAGATCCTGTAGCCTTTGGACATGTAACAATTAAGTAGACACAATTACTGCACCAAAGGAGCTTGCAATCCAATCAAGGAGGAGACAGGTAAGTGCAGTAATGATATCTGGTATGAAGAACAGCAGAGGCCCAAGGGAGATAGTGAATTCTGCTGGGGGTGGGGGATGGCAGTGGTGGCAGGCTGTCAAGCCCTGTCACAGAAGAGGTAACCTTTGACTTAAGACCTGACTAGGCAGAGTGAGCAGTCTGAGGGAATGCACAAGGCCTAACTGAATTAAAATGGCACATTCTGGAGAATAAGAGGTGATTTCCTAGAAACATAGGACCTAGTGTGGGAGTGGGAGGCCAAGGAGGCATGCTGAGGATGCCTTTCCCACAGGCGCCACTATCATTCATACTTTCCCTTAATTTATTCAAGTTTCACTCTATTTATCCAAGAGAGTAACATGACCAGAGGCGTAGTTTAGAATATCACCCTGGCAGTGATGCAGAGGGAGCCTGAGTGGTACCAGCCTGTAGGCAGGACAGTTAACAAGAACTCCAGGCGAAGCAGAGGGCCACAGCACAGACACCACAGCAGGAAGTGGGAGGAGGGAAAGGAGAAGACAGCTGCTAAGAGGATTGCTGTGTGTGGCAAGTAAAGGAAAGGGGTCAGGTTGTGCTAGTGACTGGCTGGCTGCTGGCAGCTGATGCCATTTACCAAGAGAGGGATCCAGAAGGAGGAGCCAGGGGTCACTATAAAGCTGTCCAAGTGCTGATATGAAGCCGACACTGGGCAGATGTCTATTTGGGAGTCATCAGCAAAAGAGGGTGACTGGAGTGCTGAGAATTGGGGAGCTTGTCCAGATGAGATGCAAGTGTCATCTCGGCCAGGGTGAGGTCACCACAAGGCCAGGCAGGATGGGGGGCTAAGAGTGAGTGATTAGACAGGTAGGAGGACCAGGTGGAAGCCGCGTCACAACATCAAGGGAAGGGAGAGGTCAGTTGTGTCAAATGCTATAGAAGGGTCATATGAAATTCATTCATTCACGTGGTAACTATTTACTGAATACCCACTATGCGCCAGGCACTATGCCAGACACTAGGGAGGACAAGGTGAAAAAAGAGACAAAGTCTCAGCCTGCAAGAAGATTCCGATGGAAGGTTATGTCTGATTTGGCAAATCCAACCACAAATGGGTTTTGCTTATTTCTTTACTTCCTGTCTTCCCTCACCGAGGTGTGAGCCCCACAAAGACAGGGACTACCAGTTTTCCTCCCTGCACTATCCCATGACCCTGGAATAGTTCCTGGCATACTGCTAGTGCTCAAAAAGTATTCCTTGAATGAAACAAACATACAGGATGTCTTTGGTGACTTCTTCTGGAGTTGTTACAGAGAATGAGGAGGTAGGTGAGAGGCCAGTTCAGAGGGTTAGGGAACAAGTGGAAGGTAACAAAGTAGAAATGGAGATGACAGACGACTGCTCTGAGGAGCTTCATAATGAAAGGAAGAGGAATAGAGTGGCAGCTAGAAAAGGGACACGAAGACCAGAAAAACTTTTATTTTCCTTTCAAGATAAAAAGTATCTGAGCACATTTTCTAGACTGTGGAAAAGGAATCCATAGGAAACAGGTTGAAAATATGGGAGGATAAAGAGAAAATGACAGAAAAAGGTCTCTGAAAAGAGTAGATGGAATTAAGAAACCAAAAGGAGAGACGAACTTTGCACAGAAAAAGAGATATCCTCCTTCAAGACAGGAAGAGAGCCAACCAGCATAGCCACCTCTGTAACTGTAAAATAGCTGTTCATCTGTAGAGGTCAGTGAAGAGTCTGGACCCATCCCCTAAGCAGAGCTGCCCATTTTCTCCTTGGTGCTCCTACTCCAGAGACAAATCCATGGCACCCACAGTGCTTTGCTGTGTTTAGCACAGTGGTCAAGAGAAGGGCTCTGAAGCCAGATTGTATGACTTCAATCCTGGTTCTGCCCCTTATAGCTGTGTGACCTTGGTAAGTTTCTTAACTTCTCTTTGCCTCCATCTTATCTTTCTAATGTGCTACTAAGAGAACATAGCTCCTGGGGTGGTAGTAGGATTAATTGAGCTAACACATGTAAAATGTCCAGAACAGTAACTGGTACCGTGTAAATTACCAATAAGCTATTATGATCATGGTCATTACTGCACTTTTTTTGTGGGGGGGGTCTTTGCCATGTGGTCCACTCCTCAAACTCAGGTTAGGGCCTATATGATTCCACAGACTAGTTTTATCTTTCATGCCATGCTGCTTTCATGATAAGTAATGTTACCCCAAATTGCTATTTCTAGTTCTCCAACATGCCAACACCTAACTTCTAATTTCTCCCATTCCTTCTCTTTTTCTAACCTTTCTATGTATTATCAAGGCACAACCAATACATACGTTATAGGCACATCTTTGTACTGTGGTTGCTGTGGTACATTACTTCCTTCCAAAGGAATCTGAGTCACTGTGGGCATGGACTTATTTACAAGCACTTGTTTGTTTTCTACTTTCTCACCTAAGAAAAAAAGAAAAGTGTTAGGCATATCATTATCATCTGTGTGGAATACAAAGATTACGAACTAGGCACAGATGCACATGCCTGTAGTCCCAACTACTCAGGAGGCTGAGGTAGGAGGATTGCTTGAGCCCAGACTGAGGCTGCAGCGAGCTATGATCATGCCACTGCACTCCAGCCTGGGCAACAGAGTGAGATCCTCACTCACATACA
The DNA here is from genome assembly GCA_036589455.1 of Ateles fusciceps. Lineage (NCBI taxonomy): Eukaryota > Metazoa > Chordata > Mammalia > Primates > Atelidae > Ateles > Ateles fusciceps. The sequence continues at coordinate 7,642,162 of JAZHEH010002159.1, forward strand.
CACACACACACACACACACACACACACACCCACACACCATAGTGTATATAAAATTAAGAAAATAATTCAGAGTACTATGTTAACACAAGAAACATCATCTCAGTAAATAGCAATTTTATATATCTCTTAGGGTGTTAAGTTTTGATCACTTACTTTTATTTATAGTTATTTTAACTAGTAATAAGCCACCACCAATTTAACTTGGGCAATGAGAAAATCAAGATATTTCTTTGGTTTTGCTGCTATTTCCATTTTTGCTTTGTATCTCTTCATGGTGAGCTCAAAGACCAACTACTTGTAGTACTGTCATAGCGCTTATTTTCCAAGCCATACTTACCAGTGTTAGCAGTGAGAAAGATTCTCCAAGAAACAAAGGCAGAGAGAGGGAGAAGTCACGCACTCTGTGTCTCTTTGGAACCACACCTTGACAAAAGCATTCACCACCCACAGGCCAACCATGACAAAGTCACGTGGATTTCCCTCCTAACAACTGGGTTCTCTCCACCTTCACCACAGCTCCTGGTGCCAGATCTACCTTCTATTGTAGTGCCCTTCCAATCTGTTCTCCACGGTAGTCAGAATGATCATTTCAAAATGCATATCTGAATATATCATTGTTTTTAGGATCATAATGAAAATAGTATCATGGGTTCAGCACGGTGGCTCATGCCTATAATCCCAGCACTTTGGAAAGCCGAGGTGGGTGGAGAACTTGAGCCCAGGAGTTCAAGACCAGCCTGGGCAAGATGGTTAAGACCTCATCTCTACAAAAAAACACAAAAACTTAGCCAGGCATGGTGGCATGCGCCTGTGGGTCCTAGCTATCCAGGAGGTTGAAGTGGGAGAATCACCTGAGTCCAGAAGGCAGGGGTTGCAGTGAGCCGAGATTGTGCCACTGCACTCCAGCCTGGGTGACAGACTGAGACCCTGTCTCAAAAATAAAATTAATAAAATAAAATTAAGACAATAGTAACATGGTTGCAAGGCCTTGCTTTGTCTGGCCCCTACCCCACGTGTCACCCACCAACCCATGTGTACCATGCTTCCCTACACTCTATTCTTTTTAGCCACACTGGTCTTCTTTCAGATCTTTCAACTATCAAGCTCCAGAATCCTTGCACAAGCATTTCTCACTACTTAGAACACACTCTCTGACCCTCTTCTTTAGTTAACTCTTACTTATCCTTCAGATTCCAACTCACTTCCTTGGGGAAGGCCACGCCGATCTTCCTAACTAGGTAAAATGCTCTTGTGATAAAATGGCCTCATAGCTACCTATATGATTCCTTAACTTGGGTTTGTGCATGATCCTCTGATCAGTGTCAGTCTCCTGCACTAGCCTGTGAGACCCAAAAGGGCAGGGGCTATTTGTTTCATCAACAAAATGCATTACAAGTTTGTAATTATAATGGAGTCATACCTCACAGGGAGATAAAATTCTAAAGTAGTCTGTAAGCTAAATGCGTAAATGAAGAAATGCCAGAGCAGACGCAGGGACACGGACTATTCTAAACATTTCCTTAAGGTGACTTTTCTATGATTCAAAATTATGACTAGAAAATTATAATTCGCATAGATTACTGATAAGTAAAAACATAGTGCATAGGAAAACAGACTGGAAGGAAATTCATTAAAAACTACTGCATTGGTTGAGTTTGGATAATGGTATTATAGGTTGTTACTTTTTCTGCCCTTTTTGTCAAATATTCAGAAATATTATTGAATGACAAATTTTTCCTTTAAAAGGGTTTTACCTGGAGAACAAATACCATCTGCATCTAAGATTTCATGTCGCCAGATGGGTTTCCTTGTAGCAGCATCCAACATGGGCCCCATCACTTTATCAAAAGTCTGATTGGTATATCGTTTCAATGTACATTTAGCATTTTTATATACAAGGCAACGCCCAAAGCCTAAAATAAAACCAAAATGGACATTACAACCGCCAGTAATACAAAGCTATAAGAAAACATGGATTTGTGCTATTCAACAATCCACTCCACCTCATCCTCTCCAAAATCCCAAAACTTCTCTGTATTTAATAAAAATCGGAGACCAGTACAAACCAAATAAAAATCTGATAATCTGAAGAAGTGGTACAGGATTTGTTCCCTACCTATTGTCTGTTGACACTGGAATCTCTACAACCATTTTCTGCATGGAATACACCTTCTCATACTGGAGAAGGATGAGAGAAATCTAAGACTGGCACTGTGATTCTTTCAGAGGACAGAGCCATACAGTATTAGAATTGGAAAGGGCCTAAGAAATCACTTGCTTAACCTATCTCTTTTACAGGCAGTAGGAGTGAGGTTCAGAGAAATTAAGTGGCCAAGGTTATCCAGCAAGTTGGCGGCAGAGCTGAGAACTGTGTTGATCAGCACAAGTCCACCGATTTCTGAGCCAGGATACACATCCTTTTGGTGCATAACTTCTGCTGACGTTTCCTAGAAAGTTTTCCCCTCTAAAATTTGGCATTTAGAGTGAGTTCTAAGCCAGCAAGTAAAAATACTAATTTTTCTCCAGAGAAGGGACAGAATGAAAAAAGAAACAATCAAATTATTTTAATGGGAAAGATAGCTCTCCTCTGCTCTAAAGATTGAAGTTTAATTACATTTTTAGATTGCATTTATCTAGTGGATCAGGGGAAAGCTGTGAAATCAACAAACAAGCTAAACATTAAGCTGCCTACCAATGGTTCAGAAAAATAAAAGGAAAAAAAATAAGCAAAAAGGATGGAAGAAAAACCTTTGGGTTAGGCAAAAAACCTCAACCACTAAATCCCTAAAAGACAAAAATCCAGCAGTTGTAGAGTTACCCAAACAGCTGTCATTCCTTCAACACTATAATTTCCTAAGAGTCTGTGGCTGCATTTCTTTCTTTTTTCCCTTTGGCCAAGCAGTTATTTTAAACTGGATTCTCTTACTAATCTCCTCAGGATATATTGAGCCATGCCAGAATTCACTTAAATAAGAAAATATCTCAGGATTAAATGCCAGTTATAACTGATGAAATAAATGCATGGCTGAAAATCCTTCACTTAACAATTTTCCACCAAAAGCAGAAATCTAAGAATGTGACTTGAGAATAAGGTAAAAGTGGATTTATAAATAAAATCTCAGGGCTGTAATATAATTTTTTAAATATGAAGGTGATGGTGAGATGAAGTAATGAATTTCTACAACTGGATGTCAGATGAAGACATTTGTGTCTTTAAGCAAGGCCATAGTCATCATGGCTCCTAGGAAATTGTGTATGGCCATAATAAATTTGGCTCAGAATGCCAGCTGGTCTGGAAACATTACATGATCTTGAATTTTCATACAGTAGCCATTAACTGCAACATGCTGGAGTGCAATGTGAATCTTAACTGCATAAAATCAAGAAGTGTTTTCTTCAAAGTGTAAATAGACATTTTATTTACAGGTGATAGCTTAAAAGCTAGGGACAGTAAACTCAGATCATTAAATTGGGTTGCAGAGTTTCTGACAGACATCACAAAGTCTTCAGATTTCCACATAAACGTTACCAGTTAATCAGAAAGGAAAACATCTAGTTTTAAAGCATGACTGTTGTCATTTGGAGGAAAAAAAGAGGCATAAATTAAGTGTGGCCAACATTAATGCCAAAGGCACATGTCTAGGAGTACTATTATGGCTGCCTAGCAACTACAAAGAGGGAAAGGGAAGGCATAGTGGGTATGCCAGAAAGGAAAAAGAGAAATCGAGATGATGAATAGAGAAGTCAGACTTCAGATCAGGTGATGGCTAACAAACCATGAAGTGGTGACTTGTGAAAGTAACTGTCAAAAACAGAAAGAAAAGTGGAAAAACTCCACGCCAGAGTTTGTGGCTGTGTATTTTTAACTTTTGTCACTTGGCCAAAGAAGGTACCAGATTATGAGGTTATACAAATAAGAAACAGCCTTTTACATCCAAAAATTGCTACTGACCTCTCGAACTGGTTTGTTGTTAACACACTAGATATAGCGAAAACACGTTTTTCATATATTCTAATTCCTCCTAGAAAATACACACATTCTTACATTTTTTTCTCTTTGAACAACTGTCTCACGTAACCAATAAAATAACAAAGAAGAAAAATATTCTGTAGTAGTACATTTCAGAAATGACAAGAAAGTCAACATCAAAACCCAACCACCTTCCTTTCCTGTTTGTATATCATAAAATTCAAATAACTTGAAACTGACATTAAATACATTCTGACACCAAGTGATTTTTACATTAATCATCCCTATATCTACTTCTGCAAAAAGCACCTTTGGCATTAAGAGTTTTGAAAATTCGCTTACCTCTGTCTAAAGAGGCCTTGTTTAAAACAAGAGCATCTTCAATATCATAGCCACTATAACTCATCACAGCAACTGTTGCATTCTGTCCAGCTGGCAGTTTCTCAAATTCTATCAATTCAATGGTTTTTGTCTTAACCATGGGTTTTTGTGGATATGCTAGTAGATACATGAGAGTATCAATTCTGTTTCGCTGGTTGTATCCTATAGTACCTGCATTGATATTGGAGAAAACAAACTACAACATTCTATTATGTGAAATAATAAGGTAGTAATGAATATAAATACATTAACAACACAAATTAAAATGAAGAAAATCTTCAGGTTCAACATTTCAAAAGCAATACTCTCATGGTGGCTAACAACTTCCAAAAGCAACTTTTCTCACTAATAAAGTCCCACAAAGAAGAAAAAATATAGTCAGAGTATACTAATCTAAATAATTTAGACTTTTTGGATTTATATTATCCCATTTGGGGGATTTAGTTTCCACTGGTTAATTTCACAAGTAAATCAATAATTCTTTATTTGGTTCTACCATGTTCTAGGCCTGCTGGGGACAGGTAATGTGAGAACAATGCCCAGTGTTTACATGCAAGGAGCTTATACAATCAATAAACAGGTATATTTCATAAAAAGAAACAACTGCAAAAGTTCTAAATGAAAAAGAAAGCAGGAGAGAAGGGAAGAAAAAGAATGAACAAAGAGGAATTCAAGCGAGAGCGAGGAAGAGTAGGATTCATTCATTTATTTGATGATTCACTTATTAAGCAGTTAATAAACATCTACTCTGTGCCAAACACTCGAGATAAAATGGGAAAAGGCATGGTCCCTTCCTTAAAAAATCTACGGTACAATCCAACCAGGGGGTGGGCTCTTCCCTCCTTAGCAATCAGTCTTTCCACCTGATTGTTCCTTGGAAGGGTGTTATTGGGTCACTGTCAACTGAACATGAAATCAGAATGTTAACCCTTTCTCTCATTTCCCCTTATAAACACGCCGGGGTTCATGGACCTGCCTGAAGAAAAGTCTCTCGGTCTCCTGGGCTTGGGGACATAGAACTGATGCTACACAGAGACCTTAAAGTTGGAAAACTCAGGCTTGCTCTGCTGCTGAGCTTGAGTGTGGGCTACTGAGCCTCTTTAACTTCTAGGTATCTCATTTTTTTCCCCCTGTAAATGGCTAAGAACAGATGCTAATGTTAGAAAAAACAAGGTAGCTTTAAGTCTCTCTCTCTTGCACATGCTTCCATAGTGACACATACACAACACACACACCACACCACACACACACATATACACAACTCCAAAGTACCTCGTGCCATTTCACAGAGTTACACCCTAGGGTGTGCAGACACTAAAACTCAATATTTATTTCCTTGGACTTTTTCTCCATACTCATGTCATTAAATCAATGATAATCTCATTTTGGGGATGAAAACAAGGTATTCAGGCTGGGCATGGTGGCTCATGCCTATAATCCCAACACTTTGGGAGGGCGATGTGGGCGGATCGCTTGAGCTCAGGAGTTTGAGACCAGACTGGGCAACTGACAAAACCATATCTACTAAAAATGTAAAAATTAACTGGGCATGGTGGTGTGTTTGCACCTATAGTTCCAGCTACTTGGGTGGCTGAGGCATCAGAATCGCTTGACCCCAGGAAGTGGAGGTTACACTGAGCTAATATCACACAACTACACTCCAGCCTGGGCAGCAGAGTAAGACCCTGTCTCAAAAAAAAAAAAAAAGAAGAAGAAAAGAAAAAGAAAATAAACCATTCAAACAGCAAAAATGATACAGTACTCCTTGACAATTACTACTGCAAGAAATAATAAATATGTAGGGAATACCTAGCACAGTGCCAGGCTTATTACAGATGCTCAATAAATGTCACGTGAATTAAACTGAAGAATCCCATTACACTTTTTATGACAGTATGTCTGTGCTTAAATCTCTAAAAACTTAACAAGATTCAGCTGAAAAACAAGTCAAACTGAACCTCATGAACTTTTATCGAGTTTGCACTATAAAGTGCCAATTAATTATGCTATTTTAGTGCCAACTAATAAACTGGGCAGACTACCTGGCAATAGATCACTTACTGTTTTAGAAACAAGATTACTACTGCTGGGATTATGGTAAAGTTCACTGACAATAAGTTTGTTCTTTTATATGAAATCATTTAAAATTTATGTTGAGATTCCAGCTCCAACTGAATACTTTACTCAGCTGGAGACGAGGGTTCAGGCAATGTCCCACCAGGCTGCCAAACATGTCTTCTGAAACCTGAGACACGCATTATTATGCAGCAGGGAAGCATAAATGGCTGCACCTCTAAACAATGGTGAAAGAGACTGGATCCTGCTATAAATTGTGCTACCAGGCCTAGAACATAATTCTCAGGCATTACAACTGACCACTGAAGGGATGAACAACAAATGTTTGGTGCTTATGACATCAAAAAGTTTTCTCTAAAGGCTTTTTAAATAAATTGTGAGAGTATACATGCACATGCATTTTTAGACTATGGGTGTGTAAATTAAAATGTTAAAATATGTAAACTATGATTTCTATATCATAAAACTTTAAAATGCCATCAGATTCCCATATTTTTATAAAAATTATTAATGACTAACTAGCTATTTTGCCAATAAGCAATAGGCAAGCAAATGATAAGGCTTGCCTGTGTGAAGCACATGCTCAAACTCTGATTCCCCTATTACTATTTTCAGCTTCCTTAAAAAGGGCATTACATGCATACACACACATATAAAATAACACAAGGAGAATATCTATAAGCTGCATTCTACTTCTATTACCCTATTTTGCTGTAACTATGGTCTCCAATGATTTCCTTTACTAAGACATAATCTTTCTTAAAAAGCCATATTTTCTTGATAACAACTTCTTAAGAAGTCAAAAGTTGGCACTGCAAGGTATACAAGTGCAGGTTAAAATACTGAAGAAGTGCTTTTGTATAAGGTGGTATGAAAAAGGTTAGTAAGGAAGGATGTAAACAGCTTAGAAAATGTATGCTGAAAAAATTAAAATGAAGTTTTATGCATTTAGCTATTTTTCCTGTCTTCCTTTGCCCAATTTTCTCTCTCCCTCCCTCCCCCCTCCCTCTCCCTCTCCCTCTCCCCCTCTCTGTCTCTCCCTCTCCCTATCCCTCTCTCTCTTTCTTTCTTTTACCCAGGCTGGAATGCTGTGTTATAATCTCAGCTCACTGCAACCTCCGCCTCCTAGGTTCAAGTGACTCTTGTGCCTCAGCCACCCTAGCTGGAATTACAGTTGCGTGCCACCACACCCAGTTAATTTTTGTACTTTTAATAGAGACGGGATTTCACCATGCTGGCCAGGCGAACTCCTCAACCTCAAGTGATCCGCCTGCTTCAGCCTCCCAAAGTGCTGAAATTACAGGCATTAGCCACAGTGCCTATCCCCAATTTTCTTCTAAATCAACATTTTTGAATACAATAAACTTTGTCCATTTAAAGTGTACAAATTAATGAGTTCTGATAGATATACACACCTGTGAAACCACCACTATAGTCAAGATCCAGAACATTTCTAACCCCCAAAAGATCCCTCCCTTTGTTCCTCACCTCAGGAGACCACTGATCTGTTGTGTATCATTACAGATTAGTTTGCATTTTCTAGAATTTTATATAAATGGAATTACACAGTATCTGCTTATTTAGGATAATCATTCTGACATTTATCCATATGGCTGAATATCATAGTTCATTCTTTTTACGGCTTAGTATTGTATAAATATACATTTTGTTCATCCATTCACCTGTTGATGAATATTTGCATTGTTTCCAGTTTTTGGCTACTGTGAATAAAACTGCTACAAACATTCACGTACAAGTCTTTGTATGTTTTCATTACTTCGAATAATATTTAACACCTAGGAATGAAATTTCTGGGTTGTTTGGCAAGGGTATAGTTAACTTCAAGAACATTCCAAAGAATTTTCCGGAGTAATTATATCACTTTACATTTCCACCAGCATTTCGGTTGCTCTACATCCTCATCAACACTCAGTATGTCAGTCTTTTTAATTTTAATCATTCTGAGTGTGTAGTAGTATCTTTTAAGATAGGGGTCTTAATTTGCATTTATCCGATAACTAATAATGCTGTACACAGTTTCATGTGCTTACTTGGTCATTCCAAAACCTTGTGAAGTGCTTGGCTTTGTTTTTATTTTGTCCATCTTTTAATTGGGTTGTCTTATTATTGAAGTGTTCTTTATATATACTTGAATACAAATCCTTTACCAGATATATGTAATGCAAATACTTTCTTCCATTCTATGGTTTGCACTTCCATATTCTTTTTTTTTTTTTTTTTGAGATGGAGTCTTGCTCTGTCACCCAGGCTGGAGTGCAATATCACTCACTACAACCTCAGCTCCCGGGTTCAAGCAATTCTCTTGCCTCAGCCTCCTGAATAGCTGGGACTACAGGCATGCGCCACCACGCCTGGTTAATTTTTGTATTTTTAGTAGAGACAGGGATTCACCATGTTGGTCCGGCTGTTCTTGAACACCTGACCTCGTGATCCGCCTGTCTCTGCCTCCCAAAGTGCTGGGATTACAAGTGTGAGCCACCACGCCTGGCCTGCATTTTCATATTCTTAACAGTATCTTTCTGGGGGCAAAAGTTTAATTTTGAGAAAATCAATTTTTATACTTTGTACTCTTTTTTTTTTTTTTTTTTTGAGATGGAGTCTTGCTCTGTTGCCCAGGCTAGAATACAGTGGCGCGATCTCAGCTCACTGCAACCTCTGCCACCCAGGTTCAAACAATTCTCCTGCCTCAGCCTCCCGAGTAGCTGGGATTACAGGCACCTGCCACCGTGTCTGGCTAATTTTTGTATTTTTAGTAGAGACAGGGTTTCACCATCTTGGCCAGGCTGGTCTTGAACTTCTGACCTAGTGATCCATCCACCTTGGCCTCCCAAAGTGCTGGGATTACAGGCATGAGCCACCGCACCCAGCCTACTTTGTACTCTTTATGTAAAAAAATCTTAGCTTAACTCAAGCTATGAAGGTTTTCACCTAGATTTCCTTCTTCAAGTGTAATGGTTTTAGCTCTTACATTTAGGGCTATATTTTGTGTTAATTTTTATATTCTATAAGGTAGAAGTTAATGTTCCTTTCTTCCATATAAGTATACAGACATTTATTTTGGTGAAAAGACTTTACTCTCCATTGGATTGCTTTGAAACATTCATTGAAAATCAATTGTCCATAAATGTTTGGGTCTATTTCTGAACTCTTGATTGCAGTTCCATTGACCTATATGTCTACCCTCTGTCAACATCATACCGTATTACTGTAGCTTTATAGTAAATCAAAATCAGGTTGTATAAATCCTCCAATTTATTCTTTGTTTCAAAATTCTTTTCAAAAATCTATCCCTGATTCCTTAATGATTTTAACATTCTCAGAGAATCATTCATTCATTCATTCATTTTTGAAACATGACTTACTATATTCCCTACTAATCTGGCACTATGCAAGTCACAAAGGATATACAGTTGACCCTTGAACATGGATTTGAACTGCGAGGGCCCACTCATATATGGATTTTCTTTTGCCTCTACCACCCCTGAGACAGCAAGACCAATCCCTCCCTTCCTCTACACCTCAGCCTACTCAGTGTGAAGACGATGAGGATAAAAACCTTTATGATAATCCATTTCCACTTAATGAAAAATAAACATATTTTTCTTATGATCTTAATAACATTTTCTTTTACCTAGCTTATTTTAATTGTACATATCGCATACAAAGTAAGTGCTAATTGACTATGTTATTGGTAAGGCTTCCAGTCAACAGTAGGCTACTAGTAGTTAGCTTTGGGGGAGCCAAAAGGTATACATGGATTTTCAACTGTGAGAAGAGTCAGTGCTCCTAACTTCTGTGTTGTTCAAGAATCAACTGCAGCACAGGCTGAGAATCCTTAGTCCAAAAATCCAAAGTCCAAAATGCTCCTAAATCAGAAACTTTCTGAGTGCCAACATGATGCCACAAGTGGAAAACTCCACACCTGACCTCATGTAATGGGTTGTAGTCAAAACTCAGTCAAACTTTGCCTCATGTACAAAATTATTAAAAATACATAAATTACCTTTAGGCTGTGTGTATAAAGTGTACATGAAACTTAATCGGAAACACTCCTGGTCCTAAGCATTTCAGGTAAGGGATATTCAACCTGTAATAAATAATGAAGCTCCTGACTTCAAGGGGCTTATAATTTACACTCTACCAGAAAAGGCAGCCTGATCATGATCAACAATGGACAGGAAAAAAATGAAGGAAGAAGTTAGTTTTGGTTGAGATAAATTAAGTTTTATAGGTAACATTACATAGAAGACACAGAAAACCTTTTATATGTTACTCAACAAAACTGGGATTCAGCTTCCTTGTTAGAACAACAACAAAAAAAGGTTATGTATTATATTTCAAAGGATTATTATTGTGATTTAAAAAAAAAATGGGCCAGGTGCGGTGACTCATGCCTATAATCCCAGCACTTTGGGAGGCTGAGGTCGGGCAGATCACGAGGTCAGGAGTTCAAGACCAGACTGGCCAACATGGTGAAACCCCACCTCTACCAAAAAAATACAAAAATTAGCTGGGCATGGTGGCTCGTGCCTGTAATCCCAGCTACTTGGGAGGCTGAGGTAGGAGAATTGCTTGAACCGGGACCTGGGAGGTGGATGTTGCAGTGAGCCGAGATCACACCACTACACTCCAGCCTGGGCTACACAGCAAGACTCTATCTTAAAAAAAAAAAAAAAAGGACTGGGCACGGTGGCTCACATCTGTAATCCCAGCACTTTGGGAGGCCAAAGCAGGCAGATCACCTGGGTCAGGAGTTTAAGACCAGCCTAGCCAACATGGTGAAACCCTGTATCTACTAAAAATAAAAAATAAAAAAATTAGCTGGGCATGGTGGCATGCATCTGTAGTCTCAGCTACTTGGGAGGCTGAGGCAGGAGAATTCCTTGGACCCAGGAAGCAGAGGATACAGTGAGCTGTGATCGTGCCACTGTACTCCAGCCTGGGTGACAGTGAGATTCCATCTCAAAAAAAAAAAGAAAAAAAGAAAAAAAGAAATAACGTATGTAAAGAATTTGGATACTCAATAAGTGGCAACATTCTTTATGACCAATATTAACAATATTAGTAATAACAAAAAAATATATCTTATAACCCTGTAATATCATCCATTTTACCTCCCACTCAAACCTACATACTAAACTTAGTATACTCAGTTTTACCTCTATATATTCATTGCTAACATTCTAGTCTTAGGAAATACCACATAAGCTTATTCCTAAAATAGCTACAATAATTTAAAGAAATTTTTTAACCAATAGTAGAATTCAAATGGACAAAGAATAAATATGCTAAAAATCAAATCAAACAGAAAGGGGAAAGAAGTGTAGAATAAACAAAATTTTATGTGGATCTTTGTATATTGTGTTTTTAGTGTCTAAAAATTCTCCAGCCTACTTCTAGTACACCTCAGCCTACTGTAAAGTGGGGAACATAAAGGAAGAAACTATTTAGGAATAGAACCTATTGACAACAAATACAAAAAGAGAAGCTGCATTTACTCCTAACCTTAAAAAAAGTCCGAGTAGTTTGGAGTTGAAGGGGGAAGGGGTGGTGAGAAGAAGCCACTGGTGAGGGCTGGGAAGGTCTGTGCTGCATATTCATTAACTGAGCTGATACTGACTGAAGATCCTTTTACACAGGAGAAGGTGTTCTACTAGAGGACTGCCAAATAATAAATGGGCAGGATATGAAAGTATGGCTCATGTGAATGTGGCATCAGGGGCCGAGATGAGAGGACACAAAATGTGGCTCCAACACACAGCCCTTGCTGGCAGTGCTGAGTGAGTGACCTGAAGATCCTTGCCATTTCCAGATGTCCACCTGACTTCTTGCTGAACCATGTCACAACAACACACACAGCCATATCTATGGAGAAGAGCTTCTCAGTGGCACAGTAAGATGCTGTGTGGAAACTCAAACTTTATTAATAATTAAAAGCGCCTAAGATTTAAGAAACACCTTCTGCTGGTGTTTTATAGTGGATTAGCTCTCTCTTACATACAAGGTAAGGCTTTCCATCTCTGTGGTTTGTGCTGGACTTTGTCTCCTTCATAGTGATAGAAAATGACTTTCTCTCATTTCTTCACTATCTTGGGGGGGAGTGGGAGGGACAGAAGGGAATGGTAGATAGCAAATTTTCCAGATTGGCTAGAATATTTAGTGAATTAATTCTGAGCTACTATCTTCCATGTTATACATGGACCAGCAGACAGATGAATAGCAAGTAAGATATTATTTTAGAAAATCCACATAGAATTTCTGAATTTAAAGAATCTTCAGTAATGGCTCATAGTAAAAATGGGATAGAGTGTGAGTTTCAGTTATCAGCTGTCAAGACTGCAAGGAATTCACACGATCCAGAGAAGTTCTACTCAAAGTGCAAAGTCTGCGTTACAGACCTGGCTATCTGCTGTGGATTTCTCCCTCAGCCAACCTTTTTCCTTTTGTCATTTTTCATGCAGACTTTGCTCAATACTTCTGCAGCTATTTCAGTGTCCACAGAGAAATGCTGCCGCGTTATATGTCAATTCTAAATGTACTTTTATCTCACTGCTTTTCTTTCCAGTCAGGTGTTTTATAATAACAAACAGTAACAAAGGCTTTTTTTATTACTTAAAATATTCAGTGGCTTTTGTCTTCCTAGCGTCAGCAGTAACGTCAGAGGATTGTATCCAAGGAGCTAAATGTGCAGGACCCAGGGTCAGAGCAGCTGAATACACCAACCTCGGAAAACACAGACAATGAATTGCAAATGACACTCAAAACAAAACGAGAAAAAAAACCCTTCACACAGAAAACTACAAAAGAACTCTACAGACACTGAATTGGCTTTCTGTACACACTGATCCTGCTTAACTGTGTGTGGTAACTAACCAAACGTTTCAGATACTCATGGCCACATATAAAGGGTTTTTCTTTTCTTTTTTTTGTGTGTGTGGGGGAGAGGAGTTATAAATATAAAAATATTTCTTTCCTTCAAGTCTATTCTTTATTTTTTAAAAATGCTTCACTACAGGGAGATAGCTGCAGCTCTTTCTGTTTCGATCTTCAAACACACTAAAGAGTGGCATTAGCGATGAAGTGATTAGTCTTCCGTTAATTCTGCTGAAGGTTCTACACAAAAGGTGTATTGTTTCAGCTGGGATTCACATCATGAAACAAAATGGTTTGGTAAACTCAATAGAAGTGATAGCCCTTTCATGACACACAGGGTTCAGTACTGTATATTTCAACTTGTTAGCAAGTCAGAAGCACAAGCGGGAAATCAGCCTACACTGCTAGTGAGGATGAATGGGAAAGGCTAAATTGATGAGCTGCTGTTTAGATTTTCCCACTGGGAATTATTCTCAACTGTCCAGGCATTACATCATTCAGGTAAATGGTAGCAGGACAAAATGCTTTTTATTTCTTTGTAGCTAACCAGAGGGCAATATAAAAACTTGAAAAGAAATATATCTACTCTCTATCCATAATGAAGAAATAGGGTTTCTTAATTGCCAGGCTATGGTTAGTTGCAGCTGGTTGTTAGTAACTGAGGAGCTAAATGCATTCTGGTTGTCACCCAAAGGCAATGCAAACACTTCCTTCTCTACATCTTTACAGTTTCTTTATGAAGCTCTTTGAATCACACTTTAAATCAAAGACAATAATCATATTGGTGTGACGGGCACATACGAAAATAAAATTTACTAAATACATCAGGATTTAAATGATTTTTAAAAACATTTCAGGCCAGGTGTGATGGTTCCTGTCTGCAATCCTACCACTTTGGGAGGCCAAGGCAGGCGGATCACCTGAGGTCAGGAGTCCAAGACCAGCCTGGCCAACATGGAGAAACCTCGTCTCTACTAAAAATACAAAATTAGCCAGGCATGGTGGTGCATGCCCATAATCCCAGCTACTTGGGAGGCTGAGGCAAGAGAATCGCTTGAACCCGGGAGGCGGAGGTTGCGATGAGCCGAGATTGCACTATGACACTCAAGCCTAGGCAACAAGAGTGGAACTCCATCTCAAAAAAAAATTTTTTTTTCAAAAAGCTTTATAGCAAAACTTTTTTTTTTTTTGGCAGGGTCAGGGAGCACTGGTATTCTCTCCATATTACCTTCAAGATAAAACTCAAATTCCTCAACATGACACCTCCCTTGCACACCTCTGTACCATGCTACACTAGGAAGCCACACCAAAGTACCAAAACCTCTTATGCCATACTTGGTCACACTTCCATACCTTCAAAAATACTCAGTCTTCCAAAACTCAGCTCAGCTCTATCCTTCAGAAACAACCCACTCTCACTTTAAGTGATCCTCCTCCTCTAATTTCCTTAGATTTGGGTTGTCTATTACAGCATTTATTACAACACATTGAGTTATTGTTCTATTTGTTGGTCTCTCCTACTAGACTTTGAACTCCCTGAGCACTCTGCCTCATCTCTCTATTTTCAGGCTCTAGCCTCATGTCTGGTCTATAGTTATGCTAATAAATGTTACAAGTCAATGAATGAACAAATTAATAGATGAAAGAGAAGAAAAACAGAAAAGAAGGAAAATAAATTCAGAAACTAGTATGACATGAATTGGATAAGTTTTAGGAGATACAGTAGCAATTGCAAGGGTATAATGGGTTCAGGGATTGTCAACCAGGCAATTACTAGGTACATTCGAATAGACATTGTAAATCTTTATCTGTTTTTTTATTCCTCTTCCTCCTTAACCTTCAGTTTTTCTGCCCTTCTCCCATCTCTCAAGGTTAACAAGTTACATTTTATAGGGCTTTTCTCTTTATATGTATCCCTTATCATTCTGTGACATTTATTATATATTGCTTTGTTTGGTCAAGGAAACAAATTCAAAGAGGTTTTCTCCATTTTTGCTTACGCTTTAGACATGGCAGGACACCAAGCCTTGCAGAGTTCCATAGGCAACTCCCTGGGCTTGGTAACCCTCCCAGTACCTGATCTGTTTAAACATACAATACTGGTGAAGCAGGAATAAAGATGTAAGACTTTTTCCAAAAGTATTTCCAAGTATTTACAACCAAGTTTCAAAAGGAAATCTTACCCATGGCTTGTTTCCCCCATGGCACACTGGTAAGTGTTTCTCGGGGACTGGTTATGGTGAGGGTATGGGATCAGTCCAGCACACACGCCAAGAAGAGTGAAGGGTTCAATCTCCAAGTGGGTGGTGTCTCTAACAAGTAAGAATCAGATAGCTTAAGCATCAACTGCAAAAATAAGTGTCTCTTAGTGGTATAAAAATATTGTTATCTAGGTCCTCAAGGGATTTATAAGTCAATAAAATTCAATGTTTGTAAAACTGGTAAAATAAAAACATACTTAAGTAAAATACAATGAAACATAAGAACTTATAATTAACACATAAAGTACTATACTCAACATAGAGAAATATATTAACAACATCCATATGGATGAGTAGACTGGTTTTTCTCATTCTTCTAACATATATCAGTTAGTACACTGTATCACCATTTTTAGAGTGGAATATACCTCCTTTAAGAATGGTTACTATAGGCCAGGCATGGTGGCTCACACCTGTAATCCCAACAATTTGGGAGGCTGAGGCAGGCAGATCATCTGAGGTCAGAAGTTCGAGACCAGCCTGGCCAACACGGTGAAACCCTGACTCTACTAAAAATATATAAAAACTTAGCCAGGCATGGTGGTAGGTGCCTGTAATCCCAGCTACTCAGGAGACTGAGGCAGTAGAATCGCTTGAACCCGGGAGATGGAGGTTGCAGTGAGCTGAGATCACACCACGCCACTGCACTCCAGCCTGGGTGACAGAGCAAGACTATCTCAAAAAAAAAAAAAACAATAGTTACTATAGACCTACAGGGACCAATACCAAAGCCATTAGGTAATTGTGGCTACTGAGCACTTGAAATGCTAACTTAATTTTAATTACTTTAAATTTTAAAATCAAACTGAAATTTAACTCAGTTCAGTTATTTAAAACCTTTTATCTTGGAACAACTTACATTTATGAATCTTTTTAAAGTGTAAATGTTTTGAAATGAGATCAAGTATTTCTGATAAAAAATTGGCATCCAAATTGAAATGCGCTGTAAGTGCATACCAGATTTTGAGGACTTATATAGTAGGAAAAAAGTGTGAAATATCTCATTAGTTTTAATATTAATTACATGTTGACATGATAATATTTTGGATATACTGACAAATAAAAATATTATTTAAAATAATTTTACCTGTTTATTTTTATCTTTTTAATGTGGCTTTCGAAGTTATATAGGTGGCTTGCATTTTATTTTACTGGACAGCTCTGCTATAGATAGTACTGGACACAAAGTAAGATTTTACCTAGTAGATGTCATAATCTTGGTGACTTTCATAATATATTTCTACAGAAAATTCAGTTTTTTGGCCAAATGATAAAGCAACTCAGATGTGTTAATAGGAAAGATTACCCAGATTAATTATAGGTCTTTGTGGAAAGTACCAGATGTGACATCCAGGATCTGTAATATCTGTGGACCCGCTATTTCTCCCTCA
The DNA here is from genome assembly GCA_036589455.1 of Ateles fusciceps. NCBI lineage: Eukaryota > Metazoa > Chordata > Mammalia > Primates > Atelidae > Ateles > Ateles fusciceps. The sequence goes on from JAZHEH010002159.1 coordinate 7,659,135, forward strand.
AGTGTTTGTGAAGTGTAACCTTAAAGATTTCAGTGGTTTACAGCACCTGGGAAAAGAAGTGATGTCCAAGAAACCAGGTCCCAACCCATCAATGGAATATACCTGGTAAAAGATCTCCCATTTATCCAGTTATTCATCTATTTTTTTTTCAAAACACATGTATTAAATTATGTACCTAGTTTGGTGAGAGAAGGTGCTTTCCATGTATTTCTTGGTTTGAAGAGTATTGTTTTGACCTTATGACCCAGCAGAACCCCAAACCTCTCAGACAAGCAGGAAGGGAAAAGACTTCCTTTATCAAAAGGAAGGGAAAAGACTCTAGGTTTTGTTTTGCTTTTTTCTTTAAAGAGCATGAGCTTATAGCTACATTTTATAGTCTAGAAGAAAACAGATTATCTTTTAAATGTACTGTTTTAAATATTGGCCAAGTTGACATTCTCCATCTAAGTAAAAACCAATTTTTCAGATGTTAAGATTGGACTGAGTTGAAAAATGAAAAGAAACATCTGAAGTTTTTTTCTTCCACTGTAACAACATACATAAAATCATATAGTTTCTAATAATTACCAGAAGCCCAAACACTCTAGATTCTGATTTTACAAAAAAGAAAAGAAAATTATTCTCTTTAAAATCATCAGTTTAGAAACTGAACAGGAATTGAGAAATTAAATAAAATTTTTTTTGAGACAGAGTTTCACACTTGTTGTCCAGGCTGAAGTGCAATGGTGTGATCTCGGCTCACTGCTACCTCCACCTCCCGGGTTCAAGCGATTCTCCTGCCTCAGCCTCCCGAGTAGCTGGGATTACAGGCATGCGCCACCATGCCTGGCTAATTTTGTATTTTTAGTAGAGACGAGGTTTCTCCATGTTGGTCAGGCCAGTCTCAAACCCCTGACCTCAGGTGATCCACCTGCCTCAGTCTCCCAAAGTTCTGAGATTATAGGCATGAGCCACTGCGCCTGGTCAAGATTTTTATTCACTATGTACAAAGTACTTAAATTCAGTTCAAATGAAAACTAAATAACCTGTTGTTTACGATAGTGGAAAAGTTGGAAACTGCCTAAATATTCATCAGTAGAAAACTAGTTAATAAACTAAATATGTGTAGGTAGATAATGTTATAACAATCAGCAATTAAAATATATACATATATATATATATATATATATATATATATATATATATATATATATTTACATATATGCAGTCACACACCACATAATGTTTTGGTCACCAACGGACTGCATAAATGACGGTGATTCCAAATGATTATAATACTGCATTTCTACTGTGTTTTTTCTTTGTTTAGATATGTTTCGATACACCAGTACTTACCATTGTGTTACAACTGCCTACAACATTCAGTAGAGTAATATGCTGTACAGGTTTGTAGTCTAGAAGCAATAGGCTTTAGCATACAGTCTATGTGTGTAGTAGGTGACAGATATTCACCTAGGTTTAAGTACACTATGATGTTCACATAATGAAATCACCTGACAACAAATTTCTCAGAATGCATCCCCATCATTAAGTGACACATGACTGTGCATACAAATATACAAGTATATAAATATATATACTAATATGGAAAATGTCCAGAATATACCGGTAAGTTTCAAAATCAAGACACTGGAAATGTTATCATTGTTTTATAAACACACATTGTGTGGAATCATGTATGTATGTTTGTTCTCAGAAGAAAAATCTAGAATAGGACATAAGAAATTATTAGTATTGGTGACTTCTGGAGGGTAGAGTCTGGTGGGATGGCAAAGGAAAGGGATTTATTCTTCGTACTTAATGTATTTCTACATTTTAAAAAATGTAAGTATAAATTAAATAATACAAAATTTTCTACATTTTTAAAATGAAATTAATTCGATGTATGGAATAGCTTGGTAACTGGGTAATGCTGAGAGTTATATTCATTTACATCAATGAAAACCAGATGAAAATCCCTGCCTTCATGAAGCTTCTAGTGAGGGGAGATAGACAGTACATAGATACATCAGTAAAACACCCATTTTACTACATAGTACTAGGCGCAAGAAGGAAAAATAAAAAGGAGTAAAGAGGAGTGGACAGAGTTAAGGGTTTCTATTTTCAATAGAGTGGTCAGAAAAGTCTCACAAGAAGGTGACACCGGAGTGAAGACCTGGAGGAGGTGAAGCAGCGAGCCATGTAGGTATGTGCGAGAGTGCTCCAGGCAGAGGAAGCAGCCAGTGCAAAGGTGCTAAGGCAGAAGCATGCCTGTAGTGTTCAGAGAAGAGGCCAGTGTGGTGAAACAGGGAGTGGGGGAGAGGTAGAAATGGAAGTGGGCAGATCATGCAGGAACTGGAAGGCCTCTGTAAGAACTTCTGAGGGAGACAGAAAGCCCCTGAGGTATTTGAGAAGAGAACTGACATGACCCCGCTGCTCTATTAGGAAAAGAAAGACTGTGTGGGAACAGGTGTTAAAACAGTCAGGCTTCTGCAAAAATCCAAGTGGCCTCGACTAGGTGGTGGATTGAGGTAGTGAAAAGAGTTCAGATTCCAGGTGTATTTGGAAGGCTCACATGATAAGCTAGAGGTTAATGTGGCTATAGAGAAAAAGGGTCAGGATGGAAATGGAGGGTTTTTTTTGGTTTGAGTAACACAAAGGATGGAACTGCCATTTATGGGGCTACTATAAAATAGTTGTTTTATATACTCACGCTATATATATTTTGAGTCAAGGTCTCACTTTGTTGCCCAAGCTGGACTGCAGTGGTGTTCCGATTATAGCTCACTGCATCCTCAAACTGGGCTCAAGTGATCCTTCCACCGCAGCCTCCCAAGGAGCTCGGATCACAGGTGTACACCACAACAACCAGCTAACTTTTTTTATTTTTAGTAGAGATGAGGTGTCACTGTGTTGCCCATCTCAAACTCCTGAGCTCAAGCAATCTTCCTACCTTAGCCTCGGAAAGTGCTGGGATTATAGACCCACCACACCTGGCCCTCAGTCAATTTTGAATGAGGGGTATAAAATAGTACTTTGAGAGATTCACATCTTTAAGGAAGAAAAAGTCTGACTAAAAAGTATTATTTACAAAGTGCAAAATACACATATATATTTGCAATATATATACTGGCAATAGGGTCTTGCTCTGTCACTCAGGCTGGAGTGCAGTGGCATGAACATGGCTCCCAGAGCCTCTACCTCCTGGGCTCATGCAATCCTCCAGCTATATCCCTCTGAGTAACTGGGACTACAAGCACGAACCCCCACACCTGGCTAATTTGTAAGTTTTTTGTAGAGACGGGGTCTTGCCATGTTACCCAGGTAAATTATAATCTTTTAAAAAGTAGTATATTTCAGTTGGTAGCAGAAAACAAAGTTTTTCTTTTTCCTTGTTTTAAGAGATAGGCTCTCACCCAGGCTGGAGTGCAGTGCCACGATCATAGCTCACTGTAACCCATAACTCCTGGGCTCAAGCGATCCTTCTACCTCAACCTCCCAAGTAGCAAGGACTACAGGTGTGTGCCCCATGTACTCAACCTGGCTAATTTTTTATTTTTATTTTTTGACATAAGTCTTGCTATGTTGTCCAGCCTGGTCTCAAACTCTTGGCCTCAGGCAATTCTCCTGCCTCAGTCTCCCAAAGCACTAGGATTACAGGGGGTGAGCCATTATACCGGGTCAGAAAAGTACTTATTCTTGATTGAAGACATAAATACTTATCAGGTGGTACTATTAAACTCCCTAGCAATATATCTGCAAGAATTCCAATTTCGGGTAAGTGGTATATCAGTCACATGCATCAGACAGCAAGTTATATAGATGTTCTTTAATGTACTTCAAATGGAATGCAGATGCTTCTAAAAATATTATTGTTCAAGAAGAAATACTGTGAACATACTACCAATTCAAGTGTATAAACTGCACATAAACTTTGAGATAGTTTTTGAACAGACTATGTAGGGAATTCCTGCACTGACAATAAGAATTCAGATGTCCATGGACAAAATCATCTCTAAAAGAGATAAGTACATTTTTATACAGCTTGATTTGTTAGTTCAATTTTGGCAATAATCAAGTATTAAAATCAGAGAAGCAACTCCTTTTAAAAAATATACATTGAGGCCAGGCATGGTGGCTCATGCCTGTAATCCTAACTACTCAGGAGACTGAAGTGGGAGGATTGCTTGAGACTAGGAGTTTTAAGCTTCAGTGAGCTATGTCGTGCCACTGTACTCCTTCTGAGTGACAGAGCAAGACCATCTCAACAAAAAACAAAAACCAAAAAAAACTACATTATCTGCGTGTGTGTGTGTGTGTTTGTGTGTGTGTGTGTGTGTGTGTGTACACACTAACTGTCACATGAACAGAAAGGATAATTAAATCTAAAGATGACTAATTAGCTGCTCTGTAATACTCTTCACTGGGATAAATGATGGTTTATGCTCTGCATTAAAATTGTAAATTTCTATACGGTACATATATACCATGAAATACTATGCACCCATAAAAAGGAACAAGATCATGTCTTTTGCAGGGACATGGATGAAGCTGGAAGCCATCCTCAGCAAACTAACACAGGAACAGAAAACCAAACACCACATGTTCTCACTCACAGGTAGAAGCCGAACAATGAGAACACATGGACACAGGGAGGGGGAACACCACACACCGGGTGGCCTGTTGGGGGGTTGGGGGAGGGAGGACATCAAGATAAATAGCTAATGCATGCAGGGCTTAATACCTAGGTGATGGGTTGATAGGTACAGCAAACCACCATGGCCCACGTTTACCTATATAACAAACCTGCCCTTTCAAAATAAAAAATAGATTGTATTTTCTAACAATTCCTGCCAAAAGAGTACCAGATAGGACTGAAGATGACAATGAAAAGAGAAAGTCGTTTCTATAGTCAGAACAGGTTTTAATTTATGCCTGCTATGGATCCTACTTACTTATTAATTGTGTGTTCATACAGTGCGATGTTACAATCATTTTCTTCATTCACATCTAAATATTCAACCAGACTCTCATGTAAGAAATCTTCAAAATTCCTGGGAAATTATTGATCAAAGAGACATCATTAAAAAGCATTTTTTCTTCAGGATTTTATATAATAACAGGAGATACTGGCTTTCATTTAGGCCCAAAGCACCTTTGTCTCCCAGAGAGTAACATTACATTGGGATACCTGAAACATGTTATTCTTAGCTCATACAGTAACCACAAATTGCTGAAATAAAAACAGCAAAGTGTCCATCTGTAACTCTTGTCAATCTAGTCCCCAATTCTTAAAAAAATTCTAACCACAGAAACGTCATGATGAGACCTACGGTGTCTACACTGACATATAATGTGTAAGTCCTTTTCTTACCAGAAACACTTACTTGTGTACCACTTGACACCAAGACTCTGTAACCATCATGATCTAAATTCATGAATATTTTACAATGTCCAAGCAAGTTCACATGGAGCAAAATAGGTTTTTAACAGGCTAGCAATCTGATGAAAAGAAATTAAAGTACTAAAATGAAAATACACTTTTCTTAAATCATGTACGTGTGTGCTAAGGAGACTGATAGGTTTTACTTTTGGCTACTTACCTGTACCCTTGGGCCAGCTCTTCCATATGTTTATTTGTGACTGCTGGCTTCTGCTTCTTGACAATTATATAGGGTCTAGAATGGAAAAAGCAAAACCAAATTAATAGTAGTTCCAGGGAAAAATTACACAGGCAAGTTAGTTTACCAAAGTGAGATGAGGGAAGATGTAAATACAACCAAACCTATTCCCCGGATTGCTGAGGACACCAGGTATTTTTTGTATGCATGATCATGGTGTAGGGGCCTATGTTCTCTCTCACATATACACATGCACAGACCCAAGTCCATGTGCACATGTATGTGTGTACATATTCATGCACACACACAGTGCTTCCTGCAAGTATCTTAAAAAACAGTTGATTTTGAACAAAAAGGCAACACAAAAAATGATACTCAATAAAGTCTGAAAAGGAAACAAAACCTTTAATGTTGTATTTTTTAAAACTGTGTCATGTATCATTCCAAAAACATCCCCCTGATTTCACATTGGAAATATTGTGTATACTACTCACAGAGTTAACAAGCAAAGAAGCACTGTCACCGAGAGTAATAATGGCATTGTGTTATGAGGTTCTGATGAATATCCAGATGTTTAGAGTAGTTTGATTTAGTCTAAACATCACTGAGCTAGGCTAGTAAGACACTTAAAGCTACACATGACCAAAGGGAGTGGCTAAAAGTTGGCAGAGAATAAAGCTTTCTTACTTTGTGATTTTCAGTGACATAATGGGTGGAAGGTGGAGAGGGCATTCTGGCAGATTAACCTGTAACTGTCAGTGGGGACTTGCCTCGGAGGGCTTTGCCACCATGAGGAAACCCTGACACAAAGGATGGCATGCGGCACTGAAACGTCAAGGGCTGTTGCTATTTGGATAAGCAGCTCTTACAGAGAGGAGCAAGTAACCACCAGACACTTGTACGCTCTACCCTAAAGTCCAAATAACTATTTGAGGACTAATGAGCACTTTTAAACAGTTAAGAAGAGGAGCTACACAGTTACAAAAGGAGAACACAAGTTGCTGAAAAATGAACTGGGTGAGCTTTTCATGGAAATCCACAGTACCTCGAAATTCTGGCTCCTTCTTGGTAGGAAAGCAGAGCCCACTAATGCCTCATTTGAGCGCTGCAGTGAAGTTCACGTTAAGCCTCAGATGTGACAACAGAAATAGGAGGAAGAGAGGGAGGGGATCACATTTAGCTGCCTCAGTTATCCTTACTTTACTCAACATATTCTACTATTTTTTCCTGCTAGATCTGTTACGCCATTCTAAAGCTGCTTCTATAAAAGAGTTTTCTTTTTGAATATGTCATATTATATTGGATGTAATGAAATCCTAAAAAAGAGTAACCTAGATATTGTCACTGTTATTCCTGTCCTTCGCTGGACCATGTTGTTAATAGTTATATATAAGCACCTAAGGTGTGCCCTGGCACCCTACAGAGCACTTACGTGATACCAACTAGTTCTCTGGACAATCTTAGGCAGGCATTACTGTTTCCATTTTACAGCCAAGGAAATCAAAGCTGAGAGACTGAAGTAGTATATTCAGAGTCACACAACTCAGTGAGTGGGAAGTTAGGATTCAAACACAGGTATATCATCAGCTATCCATTCTTTGGTTGCAAAGAAGAGAAACCAATTCTGGCTAATTTAAACAAAAAATGAAGTTTACTGGAAGCATTAAGAATTTACTGGTGCTGGGTGCAATGGCTCACAACTGTGATCCCAGCACTTTGGGAGGCTGAGGTGGGTGGATCACTTGAGTCCAGGAGTTGGAGACCAACCTGGCCAACACAGTGAACCGCCCCCTCCACCCCTACCTCTACTAATAATACAAAAAATTAGCCAGGTGCAGTGGTACATTACTGTAATCCCAGCTACTCAGGGGGCTGAGGCATGAAAACTGCTTGAACCTGGGAGGCAGAGGTTGCAGTAAGCCAAGATTGTACCAGTGCATTCCAGCCTGCGTGACGAAGTAAGATTGTCTCAAAATGAAAAAAAAAAAAAAGAATTTAATGGAAAGACAAGAATCAAAGGAAAAGGTGAAATGCTCAGTCTCAGAAAGAAAAGGAACTACAGCAGTTCCAAGGATCCAGAAAATGAGGAGTAACAAGTAGTCTCTTGCATGCAGCACTGGAAGAATGAATTAAGTCCAACCACTTCCCTCCCTTGGTTTATTCTATCTAGGATTTAAATTCTCTGATGATAGGATCTGACTGGCCTCATTTGGGTCATATGCCCAACCCCTGGCTGAAGAGAACAGGGCGCTGGACTAACCATCCCAATAAGCTTGCCAGTGGCAGGGGTTGGGGGAGCAGTCCCCAAAGGAAAAGAAGTACTGTCATCTGAAGGAGAAATGGATGCTGGACAGTCACTCTCCCAGCTCTGATAGACTCCTAGCTACTGCTAGCTCAATGCCTTGTGCTTCAACACTACGCAAGGTCTACACAGAATAACCACAATAACGCCAGAGAAGACTTGTGAAACGAGGCAATGATCTTAGCTGATGTCTCTGCATATCCCCCTCAAACCAGATACTATGTCACATTCGTCTTTGTACCTCCAGCTCCTAGACAGTACCTGTGTATAATAAGTCCTTAATAAATACTTGCTGAATGAATAAAAGGAACCTACTTTTCCATTGTGTCTAATGTTATTTTATTTCTTCATGCCTCCACGTTTTCATTCTTGCCTTTTTTCAGCCTTTCTCCTCCCCTACCCAACTCTGACATTCAAGTAACACAATCTATTCATCCTTTAAAGCTCAGTTTGTAGCAACCGACTATAGTGGGCAAAATCATGAGTCAAAACAAATCCTAAGGACTTTCAAATAAAAAACAGACTCCACCACTCTCTAGCTTTCAATAAGTTACTTTGCCTTACTGAACCTCAGTTTCCTCATTTGTTAAATGAAAAAGAAAAATCCAACCTCATAGGGATGAATGAAGTTAAAGCCTTACACATATAGTGCATCCATTAAAATGACAAATAGTGGTTAGCATTAACTACTAGCACAGTTGATTGGTATTAGTCATTTTTTCTGTTTTTCCCAGCAGACTGAGCTCTCTGAGGGCAGACTCTGTCTCCCATTAATCTAAATCCTCAGTACCTAATATGCATATTCATGAAGTGTTTGCTAACAATTAAATTTATCTTCACAATGAAAGAGGTTAACGCAGTTTCAAAAATAAAAACAAGTCTATTTCTTTCAAGAGCAAATATAAAGAGATTCTTAAAAACTCTTTTTTTAGTAACGTATACCTGCACAGCCTTCCTCCATCAGAAGAAATATAGACACATCGATCTGTAAGATTTGTTGAGATGGAAACAAATTCATTGATATATCCTGCTCTTCTCATCAGTCGAAATGTATTCACTAGCTTTTTATGGTCTCGAATGACACCCAAGATGTTACCTAAGCAAAAAGAAAGAATAGGTAAGTCAGAAATAAAAAATAAATCCATCCTGATTTAATATATTCAACCAATAAAAACAGTAAGCAGCACTAAGCAGTCATTTGAAAATATTGTTATTAACACCTGCATCCAGTCCAAGGGGTTGCAGGGAGGCAACGAAGGAAGAATGGTTAAGGGCCAGTTCTTCCACATGCTGGCCAAGGAATATTGGAAAAGCTAGCTCCATTTTCCTCATCTGTCAGCACGCTGGGAACATGAACTTGGTGCCCAAAACCACCTGGGTTTGAACACTGGCTCCATCACTTTCACAGGCTGGTAGTAAAGATTCAACAAGCTGATCATTTAAAATACTGAGAATTCTGTCTATTACCTACTGCTATTTTAAACTGCTTCTTGTTGTAATCATCATCTGTGAAATGAGGAAAATGAACTTTGCCTCCCAAGGTTAGTGGGAGGATTCAAAGAGGTACCTGGGTGAAAGTGCAGAGTGAAGGCTCACTCAATGTTAGCCTCTGGGACACAATGAACGAGGCAGTAAGTTAACAGCCCTGCTGAGGCTCTGACCCCTTCCTTACCAGCCCATATGAAAAAGAGTTAATGTCTCTCAGAGTCAGAGGAAGGGGGGAGAGGAAGAGGAAGAACAGACAAGTGATAAGGGATAAGCTCATGGAGCATACTAGTGAGAGGACAGGCACACAGAGCAGCAAATCAAAAGCAGAAAGGAAGAAAATACACTTGCTGCTGAGTCTGAAAGACTTTGAAGGAGGCAGGAAGAGGTGTATGAAAGAAGTAACTGGAGTGTGAGCTAAGGAGAGGCACCCTCTTACCACAGGCTGCTGACATACTGATTATCAGACAGCTAAACAAAGTCAATTCACTGTAAGAGTTGATCTGATAATTTTTGCAGAGTGACTCCAATATTTAACTTGCACTTAAAGATATCATGTTGAACCTTATTCCACTATTCATATGCCAGCAACTGCAAAAGGGCAGAAAGCAGCCACTCTCTGCAACGTTAAACCCCTTTAGCTCTAATATCTATATCCTCTCAGAACCTTGGACAACCCAGCCAATAAAGTAACTGTTTCTGTTATCATTGTTTTTTCTACTTTTAGGTGAAGGTCAACTCGGACCCAGAATTAAAGTGTATTTGTGCTTTAAATATCAGGATAATAATGGATTCCCTTCCCCTCTTCACAGACTATCCAGGATCAACATGTCTCTATAATATACCCACCATTAAGAAAGACAAGAAACACATTTGGGTAAGAGAGCTCTTCCCCACATAATAAATTCACATCTTCTACTCCCAAGTTACTGGCTAATTTAACAATGGGTCCATCTTCCATATCAGTTGTGATGTGCGTCATAAGGGCCAAGTTTTTAACCAAGCCGCATGCCTAAAAAACAAGACAGTCATTTCTAAGAATGAACATTAGTAATACAAAGTACAGTTTGCATCTGAAAATAGCTCACTACTTTGCTGGCAGCAATGCAAAGTGGTACAACTTTGTAGGGGACACTTCGGTGATTCACACAAATGCCTTTAAAAAATATATATATCCTTTAACTCAGAGGAATTTATCTTCATAACAAGCAAGGATATAAAACAGATTTAGCTACAGAAATGCTCAGCACAGTACTATTTGTAATTATAAATGTTGACGGCATCATACGTGCCCAACAAGTTGATTATATTAACAATTACTCCCAGATAATGGAACATTACAGACATTATGACATTGTATAAAATAAGTAAAGGAAAACATTAATAAATGCAGCTACATAAAAATATAAAACTTCTGGCCTGAAATAAGAGACTATATAAAATAACTGGCCAGTATCCTAAAGTTTCTTGGTCATGAAAGGTAAATAAAGAAAGACTGAAAAACATATTCAGATTAAAAGAGACAGGGAGCCATGACACCTAAAAACAATGTGTGATTCTGCACCAGAAAAAAGACAACAGTGGGGCAACTGGCAAAATCTGAAAAAGATCCATAGATTACAGTATTGTTCAATATCATGAGGTTGATAACAGTGTTATGGTTATGTAAGATGTTCACAGTTGGGAATCTAGATGAAGGATTGTGAAATATCTTTGTACCAGTTTTGTAAGTTTTTTGTACATCTAACATTATTTCAAAATGAAAAGGAAATAAATGGTTTTAAACTTCTATACACCCCGGCAAAGTTCTAAAACAAAAATACCAACAAGGACAGAACATAGCGAATAGAAAAAAACACTTAAAGACAGATGATTTGTAAGATTGTATCTTCAAGTCTTAAAATCATCTGCTGCAGTAATGCACAAAATGGCTACTTTGCTGAAGTTAGCTGAAACAATTTCTGGGAAATGAAATGTTTCAAAGTTCAAGATATATAAATTATAAAAAATTTGACAAACTGCATAATTTAGTGTCAATTTCCATATGGTTTAAGAAAAATTAGAAGAATAATTTATAAAAACCACAACTCCACACAGACTCCTATTTTCACCTCTTCCAAATAGTAACAAATCCCTACATTTTGGAACCTACATCTTTTACTTGTCATAACTTAACTTATTAATTCGGCATATGTTCCTGGGGCCTCTACTTTAACCAAGCCTCTGTGTTAAGAGCTTGAGATACAATGGTGAACCTCCCTTCCTCCAGATTTTACAATTTAGAAGGAATAGAATCAAGTGAAACTAACAATGTTAACACAAAGGAGAAAGGATCATGACACAGAGAGTAGCGGGTGGTATAGAAGTAAACCAATGTAAACTCCCTGGCTTTGTGTTTAGGCAATTGCTTGCGTTTCCAATATAAGTGAGTTAGAATCCACATTAGGTAATGGACTGTATACTCCTAATTGGCTGTGACTGAGCCCATCTAAGGACAATAAGGAGCTGCTCAAAAGAGCCTCTCATGAGCATGAGAGATGATAGGTCTTTCAATCCGCCTTCACAGTCTTATCCCTTCTGTGCATGGTTTGATTTTGGGATAAACTAAAGTAAGCAAGAAAAACATGGACTGTATTACTTTTAGCTAACTTACTGAATCAAATGCTTCTGCAGGTCCTAGTTTTAGAATGATACTAATGTAGTCTTCCAAGCATGTCAATATTTCTTTGCCAGATAAATGGCAGACCAAAGAAAGGATATGGCCTGGTAGATGAGAACAGAAACAGACCACCGCCACCCCACACTATGCACAGACATAGGTACTGCCTCTGACACAGCATCAAGACTCCTCAGATTCCTTACCTCTCCTTCAGGGAGTGTCCGAAGGACAGAGCATTCCCCACTGAGATGGCTGGAGGGAGCGAGGACCACTCACTTTTCTTGTTTTTTCAAACTGGGAAGAGATTCTTGTCATCATGCCCAGTGCGGATATATATGACAAGCGAGACAGCACTTGGGTCACACCCTGGCGGTCCATTTTAAATCTCTTTAGAGACCAATTTCCCTGTAGGAAGATGAAAGACACAAGACTATTCCTAACCCAATCCTATGTTGTCTGATACCGTGCAGTAACTCCAAGAAGTTCATTACAGGAACTTCATGCTTTCGAAATTAGAGCCATGACACATATTCAGAAATCAAAGCATCACAATTAAAATGAAAACTTAGTCAAGTCACTCACTGGGGTTTTCTAGGAAGATAATGAACATTACTATGTCTAGAAACCATCTCAGAAGTGTTTGATGCATCAACCTTGCCATATCAAAGCAGTCACCTTCTGAGGAACTAATTCTATACTGAAGAGTCAGTTCAACCAGAAATTTCCATGGGAAGTCATAAATTAACTGATAAAACACTAGCAACAAAGAGATCATTTCATGTTGGTATGTGCGATTATTTGGATGTTTTCCAGAGTTGGTCTTAAGAACAGCAAAATGTAGCAACAGAAAAATAACTCTGATAGCACTTATTTGGGATAATGAACAAACTGAAGGCTTCCTAATCAAGGTTTAAGGAATCTAAAAATAGTATATATATTCATATTAAGAGATATATATTCTCTGTGGCCACTGTATCCTTATTAGAATAGATTCATATGAAATAAATTTTGAACATTAAATTTACTTTATCTTCTTATGCATTAAATGTTATATTATTTTAAATATATTATTTTATAATTGTATATATTGAAAATATTCTCAAGGATAACTTAAAGATTAAGGTCAAAAATTTTTCAAATTTAAATTCATAGTAACATGAATTAATAGTAGAAAACAGTATTCATCAAAAAAGCCATGCAGGCTGGGTGTGGTGGCTCACGCCTATAATCCCATCACTTTGGGAGGCCGAGGTGGGCAGATCACTTGAGGTCAGGAGTTTGAGATTAGCCTGCCAATGTGACAAAACCTCGTCTCTACTAAGAATACAAAAACTAGCTGGGTGTGGTGGCACATGTCTGTGTTCCCAGCTACTTGGGAGACTGAGGTGGGAGGATCACTTGAGCCCAAAAGGCAGGCAGAGGCTGCAGGGGAGCTGAGATTGCACCACTGTACTCTAGCCTGGGAGTAAGACCCTGTCTCAGAAGAAAAAAAAAAAAAAAAAAAAAAGCAAAGCAGACAATAATATGTGAACAAAATTGTTGACTCAAGTTTTCTAATTCCAAAAAGAAAAACTGCACCTGCCATGGTTCTTCATTCCTCCACAGAGGACCCAATAAAAGCTAGGAATGTTCTCTTGAGAAAAATGCACATAGAAACAAGAACAAAAATTTAATATTCATTCTGGGCTCTTGTGGATTCCAGGTTAAAAACCCTTGTAGCAGAAAAATTGCTAGGGTTTCAGGAAAAGATTAGGTGATCTGTTTGCATTAAAATATGTAACTGGTGGGGGAGCTCCCTCACAAATTAAAGTTTGCTCACTATTACAGTAAAGATTGATCACTTTGGAACCTTAAGTTTCTGAAATGTGGAAAAGAGCTAAGCTCTAAGAAACTCTATTATAAGTCAAAGAAACAGAGCAACCATATATATCCCACAAATTAACCTCTCATATTATTACTCATTTCATTAATTCCTTTTATCCTCAGAGGGGAGAATGAATCTAGTAAACTGACTTATGCCTAGAGAGTAAGAGTAAATAAGGTAAATAAGTATTCAGCACACAGCTAAAATAAGGCAGCAGCTGTTGGCAAGTAGCAAGTAGATGGGAGTAAAGCCAAGATGTTCGGCAAGAGAATTTGTTCTTGTATTCTGCAGGAGTTTTACAAAAGGGAGAGACGAGAAACAGACAAGAGGTCTAAAACTGGTCCTTTGGGGAAAATGTATTTGGTAAAAGCATTCTGCTAATAGCAACACTCAGAATTTTAAAGGTTGATCTTTTTCTGTTGCCTAGAGTGGGACACACCTGCAACTAGGCCTGCTACTGATTTTTGTAATAAGCAGTTCTGTCAGGGGAGGTAAAGCAGTTTCATTTAGGGGGAAAAGAACCACTTAAAATAGCTCTTTTGACCTGAAAATCATGGGTGAAGAAGCAAGGAAAAGTAATTCTAAGAGAAGTGTGTTCAAGCACTCTTTGGAGGATTCTCTTCAAATATTCAGGGATCCACCTCAGACAAGTTCGGACCACCAGAGTTTATGTGCCTAAATAGGGACAAAGGCCTGGTTCACCTAAAATTTAGATGTAGCTGTCATTGCAAGGGCCACTAAGACCCACTATAAAGTTCCAAAGTCAAGTATTGAAGCAAGTCTGCATAATTCTTTCATCATTAAGGGAATCAACATGGTAGATTATATCATGCTTTGTTGGGGCAAAATCTCATCCATAAAACTAATTTTATGTCTGGCACACAAAACATGAACCAGACTTCATCAGATAGACCTATAGTTGTCATGCTTTAAGAAAGGGAGCAAAAACCCATCTGATAACCTTTTATGAATAGCCTGAGACCCTGACTACACAGCAGCTGCCGAGAGCTGAATTCATCCAGAACTGAATTCATTGCTTATGTGAGGAACAGCTGATAGGTCTTTAAAGAATATAAAACTCCTGTGACATGAAATATTTTGTATTATTTTGGACAAAAGGTTGCTAATTAATAAACCTGCCTGAAATATGTCAATTTTACTACATAAGAAAAAGAGGAAAGTATTCTTTAAAAGAATGGTTATTAACAGTTACATGAAGATTTTACCACTATGCATCAGTATCTATTTTCTTATTGCCTCACATAACAGAAACTATAATTTCGCAGGAAAGTTATAAATAACAAAATTCCTATTGATGACACTTCAGACTTTGTTTCAAAGTAGAAATTTGTGCTTTGTAAACATTCCTTTCAATATATATATTTCAGCTGGATTCTCAAAGTGCTTTAAGTTTCCATTCCATTGAACAGACTTACAAGTAAATTACAAAATGCCAAAAGAGTGACTGAAGACTTACAGTAGAAATGGCGTTCACCATGCCGTTGGTGATCTGGTCTTGGCGCATGTGCTTAACAACATCAAACTGGGCTGCTCTTTGCTTAGGAATCACCTGGTCGGCAATCTTTTTCATTTCAGAATTAAATTTTTTGAACAAGTCTTCAAAAAAGAAGAGATAAAAGCTAAAAAAGTAAAAGGTATATGGTGATTTTTCAAAAAGCATTGCTAGATTATTTTAATAAACTTTAGGTCTTAAAAGCTTAAAAAAATAAGATGGAGAAACTGCTTAAAACAGAAAAAATGGGTATTTTCAAATTCAGTTTAATAGATACGTACATAATTTTCTACGTGCTTAACACTGTGCTAGGTATTTAAACGAAAGCAAAGATGATGATATCATCACTGCATTCAAAGACATTTCATCTAGACCAGTCACTTCTAGACTTTTATATTTCATTGACAAATGACCTAATTTTTAATTTTACAGATAAAGTTATACATTAAAACTAAAAAGGATGTGGGGGAGAAAAATTACCATTAAAAACTCTGAAGATACCCAAGATATTTCCTGTATCATTGGTAAAGATGTAAATTGGTACAATCACTTAGGAACAGTTGGCCATTATCTACTCATCCCTATGCCCCAACAGTTCCTCTCCTAGGTATACCTACTACACGAGTGGTTCTCAAACTTTAGCATGTGCAGTAATCACTCTAGGGAATTAAAACACAAACTGCAGGGCCTACTCTTACAATGTCTATCTCAGTAGGTCTAAGGTAGTGCCCACAAATGTGAATGTCTAATCAGCTCCCAGGAATGCCAGTGCTGTGGGCAGAAGGAGGGCACTCAAGATGCTTATACTAGCTATTTGTAGCAGCTAAAATCTGGAAACCATACAAATAATATGTAGACAAGCTCTGGTATACTCATACAATGAAACACTATGAAACAATGAAAATTAACAAAAAACAACCACAAAATCATGGCTGAGTATTAAAAACAAATACTCAGCAAAAAGAAATCAGACATAAAACAACATACATATGACATGATTCCATTTATATAAGGTTCAAAACCCAGCACAACTACATTATATTGTTTAGCAAGGTACAATTAGGTGGTTAAACTTTAAAGAAAAGTTAGGATGCAAATAGTGTAAAAGAAGGAATCAGCTAAAATTTTAAGGACTTCTTAAAGGCCAAATGTGAACTGCCACACAAGTTCAGAATTCTTCTGAAGCCCAGGCACAGGAAGTGTCCACACCCACTCACAAGTTCCTCTCTGTGGAGTGCTCATGAAAGGCTGCAGTGAGGCAGAAGACCTGAGAAAGATCCCTTTGCTGGAACACAGGCAATAAAACCCTACCTATTTCCCTGGGCTTTCTTGCATAGGAAGTAACACCTAAGTCCCTGGAAAGGGGCAGGACACCCTCCTGCCTAGCAAAGTCCCAGGAGACAAAAATAACCTGTTCTCAAGAGAGAGACAGAGGCAAAAACTCTGTCCCAAATCCTCCCTGCTTTCCCAACAAGCTCTGCACCAACAGTAACAAGCAACAACAGTCTACCCCTGGAAGAAGGCCAGCAAACCCTCTGATTCCAGGAAAAGGTACAATGCCAGAGGGAAGAGAAGGGAGAAGCATCTTACCCTAGGGGGAGGAGCAGGAAACCTTGTTGGGCAAAGATCCTGCACTGATACACAGCAGGGGCCAGATACCGCAGGGAAGGGGCAGGAAACTGAAAGCCTTCCTTTAGAAAATGGAGGAAAAAGAAATGACTGCCCATTCTCACCACTCCTATTCAACACTGTATTGGAGGTGCCATTCAGTTCCATAGGACAAGATAAAGAAATAAAAGATACAAATATTGGGAAAGAAGCAATAAAACTGTCTTTACTTGCAGATAATATGTTCATCCACATAGAAAATCCAAAAGAATCTAAGAAAAAAAACCTTAAAAGAAATAGTATACGTGTTTAGTGTTTAGCAAGTTTGTAAGATGCAAGGCCAATAAAGACAAAGTAACTGAAAATAACCAAACAAATTCAAGAAAACTTTAATAGGAGAGAGATGTTCATGGATTGAAAAGCTAAATATTATTTAGATATCAGTTCTCCCCATATTGACCTATAAATTCAAATGCAATCTCAATGAAAAAGCTTGCAGCCTTTTATTATTTGTGAAAATGGAGAAGCTAATTCTAAAACTTTAGTCAAAGTGTTAAAATTCCTAAGTTTATAATAATACTCAGAAAAAAAATCTTCACTATTCACTTCTGGAGGAAATTAGAGAACTAAATTATTATTCTGCAAACAGGCTTAAAAAAAAATCTAGCAAGCATTTATCTTGCCTTTCCTATGTAAATTATGTTTCAGGGTAACCAAAGAGATGACAATGAAAGTACTCTTTATTTAAAAATCCCAGCTAATAAATGTGCCAGGATGAAAATGTTATCACTATTTTGCATGCCCTAATGAGATAATGAATAAAGGAAATGATCATCAGATGCTAAAAAAAACTATCAGGAGAAAAGTTGATGGGGAACTTCATAGTGGATGAGTCAGGGACCCAAACACCTAAACCCAATGATCAAGTTCAATGGCACAAAAAGTGGATAAAACCAGACATACAGAATAGGATATACCCCCCACCACCCATGAAGTGTTTAGTCCAAAACCAAACCAAACCAAAAACAGAATAGCATCTATCTTCTAGATTTAACTCCTGATTTATAAGAAATTTAGGAGAGAGAGGAATATATACACGTTGAGAGACACCGTGAGGGCCAGGCGTGGTGGCTCACGCCTGTAATTCTAGCACTTTGGGAGCCCGAGGTGGGCAGATAGCAAGGTCAGGAATCTGAGACCAGCCTGACCAACATGTTGAAACCCTGTCTATACTAAAAATACAAAAATTAGCCAGGCGTGGTGGTGCATGCCTGTAATCCCAGCTACTCAGGAGGCTGAGGCAGAAGAATCACCTGAACCCGGGAGGCAGAGGTTGCAGTGAGCCGAGAGCATGCCACTGCACTCCAGCCTAGGCGACAGAGCAAGACTCTGTCTCAAAAAAGACACCATGAGGACATGTGATAATTTTAGGTGTCAACTTGACTGGGTTAAGGAATGCTCAGAAGGTTAGTAAAGCATTATTTCTAGGTGTGTGTCTGAGGATGTTTCTGGAAGAGATTGACATTTCAATCAGTGGACTGAGTAAGGAAGACCCTCCCTCACCCAGTGTGTGCAGGCATCATCCAATCTTTTGAGGACTCAGATACAACAAAAAATCAGAGGAAAGACAAATTTACTCTCTCTTCTGGAGCTGAGACACTTATCTGCCCTTGGACATCAGAACTCTAGGTTCTCAGGCATTCAGCCTCAGTCTGAGAGTTAACACCATCACCTCCCTGGCTTTCAGGCCTTTGGACGTGGACTAAACTATACCACCAGCTTCTCTGGTTGTCCAGCGTGCAGACAGCATATTGTGGGACTTCTCTGTCTCCATAATCAAATGTGCCAATTCCTATAATAAATGCCTTCCTATCTTATCTACCTACCTAAAAAATTTTAAGGTGTGAAAAGGTATTATAATTTTTTTAAAGTCATGTCTTTTAGAGATAAATTTTTAAGTATTTACAGAATGTGATTTGACATCTGAGATAATGATTTGATGGCTAGAATTTATTTAAACAACCCAATTTGGGGAAGAAAGGAGTGGGAAAGAGTTGAAGAAGGTACAGATGAAACAAGATTGCCTTCTACTGATAACAGTTGAAGTTTTGTGATGGCTATATGGGAGCCAATTTTACTATTCTATTTTTGTATATTTTTGAAAATGTTATTAATATTTTTATTTAAAATGTCTACAAAAAAACCCTTAAAAAACTTAGAAGTAAACCTGAAAGAGGTGCAGACCTTCATGAATAAAAGTATAAATCTTTGTTGAAAAACATCAAAGAAAGCCAAAATAAATGAAAATAAAATATTCGTGGATAAAAAGTCTACATATTTTAAGATTATGGATCTTTTCCACATTGATCTACAGTTCCGATGCAATGCAAATCAAAATCCCTAGAAGATTTATTTTGATGAAAATTGACAAAATAATTCTAAAATTTATATGGAAAAGCTAAGACCCTGAAATAGCCAGGACACTCCTAAAAACGGTAAAGGTACTAATGAATACATAGACGAGCTGGCCAATGGATAGACCAAAGAGTCCAGAAAAGATCCACACATATAATAAAACTTGTTATATGATAAGAGATGCATTTTGGAACAGTGAGGAAATGAAAGACTATACAATAAATGGAGCTGGGACAACCAGTTATTCATTTTTAAAACAAATGAAACTGGATTCCTTACTTCATTCCACATGAACAAAAGAACAAATACTAAAGACACAAGTTTAAAAAATAAAGAGCACTGTATCAGTCTGTTCTCGCATTGCGATAAAGAAATAACTGAGACTGTGTGATTTATAAAGAAAAGAGGTTTAATTGGTTCATGGTTCCACAGGCTGTACAGGAAGCATGATGCTGGCCATCCACTCAGTTTCTGGGGGAGGCCTCAAGAAACTCACAATCATGGCAGAAGGCGAAGGGGAAAGCAAGCATGTCTTATATGGCCAGAGAAGGAAGAAGAGAGAGACGGGGGAGATGCTACACATTTTTAAACAATCAGATCTCATGAGAACTCTATCAAGAGAATAGCACTAGGAGGATGGTGCTACACCATTATAAACCACCCCCTCCATGATCCAGTCGCCTCCCACCAGGCCCCACTTCCAGCATTGGGGATTACATTTCAACATGAGATTTGGGTGGGGACACAGCTCCAAACTTTATCAAGAACTATTAAAAGGAAGATAAGTTGACAAATGACTGCAACTAATAGCACAAATTAGTAGCACTGAAAAATACTATAAAGTTGGCCAGGGGTGGTGGCTCACACCTGTAAAACTAGCACTTTTGGAGGCCGAGGTGAGTAGATCACTTGAGGTCAGAAGTTTGAGACCAGCCTGGCCAACATGGTGAAACTCCATCTCCACTGAAAATATAAAAATCAGCTGGGTGTGGTGGTATACGCCTGAAATCCCAGCTACTTGGGAGGCTGAGGCAGAAGGATCGCTTGAACCCGTGAGGCAGAGGTTGCAGTGAGCAGAGATCATGCCACTGCATTCCAACCTGGGCGACAGAGCGAGACTCTGTCTCAAAAAAGAAAAAAAAAATACTATAAAGTTATTTAAAAAGAATTTAGACTGGAAAAGGATATCTGCAACACATACAGCAAAAAATTAGGATGCAAAATATACAAAAATCTCCTTGAAATCAGTAACAAAAATGGGAACAACCCAGAAGACATTTCAAGAAAACAGGAATGATCAATAAGTATATGAGAAGGGGCTGAACCTCATTAGTAATGTAGAAAATGCAAAATAAGACCACAAGGAGATGACACTTTGCACCTAGTAGACAAAAATCATCAAAAATTCATATACCACTTAATTAGAAATACCTGGGAAACTAGTTTGATATTCTCCAGTTCAGGTAAAAATTTAACTTGACTCTGATTCAATGACTATGCAATCACCGTTAGAGAAACTCTTGCATATGGGAACCAGGAGATATAAATAAGAATGCTATTTTTTTTTTACGTCAATTGGGGGAGAAACAATACAAAGTCCTTGATCAGCAGAATGAAGTGGTATTCATCATACTGCATCAGATCTTGACACAATGGAATATAATACAGAAATGAAAATAAACGACAGTGACATGCAACAATATAGATACATCTTAATGTTGAAATAAGAAAAAAATTGCAGAAAAATTATATGGTATGGATCTATATAAAGCTCAAAAGTAAGCAAAGCTTACACTGTAATAAATAATTTTAAAACTTTAAAATTAAAAATGTAAATGATATAAATCAAGAAATTAAAAAACGCAAAAGTTCAGGATAGTAGGGGAAAGTGAAGAACGGAGTAGGGGGTATGTAGGTAAATGAAATGGTATTGGTAATATTCTAGCTGTTAAATTGAGTAGTAGCCTCAAGGAGTGTTCACTTTATTTGTACCCTTCATAACATATAAATGTAACATTTTAATTTTTATGTTAAAAATTACCTATAAACACTATTAAGCCACAGTGATATTTGAAACCAGTGTGATTATGGAAACTAAATCAATGAGATGGAACAGTAAGTCACGAAACAGACTAGATGGCTCTGTTTCCTGAACTGGTAGAGTAGGTCCTATCAGACAGATTAACCTGCAGATAATAATTATAAATTCTGGACAAAACATTTAAAAACTTTTTGAAGGCACTAGGGAGTATTCAAAAGCAGGGCATTGAGAGTGAATGGCACTGGGTACACATCTCATTTTTAAGGCTTTTCACCTAAGGGTAGGCCACATTAATAAAAAGGGTCCAAGCCACATTGGGAAGCTGAAACTCAGAGAAAGACCTGCCATCTTACTAGATTGAAGAAACAGAAGAAAAAGATCTGAACAGCTTTGAGTAGCTGGAAGGTAAAGGGGAATTCCATAAAGGAAAGAACCGAAGGAAGAAACTCCAAATTATATATATAAACTTTGCCCAAATCTCTGGCTCATCCCTGAACTCAACATTGAGAGGTGTGGCCCATGTACCTCCCCCTACCTGACTCCTCCTCCCCCACTGCCCCCACATCTGGGTGGGGACTATTTGAACAACAGAATAAACATAAGTAATGCTGTGACTTTCAGTCTAGGTCATTAAGGTCACATACCTTCTTGTCTACGGGGAAACACTTACTCTTGGATTCCTGAGCCACCTGATGTGACAACTCTGGAAAGGCCTGAGCCTAGCTTTCCAGTCCTTCCCACCATCCTCTAGCAGAACACCAACCAACCAACCTCCATCAACACCATGTGAAACAGAAGAATCAAATAGCCAAGTCCTGCCTGAATTCTCAACCCACAAAATTGTAAGGACTAAAATGGTGGTTGTTTTAAGCCACTATTTGGGGATAGCATGTAATATACTAACACAAAACCAGAGCGCCAGCTATATCAAGTTCATTAAAAAAAAAAAAAAAAAAGCAAAACTAAATAGCTGGCTCACTGCAAATAAAAAGCAGGTAGACAGACTTCTTCAATAATGTAACAGATATTACAAATATTAAATTCCCCTATAAAATTCATCCTATCAGTTTTTTCCCCTTTGTACACATTTTTTTCTTTGCAGTGGAAGAAAAAAAGCTCAATATATATGTGATCTAAGTTAAATAACAAAACATTAAAGTAGTATAGGGGGTATATTTACCCTAATTAATTTCTTAAAGAATTCTGAAGTTCAGTGAAATACATTTAAGCTAAAGATTTTCCAAATTCCATACTGACTATATTCCTGAATGTTTCTGATAGGTAGTTTTTTTGACTCAGAATGAAGAAGGTATTCAAAGCAAACGAGTCGTCTCCTCTAGCCAGTGCCAAAGAAGGAATTTCCTAAGTGGAACTGGATTTCATGCTTTTCCTTCTTTATAGTTAAGACATGTCCTTCCACTTTTCTACTAAAACCAACTTTGTGGATAGAAAAGCCTCGATCTTGGATTTGAATTTACCATGTCAGAAGTGTTCTAAAAAGAAAACTTCCTCCTCAGAGCTTAATCCTTTCTTACAGTGAGACCCAGCAGTTTCACTCTTAGAAAGAATATGGGAATGGAAGCAGGTGCAGAGGGGTGAGAGGGGATGGAGAAGCCCATTCCAACAGCTTCCTGTGAAAACTGGCAAAAGGAACTTGAATAAGCATCCTGAACAGAATCAAATGCCCTCAACCTAAACCACAAAAGCTCAGCTCTATTTTAATTAGTCCCTTACACTTAAACACTTTTGTCTCAAATTATGACAAAGTTTTTTTGGATCCCAGATGAATTTATTGTAGCCCCTTGATTGAAACACTACGAAATGTCCTTGGTACTAAACAAGTAAAAACTGAGAGCACAGGCAAGAGAAATACTGCCTCGTTATTAAATTTTTCCACTTCTAAAATTTCACTTTAAAAGAAAAAATGCTGTCCAAGTTCACAGGGCAGTGAGCAACCACAAGGCCATCCACACAATAAACCACATTATTTAGGTCAAAAGTAAAATGACTAAAAGGGAAGGAATGTTGGTGATAATATTCAATACCTTGCTAGTACAAGGCCTTTCAGCCTGTTTAAGACAGGAGCAGTAAAGAGCAAATCATACTTCAGGAAAAAATGCTGACAGCTCATCAATTGATTTTCAATGAAAATGCTAAAAAAATTAATAAAGAAGTTAAGCTGCTGAAATACAGTTTCACCAATTAGCTTAATGTCAGAGAATTCTAATTAGGCATCCTGAGATTGCTACTTAGTGTTTAAGCCTTCAGAGTGCCAAATTCTCCTTTTCACACAAACTGGTTGCAAAATTAAAGACATTAGGCAGCCTTAATTACATTATCAGAACAGCTGGGATTAGGCAATCTCTGAAGTCAAGACGGCATTCTTTTGTCATAGGGTGGAAATCCCTGGCTTTCCAGGGTGCCGGATTTTGGTGCCATTCCATATCTCACCCATACAAAGCAAGCTGCATTAGAAACAAAAAATTTGCAGACAAAGAACAGAGTAATGCTCAGCAAATAATGAACACATTACCGAAAAAGAAAAGGTAGGTGAAAAGATTAAGCCTGAAATCGGCAGGTTTTGCTAACACCTCTACTGGCGACTGGCCTGCCAACCCTCTTGTGGGCAGCAAGACTGAGGGAAAGCTCTGTGAACCTGCTTGGCCAGTGGAGACAACTCTGTTATCTAAAGCTGAAGCACATTTATGCTCCCTCATCCCATGGGGTGTGAAATTAGTAGCTATTGTTTTTACACATTTTTGCCAACACAATGCCTTTTATGTCTTTATATTATTTAGAAAGCTACGTTTTCTTGCACATGGGAACCCTCTTTCTAATTCTAATTTTTTAAGCAACAGGATCAGCTCTCCTTTGCCCCCTCCTTAGTCCATTTCTTATTCCTCTAAACAACCAACTTTTTTTTAATGGACTCATTTAACATCACGATTTTTCCCAATTAAAAAATACTAAAAATTGGGATTGGTGGTGATGATACCCATAATTCCTTGCACAGTGGTCAATCTGAAGGTGGCCAAAACCTACCTACTAAGTAGTGGCCCATTAACCAAACATAGCTTCCTCAGTAGTCCAGATACTAATTTTTTTTCCAAAACCTAAAATTACTAAAATTCCATAATTCTAGTTTTAAAATTTTAGTTGTGGTACTATCTGCTGTGATCATCTCAGTCCCACCATCTCTCATCTGGAAAACTGCTACAGCTCTTAGCTGGTCCACTCTTGGCCTGTTTATCTCATCAGATCTTTCTAAACTAAAAATCAGATCATGTCACTCCCCTGACTAAAACCTTTCAATGGTCTTCCACTGCATGTAGAATTAAATTCAAGTTCCTTTCCATGACACACAGGGCCTCAGACAATCCAGCCTCCACCTGGGTCTCAAAAGTCATTTCTTACCACCCTGACACGTCACTCCAGCCACACTGACCCTCTATCAGTTCCTGCAGTCCCTAAACTCATTCCTGCCTTGGGAGATGTGAACTTGCTTGTGTGCCTTGCTAGAATGCAGTCTGCAAGCCTGCATGAGATCAATTTCTCCTTATTCAAATACCAGCCTGCACTTATGCGGAAATCAAAAGATGAATATAAATGGTTCCTGTCCTCAATGAGCTTACAATCTAAAAGGGGGAAGAAGCAAGGAAGTAAAGAATTACATGTTAATTTAGTATGTAAATACGGACTTGAATAAATTGCTACTGGCCAAAGGAAGACAGAGCAACTAACTGCACCTAGGAGGTCACAGTTTCAGAGAGGGCTCAAATGATGAATAAGGAAGAGCTCCTCTTTAGAGAGAGGGTGAATGGGATACAAGGGAGGGGGCAGCTTTGGTAGAAGGAATAACTCAAAGGAATGGAGTGATAGAAGAGCATTATGATATGTTTGGAAAGATACAAGTGGCTCACCTTGGCATGAGATGAGGCTGGAAAGGCACAGAGGGGTACAATCATCAAGGACCCTGCAGGCTCTGTGAAAGAAACTAAATGTCCTTTTTTTTTTTTTAAATTTAAACTTTATTGTTCCAAACCTAAGAACTATGGACACTAAATCAAAGAGTTGCAAATTATGCCAGCAGTTAAATGTGAATCCTACTCAAGAACGTTACACTGGTATTTTTTTGGGGGGCGTGGGGGGGGGCAGAGTTTCACTCTTGTTGCCCAGGCTGGAGTGCAATGGCGTGATCTTGGTTCACTGCAACCTCCACCTCTTGGGTTCAAGTGATTCTCCTGCCTCAGCCTCCCAAGCAGCTGGAATTACAGATGCCCACCACCAGGCCCAGCTAATTTTTTGTACTTTTAGTAGAGATGGGGTTCAGTATGTTGGCCAGGCTGGTCTTGAACTCCTGACCTCAGGCAATCCACCCACCTCGGCCTCCCAAAGTGCTGGGATTACAGGTGTGAGCCACCGCGCCCAGCCACATTGGTAGTTTTCATTAAACTCTCTCCTCTGATATAACTGTTCTTTCTTCCATTTCAAAAATCAGAGTACTTTTTAATCAGTCTTTGCTAACAACAGCTATTGCTATTCAATGGAGAAGGTGGCCACCATTTCCCCTGCATCATCTCTACTACATAATCAGCCCCTAATGACCTCTCTTCGCATAAAAATCCCAGTGTCCTACAGTCATGGTGTGCTCTATTTCATGGTCAGTTGTAAAGCACAGCGCTGTGCCTGTCAGGAAAACAGTGTGCTAACTGCAATAAACATGACGACTGCCTTCACAGCTTTGTTATTCTCTATCCACCTCCATGGTCTCTAAAGCAGACAATATTTAATCTGAAAAAGCAGTGTCCTTATTCTTCCAGGAAGTCGGATAGAAACGCTCCTCAGTTAATTAAGTCAGCCCTGTCATCTTACCGATTCTTTCCCAGAGACCACAGTGAAAGGCCTGTAGGGAAGGCACATAAAGAGATTCAAAGTTCAGGATGAAAGTCATAAAAAGCAGTCTTTTTCTTTTGTGACAGGGTCTTACTCTGTCATCCAGGCTGGAGTACAGTGGTAAGATCATAGCTCATTACTCACTGTCTCAAACTCCTGGGCTCGAACAATCCTCTTGCCTTGGCCTCTGTAGTAGCCAAGGGCTACAAACCCAGGCCAAGGGCCTGGCTTACTTTTTGTGTTGTAGAGACGGCCCTTGCTGTGCTGCCCATGCTGATCTTGATCTCCTGGCCTCAAGTGATCCTACTGTCTTGGCTTTCTATGTGCTGAGATTATAGGCATGAACCACCAGACGTGGCCTTTCAAACAAAACCCAAATAATTAATTTTTAATAACCTGAATATAACAGACCATTTCCACGTGTCCTGGCACCCTTTACACACATCGTATCATTAGGTTCAACATATTTTGACTTGTTAGCCTTGGTACACACAATCCATTTGTGTCATTTCACCAAAGACCTATGTTCTGATGTCTAGTGATTTGGTAGGTCTCAGATACAGCCTGTGCCGTATTTACTACATTTAAATTATTTCTTTGTAGTATGGACTCTCTGATGTTGATTAATGCTAGAATGTATGATAGAGTTTGCCATACTCAGTTTGTAAGGACTCACTCACAAATGAATTCTCTGATGCTGTGCAAGCCATGAACTGTGTCTAAAGACCTTACCACACACGTGGCATTTGTAAGGTTTCTCTCCAGTATGGATTCTGTGATGATTTGCAAGGTGTGAATTCTGAGTGAAGACTTTGCCACACTCATTACATTTGTAAGGCTTCTCTCCAGTATGAATTTTCTGATGTTGTGCAAGGTGTGAAACCTGAGTGAAGACTTTGCCACACTCATTACATTTATAAGGTCTCTCTCCATTGTGATGTCTCTGATGAACTGTTAGGGAAAACTTGTGCCGAAAGGCCTTGTCACATTCTTCACATTTGTAAGGTTTCTCTCCAGTATGGATTAACAGATGGGTGGTGAGGCTTGAATGCACACTGAATTCTTTGCCACATTTATTACATTTGTAAAGTTTCTCTCCTGTATGAATTCTCCAATGCTGTGCTAGGTATGAACTACTACTTATAAACCTTGCCACATTCGCTACATTTATGAGGTTTCTCTCCAGTATGAATTTTCTGATGTCGTACAAGGTATGTAATTCGACTGAAGACCTTGCCACATTCATTACATTTGTGAGGATTCTCTCCAGTATGGACTTTCTCATGTCAGACAAGGTAGGCAATTCGATTGAAGAGCTTGCCACACTCTTCACACTTGTAAGGCTTCTCTCCCGTGTGGATTCTCCAATGTTCTGCAAGGTATGACTTGTTCCTGAAGACTTTACCACATTCATGACATCTGTTAGGTTTATCTGCAGTGTGGATTACTTGAGGATTAGGAAAGCTTGAAGACACTCTAAAGACTTTGCCCTGCTCTTTACATTCGTAAGGTTTGCTCCTAATGCGTGCTTTCTGTTCTGGTGAGACTAGTGGAAAATCAACAAAATAGTTCCTATGTTTATTAAAAATGCAAGTTTTGACACCGTAAGAAATGTTTTGAAGTGGCGAAACTGAAGAACTGTGGCTGATGAACTTTTCAACCTGACTACATTCATAAAATTTCCCTTCACCTTGAAATATCTCCAGTTCCGGCAGAGGTAACTGAAAGGTTAATCCAAGTGGATTTGTAACACGGTTGTTTCCTGTTTTGCTACTCACTGCACACCTCCTCCCTGTGTTGATATCGTTGATACCTTGCCAGCTACCTGGATTTTCTGCTACTTTCATCTCACTCTCCACAGTCCAGGGCTCTGTCCTTTGCTTCATCACGGAGATAATACTCAAGTCAGGAAGACAGATTCCCAGGGAGACCAGGTTCCTGTAGTTCTCCAACATCACGTCCCTGTATAAAGTCCTCTGAGCAGGGTCCAGGCATTTCCACTCCTCCTGAGAGAATTCTATGGCTACATCCCTGAATGTCAAGTGTCCCGCGCCGCAGTTGCGCCATCTCTCCACATGATCCACTTCCGGGTCTCAAACTAAATTGTTTGTTTCTTCTACAGAGGAAATTGTGCTTCTACACAATTGTGCTTATGAGTTTTACGGGGGAGTTTCAGGGGAAGGGGAAGGAGGCAGAAGCCCTTCTGCCCCACCTCAACCAAAAGGGCTCAACTTTTATCTGTTTTAATATTGGGATTCCAACTAAGAGTTCATGCTTTAAAAACTTTGAAACCTGTATCTAAAGCTCAGGTCTGCTGCAAATGCTCCTGGGAAAAGGACCTCTGCTTTACCTAATGACACAGAAAATGTCCACGCACGTGCTGTGATTGCTTTGCACCAAGTGAATAGGCAGGCACGTGGTCAGAGCCTCCAGACAGACAGATGGGAGGGGGTAGCCAAGAAGAAGAGAAGGCACATGGAGGATTCAAATGTATTGATGCTGTATTCATTCTTAAATTGAATGGGAATATATAAGTATTTGCTTTATGAGACTTAATGCACACACATTATATATAGTGGTGTATATGTAATTGTTCATAACTAAACAGCACATACACAAGCAGATACCTGTCTATTTCTGTAGCAACAGACACATTTAACTGATTAAATTCCCCCTTAAGTCAAAGGGCTTGGCAGTAATGGTCAAATAACATTCTCGGACATTACTGCTTTGAAAAATCTGTTTCAAATTAATGAGAACAAACTGTTCCTTTATACAATTTCTTCTGAACTTGCAAACCTGACTCCAAACTTGTCCCTGACAAAGGTTGCCAAAGAAGCCCCCACTAAGCATAAATTCACACAGAGGCCTGAATAGTTTTCAGGGCAACAGTTTCCAATGGTTTAACTTTAAAATCAGTTAATAAAGAGATTTGTATATGCATACAGTGTCTCTGGAAGGACAGAGTATGGTACAGGAAAACTGACTTTCTGGAAAGGAGAACTGGGGAACTGAGTAAGATGGAAAGGAGAGTCAGGGGTGGGAGAGACTCACTTTTCACTGCAAACTTTTTTGTTTAAAAATTCTTTTGCTGTGCTACTTCTTCAAAAAAAAATGTTTACTAAGAATGACTTCTGCTATTTTACAATGTTTCTTATTTTTACTAACATTATTTTTTTAATCATAACTTTTTTAAAAAATTAAAGATATTTGTTTAAATTGGTAAAACAAATGAATAACCATCAGAATAACAAAAGAAGTGTCTTGGGCTTTGCAAAATCTCATTCTAGGCCAGTGGTATCATTCACAGATATGTATCTCCTGGGAAAATTCCACGGGACTCAGGATGTAGTACCTCTAATTAGGAGCATGCTAGTGCTTTATACAACCATATCCCTAAGTTACCACATCTTTAATTTTTAAGGAAACTTGGCATCCTCTTCTCATCAACCACACCATCATTCCTCTGTGACAACCACACAGACTCATCTCTTAAGTAGAATTGTTACCAACAACATAGACTCGAAATTGCTAAAAGATGATTTGGCTGACACATCATTCCCTAACTTGGCATCTTCCATTAACCACATCACATCTCACTGTAGTGACCTCACTGCTTTCAGAGGGAGCCATTCAAATAGCCTCAGCACAAGAGTGAGAAGATTGCATTTGTGTGTTAAAAGAATTTTATTAGTACTGTGGAAGATGAATGGAGTTGGGGTAAGGTTACACTGATGTTGAAGGCCTGTGCTCTAACAGTTTCACTGGAGATAAATTAGAGATGCATTCAGGAAGTGGCACAGGCAGGATTTGATGATTTGACGAACCTGATGTGTAGCATGAAGGAACAGAAAGAGTCTGGAGTGACATAGAGGTTCGTAGCTCAGCGGCATGGGTAGATAGCACTGCTAACTGATTATGACCACAAATGAAGAAGAATATCAGAATTAAAAGGGGCTTTAAAGTAAACTATTTTAGAACATGTAATTAATTGATTCATTACTATAACAAACGTGATGAAAACTATATCTGGGGCATCTTATTAGTTGCTAAGTTTATTAAGACGAACAAGAAAGATACAGTCTGTGTCCTCACGAAGCTTCAAGTCTACTGTGAAAATGAAGGGACCTCTGCTGCTTGCAGCATACTGAGTGAGATTCTCTGAGGAGTCTGGTTGCTACAATATGACTAGATTCTGGATAAAACATGCTTCTCATGTATTGCTGGGGTTGCAGGAAGAATAAGAAAACTCTAAGGCACCCTCTCCCCTAACCACCAAGAGTCACAAGATATAAAAATGAGGTGAAGCCATGGTAGGATGTAGGCAGCAATAAACAAACCCAAATGGCAGAGCTGCCCTGAGAATAAATACTGATATCAGCTTAGGAATCTGGAGACTAAATCAAAGTTCACTGACATGATGAGGAATGTGAACTTGAAACTCATAATCCTCAGAATCATGTAAGAAGACTTAGAAGTTCCAGATCAGCATTAGTCCCTGCAAAAGAAAATACATATTCCCAAAAGAAAATATCCTTAGTATACCACTCAGGATCAGAGATCAATTAAATATGAGTTCATAAACAAAGATAGCTGAACTCACAAGAAACCAAGCTATCTTGAGTAAGAGCAATCAAAAACAACTAACTCAGCGCTTTAGAACATTAGATACTGGAATTACTATATTTCAGTGACTGGAATTTTTTTGTCTCTCTCTTTTTTTTAAACTTTTGTATCCCATTCTGAACATGGGATACATCTTAACAACACTGTGTCATAATTTAACTGGTGATGTGTTTTATTTCTTAGTTGAAATAAAAATAGTGGTCCATTTTATAATTAATGGCATATTAGATTCTAGATGCTTAAATATAGTAATCAGATATGGAATAAAAATAGCTATGTGAATCAATGGTGAAATAAAAAATACACATAAAATAAGACAATCAAAATGACCACAAAATCCTCTTCTAACTTTTCCTGAATGTTCAAGAATTTTCATCATAAAATATAAAACCAACAAATTACCAAAAAGTAAACAAGAAAACTCAATTACTGAACATGGCTGAACAGAAAATGAACTAAGCGCTAAATCAGAAAAAAATCACTCAGAATGCAGTAAAGGTATAAAGATAATAGAAAAAAGAAAACAGAGGTTAAGAGATACGGGATAAAAATAAGAGTTTAAAACACATTTAGTTGCAAAATCTGAAAAACAGAAAGAAGGGAGGATAGGCAATATTTGAAGAGATAATAGCTGAAAATTTTTCCGATTAAAGACATTAATTCACGGGCAGCAGGAACACACACATACCAGGCAAAATAAATAAAATTCACACCAAGCCCTATCATAAAGAAACTGCAGAATAACAAAAGCCAAAAGAAGATCTTAAAAGCACCTAGAGAGATAAGACAGAACACCTATGAAGGAACTACAATGGCTCTGTGCCATTCAAGGTATGGTATAAATCATTCATCTAATCCCATAACAATCCTAAAAGGTACATGGCATAAACCCCATTTTTATAGACGGGAACCTGAGGCAGAAGAAGGTGAAATATCTGCCTAAAGTAAAAAAAACAAAAACAAACAAATAAACTAGCAAATGGTGGGAGATAATAAATAATCTCTACCACCAAACGGTGAGAGATAATAAATATCAACCTAGAATTGTACATCTATCAAAACTCTCACTCTAAAGGCCTAAACTTAAGAGCTAAAACTGTAAAACTTTAGAAGAAAACATTGGATAAATCTTCATGACACTGAATTTGGATATAATCTCATGAATATGACATCAAAAGCAATGGCAACAAGAGAAAACAGTAGACAAACAGAACTCTTTCAAAATTAAGAATTGTTGTACATCAAAGGACACTGCCAAGAAAGTGAAGAAACAACCTACAGAATAGTAGAAAATAATTGCAAATCATATATCTGATATATACATATGTATCCAGAATATACCAAGAACTCCTACAACTCAACAACAACAAGAAAAACTTTTTAAATGGGCAAAGGACTTGAATAGACATTTCATTTCTTCAAAGAAGGTGTATAACATCATCAGTTTTTAGGGAAATGCAAATCAAAATAGCAAAGAGGACACTTGTTTATAGTATGGGAGCTCAAACAAGAAGGCAGAACATTGCTTTGTTAGACTGCAAGATGGAATGCACAAATAATGAGGCTCAACTGTATAATCTGGACAAAATGTTAGATAAAACAACTACTTGAAATGCATTGAAGAGTATCAGGAAGCAGGAAGAAACTGAAGAAAAGGAATGCTTATCAAAAGAAATAGTTCGGAGAGAGTTTCCGATTTTAAGGCTTTTCACCTAAGGGCAGACAGTGGTCCTTGTCAAATCAGAAAGCTAAAATATGAGAAAGTAAGTTGCACTCTTACTGGACTGAAGAACCAAAAGAAAAAGATCTGAGCTACCTCAGCAGCTGGAATGTAAGTGAGGAAATTCCAAATTCCATATTTAAACTCTGTCTAAATCCCAATTGACCCCAGCTATGACTGAAAGAACTAAACAAATATTTTAGCTGACGTTTGCTGCAAGGAGGCAGGATTCAGAGGTTTTTCAGCCAAGTTCACTGTCCTAAAACAAAAAAAACTGGAACACTCTTTAGAGTAATACAGCAGAATCCAGAACCTCTACAACTTATCCACAATGTCTATCAGGTCACAATCCAAAATTATTAGACATAAGAAGAAATAGAAAAACATGAGCCACATTCAAGAGAAAAGCTAATGAAGAAACTGACCCCCAAATGACTGAGATGTTGAAATTAGCAGACAAAGGTTTTAAAGTAGCTATTAAAATACAAGGATGTAAATAAAAATATGCTTGTGATAGATGAACAAATAAGAAATCTATGCAGAGAAATAGAAGCTATGAAAAAATACCCAAATGAAATTTCTAAAACAGAAAAATACAGTATCTAAACTAAAAAATTAACTGGAGCTTTTTAGATACTTGCTAGACAAAGATTTTTGGATGCTTGCTAGCCCACTGAAAGAGATACACACTCTCAAAATAAAATGTCATTTATCAGCTAAGGCTTAAAACGGGATTAGAGATATCCTCACTAACCTACCTCTACCATGTCACCAAAACAATTGGGATTGTTTCCTTGATTGTTGTCTCTCCCCCTTACTTGGACTATAAGGAGTAAGAGAAAAGGGGCTTTTGTCTGTCTAACTCCCTCTTCTATAACTAGTACTTAAGGAGTATGCCTAGAACACAATAGGTATTCAGCAAACATTTGTTAAATGAATAAATGATATTACTTAAGGTCATACTTCACTTTGTATATTATACAAAATGAGGGTAAACATCCCAACAAAAGATATACGTCATGTACTATTAACATCTAAAAAATTAATGTTTTTATAGTTAAAGAAATTCTAAGAAATAAATCGGGTATGAAATATTTATACCTCAAACATGCATACTATATTTCATTCAAATGTTTCTTCCTCTTATGTGAAATGAAAACCAAATCAATTTTCATTAAGGAAAATAAGATTTCTGACATAAAATAATTAAATCACCTGTCCTGCCAATTCCAGTCGCTTGTTACCATAATAATCTCTGTCGTCAACTTTATTATCTCCTTGGGCCAGAATTACTCTTCGCACCATCACTGCAGTATAGATACATTTGGCTCGGAAATTGAATTCCTTAACCTGTTAAGTCAGAAATTGAGAAAAAATTTGAGACAATGGACACTAAAATTTAATGTACCTCAAGAAAAATATCAATATTATAACATTTAAGTAAGAAAATACTGAATTGTTATGATTCTCTCCATTCAAATAAATTCAACTAGTCTGGAAACTTCCTGAGCTGAGAAGATGACTTTTCATCATTGTCCTCAGTACCTGTGAGTACCTTTGTGTCAAACATGACTACTATCAACTTCTTCCCATCCTATATACTTCATGCCATTTCTTCATTAAAGGTGGAATCCATCACTCCCTTGGGAGTGGCCTATGATTAGTTTAACCAAGAGAATACAGCAGAAATGATAACAAGCCAATTCCAGAAATCACTTTTAAGTCAAATGGCAGTTTCCTCCTCCTTTCTCTTAGAGTCCTCAGACACTACATGAGAAGTCCAGAACACTACTGTGCAGAGAGAGAAGCTACATTTCATTTACTAAAACCTCAATGAAATGGAAAATCAAGGAGGGGACAGAGATGTAAGTGAAGATGCCATCTTGAATGTCCAGCCCAGGTGAGCTTCCAAATCACTCTAGCCTCAGCTATTATCCGTCTGCAACTTCGTAAGAGACCTGAAATGAGAACTCCCTCCTCCAACTGAAGTTAAGTCCAATCAAACCACAGAATCATGAGATATACAATAAATAGTTACATTAAGCCATGAAGTTTTAGAATTGTTTGTTATGCAGTGATAACAAGAATTGTACTAAAATGTTGTCTGGCATGCAACAAATAGCTGCTGAATGAACGAACAGATGAATGAATTTGTAGCAAACGTTCTAGTCAATCTTCTCTAGTAGAAACACTGAAATCCGTATGAATGAATCTGGCTCAATCAGTAAGTTGACTCAGACCTGGTAAAATAATTGCACTGGTTTGTTTGGAGAGACAAAAACACTGAAGTAGATCCTTTCCCTACATGTAAAAAGCAAATTTTGAGAATGTAACCTGAGCTTCTGCCAATTCCAAGGAATATTTATAGGCTTTTCCACAGATGATGCATACTATTATAAGATTTCCTTTTTACTTACCTTAATCATTTAGTAAAATCCCAATAAAAACCCTTTTATTAATGTATCACTATGACAATAAACAGATTGCATTCCAAGAAAAAAAAAAAACAAGCAAGTATTCTCCTTCATACATTTTGTTGTTGCTGCTAAGTAATTCCACTAAATAACGTAGGATGTTAGAATTCTGTGTTTCAAAAACTCCATTTTCCTTCAAAGGAAGTTTTATTTCTTCTCTAGGTCAATTTACTCTCTATTACTGAGAACTCTGGAATGTGTTAAAAGAAATGTTTGAATGTGATAAAAGAAAAAGTAGCCAGCCCTAAAAGCTACTTTGTTATCTTGTACCCACAAAGCAATTACATCAATAAGAAGTTCTTTAAAAAGAAAAGTCTCTTGTCCGTTCTCAAAAAAAACCCTCTAGAATCATAACACCAGTTACCACAATACCAAGCAGAAAAACTCAGTGTCTGGGCAGCTATAAGTAATTTACAGTTTCAATTGCTATATCAAAAGCTATACGGTCCTCCATTTAAGTACATCTAATTTACATTTTATTGCTCTAATCTTAATATGGCAAGTTACATGAAACATCTAACTCTTCTAGTTCTAGTTATCTTTCTTGTTAATGATAAAAATGAACCAAACTTTCATTAACAAAATTTTCAATGTTTAACAAAGCCCATTTCACATTTTCCTTTTGTATAAACACTGGTAGATTCTCTCAAGATGTTTATAAGTAGAAATAAATATGGATATTTATGGAAAATGCCCCTACTGAACTGTATAATGCCACTCCTTGATTAGAGGTACAGTCCATGACCCCCTTGGGATTGAACCCTAACTCATTTCACTCCCCTTTTTAATGACTACATGCTGAAAAGCAAACTCTAGGTCTAAACTGAAATGAGTTAATTTTTCCAGTTAATTGTTCCCAAAGTCATATGGTGAGTGGGGGATCCTCTCAATCTAGTGGCTGATAAAACTTTTTGGGAGAAAGCTAAGAGTGGTTCAGATACTACTTTGTGGGATATTAACCTGTGGATTATCTGGAGAGAGGGGGAGAAAAAAGGACTAAAAATGAACCCAGAATGCTGAAACAGAACTTTTGCCTGTTTCAGAACTCTGGGGACCTTTTAATATCACATTAGAGGAAAGAGTGGTCTGGGACTTAGGCATCTTGGAGTCTAATCACCCTTAGAGCAGTGGTTTCTAAACTTTAACATGCATTAGAATCATCTGGAGGGCTTGTTAAGCAAGACACAGATTGTTGGAACCCGCCCCTAGAGTTTCTGATTCAGTAGGTCTAGGGTAGAGTTCAAGTATTTCTTATAAGTCATCTGGTAATGCTGATGCTACTAGTACAGGGAGAACCACAGTCCCCAAGGAACGGAAAGGCCAGGATATCAAGACCAAGGCCTCTTCTGCAATAATATGTTTAATCATCTTTAAACAACCAATTTTAAGCTAAGCTTCATCCTATGCAATAATACCATAAAATCACATATACCACAAAAATGGATTTGATCTGCTAGTTGTATTCTTTCTAATAAGTACATAATTACTTACATAAAAAATGGCCCTGTATCACTGAAAATCATCCTACATATGACACTTAGGTAAATAATGTCCTAAACAATTCTGGAAAACGAAGATCTTTTCTCTGGTCCATCTATTCTGACTTTATTCCTCACTGGATTGTGTACAACCAAGCTTTTAAAATGGTCATTTAGGCTCCATACAACCACAGAAAAGTGCAAATGATTATCTTTATCAGTCTAATTAAACAAATGTTAGTATCGGCAGGACTCTATCAACTAAACCTCTTTCATTAACCCAACATTCTTCTCAGTTACAGTATGAAGGTAAGTGCAGCTCCTAATAGCTACATGGGGGAGCTGTGCAAAACATAGAACTTTACGTATATTATGTATCTGAATCATCACAGAAACCCTGTGAGCAAATGGAATTACTTTTATTATACAAAGAGAAAACTGAAGCTCAGAAAAGTTCAGATTTGCCCAAAATTAATCAGTTAGGATGTAAGAAACCAGAATTTGAACAATTATGTCTCAGGCTCCAAAAGCCCTCGTCGTTTCTACTATCATTTTTGCTATTATAAGTTTCAGACTCTTTCCAATCATCCAAAAGAGCTTAAAATTCTGTTCAGACCCAGCTTTAATATTCAGAATTTTCTAAGTCTTTGGATTAAATCAAGGACGTGCACAAATGGTAGCCAAGGGGCAGAATGAGAGACCTGTATTATTTGGATTGAAAGGTGTTTTAATATAGGAAAATCGGATCTGAATGCGTATAGGTGATTACTCTTGACTTCCACAGATCCCTTGACCTTCCATTATTTTACAGTCAGCCCCTGAAGGTAGTGTTTGCAACCCTTGAATTAGATTATTCATGGATGGAACACATGGTAACTCCTTACAAACCAGACTATTTAGTTAACAAGATAATCTAACAAATAACAATTCTATAACTTAGTAAGAGTAGCATATACATTAAGTGGGAATAAAATTGAGGGCTGCTTCTTGCTAATACCACACATGCCAATATGGTTGATCTCTGTTTAATAATAATAATAAATAAATATTATATACTAGTTCAAGGGTCAGAAGATAGGTTCTAGCCCTTAGTCTTACTGCTAACCAGCTGGGTGATAGTGCAAATCATCTAAGCACTATGGATCAGGGAATCTTCACAGTAAGAGAAGGAAGTTGGATAATGTAAACTATAAAATTCAAAGTCTAGAAGATGAACTCATCCAGTAAGAATTTTTAAAACTACCTGCTGTGGTGATGGTTGTACAATAATGTGAATGTACTTAAGTCCAGAAAATTGTATACTTAAAACAGTAAACTTTATGTTATGCATATTTTACCATTAAGCATATTTTACCATACAATAAGCATAAGCATTTTATATAAGCATATTTTACCATACAATTAAAAAATGTATGGGCAAGGCATGTAAGCTTATTTTCATTAGCTTAAAAAACACGTAAGACACCATCTCTGTCCTTCAAAACCATGAAATCTAGTAGCAGTACTAATATATGTATGAATATAAAAATAATAATTTAAGACTGAAAGAGTAACCACAAGAGAGTAACATAATGATGGTGATACAGTTAACATTCTCTGAGTATCAATAAACTGCAGATAATGGAAGATTATTTCTGGTGGGGCAGTACAGTCCTCCTTAGAATTTTCTCTTGAGGAATTAGACTTTAAATGAGGGAAACTCTTATCACAGTTCTTTAACAGGAATTCACAGACCCCACAGTCATTCACAGTAACAAAGGTGTAAAACTCACTGGGACATGGGTCAGAATGGTGGAAGCCAGGAGCTCTCTCGCTTCTTCTATTTTGGTTTTCTTTGGTCCGCCTCCCCACATCCTTTGCCTTCTTACTTTGTTCCCTATATATTTTAATGCCTATAAAAAACAGATTATAATAATGTTTGAATGACATCATTGGGTTTAGTAAGCACCAAACCATATATACACTATAAGCAAAAGAGATAAAGACCCTGGTTATAGAGAAAACTGTACTGGGTCTAGTTGAAAATCAACATTTATCATAAATCAATGATAAAATAGCATAGCACACTGTCTAATACACTGATTCCCTTTTTATTTTTTGTTTTCTTACTAAAAAATTGATACATTGTCATTATAGGAAATTTAGAAAATACAGACACAAGTAAAATATGTGTGTGTGTGTGTGTGTGTGTGTGTAGACATATAGCAGCCATCAGTCCTTCACCCAGAGAAAATCACAAATTTTATAGTAGTACTTTTTTCCTCTCAAAAATGAATCATATCATGTAAGACCTCTACACTGAAAGCTACAAAACAGTGCTGAGAGAAAATAAAACCTAAATAAATTGAGGGTCATGACATGTTCATGGATTGGATGATTCGGTGGTATTAAAAGTGGCTTAATGTTAAAATTCTCTCCAAACTGACCAATACATTCATAATTGTTAATTATACCCTTAGCAGGCTTAAAAAGCAAAAACTGATTAATTCTAAAATTCTAGATTCTAAAGTTTACATGGAAATGCAAAGGACCTGGAGTAGCTGAAACAATACTGAAAGAAAAAAGTTGGAATACTCTATTATCTGATTTTAACTATAAAGCTACAGTAATCAAAACAGTGTGATACTGGCATAAGGATAAACAGATAAATCAATGAAGGAGAATAAAAAGTTCAAAAATAAATATATACTAAATGGTCAGTTGACTTTTGATGAAAGTACCACAGCAATTCAATGAGGAAGGAAAAGTCTTCTCAACAAATGGTGTTGAAACAAGTATCCATAAAGTAAAAAATTAATCTTGACCCCTACCTCACAACAAATACAAAAATTAGATTAAGATGAATTTTAGATCTCACTATAAAAATTATTAATAAAACTATAAAGCTTCAAGACGAAAACACTGAAGAATATAGTCCTGATCTTGGGGTAGGCAAGATTTCTTTAAACAGAACACAGAGAGCAATAAATATAAAAAACAAACAAATAAAAAACACCTCCTGAAAATTTTTTTCAAAATTAAAAGATAGAATTAAGAAAACAAATAGGGAGGCAATGGACTGGGAGAAAATACATAAAGCTAACAAGGAAGTTACATCCAGCAGTTGTTTTTAAAAGGACTCTGAAACTCAATAATAAAAAGACAACCCACTAAGGAAAATGAATATTTGGCTCACACTCCACAGAGAAGAAAACACAAATAGCCAATAAACACATAAGCAAGAGTTCAACATCAATTGTTATCATAGAAATGAAACCTAAAACCACAATGAGACACCACTATATATCCATTAGAGTGGCTAAAATTTAAAAAACTGACAACACCAGATATTATGAGGACATGAAGCAATCAGAATTTTCTATCAGGCTGGATGCAGTGGCTCAGGCATATAATCCCAGTACTTTGGGAGGCTGAGGTGGGCAGATCACCTGAAGCACGGAGTTCAAGACTAGCCTGGCCAACATGGTGAAACCCCATCTCTACTAAAAACACAAAAAGATTAGCCAGGCGTGGTGGCACACACCTGTGGTCCCAGCCACTTAGGAGGCTGAGGCAGGAGAATCGTTTGAACCTGGGAAGCAGAGGTTGCAATGAGCCGAGATCATGCCATTGCACTCCAGCCTGGGTGACAGAGTGAGACTCTGTCACAAAAAAAAAAAAAAAAAAAAAAAGAACCCTCATATACTGCTGGTAGAAATGCAAAATAGTACAATCATTTTGGAACAAAGTATATATAAAAGTTACATACATATCTGATCTCTGATTCAGCAATTCTATTCTTAGGTGCTCATCCATGAGAAATGAAACATGTCCACACATCCACACAAAGATTTGTTTATATAGTCTTATTCATAATTGCTAAAGACTGAAAAAGACACCAAGTGTCTATCAATAGGAAAACAGATAAACTGTGGGATATTCATACAATGAAATACTATTCAGGAATAAAAAGAAATGAATTACATGGATAACTGACATAAAAAGGAATGAAAAGGAACAACTTGGATGAATCTGACAATAAGCTCAGCAAAAGAAGCTAACACAAAAGAGTATATATGGCCTAATTCCATATATAAAGCTCTAAAACAGGCAAAACTAATCTATGGTGCAAAAATCACTAATCTATGGTGCCTAATTCCATATATAAAGTTCTATAATAGGCAAAACTAACCTACGGTGCAAAAATCAGAGTAGTGAAGAAAAAAATCAGGGGGTAAAGGTAAAGACTGACTAGGAAGAGGCATGAGGGAATTTTGTGGGATAAAGAAATATTCTATATCTTATAAAGTCATACAATTAAGATTTATACA
The DNA here is from genome assembly GCA_036589455.1 of Ateles fusciceps. NCBI lineage: Eukaryota > Metazoa > Chordata > Mammalia > Primates > Atelidae > Ateles > Ateles fusciceps. The sequence continues at coordinate 7,700,123 of JAZHEH010002159.1, forward strand.
TTTTAGTATACATAAATTTACTTAAAATAACCAAGTAAGGGTGTCAACAACTTCTGAAGGTAGGTGTTGGATACATGAGCATTTATAACACTATTCTATGTACTTTGTATAGGTTGAAATTTTTCCTAATTAATAGTGTTTAAAGAAGAGCAGTATGTTGTTCTTATTATTTTGGAACAAAGTACTCTTTGTTTTTTTTCTTTTGAGACAGGGTTTCACTCTGTTGTCCAGGCTGGAGTTCAGTGTGTGATGCTAGTTCACTGCAGCCTCGACTTCCTGAGCTCAGGCAATCCTTCCACTTCACTCACCCTCCCAAGTAGCAGAAACTACAGGCACAGGCCACCATGCCCAGCTAACTAAAAAACAACAACAAAAACCTTTGGTAGAGATAGGGTCTCACTATGTTGCCTAGACTTGGTCTCAAACTCCTGGCCTCGAGTCATCCTCCTGCCTTGGCCTCCCACAATGGCAAGATAACAGGCGTGAGCCACCTTGCCTGTCCAAGAATGAACTTAAAAAAAAAAAAAAAGACTTTGATCAGTTTAACAGAAGAAAAGGCTGGGATCTTTATCTTGGAATTCCTGCCCAATTACCTGCTTGGAAAATTCCTTTTTCATACTTCAAAACCTAGATCAGGTACCACTTCTTCTTCGAAGGCTTTCCTAACCCCACTCCTCTTTCTCTACAATTTTAATTCCTTATGCATTCAGAATTTCGTAGTTTCATTCATGTTCACATCATATTATGTTTTAATGATCTATTTACATGTATGTTCCTCCTTCTAGACTTTGCGGGTGGGAATTCTGTCATCTTTTTCTTTGACTCCCAATGACTAGCACAGTGTTTGAAATTGAACGAAACTGTGTCCCCATGATAAGATTGTCGACTTCCAATCTAAATCTTTCCCAAAGGCCATTAGAGTGTAAGATAAGCTAAGACCCTGAAAACACTTGCTGCAGTGAACTAGCAGTAACTAAGTAACTGAAGAAAGCAGATCAGTTGGCAGGAACTGGGAGTAGACAGGCAGTTCAACAGTTCAGCTTTCCCTAAACCAAGCTGTCTTCAATAAATTTTGGCCTTCTAGTTTCCTTGTGACAAAGGCTAAGATTCTTCACTTCTTTGAGGGGGAACAGAGGAACGCAGGTGAGCAGGGGTATCCCTTGTGATGCATGGGCCAAGGTGACATGCCTAGTGCATCCTATCCCCTGCTAAAGCTAATACTTTCTTCTCTATATACTAGAGCCCAAGACAATGATGACATAAAGCATACATTACCAACACAGAAAGAAGGCTTCAGGAAGAGAAGAAATGTGAGAGAGACTACAAAGGGAGGTATTAAAAACAAAAAAACAAAACCCCCACAGGTTTTTTTTTGTGTGTGAAATGGAGTCTTGCTCTGTCACCCAGGCTGGAGTGCAGCGACATGATCTTGGCTTATTGTAACCTCCACCTCCCGGGTTCAAGTGATTCTCCTGCCTCAGCCTCCCAAGTTCCTGGGATTACAGGTGCCCACCACCATGCCCGGCTAATTTTTATATTTTTAGTAGAGGCAGGGTTTCACCATGCTGGCCAGGCTGGGTCTTGAACTCCTGACCTCAAATGATCCACTCACCTCAGCCTCCCAAAGTACTGGGAATACAGGCATAAGCTACCATGCCTGGCCAAAAAAACAAAACCCCACTGGTTTTAAGCAATCCATTAAAATGCCATACCTTCCAAAGTTCTATTATATAAAATAAAGGGTGGTATTGCTTGGATCTATGTCTCCACCAAATCTCATGTCAAATTGTAGTCCCCAGTGTTGGAGGTGGGGCCTGGTGGGTGGCGGCTGAATCATGGGGATAATTTCTCATGACTGGTTTAGCACCATCCCCTTGGTGCTTCCTCCTGCAGTGAGTTTTCCTGATCAGGTTGTATAAAAGTGTGTGGCAGCACCCCACCTCATACTCTCTTGTTCTCGCTCCCACCATATGAGATGCCTTGCCCCACCTTTGCCTTCTGCCATGATTGGGAGCTTCTTGAGGCCTCCCCAGAGGCAGAGGACACTATGGTTCCTATACAGGCTGCAAAACCATGAGCCATTTACACCTCTTTTCTTTATAAATTACCCAGTCTCGGGTATTTCTTTTCTTGAGACAAGGTCTCACTCTGTTGCGCAGACTGGGGTGGCACAATCATGGCTCACTGCAGCCTTGACCTCTCAGGCTCAAGTGATCCTCCTGCCTCAGCCTCCCAAGTAGCTGGGACCACAGGTGCATGCCACCATCCCTGGCTAATTTATTTTTATTGCTTGTAGAGATGGGGGTCTTACCATGTTGTCCAGGCTGGTCAGGTGTTTCTTTATAGCAATGTGAGAACAGACTAATACAAAGTATACTACTTACCACAGTTTCATTTAGAATAGCATAGAATATTCATGTTTTCATGACTGATAATATATGTTCTACATACCAACTATTTTGGATTACTTGCATCTCTGTATCCTTTTGTTAGTTTCAATAGCTAATATGTGCCTTATTCCAGCATACAGAGTACAAGCACTTTCAAAGTTACACTTCCCTTTTGAGGAAAAGGAACATTTGTCTTGCTTATGTTAACTTCCCTCCATCTTTTCACTAATCTGATTTAATTCAGTTAGCTGAAATTTTCTGTCAGAACCTATTTAACAGAAATAAATGGATCATTTTTCAACCTACAGTTTGGGTCCTGCTCAAACAGCTTTACAATGTTAGGGTTATTTGACCCCAATGATAATGTTTAAAATAAAATGCATAATAATAATGGATTTTATTAAAGCCACTGGGGAACCGTTAAGGTAAACTGCTCTTGTAGGGCACTACACAGCTTTAAAGAATAGGTTATCTCCCAAAATGAAACCAATTATTCCTGTTGGCAGGGTAGATTCTACATTTTCTGCTTCCTGAATATTTCTTAATGTTTTCTCTTCATGTTCTTGGAACCCTTGGACAATATGACTTTAGTGTACAACAAAGATTCATGCCTACCAAATATTTCATTTTTGATAAAGGCCAAAAATGGAATCTCCTAAATACAAACCATCCTTCCCGGTGCTGCCTGCCCTCTAACGGCAGTCAACTATTAATTAACTATAAAAAAGAGGAGGGCAGTGATAAGAATAACTCTTACTGATTTTGCTTTGGAATTACATATACTGACCTATTTCAACCTTCTAAAATATCTGGCGTAGTCTACAGAAATATCAATACTGATTTGATTTCAGAATACATACTAACAGATATAAGTGGGAAATGCCTTCTCTACAAGCATCCTGAGTGAAGAGAAAAAGCAGCCTGGAGTTTACATATGCCATATGTAACCCACAAAATAGACAATGTACATGTGGATAGGTAAGAAATGTCTATTGTGGTTCTATAGCAGAGAATTCCCCACCTCCCAGGATGGCTATGAGGGATGTTACCTTTGATTTATACTTAGGAAAGCACTTGCAAATATGGGACTAAAATCCTAAGTATGGCTTCTGGGGCTCCCTCCATGTGGGAAGGGAAGTACAATTATTTTTATTATGGTATGTCTGTGTGTGTGTGTATTTCTCAATCTTCATCGTTGAGTCTTGTCCTAAAATTCCCAGGGTCCAACCAGGAGTGCCTGAGCAGGTCCATGAAGGCTCTGCAGTGGTAAAGGGACTGCTCCTGGGTTTTCCTTGCTGTCTAAAGCAGCACTGGGAATTCGGGAAAAGAAATAGAAACCACATACAGCTGGATGCCTATAGCAACTAAAGTAGGGAATAAAAAAAGATATTAAAGAATGCACATGCATGCGTGTGTGCACACACACACACATACACACACACACTCGTGTACACGAGAGTTGCCATAGTTTAAAAAAATATATTATCATTCAGGCAAATAAGGAAAAAAATAGTACTTTCTATTATATCAAAACAAACACCTCTTGGCCATATATCCCTATTCTAAGTTAGGCACCATAGGCTCCTAATTTGTCTGTGCAAACTCCGTCCTCCAATCCCTACAAAAGTGAGTTAAAGAAACTTCACTCCTCCCATCTCCCCAATACCTTTCCCAAATCTATGAGCCCAAAGCCATCAATCTGATGAGCTTTATCAATGAGCGGCATCAAGTTTCCAATTCCATTTCATAGCTAAGGACAACATGAAAAGACACACCTGCATCTGTGTGAAAATCTGAGCTTTCTGGCACTCTTCCAGACTGGGCCCAAATGCAGCCATCACGTGCTCCTCAGTTCCAATCATCTGCACAATTTCCTGGTCACTCTCAACACCCATGGCCTAGGAAGGAAAGAAAAGATAGAAAGAGTGTTGGCTTTGTGTTAACTCACTGACATTTGCTTATGCTAATTTGGCATTGTTTGTGGGTATTACTTCTAAGCAAAAGCTAGCTCTTCCTCAGAAACAGTGCCATCTGGCACTGGCAGCCTTGCTCAAGCTGCAGAAGAACCTGGAACAGAAATTTTGATTAGAAAGTGGAAAACAAACATTCTCAAACATTTTTTGCATGTGTACTATCTGCTAAAATTTTTAAATACTCTAAGAGTTTCATCACGAAAAAAGGAGGCTGGGAGGTACAGTAAAGACAACTGATCATAAATGCAGAGGCAAACTGCAAAGAAAAACAACCAAAAGGCAGTGAATCTGAAAAGATGCATTGCTGAAAATAAGCAGAACACCAATTAGTCTTGTCACAAAATTAATTTTTCTGAGAACTGTCTAATCACTCATATTTAGGCTAAAAGAATTTTTCCTAAAACATGTTTTATCTCACTATTCTAGAGATACCAAACTATACTTCATGCAGGTTTTAAAGGAGACTTTTAAAAAGCAGAAACACAAGGGCTGCACAGTGGCTCACGCCTGTAATCCTAGCACTGTGGGAGGTTGAGCCGGGTGGATCACCTGAGGTCAGGAGTTCGAGAACAGCCTGGCCAATGTGGCGAAACCCCATCTCTACTAAAAATACAAAAATTAGCCGGATGTGTTGGCACATGCCTGTAATTCCAGCTACTCAGGAGGCTGAGGCAGGAGAATTGCTTGAACCCTGGAGGGGCAGAGGTTGCAATAAGCTGATATTGCACCATTGCACTCCAGCCTGGGCAACAAGAGCAAAACTGTCCGAAAAAAAAAAACAACAAAAAGTAGGAACACACTTAAGAGGTTTCAGAAACCCACTTAAGTGTTTCAAGGTGGCAGCGGCAACACAGGTCTTTGTAGATTCCATATGGTATTATGGCTCACTCCTTCACACGTTTGCCTGGAATTCTGCCACATCAAGGAACACAGCATAATCTCACTAAATCTCTCTTGGAGGAGTAATAGCCTGCTTCTCAGAAGCGAGGGGAAAAGTTATGTTCGCATCAAAATTCTTCCTTCAGCTGCAGAGAAGACAGAATCAGAGGATAATTGTCTAGTTAGTGTTGATGCCCTAGTTCTCAGTTCTCCACACAAAAGAGAAAGGAAGGGAAAATCAAATCCCAAGTTCTAATGCAGAACATCAAGGACATTATTCTGAGTACAACAGAAGGGCATCTATCTAAAAGTCAAGAGATCTGAGGTGTTCGTCCTAATATAATACCAACAACAGACACAGGCATTACAACTACTACTGTCATGCAACCTCTTCGCCTCTATTTTCTCATTTACTTAAATGAAAAACCAGATCCCTTCTAGCTCAAAATTCTATGACTCTACATTCTACATTTGACCTTCAGTGGTCTGCATTCTATAAATTTGATTTGGATACTTCAGGATCAGATGTAAACTTATAGAAAGTTTTGAAGATTTGGGGGGAAGCTGAATAGATGCCATGTCCCTTTTAGACCAACTGCAGTGGTTTTAAAAATCTTCACAGATTCTTTGACACTCCCTTCAAAAGGTGGAGACTAATTCCCCACCCCAAGTGTAGGCTAAGCTGGATGCCTCATTTCTGCAGGAAAAATGTGGAGGTCGCACGTATGATTACTTTGAAGGCTTGGTCATAAAAGGCATGATAGCTGCCTGCGTGCTCTGTCTTGGAGTGCTCTCTCAGGGAGATAGCTGCCATGTCATGAAAACATGCAAGCTGTCAGTGGCAAGGTCCAGTGGTGAGAAACTATGTCCTCTTACCAACAGCCAATGAGGACCTGACCTTTTCTGTCAACTGCCATGCGGGTGAGTTATCCTGGAAGCAGATCCTCCAGCCTGCTTCAGTTCAGCCTTCAGATAACTGCAGCCCTGGCTGGTATCTTTTCTTTTTTCCTATTTGGAGAAGGGGTCTTGCTTATGTTGCTCTGGCTGAAGGCAGTGGGCATTCACAGATGCAATCACAGTGCTCTACAGCCTCAGGCTCCTGGGCTTAAGTGGTCCTCCCGCCTCAGCATCCTGAGTAACTGGGACTACAGGCACACGCCACTACATTCAGCTTGTGGCTGACGTCCTGACTCATGAAAGACCCTGAGACAGAACCACCCAGCCAAGCAAGTCTTAAATTCCCAACTAACAGAAGCTGTGCTATAATTTGTTACACGACACAGATAACTAATATGCCAACTTTTGGAATTAAATTCACTATCTAAATTTAAAATAATTTGTTTAAATATACAACTTGTTTTGTTCCAATTTTTTCTGTTGTTGTTTAGCAAACAAGTTCTCAGGATGCAAACCCTTTTTCTTCAGCTTTTGCAGTCTTTTTTTTAACCTCCAATTTGATATGGTACATTTATTCAAATGGATACTAGAAATAAGCTCCACTATTTAAAAATTACGCAATATCATTAAAACACTTAGACTTTCATGGATTAAAAGATAACAGTCCTAAAAAAGTTATCAGTTCTAATTTTTAAACAAACAAACAAAACTAGATTATTCTTAGCTCAAGCACACTGAGTTGCATTTACTTTGATGGTGACAGCATACATGCAAAACTATCTACACTTTCTCTTTGGTCTGCAAGTAGTCAGTCACAAATATTAGAACAGAATTCTCTTCTATGGTGTTTAAATAATATAGGTTAAGTATCCCTAATCTCAAAATCCAAAATGCTCCTTAAAAAAAAAGTTGTAGGGAAGGTTTTTTTTTTTTTTTTGGAGACAGATTCTTGCTTTGTCACCCAGGCTGGAGTGCTGTGGTGGAATCTTGGCACAATGCAATGTAACCTCTGCCTCCTGGGTTCAAGTGATTCTCTTACCTCGGCCTCCCAAGTAACTGGGACTACAGGCACCTGCCACCATGTCCAGCTAATTATTGTATTTTTTTAGTACAGATGGGGTTTTACCATGTTGACCAGGCTGGACTCAAACTCCTGGCTGCAAGTAATCTGCCCACCTCAGTCCCCCAAAGTGCTGGGATTATAGGCATAAGCCACCGTGCCCGGCCAATTTTTTTAAGAGACAGGGTCTCACTGTGTTGTCCAGGCTGGGGTGCAGCAGCCATTCACAGTCACAGCTGCAGTGCACTATAGCCTCAAACTCTTGGGCTCAAGCAATCTTCCTACCTTACCCTCTAAAGTAGCTGGCACTAAAGGCACACACCACCACGACCAGCTTCCAAAATCTGAAACTTTCTGAGGACAGACATGACACTCAGAGGAAACAGTCATTGAAGCATTTCGAATTTTGGATTTCTGGATTTGAGATGCTCAACCATAAGGATAAAGATAATGCGAATATTCCAAAAATTTTAAAAACTCTGAAATCCTAAACACTTCTGGTCCCAAGCATTTCATATAAGAGATGCTCAACCTGTAATGAAAAGGCCTTTCCTCATTTCATGTATGGATTGCCACTTCAAGTTGTCCTAATGCTGAATCTAAGTGGTAATTTTATAACTGCATAAAATTCTCAAATGTCCTAACAGGGATCTAAACAGACTGCTTAGACCCTCCAAATATTTCTAAGCTATGAAGCAAAGATATGCCAAGCACATGGTAAATGACACCATATGTGCAGAAAGCATGATTACTGCCAAAGCTTTGCTCTAAAAGAACTAAACTCTTCCTATATCAAGTTACTAAATACAGGCGCGATAATTCAGTCAAGTTACCATCAAAGCACACCAGCTGTAAAGACCGAACTGATTTTATGACTATTTAGCCTTCAGTTGTCACAGCTACAAATAAATGACATATTGCTATGGAAACGACAGCAAAATGCTCAACCATTTTACTTTAAAGACATAATTTAGACATCTGAAAACTGGCTTTATATGGACTCTTTGTACTCCTAATATCCGAAATCATTTCTCCTAACTAACAAGTCAAAAGTAAATGTTATATAATAACCTTATGAAAAAGCAGCAGAGACAATACATTTCAACAGGTCACCTACACTCTAGCAATCAGCAATACCACTGAACAAAAATAAGGGGAGGTGTACTATAAAAAGTGACATGAGGTCTTTTTAGATATCCACAAAGTGTGACTTTTAAAGACAGAAAGAATACTAATGAGCAGAAGAGGCGGACACACACACTAATGGTGATAGGTTGAAATATATTGTGTGAAGGTGGGAAAGGGAATAACTTCTTAACGTATCTAATATTCAGAAATCTCCAATTTTGCTTTAAAGTAGACTAATCCCAGTGCTTTGGGAGGCCGAGGCAGACAGACCACAGGGTCAGGAGATGGGGGACCATCCTGGCCAACATGGTGAAACCCCGTCTCTACCAAAAATACAAAAAATTAGCTGGGTGTGGTGGTACATACCTGTAATCCCAGCTACTCAGGAGGCTGAGGCAGGAGAATAACTTGAACCAGAGAGTTAGAGGTTGCAGTGAGTCCAGATCGTGCCACTACACCACAGCCTGGCAACAGAGCGAGACCCCATCTCAAAAAAAAAAAAAAAAAAAAAAAAAAAAGACAAACTTCCATATAAGTTAATTTCCAGGAAACACTGCCCAGCACCCTTGAAATTTGATCCTCTTTTCCAAAAAACTTTCAAACTACAGATGCCATCATAAGTGCAGTCTGCATACTTGGAATACAAAATGTAAAGGGGGGAAGATTCATGGGCAGGAGAACCTTTGTAGTGATTCAAGTCCATAAATAAGGCTGATCTATGTCTTAAAAGCTTTCTCCATCATATTCAGACTCAGCATGGAATCTGGAAACCCTGCTGTTCCTGTCACTTTCAGCCGATTGTTGGTTACAATCAACAACCATCAAGTCCTAATGACTGTCAAGGTCTATGTTAGGGCCACACAACACTCAAAGAGAAATGATGCGTCTTTTCTGGTATCCCTGTTTATTTTCCCAGATTTCTGACCGTAAAGAGAACTAAGGAAAGAAAAGGACACTCCCCTTCCTGGTAACTCTCTTAGGTAAAATTCTCAAAGAGACTGGAAAATTTGCCCAAAGTAACACAGCTAATAAGTACAGATGCTGGGATTCAACCTAAATCTGTTTGATTCTAAGATATCCAATACGCTATGCTGTCTCCCAGAAGGAAAAGTCTAAATAGTGGTTATCAAACAAATTCCCATCAACTTTTAAAAATATATCTATTGTGAGAGACCAATAAAAGTGACTGTTTATGACCAAAATATTTAGCTCATTTATACAAACTAAAAATTTTTAAATATTTACTTATTAAATGTAGTGGATACGTTTCAGGAAAATAACTGGCAACATGCAGCAAGTTTGAAAAAAAAAAAACCAACTTCCACTCTCAGGAATAAAGACTCACAAAACAATCAGCAATGCGCACAAACAGGTATCTATAACAGACTTCCTAGGGATAAGAGTAAAACCTTGGGGAAGAAAATGACTCCCATATGCCCCACTAGAGGAAAGGTTAAGTAAATTCCACCACATGTATGCAACTTGTACACAATAGTCACTAAAAATAATGATGTAGATTCATAACACGGAAAGCTATTCATAATGCATTATTAAGTGAAAAAAATAAAAATTTATGTGTGTATCACAAAGCACGGGAAAATGGTCTGGAAAAAGTATATCCAAAAATGTAGATATACTTTTAAGTGGCTTTCTAAATTTAAATAATGCAAGATATGTTTTTATAATCAGAAAGAGAGCAGTTTGAAATCACAACTACTGGTTACATAAATATTCATATTGTTAATTTATAGCCCTATTCTAAAAAGGATTTAAGTCAGCTATGTGTATGTAAGCATATATGTTTATAGATATACAATATAAATATTAAACAAACTTGACAGAAGTCTTATTAAACTCATCACCTAACCAAAAAACAATACTTAATATATTTTCTGATTTTAATGTATGCATGAGTCTAGCCATGCATCTTCCATGAGTGATAGATTATATTCATTATAATTAGTTTATAATTTCTGGTAGAAAGAAAGCAGTACTACGCATCTTCAAGTGTCTATAAAACTTTCCAAAAAAAAAGTCCTTTGGATGCATGGGAACATACTGCCCTCTGCTGGAAATGTAATTCTACTTTGTTAGATAAAATTTTCTTTTTTTTTTTTTGAGCCAGAGTCTCCCCCTGTTGCCCAGACTGGAGTGCAGTGGTGTGACTTTGCCTCACTGTAATCTCTGCCTCCTAGGTTCAAGCAATTCTCCTGCCTCAGCCTTCCAAGTAGCTGAGATGACAGGTGTGAGTCACCACGCCCGGCTAATTTTTGTATTTTTAGCAGAGACGGCATTTCACCATGTTGACCAGCTGGTCTCAAACTCCTGACCTCAAGTGATCCACCCACCTTGGCCTCCCAAAGTGCTGGGATTACAGGCATGAGCCACCAGGCCTGGCCCCATTAGATAAAATTTTCTTTATTCATCACTAAGCACATAAAACACTACATTAGGCACTGTGGGATCCCTACAAGAAAATCCAAAATTACTTTTGTGCTTAAAAAATACAAACCTTGAAGAAAGAAAAGAAAAGGTATGTTTAAGAATTTTTTTCTGGGCCCTCTGATATCATGGTGCTGCTACTATGACTATTATCAAAATCATCCTGAAAAGAAAATGGCTCCATCTCATTTACAGAACTCAAAAGCACATTAGGCTACAATAAACATTTTAAAATGTCCTAAAACTTCCTTCACACAATTGTATTTAGAATATGGATGCTTTCTGGGTTAAAGAACCTGACTTGTCCACATCCATTCAATACTTATGAACCACCAGGGGCTCTCCCCCTAAACCCCAATCACCAGACTGATTTGAGGGCTACTTTTCTCCCTCACTCCTACACTCTGTAACCTGGTTACAACTTTAACAGTAAAGACTCAATCCCTTCTTTCTTACTCCTGAGGCTTATACCCAAAATGCTTTTCCTTTTTAACCAACTTAGTTAATTCAGCCTCAGAGGATTTCTTCCTCTGTTTTCTCTAATTTTGACTCAAAAATTATTTCCACTATCATAACTATTAAAACTGAATATATAAATTTCTAAAATTATCTGAAGCATCCAGTATCTCCTCAAATTTAGTTGAAATCTCAAGTTTAGTTGAAATGAGCCCTTCATTTCAACTAAACTGGTTATCAACATTCATTTTATATCTATATACAGTCGGTTATCACTATTCATGGTAGTTATGTTCTATAAAGTTGCTGAATTACACCAAATACTGAATAGTGAATAATGAGCCAATGCTTGTAGGAAAAATATAGGGCTAGGTTCCTGTGAGCCTAGGGTCATAACATTTTCCTCGACTGACCAATACAGAACCTTATTTTGTGTGCTTCTTTTAAAAGATATTTAATATATATCATTGATTCATTAACTTTGAAGTCAGCCAACAGCACTATAACTCATGCCTGAACAAAGTTCATCAAGCTTATCTAACACATATTTTCTCCAGAAGGCACACCAAAGCCTGTTTGTCCTTTGGAACACCCTGACAGCACTTTAGCATTACACTAGGGGGCCATCTTATACTGCAAATCAACAAAGCACAAAAATACAAAAACCACGGCACTGACTGCAAAAGGGACACTTGTTTACAGCATGAGAGCTGAAACAAGAAGGCAAGTGTTGCCTTGTTCAATCTCAGCTGGGAATATGTGTACTGGGTGACTTAAAGTTGTTACCACTCTGTCAGCGCGTATCTGTGAATAACCACAAAAGTACCACCAGTACTGATTTGGAGGGTTATGTATAAATTTTAGCAAGTAAGTGAATTCACAAATAGGGAATCTGCAAATACTTGAGGATCAACTATCACATAATGCCAATTATTTTTTTATTTTGCTTGATAATATTACAATTTAACTGTTCACTGAAGGTGTATAGTATTTACGTCTTAGAGTAGGTTAAATGGGCCACTATCTAACTATAGGTACATATCATTTTATCATGCTTTGCTTTATTGGGCTTTGTAGATATTGTGTTTTTTTCAAATGCAAGGTGTGTCCCTGCTTTCAGACTGCCCTGCCTCAGGCAAGTCTGTTGGTGTCATTTTTCCAACAGCATGTGCTCACTTCATATCTCTGTGTCACATTTTGGTAATTCTTGCAATATTTCAAACTTTTTCACTGTTATGGTGACCTCTGATCAGCGATCTTTTTTTTTTCTTTTTTTTTTTGAGACAGCGTCTCACTCTGTTGCCCAGGCTGGAGTACAGTGGTATAATCTCAGCTCACCACAACTTTCACCTCCTGGGTTCAAGTGATTATCTTGTCTCAGCCTCCCAAAGTAGCTGAGATTATAGATGTGTACCACCACACCTGGCTAATTTTTGTATTTTTAGTAGAGATGGGGTTTCACCATGTTGACTAAGCTGGTCTCGAATTCCTGACCTCAAATGATCCCCGTCTTGGCCTCCCAAAGTGCTGGGATTATAGGCGTGAGCCACTGCGTCTGGCCGATCAGTGATCTTTGACGTTACTACTGTAATTGTTTTGGGGTACCACAAATTGTGCTCATAAGAGATGAAAAATTTAATTGATAAATGTGTATGTTGTGACTACACCACCAACCAGCTATTCTCCCATCTCTCTCCCTTCTCCTTGAGCCTCCTTATTCCTTGAGAACAACAATAGTGTAATTAGGCCAATTAATAACCCTAGAATGGCTTCGCAAGTGTGCAAGTAAAAAAAAGGGGGATGCATGTCTGTCACTGTAAATCAAAAGCTAGAAATGATTAAGTTTAGAGAGGAAGGTGTGTCAAAAACTGAGACAGGCCAAAAGCTAGGCCTCTTGCACCAATTAGCCAAGTTGTGAACACAAAAAAAAGTTCTTGAAGGAAATTATTTCAGTGAACATACAAATGACAAGAAAGTGAAAACAGGCTTATTGCTGAATAGAGAGTTTCAATGGTCTGGATAAAAAAGCAAACCAGCCATAATAACATTCCATTAAGTCAAAGCATAATCCAGAATAAGGGCCTACCTAACTCTGTTCAGTTCTATGAAGGCTAAAAGAGGTGAGGAAGGAGCAGAAGAAAACTTGGAAACTAGCAGAGGTTGGTTCATGAGGTTTAAGAAAAGAAGCCATCTCCATAACATAAAAGTACAAGGTGAAGCAGCAAGTGCTGATGGAGAAGCTGCAGCAAGTTATCCAGAAGATCTAGCTAAGACCATTTATCAAGGTGGCTACACTAAACCACAGATTTTCAATGTAGATGAAACAGCCTTCTATTAAAAGAACATGGCATCTAGGACTTTCACAGCTGGAGAAGTCAATGCCTGGCTTCAAAGCTTCAAAGGACAGGCTGACTTTCTTGTGAGGGGCTAATGTATCCGATGAAAAAGTTCAAGTTAGTGCTCATTTACCATTCTGAAAATCGTAAGTCCCTTAAGACATATGCTATATCTACTCTGCCTATGCTCTACCAATGAAATAACGAAGTCTGGTGACAACACATCAGTTGACAGTATAATTTACTGAATATCTTATGTCTACTATTGAGACCTACTGCTAAGAAAAAACAATCCTTTCAAAACAGTACTCACTGATAATGAACTCGTCACCAAGAGTTCTGATGGAGATGTACAAGGAGATTAATGTTGTTTTTGTGCATGCTAACACAACAACCATTCTGCAGCCCATGAATAAAGAAGTAATTTTAACTTTCAAGATTTATGGCTATTGCTGCCATAGATTGTGATTCTTTTGAATGGATCAGGACAAAGTAAACTGAAAACCTTCTGGAAAGGATTCACTCTTTCCTAGATGCCAGTAAGAATATCTGTGATTCTCCTGAATACAAGAGACACTAATAGTTAGGCAGGAATATCATCATCCCTATTCCAACTGAAAAAGTTACAGAAGATGGATCTTCACCCTTCTACAACCCTTAGAACTAGGGTTCTCTTATAAAAGGAAAGGGGGGGAAATACGTCAGAGGTGTTTGTTTGAAACAGAGTGACTCCCTCTTGAAGAGGGCCTGGGTAAAATAAGGCTGAGATCTACTGGGCTGCATTCTCAGGCGGTTAAGGCATTCTTGGTCACAGGATGAGACAGGAAGTTGGCACAAGATAAAGATCATAAAACAGATAAAACAGATTGTGGTAAGGAAGCTGGCCAAAATCCACCAAAACCAAGATGGCAATGAGAATGACCTCTAGTCATCCTTGGAGTCCTCACACTTTACCAGGGCCATGACAGTTTACAAATGCCATGGCAACATCAGAAAGTTACCCTATATGGTCTAAAAGGAGGAGGAAACCTCAGTTCTGGGAACAGTCCACTCCTTTCCCGGAAAACTCATGAATAATCCACCCCTTGTTTAGCATATAATCAAGAAATAACTATTAAAATGGGCAACCAGTAGCCCTTGAGGCTGCTCTGCCTAGGGAGTAGCCATTCTGCCATTCTTTTGTTTCTTTACTTTCTTAATAATCTTGCTTTCACCTAAAAAAAAAAAAGAAAAGAATATCCATATGTATGTGATTCATGAGAAGAGGTCAAAATACCAACATTAACAAGAGTTTGAAAGAAGCTGATTTCCATTTGCAAAGATGATTTTGAGGGGTTTAAGACTTCAGTGAAGAAAGTAACTGCAGATGTGGTGGGAATAGCAACAGAACCAGAATTAGCAGTAGAGCATAAAGATGTGACTGAATTGGTAAAATCTCATGATATAACTTGAATGGATGAGGAGTTGCTTCTTAAGGATGAGCAGATAAAGTGATTTCTTGAAAAGGAATCTACTCCTGGTGAAGATGCTGTATACGTTGTTGAAATAGCAACAAAGGATGTAGAATATTATGTAAACTTCATTGATAAAGCAGCAGCAGGGTTTAAGACAACTGATTCCAATTTTGAAAGAAGTTCTACTGTGGGTAAAATGCTATCAAACAGCATCACGTGCTACAGAGACATCTTTCATGAAGGAAGAGTCAATAGCTGTGGCAAACTTGATTGATGTCTTATTTTAAGAAAATGCCACAGCCACCTTCAGCAATCACCACTCTGATTAATTAGTAGCCACCAACACTGCCACAAGACCCTCTACCAGTAAAAAGATTATGACTCAGATAATTGTTAACATTTTTTTAGCAATAAAGTGTATTTTAATTGAGGCATATATTTTTTATACAGAATGCTACCGCACACTTAACAGACTACAGTAAACACATGACTTTTGTATGCCCTGGGAAATTAAATATTTGTGTGACTCACTTTACTGCAATATTAGCTTTATTGTGATGGTCTGGAACCAAACTTGCAATATCTCTGACGTATGCCTATATCTGAGAAAACTATACCATTTCAATATTGTTTCTATGGAAAATATCTTTTGGGTTCTAGGCCAACAATTCACAAACAAGCTGATTTTTTATTTGGTTTTGAGACAGCGTCTTGCTATGTTGCCCAGGCTGGAGTGCAGTGGCATGATCATGGCTCACTGCAGCCTTGAGTGATCCTCCCACCTCAGCTACCCAAACAGCTGGGACTATAGGCATATGCCACCATGCTTGGCTAGGGTTTTTATTATTTGTAGAGATGAGGTTTCACTATGTTGTCCAGGCTGGAGCAGAGTGGCACTATTTTGGCTCACTGCAACCTTTGCCTCCCAGGCTCAAACCATCCTCCCACCTCAGCTCCTGAGCAGATGGGAGTAGAGGTACACACCACCACACCCAGTTAATTTTTTTTTTTTTTTGGTAGAGATGGGGTTTCATTATGTTGCCCAGGTCTCAAACTCCTGGAATCAGGCAATCTGCCCATCTTGGCCTCCCAAAATGTTGGAATTTCAGGCATAAGCCACCATGCCCAGCTTTCAGTTTAAAATATATCATATGACTGACAACTTATGTCACCAATCTTTCTATTCCGAGAATTTCTTACCCTCCAAATTTCTAATTACATATGGAAATAAATCAGAGAAAGAATTCTTATAATTTTCAGAAGAGAGCTGCAGCTTTACCTTGAATATGATGACAATGGGTATATCTTCTGACAAAGTATTGTGCCTCAAATAAAATCGCCCTTGTTTCACAGCCATATTGGTTCTGCTTTTTTCTCATGGGTAGAGCTACGAGTAAATACAAGTTGGTTAAACTGCATTCCCACTTAGTTTCGAGCTAGTAGCATGCAATAGCAATGATCATTAATCAATAAGGGTCAACTGATCAACAACAATCATAAGGTCCTTTCTAATAAGTACTTTAAAAAAAAAAACCCTTTCCTGCCCTGCTGCTACTTCTGTGAACATTTTAAAACACTATAAATTTTTCTTTGACTTTGAGATTATGATGGAAGTTCTGTGCGTGAATGAATGACAATTACTGTCTGACTAGCTTCACTTTGACTCCACCTGAATTACTTTGATCCCGTGTAGAGCATATATACAAGGCCAATCTTATATACTTGAAAGGAAAGACCTCAAAACGGGCCTTAACCATAATGAGGAAATTAAAAAGAAATGAATTTACATACTATGGGTTTTTTAACTAGTAATTCAACAAAACATACCCATAGTCATGGTATATAGTTAAGCCAAAAGAAAGAAATATCTTTCTATTGGTATCTGTATTAGTTATAAAACTCCTAATGGATTTCAAAGCATTTTAAAAGCTCTAATCAACCACATTAGTAACACACACAGATTATCTGCTACTATGCACTATAACCCATGTTAGTTACATTAGCTAATCTTCTACATGGTCACACTTTGAAGTACTGTCTCTAAATCACATATAAGGAAACCAAGGCTTAGAGAAGCTAAGTAACTGCACATTCCAGTGCCTCATAGCTAGAAAACAAAGGCTTTAGGATTCAAATTCAAATTGCCTTGGCTTTACAGTTATAGAGATTAGGAAGACATGGATCTGGGTTCAAAGGCTATCTACCTCTTATAGTCTATGTACCCCTGAGCTTAAGGACTGCTAGTTGTAAAATGAAGATGTTAATAGTACCACTTATCTTGGAGGACTGAGGTGACAAACAATATAACTAGTATTTTACCTGGCTCCTAGTAAAGTACTCAACCAATGACCATTATTGTTAGCTGCCTCTCCATCAGAAAGAAAAGTACAAGAACTCTGAGTTAATCAGTCCATTGTAGGTTATCAAAGGGGAAACTACGGCACCCTAACATCTTATCTATGCCACAAATCTTTCTATTCCCAGAACTCATTAACCTTCACATTTCAAATTACACATGAAAATAAAAAGAAGTTACAGAAGCCTCGAAAGGGATGCTGCTGTCAAAATGAGTACACTGTGAAAGGGGCTGGTCTAGAAAACTAACAATAGGGTGTTAAGTCCACAGTACAGGTCATTCAACACTGAGTGTCAAGTAGTCTTTGATCATACTGATGCAGGAATACAAATGTAAATGGTAAAAGGCTGAAAGGAGTATAATGGTAAAAAAACTGAAGAGTGGTTTTATATTTTTTCTTTTTAAAAATCTCCTTTCGGCTGGGCACAGTGGCTCATGCCTGTAATCCCAGCACTTTGGGAAGCTGAGGCAGGTGGATCATGAGGTCAGAAGTTCGAGACCATCCTGACCAACATGGTGAAACCCCAACTCTACTAAAAATACAAAAATTAACCAGGCGTGGTGGTGCGCTCTGGTAATCCCAGCTACTCAGGAGACTAAGGCAAGAGAATTGCTTGAACCCAGGAGGCAGAGGTTGCAGTGAGCCAAGATCATGCCACTGCACTCCAGCCTGGGTGACAGAGCGAGACTCCAACTCAAAAAAAAAAAAAACAAAACAAACAAACAAAAAAAACTCCTTTCATGCTCTATAAGCTAACATAAAATTCAACCTAAACAGTGACTTTTCAAACAATGTCTCAGACTCCCATCACCGATTAAAAATCAATACCCTATGCTTCCAGACATTCACAATAAATTGAATGCAGATAGTTTAAATATTACAATGCCTGTTTTTAGAAAAGTAATAACTGGCTCCCTCTGTATTGAAAGATAGCCATTTAGGACTAATGGAATGACCAATATTTCTTAAGGACACCATCTCTGCTTTCCATACCTGGTAACTGAAGCTCCAACGGCCCCTTTTCTATCAGCCTCCACGATAATCCTGTTCTTAGACAGCTGCTCTTGGATAAGAATAACTTTTTCTACTCCTTTAACAATGAAGTAGCCACCTACCCAAAGGAAATAAGAAAAACTTCATCATTTATTCCTCAACCAGTGTTGATTTAGTAATGGCAGGGATCTTGTGAATCAGACATTACCTTTTCTACTGCTTCACGGCACTGGCTAACACTTGATTCAAAAGGGTGTGCTGATTTTTTTTTTTTTTTTAGAAAAGGATCTCCCTCTGTCAGCCAGGCTAGAGTGCAGTGGCACAATCATTGCTCACTGCAACCTTGAACTCCTAACCTCAAGTGATTCACCCACCCTAGCCTTCCAAGTAGCTAAGACTACAGGCATGTGCCACCAAGTCTAGCTAATTTTTAAACTTTTTTGTAACAACAGGGTCTCACTATGCTTCTCAGGCTGGTCTCAAACTCACTGTCTTAAGCCATCCTCCCACCGCAGTCTCCCAGAGTGCTGGGATTACAGACATGAGCCACTGCACCCATCTGATATTGTTTTATGGACTAATAATCAGCACATGATTTTATACAAATGAGCTACAAGATGATAAATTTCTTGAGGACAGAGAATGTATCTTATTGGTCTCTGAATCACCAGCCCCTGACATATGTAGGTGAATGAAAAAAAAAAGTTAAGTAAATTAGTTGTCAGATCTCTTAAGTACAGGAGTAACTGACAATATTCAATATAAGCTTAAATTTACTCTAAGTTTTCTAACAAATCAGTGTTAATGGTAGACTAAAGATTAGGTTTCCAAAATAATATTATTCAAAAACTCATATATCATCATGTATTTTTTTTGCACACAATTCAGAGTAGGATAAAGTGATACTTCATTTTACACCTGCTGAATATAAGCAAAAACAATACAACATATTTGACTTATGCAAAATTCTGTTACAGTCTAGTAAAGTCACGTTCTTCATTAACTTCTTTCCAAAACTTCTGGGATTCTGCAACAATGCAACTTTACAGGAACAAGACTGAAGCAACGATAAGTTCAAATAAATCAACGTGAAATACAAGTTGAAGAATTAAGAGTTAAGTTCTAAGTTTGAAATTTTACAAAAGAAATTGCCTAGAAATAAGCACAAAAATAAAATTTTTAAAAACAAAAAAATACTTTCATTTCACCCTTCCCTTTACGGCATTTAAAACAGCTTAAAGTGAGATACTTGATTTTTTTTTTTTTTTTTGAGACAGAGTTTCCCTTTTGTTGCCCAGGCTGGGGTGCAATGGCATGATCTTGGCTCACTGCAACCTCCATCTCCTGGGTTCAAGTGATTCTCCTGCCTCAGCCTCTTGAGTAGCTGGGATTACAGGCATGTGCCACCATGTTCAGCTAATTTTGTATTTTTAGTAGAGATGGGGTTTCTCCATGTTGGTCAGATTGGTCTCGAACTCCCAACCTCAGGTGATCCACCCACCTTGGCCTCCCAAAGTGCTGGGATTACAGGCATGAGCCACCATGCCCAGCCAAGATACTTTATTTTCTTTGACCAGACAAGGGCAGTAACTTTGGTAGATTATTCTTGAATTTTTATTTATTTTATTTTATTTTTTTATTGCATTTTAGGTTTTGGGGTACATGTGAAGGACATGCAAGATTATTGCATAGGTACACACATGGCAGTGTGATTTGCTGCCTTCCTCCCCATCACCTATATCTGGCATTTCTCCCCATGCTCTCTCTCCCCAACTCCCCACCCCCCCGCTGTCCCTCCCCTATTTCCCCCCAACAGACCCCAGTGTGTGATGCTCCCCCTCCCTGTGTCCATGTGTTCTCATTGTTCAACACCCACCTATGAGTGAGAACGATTATTCTTGAATTTTTAAGCATACTAAAAGAAACGACTGAGCAAAGATAGAAAGAAAAGACTGATAAATCATGGCAATAAATGAGAATATGGCATATTAAAGTTTTAAGCCTAAAATAAAAGAGGAAACAGTATATGTTTTAGAAATATAGACTAATAGGACTGGGCGCAGTGGTTCATGCCTGTAATCCCAGCAGTTTCGGAGGCCAAGGTGGTTAAGTCCAGGATATCAGCCTGGATGACACAGCAAAACACTATCTCTACCAAAAATACAAAAATTAACTGGGCATAGTGGCACAAGCATGTAGTTCCAGCTATTTGGGAAGCTGAGGTGGGAGGACTGCTTGAGCCTGGGAGGCAGAGGTTGCAGTGAGCCAAGATCACACCACTGTGGGAGGGGGGAGGGCAAGCGGGGAGGAGAGGGGAGGAAGGCAGGCTGGCTAATAGCGTAAAGCTGGAGACAAATTTCTGGGTGTTTTGTGAACATAGCTTTATCGAACAAGTTCATTATAAAGTAGAAAAACTGGTACTGTTTTTGAGACAAAATGTTAAAACAACAGCAGCAGCAGCAGAATAAAGAAAAGGAAAGTAGGACAAATCCAAGACTTTACACATACCTGGATCTAAAGGACATTCGTTCAGTTTGGCAAATTCTGCTGGTGTTTTTCCTGTAAGAACACAGTTTGAACTACGTAACATTATGGGCATTCTGTATAAAATAAAACAAAAGAAAATATCACATGTAGACTGTCACTGAATTGCAAAAAATACAAATCATGTAGTTTTGTATACAAAACATAGATAAACACACCTCACTAAGGGGTCTGTCTGTCTACGTACATGTTAGAAAAGGCAGAGGAATAGCAATTACATGGAAGCCAAGCAAAACCAAGTATTTTCTCAGGCATGTTGCTCATCTAGTACAGATGATAAAAACTCAGTCTGCATACAGCAGCTCATGCATGTAATCCCAGCACTTTGGGAGGCCAAGGTGGGCAGATCACTTGAGGCAATGAGTTTGAGAGCAGCCTGGCAGTGAGTCACGACTGTACCACTGCACTCCAGCCTAGGTGACAGAGTGAGATCCTGTCTCAAAAGGACCAAAACAAAACAAGATAGAACAAAACTTTGGTACAACAAAAGCATGTAAGTCAAAGTGATTGATTTGATCCAAGTTAAAGCTTTCTAAGGTCTTTGTTCCTGCCAGGAGGAGAATAAAGATATTGTTTACTTTCAAACTTTGTTAAGTATGCGTTTCAAAATTTCTAAGGTAAACATAAACAGAAATACTGTATGTGACTTTTAAATCAGTTGGAGAAGGGTGAGAAAAAAGTCTTCCATTACCTAAGAAACAAAAATGGAAAAAAAAAATAAAACATGAAAAGCTACACAGTTTTAAAATATAAAATAAGTTGACAGATCTATATTCAAATATATGTATATATGTATGTATATATATAAAACAAACATAAATGAACTACATTCTCAAGACAAATTTTTAAAAAATCTAGCCATATGTAGTTTACTTCAACTAAACTCAAAACACAAGGACACATAAGTGTTGTTTTTTTTTTTTTGAGATGAAATCTCGCTCTGTTGCCCAGGCTGGAATACAGTGGCACAATCTCGACTCACTGCAACATCCGCCTTCTGGGTTCAAGCAATTCTTACGCCTCAGTCTCTTAGGTAGCTGGGATTACAGACGTGCACCACCACAACCGGCTAATTTTTATACTTTTAGTAGAGACAGGGTTTCACCATGTTGGCCAGGCTGGTCTTGAACTCCTGACCACAGGTGGTCTGCTGGCCTCAGTCTCCCGAAGTGCTGGGATTACAGCCATGAGCCACCATGCCCAGCACATATAAAAGATTAAAAAGACAATAATTTTTTAAAAATGATACACCAGAAATATATCCAAAAGAAAGCAAATGTGGCTATACTAAGAGCAGACAAAATAAGATTCAAGGCAAAGAATATTACCAGAGATAAAGAAGATAAATGTATAATAATCAAAGGTTCAATTCACCAGGAAGACTGAACAACTCTAAACTATGCACCTAATATCATAGCTTCAAAAAAGCAAAGATACACAAAAACATAAGGAAAATGGACAAATCCACCATCATAGTGGGAGAGTTTAACATGCCTAATTGATAGAACAAACAAATCAAAAAGCAATTAAGATATACAAAACATCTAAACAACACAATTAACAAGTTTGATCTGAAGGAAAAACAGACAATGGCATAAAACAACTGGAGAATACCCCTTGTTTCCAAATAAACATCATGAAATATTTACAGAAACAGGGCTACAAAGTTTGAAAAATGGACATAAAGCACCAATTGGGAAATTTTAAGTCTTCTAAATAACTCAGATTAAAAGGCAATCATAATAGGAAGATAGGAATAAGAATATTCTCATTTTACATCAAAGGAAATGAACACACTGACTAAAGTTATATAATATGACATAAATATATAAAATATTACAGTTACTACAGCAACCAAAAAGAGAATTAAAAACAAGAAAGGAGAATTTGGAGGAGGAAGGGAGAAGCAAAGTGGATGACACAAATAAGCTAAGCCACATCGCATATATCAGGAGGCAAAAAATAATGTCTATATTTAATGTATCAAGAAATAGAGGTCAAAGCATCGCATTTAGTCATGAATATTGGCCAGGCATGGTGGCTCACGCCTGTAATCCCAGCACCTTGGAAGGCCAAGGAGTGGATCACATGAGGTCAGGAGTTCACAACCAGCCTGACCAACATGGGGAAACCCCAACTCTACTGAAAACACAAAAAAATTAGCCACGCGTGGTGGCAGGCACCTGTAATCCCAGCTACTTGGGAGGTTGAGGCAGGTGAATCACTTGAACCCTGGGAGGTGGAGGTTGCAGTGAGCCGAGATCACACCACTGTATTCCAGCCTCGACAACAGAGTGAGACTGTCTCAAACAAACAACACACAAACACACACACACACACACACACACACACACACACACAAAATAAAGTTATGGATGTAATACCCCCAGAAAAAAATAACAGAAATTGTTATGAATTTGGGAATGGGTCTAAAGGTGAGGAAGGAGAGGGAAGGAGGTTACTGTTGTGAATCAAATGTTCTTATGTACTGTTTGATTTCTAACCAAATACAAATACAATTTGGATTAAACTAAAATCTTTTTACTCCAAAAAATAAATGAGAATACATATGTAATTTAGACAATGCATAGTACATATAAGCATTCTAATTAATAGAGGTCATTTTTATGAATGCAGAGCTAACAAACAACATTGCCCATCATAGTATGGCACACAGTAGGTATTCAACAAATACTAGTTACATGCTCCCTCTTTAAACCAGGATTTAAACCCAAAATCTTACTAATTTATGTTTTCCTCTATTCTCTCTTGCCTTCCTTCACAAAAGTCAATCCAGTTCATAATTTAGCAACGATCCAAAATTTAAATGGACACAAGTACGGTCCATATATAACAAAGAAAGAAGTTCTCATTGTAACACTGATAAATAATCCTGCTAAAACCAGGATATTTCAATATCTTACTTATTTTTCTAACTGAAGAATGAGGAGAGAAACAATATAAATTACCCTTCCTTTGAGGGAAATATATATGTTTGCTTTAACATAAAATTCTGGACTTCTAGACCACTTACCAAATGGTGCGATAATTACATATGCCTGTCTTCCCTGACAGCTGTGAATGACCGCAGCCAATAGGAGCTGTATTTTGTGTATCTTTCACTCGCCTAAGTACTCAGTTTCATACATAAGAAGTGACAGGCAGTTGGTGTACATTTGTTGAACAAATGGATGTTTATTAAGCTCTTAGCACTTTTGAGAGGGGAAAAACACTTGAAAAGAAATTATGTGGATTAAATTTAAAGTCTAATACCATTATTAAACTCAGAATATTGTGGGTTTTGTCCATTTCTACAGAAGAGTCAATATATTTCCCTAATCAGGAAAGGCAGACTGCAAAAATCCAAGTGGATGTTATCATTTCCAAACCTGTACCAGGCAAATAAATAATTTCTCCCTTAAACACCTGTAGATGAGAAAGTGTTAAATTCCAGGAAAACTCAAACTTAGAATATACCTGGAATCCACCAGGAAGACTCATCCAGGAGAGTTCACTGAAATGCTATCGTATCTAGTGTTTCCCTAGCAGCTTAGAGTTATAGTAGGAAAGGAAAACATTTTCCTCAATTTTTTAGAAAAGGTTTTATCATTAATAAATAGTAACAACCCCAACTATGTGCTGGACATTATTCTAAGTGCTTTACACGTGCTGACTCTTTTGACCCATGAAACAGGCAGCATTTCCTGCATTTTTCAGATGTGGAAATGGGGTCACATCACAGGGCTAGCATCCAGACAGTGTGGCTCTAATACAGATTTCATTTCTCACCTGCCAATGGGTAAGGCATTGCGGATAATCCTCTGGCTGCCTCGGGTATATTCAATATCCACTGTAATGGGGGGCAGAGTACGTCATGTCCCTCAAACGGCACTGAAAGAGAATCAGGAATCTGATTTACTGCTCTTTCTCTCTGTAAGAGTCCTGACCACTTCAAAGTGCTCCTTCTGTAGAAGTATGGCCCACATTGAACTTTGATCCCCTTTTCTCAGAATATCTGCCCCCCCCCCACCCCATTTTTTTAAATTATCTTTTAGCAGACTCTGAGTTCATGCAAGTCCAATTAAAGTAAGGTTTATAATTACCTCATGAGGGGACACTGGTCTAGTTACATTGAAGCTTTCTTCAACATCAGGTAGCCCAACATAGATATTAAGATATCTGAAAAGCAAGTTAGTGCAGTATGAATTATACTTCTTCAAAGATCATAAAAGCAAATAAGCTATTTTCCTTCCAAATGCCATAATCCATAAAAGATTACGTTTTGACAAATGCTTATCTTGCTAAGGATGACAATTTAAATATTAAAATTGGAGATCTTCTTGAAGTGATAGTACATATAGCTTTACAAAGGAGGGAAAATATTGTCAAACTATCTTTTAAAAAATAATATGGGCCAGGTATGGTGGCTCACGCCTGTAATCCTACCACTTTGAAAGGCCAAGGCGGGTGGATCACTTGAGGTTGGGAGTTCAAGACCAGCCTGACCAACATGGAGAAATCCCGTCTCTATTAAAAATATGAAATTAGCCAGGTATGGTGGTGGGTGCCTGTGATTCCAGCTACTCGGGAGGTTGAGGCAGGAGAATCACTTGAACCCAGGAGGCAGAGATTGCGGTGAGCCAAGATCATGCCATTGCACTCCAGCCTGGGCAACAAGAGCAAAACTCCATCTCAAAAAAAAAATTATAAATCTCTTTACAAAATTACTAGAAATGCAGCTCCCTAAAAACGATACTTAATGAGAAGAAAGAGCAAAGTGCAAAGGGTACTGATGGTATGGGAACAGGGTGGAAAGAACTGGAAGTGGAACAACTATTTTCTGAATATACTTTTTTGTGCAGGTCTAACTCTTACAATCATAATAATGTTTCACATACTGAAAAAATAAAGGAACTAACATAAGTAACCCTGGGAGACAGTATTTTGATTGGACATTGTAAGGCTAAAGATAAAAAGGACAGTGCACAAATCTTACACTCTAGTAAATTTTATACTCACAGAGATATGAGTTAACAACTCTGGAACTTTATGTATAGTCTAGGATTGAAAAAAAAATTGCAGATAATGGGAGCCAGATTTCTCATTATTGAGAAAAAAGTTACAAGTAAAGAAAGGGAAAACGTTAGAATGAGTCCTGCAGTGTTGAACTGAAATTGGAGATATCAGTCTGCATGGTTTTTAATATATGTAAAAATGGATAGGGTAAAGAAATACAGATGTGTCTGCACATATGTGTTCACATACATGCACATATTTCTGAACTCTGCCTGCTGAAATCTTAGTGTCCATATCTTGGATTCTAAATACTGTTTTCCAGTAAAGGGACTCTAGGAATCCTTGGATTTCCAATATGGGACAGGGACATACACATCTTATGGTAAAAGAAAGCAAAGGAATGCTCAAAAAATAATGGTGGCATCTTGAAAGGACACAGGAGTCAATCTGAAGGGTCTCCCTATGGTCAAAGCTAAAACAGTCTGAACAACAGAAAAATGATAGTACTGGATATATATATGAGAGTACTCATAGAATAAAATAAAACATCCACGAGTCCAAATTGATATAAATTAATATAGAGATAAGTGAGGGGAAGAGAAAGCTATTCCATACAGAATTTAAGTATCAATGCAGAAGGAATGATGGAAATAAAGGTTCACCATTAGGTAAGCACCACAATAACTGTTGTAAGAATCATTAATGTATGCTAAAATTGTTGGTGAAATTATGAGCAACGGTATTTGCACAGTCGCAAAGAATCTCCCCATAAGATACTTATTAATTACAAAAGGAAAAATAATAACTTTTCAGTGGAGAAATCTGGAAGAGTCTACCTTAACCAAGTGAACAAAGTTAAAATCATCAGTAATAAAATATACTGGGGCATCTGTAACCCCAATATAAATTAGTGAGAACAGCATAAAACATTGTTTCTGTGGTATTCTTGCCAAAAATGCATAACCCAATCTAATAATGATCAAATGTCATACAAGCTCAAATTCAAGGAACTTCTACAAATATTGAGCAGATTGTTCAAAAGTGTCAAAGTCACAAAAGACCAAGACAGACTGGGGGACTTCAAAAATTGAGGAGACTAAGGATACAAGACAACTAAACATAACATGGAGCTCTGCATTGATTCCTACACCAGAAAAAAGGATATTTGTGAGAAAACATCAAATGAGGTCTATAGATTAGTAGACAACATCGTATCAGTGCTAACTTCCTGGTTTTATCATTGTGCTATGATTATGTAAGATGTTAACATCAGTGAAAACTTGGCAAAGAATATTGAAGAACTCCTTGTAATATTTTTGCAATTTTTCTTTTAAGCTTAAAATTATTTAAATATAAAAATTTAAATATTTAAAACCTAATAGTTTCGAAAACTTCCCAATCATAACTTGTTATAATTTGCCAATTAAAAATGTAATTTGAGCACTTTATAATAGAAGACAATGATTTTATTTTATTTTATTTTTTTGAGTTGGAGTCTCACTCTGTCACCCAGGCTGGAGTGTAGAGGCACAATTTCAGCTCACTGCAACCTCCGCCTCCCAGGCTCAAGTGATTCTCCTGCCTCAGCCTCCCGAATAGCTGGAATTACAGACATGCACCACCATACCTGGTTAATTTTTGTATTTTTAGTAGAAACAGGTTTTCACCATGTTGGCCAGGCTGGTCTTGAACCCCCAACCCCAAGTGATCTGCCCACCTTAGCCTCCCAAAGTGCTGGGATTACAGACGTGAGCCACTGCGCCCGGCCAAGACAATGATTTTAAAACAGTTTAAATAGCAACTTCACTCACTTTTAAAAATGTTACATATAACCTAAAAGTTAGATATAACCCAAACAGCAAATTAAGAATAGTTGGTTCCTTACTTTAAGTACCACATAGGGTCAGCGTCACTTGTAACCTTTTCATTGGCTTTCATTATCTTCTTTATCTGTAGTGGAAAATGCAACATTAGGAAAGATTCTGGCTTCCAATTAATCCTTAGTTTATGTCTAATGTCTGATGCTTACCTCTACATTAATAAAATAGTTAAATGAATCTATATGCTGTTTCACAAGGCCTTTCACCTAAACATAGAAAGTAAACAGTAGGTTAGCAACAAAATAATAGATCACGTAATGGAATCTAATCATGGGTGAACATCAAATTTTTCTCAAAACCAAAGTGAGAAAAAAAACCCACAAATTTAATAAATCTTTTCATTAATGTGTTCTCATTCCATTTCCACATCATCTTACTAGTATATCCTGAAGAGTTTTCCTCCTTGAGAAGAAATCTGACTCTTGGAAATCAAAATATGAGTACATGAATATATGGCCATGTGCCACATAACAACATTTCGTTCTACTATGGACCACATATACGACAGCAGTCCCATAAGATTATAATGGAGCTGAAAAATTCCTATCGCCTAATGTCTTACAACTTGATTTGACTTCATAGAGTATATTTCTGAAAAGAGTGACCCTTTCCTCAGGAAGAGCCTCTAGCAGGTCCTTCAGGAAGTATTCCAGAAGAAGCCGTTGCTATTATAGATTGCTCCATGTGTTGCTGTCCATGAAGACCCTCCAGTGGGACAAGGCATGAAGATGGAAAACAGTGATACTGATGATTCTGGCCTGGGCTAATGTGTGTATTTGTATCTTCGTTTTTAACAAAAACAAAAAAATAGAGACAGTCTCCCTCTATTGCCCAGGCTGGAGTACAGTGGCGCAATCTCAGCTCACTGCAACGTCAGCCTCCCAGGATCACGTGGTTCATGTGCCTCAGCCTTCTGAGTGGCTGGGATTACAGGTGCCTGCCACCATGCCCAGCTAATTTTTGTATTTTTAGTAGAAACGGGGTTTCACCATATTGGCCAGACTAGTCAGTCTCCAACTCCCAACCTCAAATCATCTGCCTGCCTCGGCCCCTCAAAGTGCTGGGATTACAAGCATGAGCCACTGTGCCTAGCACCTTCTTCTCCATTTATGTACAGCTCCTTTTAAAAAATAAAAAGGCCAGGCAACGTGTCACATTCCTACAGTCGCAGCTACTCAGGAGGCAGAGGCAGGAGGATCACTCAAACCCAAGAGCTGAAATCCAGCCTGAGCAACGTAGTAAGACTCGGTCTTCTAGGGGTAAAGAAAAAAAATTTTCTTGATCTTACTACCATTTTATTTGATTCTCGGTCACTCCCCTACTTAAAAACTCAGAAGCTTTGTA
Organism: Ateles fusciceps; assembly: GCA_036589455.1. Classification (NCBI taxonomy): domain Eukaryota; kingdom Metazoa; phylum Chordata; class Mammalia; order Primates; family Atelidae; genus Ateles; species Ateles fusciceps. The sequence continues at coordinate 7,729,272 of JAZHEH010002159.1, forward strand.
CAGCTTTTAGAAGAAAAGCCAAATCTTTAGCATGGCTTTCAAATCTGATTAAGAAATCTGGCCCTGACAACTGTCCCAGCCTCATTTCCCAGCACTCTCCCTCTGTCCACAACACCCAACTGAACTGGACAAATCTCTACTCATTTTTCTTTTTTTTTTGAGATGGAGTCTCGCACTCTCATGCTATTGCCCAGACTGGAGTGCAGTGGCACAATCTTGGCTCACTACAACCTCTGCCTCCCGGGTTCAAGCGATTCTCCTGTCTCAGCCTCCCAAGTAGCTGGGATTACAGGCACCCGCCACCATGCCCAGCTAATTTTTTGTATTTTAGTAGGGATGGGGTTTCACTATGTTGGCCAGGCTGGTCTCAATCTCCTGACCTCACGATCCACCCACCTTGGCCTCCCAAAGTGCTGGTATTACAGGCATGAGCCACTGTGCCTGGCCTCATATTTCAAGTCTCCATTCTTTCACTTAGCACAATGGTTTTAAGATTCATCCATGTTGCAGCATGTAATAGTACTTGATTTCTTTTTATTGCCAGATAATACTCCATTGTACAGATACATCCCATTTTGTGTATCTATCCAGTAGCTGATGTCCATTTTATGAATAATGCTGCTATGAGCATTTGTATACAGGTTTCTGCATGGACACATGTCTTCATTTCTCTTGGGCAGATATCTAGGAATGGAATTGCCAGAGGATATGGTAACTTTTTGTTTAACCACTTGAGAAACTGCCAGCCTATTTTCCAAAGTGGCTGTAACACTTTACCTTCCCATCAGTGGAGCATAATGGTTCCCGTTCCTCCACATCCTCATTAACATTTGATTCTGATTATTGTTATCCTAGAGGGTGCCAAGTGGTCTCTCACTGTGGTACTCATTACTTCTTAGCATAAGCTCTTGGAAACTGAACTGAAGCCCAACACCACATCACATCATATTCAGCAGCTCCCCCTGACTGGTCGCTGTTTCCTGCAGACCCTGTGGAGACTCCTCTTGAACACCTTGATTGAGACATGCTCTCTGCACTCAGCTTTCAGCTTTAACCATCTTCTCTTAACATGTGGTTTATGTCTCACTTCATTTGGGTGGGCCTCTCTGACCATCACTCTTTTGCCAATAGTACTTTGGCTTTTAATCATGGTCATGCTACTATGGATGTTTTACTACTTCTCTCTAAAATTAGACTACTATTTCCCAAACCTGCACCTTTCAGTCAGGGATTTTACCTTATAATTCCAAAACTAGCAACACAGCTATACAAAATCAAAAAACGTTGGTGACAAAAATCTTTAAAAAATGGCTTATTTCAGCTGGGCATGGTGGCTCACACCTATAATCCCAGCACTCTGGGAGGTCGAGGAGGACAGATCACGAGGTAGGAGTTCGAGACTAGCCTGACCAACATGGTGAAACCCCATCTCTCAAAAAAAAAATTAAAAAAACAGCTTATTTCTCGACTTTTTCATCTGAAAAATAACCAATTATTATTAAACGTGAAATAATTACCTTTAAAAATGCTGGAAGCAGCCTCCATTTTTCCTGTGAACCAAAACAAGAAGATATTAGAACTCTGTACCAGCAACAATACTTTCATAAGCTGTTTTACTGTACCAAAATAAGCAAAGTAAATCGAAACAAAAAGAACAAATTTTAACCACTTTTATGGAAATCACATCTGTGCACATGCATATAAATATGTATGTACATACATACACTACAGATTTTCTAAATAGAATATAACTTAATCTCTTCTTGATGACTCAAAAGTTTAAGCACTTTTCAATCCTTTATTTTATTCTCATGACATTTCCTAAGTGGGGTTTGCCAGTTTGATAAAGGGAAAATAAGGCTCAGAGAGTCTGGTGGGGGAGCTGGGTCTCAAGACCCAAAGGGAGTTCTTTCTCCCTCCCATTCTCTCAACTACTGTCTGGTCAGAGCTCATCTCAGGGCTACAGAAGGCTGACACATATGGTGATTGCTTCTTATATTGCCTGAACAACTAGAGGGTTAGTTACAATTGACGGAGATGAGAAAAGTTGTAGTAATAGCAAGTTTAGGTATGGAGGGGCTACCAGAAATTTGGTTTAGGTGTGTTAAGCTTGAGATCTCCATTAGACATTCGGGTGGAAATGTCAAGGAGGCAATAAATGAGTCTGGAATTCCGGAATGGAGTAGCCTGGAGATGTAAACTAGAGAGATATTAACAAGTGGATGATAATAAAAGGCATGTGATGGATGAGATCACCTATGGAGTATAGATGGAGAAGAGTTCCACAAAGTGAGACCAACCAAGAACAATCCAACAATTAGAGAGGAGGAGCAGGAGGCAGCTCCAGCAAAGGAGACCAAGGAGTGGCCCGGGAGGGTGGGAGACTCCTGGATACAGTCAAACACATTTTCCAGAAGGCAGACAGGCAACACTAATCTATGATGACAGAAATCAAAAGGTGGTTGGGGGGGGGATAGAGAGAAAAGGGTCATAAGGGAACTTTCTGGGGTGATGGAAATGGCCACATAAGCACATAACTGTAAAAGCAATGTAACTGAATATCTAGAATCCATAGATTTTATTATATAAATTATGCCTAAATTTAAAAATAGAAAAATGACAATGATATAGGTTGAACTGTGTCCCTCTCAAAAATCATATGCTAAAGTCCTAACCCCCAGTAATAAGAATGTAACTGTTTTTGAAGATGGGGTCTTGACAAAGGTGACTAAGTAAAATGAGTCATTAAGATGAGCCCTAATCCAATACAACTAGTGTCCTTATAAAAAAAAGAAATTGGACACAGAGATGCACACAAGGACAATGTCATGTGAAGATGAAGATAGAGGTCGATGTGAAGCTCCTGCAAGCCAAGGGATGCTGAAAATTGCCAGCAAACACCTGTAGGGGGGAGAGCACAGAGCAGATCCTCTCTCACAGCCCTCAGAAGGAACCAGCTCTGCTGTCGCCCTGATCTCAGACTTCTAACCTCCAGAACTACAAGAAAATATATTTCTGTTGTTGAAGCCACCTAGTTGTGGTTACTTTGTCATAGCAATCTTATGAGCTAATACTCCCACATCTTCAAATTCCTCTCTCTACACCCCTTCTCATACTCGTTTCCTCCCATTTCAAAGGAAGGATGGTCCATTCCTCATTCTAAGGCTAACCCTTCTGCCATGAACACAGTCTTGCCAACCTTCTCCTGAAGGTTGCCCCAGTCCAGTCCTTGCCCCAGTTCAGTCCTTGATAGTTAACCTATCCTCTCTATTTAAAACCAGTAAAGTATTCAAATCTGCCCATTAAAAAAAAAAATTAGGCCAGGATCAGTGGCTCACGCCTGTAATCCCAGCACTCTGGGTGGCCAAGGCAGGCGGATCACAAGGTCAGGAGTTCAAGACCAGCCTGGCCGATATAGTGCAACCCCATTTCTACTAAAAATACAAAAAAATTAGTCGAGTGTGGTAGCAGGTGCCTGTAGTCCCAGCTACTTGGGAGGCTGAGGTGGGAGAATTGCTTGAACCCAGGAGGAGTTCAAGTGAGCCGAGACCACGCCATTGCACTCCAGCCTGGGTGACACAGTGACACTCCATCTCAAAAAAAAAATTTAAACTTCATTGACCCAGCAACTACTCTGACTACTTTCTTCCCTGCCCTTCAGCTTACAATCTCTCCCAAATTACTCCATACTTAGCCTCTCTGTTCCTTGCTTCCCACTCCTTCATTCCATTATCGTCAGGACTCCCACCTACACACCTGTGAAACACCTCGACAGAGGTCACCAAGGCTGCTACTTCAAAACACCTCCCTTGATTCCCCCCCCTCAAACATTCCCTTTCCACAGTATTTGGCCATGCCGATCACTGTCTTACAAAGCTCTGTGACATCATTCTCTTATGTCTTTCCTCCCTTTGGCTGGGCATTCTCATGCCGCTTTTCCTCTGCCATCCTGTAAATGTTGATGTTCTTCAAAGTTCCATCCCTGGTGATGTCTTTTCTCATTCTCAAGTAGGGTTGGGAAAGGAGGATTTCAAATAACACTGTTTGAAAACATTGTTTCGCTTCCCTCATCTCCCCAGTTCCAAATGTAGGATCTTTCAAGGGCAGTGACCCTGTGTATCCTGTTTACCACAGTGCCTGGCACATAAAGACTCCAATAAATACTGAATGAACAAACAAATGAGTGAGCGAATATCACTACTGCAGTAAGCTACTGGGTATGGGCCTGTCCAACTATTGACTGGGCAGTGATACCTTATGGCCTCCAAGGCTACCTAAACTCAATATGTCTAAAATTAAACCTTCCCCTCAGCACTAGTACCAATCTCAGTGAATATCACCATTCATCCCAGTCAATCCCAAATTAGATACCCACGAGTCCTAACTCTCTGACTCCTCTTAATCAACAGGAAAACAAAAGTTTTACTGAGTCTACCTCCTTTTAACCTTCCTCACATTCATCCTCTGCTCCTGTGCCAGCTGAGGCCCTCATAATCTCTCACCTGGACTGTGGCAATACTTCTAATCTTCCTGCTCGTCCCTTTCAATGCACAACACTAAGCCAGTGTGCATGTCATGTGCATAGCCAAGCACCTCCTTCCCTATAACTCTTCAGTGCCTCCCCACCCTCTTCACCATCTCTCAACCCCACAGCGGGGCATACATCATACACTGTTCTCACAGCAGTAGTTGTGCCTACGCCTCCAGTCTCGCCTCCTGCCAAGTTCCTATATCACAGTGTAGGTTCTTGTCCTGGTGCTCTATCTGGAATGCTTCCCCACCACCACACTTCATCCACATGTGGCAAACTCAGTTCAGATATCACATGCTGGCTACCATTTGTAATACCAACATACCCCTCTCCTACTTGTATCACAGTACCTACCGCGTGTTATTCCACCTGCTAACATGTCTTTCTCTATAAGCCTATAACACACTGGGAGGCAGGAAACACATTTTTTGAACTTGTATAAACCCTGTGAACAATACACCACCAGGTAAGTACTCAGTAATACTGACAAATATTTATTCAACAAATAAGTGATTAATTGGTTCCAAAGCTTGTGTTGTTTCTTCTATCATACTACTATGATGCTGTGCTACTCTAAGCACAAAAAAACACACCAGGCATGGCCAGTTCAAGTAAAACTAAGCTCCTATCTAGAAAAAGTTTCAGAGAAAACACTTAAGTCAAAAAGTTTCAATAAATATTTTAATATCTCAGTTTAAAAGGAAATGGCAGCAAGTACAGAGATCTACCATCTTCTGGGAGAATCGGGAAAGGCCTTCCTAGGGAAGTTATATCATAGAAATGTGAGACTTAATCTACAAATAGGAATGGGAGAGAGATCCAGAAGGAACTGTGTGAGCAGAGTAGAAAAATCTCAGGGGAGGGAGGGGGGAATCATGGGAAAGGAGGCTAGAGGAGTAAGAAGTGGCCAGACTGCAGAAATTTATTACAAACGTGGTAACACTAGTATTTTGCCCTAAGAGCAATGGGTAGAGACTGAAGAATTTTAACCAAGGGAGCAATATAATCATGTTTATGTGTTTAAATGGACAGCTCTGGCTGCAGAGCAAAGAACAGACTGGATTGGGACAAGTCAGGTGCCAAGTAGGCCAGTTCAGATGTAAGAAAGAAGAGTGAACAATGGGAACACATGGACACAGGGAGGGGGAGTATCACACACTGGGGTCTGTCGGGGGAAAAGGGGAGGGATGGTGGGGGGTGGGGAGTTGGGGAGGGATAGCATGGGGAGAAATGCCAGATATAGGTGATGGGGAGGAAGGCAGCAAATCACACTGCCATGTGTGTACCTATGCAACAATCTTCCATGTTCTTCACATGTACCCCCAAACCTAAAATGCAATAAAAAAAAAAAAAAAGATTCTAAAAAAAAAAAAAAAGAAAGAGTGGTTCTGGGTTGGAAAACAGTGGGAAATGAGATTTCAGACATGCATAGGTTAAGAACTCAAGACCTTTTAGAGGTGATGGTGGATTGGATGCAGAGTGCCGGAAGAGGAACTTTATTCTTGAATCAGAAGGCTGCAATTATGGCACTGACCACTTCATAGCTGTGTAAATTCAGACAAGAAATAGAAATCTCCCAGGCTTATTTCTTCAGCGCTCTGGAGAAGCAGTCTGATTAGCAATTAAGGATGAATACTCTGTAGTCAGACTGACAAGAGTCCATGTTCCAGATTAACCACTTACCAGGCTTTTAATGCAGTGAACGCTGGCTTCCCCCGCCCCCCCCCCCCCCCCCCCCCCCCCCCCGAGACAGAATTTCACTCTTGTTGCCCAGCCTGGAGTGCAACAGCACGATCTCAGCTCACTGCAACCTCCACCACCTGGGTTCAGACGATTCTCTTGCCTCAGCCTCCCAAGTAGCTGGAATTACAGGCATGCACCACCACGCCTGGCTAATTTTGTATTTTTTTAGTAGAGATGGGGTTTCACCATGTTGGTAAGGCTGGTCTCGAACTCCTGATCTCAAGTGATCCACCCACCTTGGCCTCCCAAAATGCTAGGATTACAGGTGTGAGCCACCACGCTCAGCCAGTACAGTTTTGCCTGATGATGATCAGCAGCCTATTGCATGCACACATAGACTGAATCTGATGAACTGCTAATTCAACTTTCTTAACTTGTCAAATTATGAAGAGGTTTTGTTTTGTTTTCCTTGAGACAAGGTCTCACTCTGTTACCCAGGCTGGAGTACAGTAGCACAATAATGGCTCACTGCAGCCTCGACCTCCAAGGCTCACGTGATCCTTCCACCTCAGCCTCCTGAGTTGCTGTGACAACAAGTGCATGCCATCACATCTGGCTAATTTTTCTATTTTTTGTAGAGATAGAGTTTCGCCATGTTGCTCACACTGGTCTCCAACTCTTGAGCCCAAGTGTTCCGCCTGCCTCGGTCTCCCAAACTGCTGGTATTATAGGCATGAGCCACCACATCTAGCCAAGGAGGTTCTTATTAATCTGATAGATTTACTGATCATGTCACTCTCCTGCTTAAACCCTTCAAAAGTTTTGCTCCAAGACAAGTCCAAGCCCTGTCAGATGTTTATCCAAACTTTTCATAATCAAGACCCTTACTTAACCCTCATCTTTTATCTCTTCTCCTCTATTTTTCTTCACTCTAATACTACTAGATTTACCTTCCTTCCTCAAAAACATCCAATGGTCTTGCCTAAGAGGTTTCAAGTATCCTGTTCTCTCTCCCTGAAATCTCTCCCTTGCTATCTTCTCTGGCCACATGTCTCTACTTCCCTATTCCACGTCAATGTAGAATTTGAGGCTCAGAGAGGCTATAATATGTGCCTTATCAGAAAACAAAATATGTCGACAGTCGCACCTCATTAGGCAGCTCGCTGTGGGACAGCTGTCCTTAACTTCTGAGAATCTGAGGAAAGGTATGGAGCCTTTCCACCAGAAAACACACAGGCATAATTCTTTAGTAAATACTCAGAACTAAAATTCCCCTGCAACCCCAACTTGAACTACAGGTTAAAAAGAAAGATGACTAGCCTGGAATTCAGACGATCTGGTTTTACCACCACAGCCAGCTGTGGTCCCTCATGCAAGAGGCCTGAGCTCCCCGGCCCCCAGTGTCCTTTATAAGACTGAAAAGATGCAATACGTCCCCAAAGTAAGTGCGAGGGCCAGTGCTCTCCACGCACACCTATACTGGAAGAGCTGCAACCCGAGAGCCAGCCACGGGGATTCTCGACTCCAGCAGCGGCTGACAGCTCTTCCTGGCTCTGCCTTCACTCGCGCACACGGAGTTCGGCTGTGGAGACTCACACGCGCGACGCTGTGAGCGTGCGCAGAAGCATAGCGCATGCGCAGAAACCGCAAGCCCGCCCCCTTGGCGGCCCGAACACTCTGGGCAACAGCCCCTCAGGGCGCCTCTCGGCAGCTGACGCTCCCTGCATGCTTGACACTCACCTCTACAGTCGGGATCGGCGCAGCCAGCTGCTCCGGCGTCAGGTTCCCAAACTCCTCCGCTAGCACGTCCATGCTGCTCACGAAGGAGGCAGAAGCAGATAAAACCTGCGCACGCCTTCCCTGTCCCAAGCAAACTGCGAGACTCCCGGAGGACGGTGCGCGGAGGCCTAAACTGTCCCCACCGTGAGTGTTAGCTAGAGACGCGGCAGAAAGGTTCCGCCTGCTTCCAGCGCGAATTTACGGTGGAACCCGGGATGTGGCCGAAGCCGAGTCGGGAAACTGCACCCTCTGGTGTAGCTCGGAGGTCTGGCGCGGGTAATCCTAAACCCCAGCTGTCAGATTTCTTGCCAATTCTCTGATACTTGAGACCAGCAAAACATAATGGTTGTCATTTTAAAAGTAATCCGAAGAAAGGTGTAAACGCATAATTTACGCAACTTGAACCACTGAGGCAGATAATTATTTAATGTAGTCCAAAACTATATGCGTTGTTTAGTATGGAAGAGCAGGAAACGTCCCAAATGCCTACTAAAAGGTGATTGGTTAAATAAATGATGGTACATGCGTGTAATGGAATAGTGTTGAAAATTCTCAGAAGCACTAAATGGAAGATGTACGAGTAAATACCAACGCATGGAGAAATTTAGTATGGAAAGATGACATTTACTTCAGTAGGGGGAAGGATGGCCTGTCCAGTAAATGATGTTTGAAAAGCTGATTACCCATTTAGGGATAAAATACATCTGAGTGATTCCTATGTGGATTAAATATTGAAATGTTAACAAAAACTTAGAAGAAAATGTAAGTGAATATATTCATAACGTTGAGATGATGAAGGTTTTCAAGACGGCAACACAGTCAATTCATAAAGGATTTTATATTCTAAACATGATTTTATGATTCTATGAACAGATTTTTAAAAATCAACGAGTAGAATTAATAAAAAACAAATTGGCAGAGAACAAAGGGCTTGTCTCTCTAATTTAAAACGAGCTCATACAAATCAATAGAAAGAAAAATCCTATTAGAAAAAACGAGACAAAATGCACCAATTAATTAGGGGTACAGAGTTTCGGTTTGGGAAGATGCAAAAGTTCTATAGATGGATAGTGGTGATGGTTGCACAACGATGTGAATGTATTTAATGCTGCTGACCTGTACATCATTTTAAATGGTTAAAATGCTAAGTTTTATGTATATTTTACAGTTATAAGAAAAGTTATGAAAGTTTGCAAGTACATACCTGCTTTCCAGTTTCTCCCCCATAAAAGTAGAACTCTTGCACCAGGTTAATTGTTCTTATTTCCTAATAAGCTACCTAAATTTCAGTGCTTGTATTTTCTAAGCATTGCGCTGATATCTGAAATATGAAAAGAATGGGAAAAAGACTAACAGCAGAATGAACCCTGCCTTTGAAGTTCTGACGATTTACTTATTACAGAGACAAGATACAACGTGTGTCTCATTCTTGTGCATTACCAGATTGCAACCAATTTAGCATCTAGCCTAGAAGGGACTGTGAAAGTTATTTATAGATAGAGGATCTCAAGGTTGGCTCAAGTGTGTTGGTGGTCTGTACCAAAGTCGTCTTTGTTTTCCATTATCAAGATGGTTCTCCAGCTTTACTGTGTATCAGAATCACCTGCAGAGCTTGTTAAAACAATCTCAGCTTTCTGATTGGTAAATTGGGGCCTGCAAATTTGCTTTTTTTTTTTTTTTTTTTTTTGAGATAGAATCTTACTCTGTTGCCCAGGCTGGAGTGCAGTGGTGTGATCTTGACTCACTGCACCCTCCCGGGTTCAAGCGATTCTCTTGCCTCAGCCTCCTGAGTAGCTGGGATTACAGGCACGTGACACCATGTCTGGCTAATTTTTATATTTTTATAACAGATGGGGTTTCACCATGTTGGCCAGGCTGGTCTCGAACTCCTAACCTCAGGTGATTTGCCCACCTCGGCCTCCCAAAGTGCTGGGATTACAGGTGGGAGCCACCGCGCCTGGCTGCAAATTTGCATTTCTTACAAGTTCCCTGATGTTCCTGTCCGGGGATTATGCTTTGGAAATCACTAAGCTAAGATTTACACTTAATGCCATGTCCTCTTTTTATGTGTCTAATTCTCCAGATGAGCTCCTGGTACAGGAACTGTCTTGTTTGTAGTCCCACCTTCTAACTCATCAGTTGTTCCTGAATATATTTGTGTTGGTTGAATAAGTGAGCTGAAAGAAAAAATGCAGTGGGTGATGTTTGATATTATACTCACTTTTTAAGAATCCGGATTGTTTTTAGTTTCTCTTGAAAAGCCGATGGCTCTGGTAGCCATGGTCCCAAAGTCCTATATGAGCAATTGGCTGATACTGAATTGTGTTGGCCGTTAGATCACAGCTGCCACAATCCTTCAGTCCTTCCCCCAGGTCAAATCTACAACTTGTTTCATACCCTAAGGGACTGGAGTTTTGAAACCAAGAAGCCAGGAACAGTCTCATGATTTCTTTGTTTTCTGCTGCCCTGTCCTTTTCCTGAGTTATTAGTACAAAAAGACCAGTGGTTTGAATAGAGGGGTGGGAAATTAGGGAAAAGAGATCACAGAAGGAAAAATGGTTAACATCTTGGAATACTATCTTATCATTTCTGTATAATGGTTTATGGTAGCCAGATGAAAAATTGACCAGTGCCATGGGGGAATAGGAGATCTTGTATAAGGGAGAGCAAGGAAAAGGAAAGGCAGAGGCATCCAAGCTGGGCCTGAAATATAAGGGAGAACTTCCATTTACTGAGCATTTACTCTGTGAGCCATTGCAATGATGACTTGATGTGCATTCTCTAATTGAGTGATGATCCCCGGGAGATAAGTATGATTATCCCCCATTTAACAGGTAAAGAGACTAAGGCTCACAGAGGTTAAGAAACTCACCCAAGCAGAGCTGGAGTTTAAATCCGTAATTATTTGACCCCAGAACCCATACTTTTAACCACTTTATCATAATGCCATACCAAAAGCATGGGCTAGCAGAAAACATTTCAAGTAGAGAAAAACAGTGTGAGCAATGGCATGAGGGCATTAGAGTACTTTATACCACATTCTGACCATTGAGTGTGGTTCTCACCTAGGGCTTTTCAAAGGAAATGTCTGTAGATGACTCGAGAAGGATCCACTGTACCATCATGGACTGTTAATACCTGTAAAAGAAATGAGACTGTGTTCTGAGAGGCTTCAACACCAAGATGCTAGAAACAAAAGAAAAAGATTATCCTGTCTTCTTGAAACCTTGATGCATTTAGACTGGAAAAAAGATAAATATGGTTCTGATTTATAAGCATCAATTAATTCATAATAGAACTAGAGAAGACCAGAAACAATGTCAGAGAAAGAATAAGGACTCTTCAGTGTGAAAAGGCAAGAGCAGAGGGAGAGTCCTTGAAGTCAGAGAACGTTCTGCATTTTAAGTAAGACTGGATAGTCCAAAAACTTTCAGCTGCCTGCCATGCCCACAGACCTTTCTTTGTGTGATGTGATCTTATTATCCTGTCAAAACCAATAGGGCCAGGTACTGCCCAAGACAATCATGTGGGCTGGATTTAAGGGATGAAGTGGCTTATCCTGAGAACCCTATCCAATGTGGGGTTTGGGGGTTATCTATACTGACTACTGGCGAGCAAACTCAATCATATTCCCTCTCAGGACACTTTTAATTAAGACACCCCCAGAAGGCAGCAGCAGAAGCTGAGAAGTAAATGCCAAGTCAGCATTTGGTAGCAGCACCACACTGAGATAACTTTTTTTAAGATAGGGTGTTGCTCTGTCATCTGGCTCACTGCAGCCTTGAACTCCTGGGCTCAAGCATTCCACCTGCCCTGGCTTCCCAAAGTGCTGAAATTACAGGCGTGAATCACTGCACCTGGCGTGAGAAATACTGTTTTTTTTGGTTTTTTTTTTTGAGACTGCGTCTCACTCTGTCACCCAGGCTGGAGTACACTGGTGAAATCTCAGCTCACTGCAACCTCCACCTCCTGGGTTCAAGTGATTCTCCTGCTTCAGCCTCCTAAGTAACTGGAATTACAGACATGTACCACCACACCCGGCTAACTTTTGTATTTTTAGTAGAGACGTGGTTTCACCATGTTAGCTGGGCTGGTCTGAAACTCCTGACCTCAGGTGATCTGCCTGCTTCAGCCTCCCAAAACGCTAGGATTACAGGCATGAGTCAGCATGCCCACAACCCTGAGAAATACTTTTGATGGATGACCTATGAAGCCAATAGAGCAAGTAGTTAAAGAATACACATTCCAGGGTGAGACTCTTTGGGTTCAAATACACTTACCAGCTCTGTGACCCTGGGCAAGTTCCTTAGTCGCTCTGATTCTCATTTTGCACATGTGGAAATGATGGAGCCTGCCTCCCAATGTGCGGTCCAGTTATATGATATTTACATAAAGTGCTTAGGGTAGTCCCTGCCATTGGGTAAGTGCTCAGTGGCTGTTAGTATTTTATTGTTATATTCTGAAAGAGAAAAAAAAAACAAAACTGTATTCAGGCTCACCACACCTATAAATGCAGCTGCTGAGACAAATTCCTGGATTTCCTTTCTTCTTCATAAACGTTTACAATAAATCCCTCTGTTCTTTCCCTTGAAATCTGAAAGAAGCTAACATAGTAAGCTTAGAAATGAAAAGATAAAGCTTCACTCCAAAAACAGAACAAGAGGGCACAAGTTGATAATACAAATATACTTTTGAAAGATTAAAATAAATCATAGAGGATAACGTCGTAATTGATTACTAAATGGAATTAGAACATGTTGGGTTTTGTCGCTAGCCTTTGAAGTTGACATCAAGGACAATAATCACAGCCTTCTGCATACCCTTGGGTTTCTCTGCCAATGACAATATTGGGCTTAATGAACCATGGTTCTGATGAGATATGAAAATTTTTGTTCTTATGTACTTAAGTACTTGATCATCACATCTCCAAATACTAAAACCCCTTGAAGCTTGAAAGAGATTTAGAACTTATAAATTACAGTTATTATAATGTATTCTGGCTACATTATGCTTTAGAGTTTGCAGACAATTTCAAATATGTCTCATTTTATTCTCACAATAACTATGAGGTAGGCAGATAGTAGTGTAGGGAAGTAGGGTGGAAAATTGAGGTTTAGCAAGATTAAAAGACTAGCTCGAGTTCATATAGCTACAAAGCAGTAGGAGTGAATTCAAACGAAGTTCTTATGACTCCTAGTCCCAAGGTTTTACAGAACAATTAGTGGAAAACTTTTGGAATTGAACATCCCCAGAGGTAGAACAGGGTGACCTTTAGTGTTGACAAAGATGCAACTGAGAAGTAAAAATACGTTGCCCAAAGGAGGCACTCCCCCATTCCTATAGCACAGTTTGCCAGTCATCTGCAGAACTCATTAGTGATTCTCCTGGATCAGGCTTTCAAATCCTCACCTCTCTGGGGGAGTTATTACTGAAAGATCAGGCACATGATTTTATCATGAAGAGAAGGTTCACTGGAAGGGACCTGAAGTGGAGACAACTAATGCTTACCAATATCCATGACAGCCTTTCTCCCGGGCACTTTTCCCAGCCTCCCTTGCAGTAAGATGAGGCCACATTATTGAATTCTTGCCAATGGAACACGAGTGGAAGAGGGCAGTCTTTTTCCTTCCCTATCAGCTGAGTGAATGAAGATTTAGAGGACAGCAGAGTCATGACACGGGTGGAAGTTGAGTCCCTGGATGGCTGAATGGAGGACCTTCTCCAACTCCACCCTACCCGCTGCTTTAAACTTTGAGAAATGAGCTTACGAGGCCACTGAGACTTGGGAGCTGTTTGTTCAGCAGTTCACCTACACTTTTTTATTTTTATTTTTTTTTTTGAGGTGGAGTCTCGCTCTGTCGCCAGGCTGGAGTGCGATCTCGGCTGACTACAGTCTTTGCCTCCCGTGTTCAAGCGATTCTCCTGCCTCAGTCTCCCGAGTAGCTGGGACTACAGGCGCATGCCACCATGCCCAACTAAATTTTGTATTTTTAGTAGAGATGGGTTTTGCCATGTTGGCCTGGATGGTCTCAATCTCTTGACCTTATGATCTGCCCCTTCAGCCTCTCAAAGTGCTGGGATTACAGGTGTGAGCCACCGTGCCTGGCCTAACCTACACTTATTAAGAAAAGTTGACTTCTTGTAACTATGCCCTTTCTTAAATCATCTTTTGTATAATTCTCAGAAGCACTGCTGGTTTGGGTGGTCTTCTCACACATTTCTCACATCCAAATTTTAAAGATTTCATAAATGTTCATTACAGTGGATTAATTTTTCTGCTTCTCAGCATGCCCTTCCAGTTTGGGAGAAATCCCTAATTGGATGACTTTGATGGGACCACAGGAGTGTAAAGATCATAATTCGCTTGTTCCATTCCCTGCAAATTACAGCCTGGGCACTTGACTTAGATTCACTCAACTGAATCTTGATATGTGGGACTTTAAGCAAATGGGGCAAAGAAGGAAAGACAGTTGAGAAATCAATCTTTGAAGTGGTAGCACTGATTCCAGCTTGGCTGGACTCCTGCAGCTTGCATCGCCTTGGATCCTGTCCATTTTCCAAACCTGGTTCCTCTCTGATTAGATTCTGTGAGGTACTTCATGCCCATCCAATAAACTCCTTTTCTGCTTCAGTTAACCAGAGTCCATTTCAATTGCTGGTATCATGTCTTCACGTGTGAGTGCATGTAGGCATACATACACAAGACATAGGAATATTCTAGCATCAACAAGTGTTCTTTGCCAGGGCAATATTTCCAAAACAGAGATTTGTTTGTGACCTTCTCCTGTTTCAAGAGATTCAATTACTCTTTTTCCTTTTTGGACAACCCCTGCGCCCCTGCCCAAATTTTAGCATGGCATCTGAGAAACTTTTCAACTTTTCTTGTTGCACCTCTCATCACTTTTTTTTTTTTGAGATGAAGTCTCCCTCTGCCGCCCAGGCTGGACCGCAGTGGGGCGATCTCAGCTCATTGCAACCTCCACTTCCTGGGTTCAAGCGATTCTCCTGCCTCAGCCTCCCGAGTAGCTGGGATGACAGGTGTCTGCCTCCACGCCCAGCTAATTTTTGTATTTTTAGTAGAGACGGAGTTTCACCATGTTGGCCAGGCTGGTCTCAAACTCCTGACCTCAAGTGATCTACCTACCTCGGCCTCCTGAAGTGCTGGGATTACAGGTGTAAGCCGCCGCACCTGGCCACCTCTCATTCATCACTTTCATTCTTCTACCTTCTTCTGATCCCTGGGCTCACCATTTCTCCATACTGTTGTACTTACTGTGCACTTTGTAAGGGTTATTGCCGTCTTTAAAATGAGGAAATTGAGACCAGCCTAGGAAAATTAAATGCCAATTTATTAAGTTCCCAGGCAAGGTTCTGTGGTCCAGAAAGGGGGGGGGGCCAGAGAAGTCGCACTTAACTTTCCAGGACAGGGGGTTTTACAGGGGTTAGAGGCAATTGATTGGATATTGGGGAAACAAAGCATAAGGTGGGCTGGCTAAGGACGTATGGGGCGAGCTGCCATTGGGTAAGGCTTGGCGGGATTTTTAAATTTTGGCGGGTTCGAATGCATAGTTTAGTGCTGAGAGTGCATAGTTCAGTGCCGAGTATAGATCTGGGGGAGCGAGAATGCATAGTTTAGTGCTGAGTATAGATCTGGGAGTGAAATGCAGAAGTGGGTGTGGGTGAGGGGAGCCCGCATGGAGAAGCCAGATGCTGAGTATCAGACATGGAGAGGGGGTGGGTGTTGTTCATCTGGCTCCCAGCGAGGCTATCAACCTTACACACTTGGCCTGTTGTGTTTTTTCTTTTTATGTCGTCTTGGCAAGTTCCTATGTATCTCTCATGTTTTAGCTAATTATCTTCTCTATGAAATAGAGTGTAATGATTTTCTCCCTAGCACTATGCACTATGCATGTTTTTTTTTTTTTTTGAGATAGGGTCTTGCTCTGTTATCCAGGCTGGAGTGCAGTGCATGATCTTGGCTCACTGCAACCTCTGCCTCCCAGGTTCAAGCAATTTTCCTGCTTCAGCTTCCCAAGTAGCTGGGATTATAGGCATGTGCTGCCACGCTGGCTAATTTTTGTATTTTAATAGAGACTGGGTTTCGCCATGTTGGCCAGGCTTGTCTTGAATTCCTGGCCTCAAGTGATGCACCTGCCTTGGCCTCCCAAAGTATTGGGATTACAGGCATGAGCCACTGTGCTCAGCCCCGGCCTTATTTTTCAGTCCTCATTATATTTTATTGTAACTGTTCAAAAGGTTGTCCTTCTCACTAGCTTAAAAACTTCTTGAAGACAGTGTGTTTAATCACCTATGTATCACAACCACTAGGATATTTCTTGGCAGGCACACAGCAGATGCTCAATAGGTGTTTGTTGACTCAATGAATGAATGTATGCATGAAGAAACATGACCTGATGTCTGTAAAGCTTTGATGGTCAGGACAAGAATCATTCTAAAGAGACTATTCAGTATTCCAGCCCCAAGTTACCCAGAAGTGGTTTAGAAACCGAGACACTGGCTATTTTGAAATAATTTTTAATGTTTTAAAATTTAGTAAGTGCACACAATACATGTTTTAGTAGAAGAATGGAAATATGTGTATGGCATTTAATAAAAATATACATTACAAAATGAGACCACATTAGGAAAACATTAAGAGTAGTAAACATTTATGTAAAAACCAAATAAACAACATGCTAAAGGATACGATTTTTAAAATCCTAATAAATGTAGTTGCCTAAATTCAGACTTGAAAGAGACATTGAGATTTACTTTGCATTAAAAAAAAAAGCAGAATGCCCTTCATTTTAAGTGCATTTTTAAAAAAATGTTTGTACACTGTTTTCCTGCTGGCCACTGCAGTATAGTCAAGTATATAAAAGAGAATCAGCTGGATTCACATCCAGTAATAAAAAATACACCACCTGTTAAATATACAGTTCACCCCAGAAAGCAACGAAAACAATACACTACACACTACTTTTTTTTTTTTTTGAGACGGAGTCTCTCTCTCTTGCCCAGGCTGGAGTGCAATGGCAGGATCTCGGCTCACTGCAACCTCTGCCTCCCGGGTTCAAGCGATTCTCCTACCTCAGCCTCCTGAGTAGCTGGGATTACAGGAGTGCACCACCACATCTAGCTGGTTTTTGTATTTTTTTAGTAGAGATGAGGTTTCACCATGTTGGCCAGGATGGTCTCGAACTCCTGACCTCATGATCCACCCGCCTTGGCCTCCCAAAGTGCTGGGATTACAGGCGTGAGCCACCACGCCCAGCCCATATTACCTTTCTACTGTCAGACTCTCCCTGCCGCCCATGCCCCAAAGACAGCACAGCTGAAAACTCCTTCAGCTTAGAGAAGACCAAATGTCTTCAGCACCTTATAGTTTCTGTGTATAGGAATACAGGGGCAGAAGAGGATTGTATGAAGAGAAAAAAATAGCTAAGAGCAATGGTGTACTCTTCAGTAAAACTCCACCTGCACTCAGCTGCTTATGGGGGAGAGAATGGCTGATTTATGTATTGGACATTACGGGGAAAACAAAAAACAAAAAAAAACCAAACCTTTCAGAATTTTCTCAAATTTTGATCGATTTGCCCAAATACAAACAATGGAGACAATTTATCCACACAATCATTTCCTAGAACTTTATAAAATAATGAAGTAACACCATAACGGTGAAGGTTGTGGTGAGGAAAAGAAGGTTGGGGAAGAAAGGAATACTCCTTTTCATTTTCCATCCACTCTACCTCATGAAATTACTAAGGCTCAACTGAGTTCTTAGCAAACAAAACAATCAAAAATGTATTTTATGCAAATGAAGCTCTTTTTAGACCAAGTGCCTCCAAACTGAGGTGCATCCCTCAACACTCCCAGAGAGTCATTCCAGGATAAAGCAGATTTCTCTAAAATCTCAGTGACAACTAGTGCCCAACTTTGCAAGGTTTGACTTAATGCTCAAGAATGGCAAATAAGGCCGGGCATGGTGGCTCATGCCTGTATTCCTAGCACTTTGGGAGGCTGAGGCGGGTGGATCACAGGATCAGGAGTTTAAGACCAGCCTAGCCAACATGGTGAAACCCCGTCTCTGCTAAAAATATAAAAATTAGCCAGGCATGGTGGCAGGTGCCTGTAATCCCAGCTACTCGGGAGGCTGAGACAGGAGAATCACTTGAATCCGGGAGGCAGGGGTTGCAGTGAGCTGAGATTGCGCCACTGCACTCCAGCCTGGGCGACAGAGTGAGACTCCATCTGAAAAAAAATAAATAATGGCAAATGATAATGATCCTTTCAAGAGCATCTTGGTCATAACATGGTAAAGCTTTCATCAGCACAAAAGACATCTGCTAGTTAAGTTATATAGGTAAGAAATCCAAAGTTTACTGTTTCTTTTTTAGATACAACCTTCATAGAGAATGGGATCTCATTTTATCATTGACTTCCTTTCTTCTTCTTACAATAAACCAATTCAAACAAGTCCTGCCTCACATAAAAATATTAAACTCCTATATAAAGCTTATCAATGGCCTGAGAAATGCAAGAACATTTCACTAAGAGATTTGTGCAAAAATTGTCTTTCTTGGAGAGCAGGCTAAATTGTAAGAAGAAACAAACCTCTAGAATAATTTTAGAAGGCAGCTGCTTCTATTTTCAATAAACAAGGAAGTTTTTATCTAAAGTTTGTATACAGCATAAAAGTGTACTTAATACATTTAAATTCTAAATAAATACTGACCAACGGTATTATAAAATGTGGTTTGGTACATTTGTGGACTCTGAGGACTTACTATGTAAGTTTCTATTAACACATTAATAAAATGTAATTGTATATTTCAAATACGATTATGTTACTTCACATCATTTATTCAGAACATCAATTCCCTTGGTTATTCTCACAACTTTCAACTCTTTAAGGAGTTGTACCAAAATTAAAAATCATTAGGTTTGATAATGACAAGTGAGAAAAACAACTCCTTATGGGTTGAATATCATAAGCCAAATATATATGGTTAAGAAAACATTTACAAGTATTATATAGGTAATATAATTAATTATAAATTGTTTTCTGTTCATTATGAATGTCTGTTTTAAACTTGAAAACGATACACAAACAGGGTCTATGTGATGTGTGTGTCTTCCGTAATGCTAATATTACCCATTACACAGATCTGGGCTAATACTGCACCACAGTACTGAGAGTGTGCGGGACCTATAATGCCATTAATGGAAGTGGACTGGATACCAAAGTGCTGGATTTCCAATCTCTCATCCAATGTCAGTTCTTCTTTAGTTAGTAGGAGATGAAGCATCTGCCTTCCCCAGGGCTTCCTCACTGAAGAGTAGTTTTCGAAGTATATTTGCATAAAATGGTCCATACACTTGTTTGTTGAGATTCACAATGTTTGCATATTGAGAGCCTAGGGCTTCTAGCTCCTGCTGAATGACAGCTAGGCCTCCTGGCATAGGAGGCATGCATTTTTGAGGGCTTGGAAGACAAAGTAGGCTTTTCATGTAAAGCTTAATTCGTTTATCTGAGGAGAAAAAAGATATCGTTATCTGTCCATTATTAAAGCAGGTAAATTTTAAAAATAGGAACAAATAATTGTAGTAGATTGACTGCAATGTTTCCAATTCTTTACCCCTCCCTGCACCCATCCCCTTTCCAAGGTAGCTTTGCAGCTCTTCCTATCAAAGGCTGGAGTGTGTTTCCCCATCCTTTTTTTTTTTTCTGAGACAGAGTTTCACTCTTGTTACCCAGGCTGGAGTGCAATGGCGCCATCTCAGCCCACTGCAACCTCCACTTCCTGGGTTCAGGCGATTCTTCTGCCTCAACCTCCCAAGTAGCTGGGATTACAGGTGCCCGCCCAATGCCCGGCTAATTTTTTGTATTTTTAGTAGAGAAGGGGTTTCACCGTATTGGCCAGGCTGGTCTCAAACTCCTGACCTCAGGTGATCCACCCACCTCGGCCTCCCAAAGTGCTGGGATTACAGGCGTGAGCCACCATGCCCTCCCTCCCCATCCTTTTTATCTGGACTGACACTGTGACTTACTTTGGCCAATACAGAATGTGGTGGAAATGCCAGAGCACCAGTTTCATGCCTTGGCCTCAAGAGGCGTGGTTCATGTCCACTCTCTACCTACCACCGCCATGAGAATAAGCCTGGGCTTGCTGGAGGATGAGAGATCAAGAAGAGGTAAACCCAGCTGTTTCATCTGAGGCCATCCTAGACTGGCCTATAGCCAACCAACATTCAAATACCTGAAAGAGTCTAGCCAGGATCAGCAAAGCTTCCATCCTGAACCACAGCTGACCCACAAATACATTAGTGAGTTCAGCAAGAACAAAAGAGCCACCTGGCCACCTCACAGACTAATAAGTAATAATAAATGCTTATTTTCTTTTTAAGCTCAGGAGTTTTGTGGTATTTTGTTATGCAGCAATAGCTGACTGATAAAAAATGCAGAGCCCTTGTTTGGGGGAATCTTTTACAAAAGTTAATCCTAAATGTTCATGATTGTAATTCACTAATCACTAAAGTTTAGTGAGTTTACAAAATGGGGACTGAAGAAGGCAAATAAAGGTGACTTAAGCCTGGGCAACAGAGAGAGAGACTCCATGTCAAACATAATGAATTAATACTAAATAAATTACAGGTCACTTCACAGATGGCCAATGTAAACTGGCATTGCCAGTCTGGCCCATGCAGTGTCTTTTTTTTTTTTTTCTTTTAAATAGAAGTCATTTAAAATTAGAAGCTTTCACACAGAAATCCATATTACTCGTTTCTCTTGAAAAATCTAGAGATCTGGCAACCTTGGGGGCCCAAATTACCACATGGCAAGGAGGACCACATATCTAGCTTTCCCCCAGGACATTGAAATTTACACCTGTTGTCCTAGCATAATTTTAAAAAGAGACATTCAGAAGTACCCTGGTTGAACAGTAAATTGCATGGAGCCAGGAACAGTGGCTCACACCTGTAATCCCAACACTTTGGGAGGCCAAGGTGAGAGGATCGATTGAGTCCAGGAGTTCAAGACCAGCCTGGGCAATATAGTGAGACTTCATCTCTACAAAAATAAAAAAAAAATTAAAGATTAGTCAGGCATGGTGGTGTGTGCCTGTAGTCCCAGCTACTTAGGAGGCTGAGTTGAAAGGACTGCCAGAGCTCATGAGTTTGAGGCTGCAGTGAGCTGTGATCATGTCACTGCACTCCAGCCTGGGCAACAGAGGGAGACCCCATCTCAAACATAAGTAATTAATTAACACTAAATAAATTACAGGTCAATTCACACATGGCTAAGAATCAGGAGACACTGAGGAAGGGCCACCCCAACTAGCATACCATTGTGCCACCTTCCCCACCTTTCCTGCTTCATGGCTTCAATATATCTGAGTTTGATATGAGGCTACAATAGCACAGGACAACTATGAATAATACTAGACAGAAAAGACCTGCTACAGCTCATGCTGCTCCAAGGGCTTTCTTTGCCTTGGGAACAGAACCTTCACCAATAAGAAGGTTTACTAAGGAAAATACACTGCATTAAATATGGACGACTGTGATACTACTGAAATTCTTATTGCTAAAGAATGCTCACAAAAATCATACATTCCAGCTAGGTCTGACCTAGAACTTAGTTTCCAATGTCCATGTCTTAGAATTCTTTCCTTTTACTAGAATGCGCTTCCATCTCATCTCATCTCTGCCCAGAGTCAGAGGCATCCTTCAATGTCATGCTGAAAGTTACCCCCTTTCTATGACTTTCCTTAGCATCTGTTACCAGACTATCACGCCATATTATTGCCAGTTGAGAAAGTGTCTATTTCCCTTCTTGGACAGTGGACTCGCTGAGAGTGAGGGTTATATCTTTTTTATCTTTATATTCTTGGTCTGCCCTGTGACAGACACATTGTAAATGCTGATTAAACTTAAGTGAGAATGGACTAGAAAGAGTCTATAAAGATAAGTAACAAACTGAAAACTGTAGCAGCCAGGGGAAACTGGGGACTGAAGAAGGCAAACAAAGGTGACTTAAGCCTTATCTGTAATTTTTTTTTTTTTAATATGGACAGGGTCTCCATCTGTCACCCAGGATAGTCTCTAACTCCTGGCCTCAAGCCGTCCTCCTGCCTCAGCCTCCCAAAGTGCTGGGATGACAGGCATGAGCCACCATGTCTGGCCTTTGTCTGTAATTTTTCCACAAGGAGAAATTATTCTGTATCACCTGTGGAATTGAAATTACTTGTTTAAAATGTAGATGGCAGTAGGCATGCAACTAATTTACACAGCAGGTAATCCATAATTTTTACTTAGTATGTATTTGAAAGAAAAATCCCTTTCTAGTATTTTTTCAAAAGGCTAAGAATTGTAATGGGAATTGGGGATTGTAATTCCTTCAGTAAATAGTGCATCAACTGAGAACAAAAGAAAGCAGACTATGGGTACCCTGAGCAGAGGAAAGCCATGGCCAACACTGATCAGGCCCTTCTCATGTTTGATTTATTCTCTTTTGTTTGATTTATTCTAACTCCTCTGCAGGCATACATTTAGAGTTAACTGGGTACTACTTTCCCTTTAGACTAGTTCCCTGACCCTCAGAGGCTCAGGTCTATATCATCACAGACATGATCCAAACACTTTCCCATAAGAAGGTTTAAAGAATGAAACTCTTTCAAAATTGTCATTATGCTAACAAGTGGTTCTGTCTCTTTCGCAGATAAGTCCGTTTTAGGCAAAGGCTAAAGTGACAAGAGTGTTTTTCCAGTTAAGAGCAGACAAAAGGAGTCCCTGCCAAAGGCGTATCCTTGGCTTCCAGAGTCAAAGGAGGGACACTCAAGTGAGTCATTTCAGTTGCTAGGGCAACAGTACTTTGAATGAGATTAAAAATGCTTTCGATTTGCAAAAGGACAGGAAAGTTGGACTGGGGGAAAGCTGGGTGGAAAAAGTTGCTTTACCAGATTTTAAGAGACATCTCCTGGCCCTCAGCTTCCCTCTTCCTTCTGACACTGCAAGCATTTCCCTTGTCCAAAGAAAAGGCACAGAGTACTCTGACACTCTGGTCACTCTGCCAGCAAGCAGCAGGGCTCCAGCTCTGACTGAAGTGCTAGTCAGAGCAGTTAGAAACATGAGCTCTGTAGTCAGACAGGCAGGGTAAGAATTCCTACTCTGCCCCCAGCTCATTATGGGACTTTGAGTGAGAGAGTTATTTAACCTCTCCAAGCCTCCTATGCATTCACCCATTTCAAAAATGTTTATTAATTTTTTTTTTTTTTTTGAGACGGCGTTTGGCTCTTGTTGCCCAGGCTGGAGTACAATGGTGCGATCTCAGCTCACCACAACCTCCACCTCCCAGGTTCAAGCAATTATCCTACTTCAGCCTCCCAAGTAGCTGGGATTACAGGCATGCACCATCACGCCTGGCCAATTTTTTATTTTTAGCAAAGACAGGGTTTCTCCATATTGGTCAGGCTGGTCTCGAACTCCCAACCTCAGGTGATCTACCTGCCTTGGCCTCCCAAAGTGCTGGGATTACAGGCATGAGCCACCACGTCTGGCCCATATTTATTAAATATTATGTGTGGGTGCAGGATTGCACAAGACTATAGCAGTGAATAAATATGCACCCTGTCCTCATGAGACCTGCACACTACTGGGGGATATGGTAGTACGTTGCAGAGACTGCTAGATAGTGTCTCAGTCCCCATTCTATCCCTCTGCCTCCTAGAACACAATCTCTCAGGTTTGACCTGTTCAGCTGGGGATGACATGCTCTGAGGACAGAGCCATGTCAGCATGTGAAGGTATATAGACAGGGGCTTGGACACAGGTGGCAGTGGTCATGCTCTGTTTGTTATTGTTATCAACTGTCCCTCTCAGGAGCAGCCTCTCCAGCCGCCCACAATGTTGTACACACCAACACTATTCTTTTCTGAGGGCAAAGTTGAAGCTTTGAGCCACTAAAGTAGCCTGTATGGCCTGGATCCCCCAGAATTCCATGTCTCCAGGGATAAGGATGAAAAACACCATTTGAAAGCCTCAAATAAATAATAAAATGGATTTGTATTCTTAGGGCAGTCAATTTTGAAAATTTGCAGATTAGTCCTAGAAGGTTAGTCCATTCTAATTCTACTCTCTTCTACTTTTGGTTTTCATCCTTCAACCTCTGTAGCAGACAACTGCTTTGTACCACACAGCAGCTTCTCCCCTTCCTATGGCCTCCATACTCTGATTTTATTTGGGGGTAACCATCTCTTCCCTACTCTCATCAGGTGTTACAAATAAAACTGACTCTTCCCTGGCTCCAGGAGGTAAATACTGTCTCAGGCTTAACTTTTTCCTCCTCAGGCCACCATGACTAATTCAAGAATGGGACATGAACCATAGGCTAACTGAAGCCACTGAGACTCAATGATGGGGTCACTGTTTGAGCTAACAGGGAGGCAGATTCCTTGTTTTTCACTTGACTTAAATATGGAAAGTTGTGGGCTGGAGCTAAAGCCATATTGCTGTCATGAGAAAAGTCTGCCTCTGAAGGCAGCTGGCCTAAAAGAAGGCAGTGTTGAGACTTGGAGGCAGGAAAACCAGTGCCAGTGACAGCTGCAACTCTCATTACGCTGTACCAGCAGACAGCCTTAGCCCTGGTCTTTTCAATTAGACGAGAAAATAAATGCTCATTTTGTTTAAGCTAGTTTAGAAGTTTAGATTCTTGTCACAGGTAACTGACAAAGTCCTAACTGATACATTATCTATTATCCCAACTCACCAACACAGCTTGACTTTGAGATAGTCAATTTCCTGACCGACCGTTACACAAAAAGCTTACCCACTATGTCACCCAGATCCACAACCTTTTTAGTCTTTGTCTCTTTAAGCCTGACCAAGTTCCAGAGAGTTGCTCACAGAACTGATATCTACTATCTGTGAACATACTGCCAGCTGGTTTGAATTACTGCATTGATCTACAATTTTAACATTACTCATGCACTCTGTTATTCTCTTCATAAAATCTACTGGCTGGATAGATAAGATAGTAGGCCTTGAAACATCCCCCTATCCCACGACACACAGAAGCAGCAATGAGTCCCAGGCCTTTGGAAATATTAATATTTCTTTATATTTTCAATATTTATCCTCCAAAAGTGGGCAATGTGTTTAAGACCAAATTTTTACTGACTTAAGATCAGTCAAAATCAGCAAGTTAAAGCAAATTGGAATTGAAGCAGAAATCAATAAAAACGAGGACTCACCAATCAAGGACCAGATAGGATTGTCCTCCTCTTCAATGTTTGAAAATTGACCTATGAGATTAGCTTGAATCTCAGCATTTAAAGTGGGTAAACCTCTTCCATCAGGGTCTTGTTAATCTCAACACAAGTCTGAACACCAATAGAATTCAGGACTTCCTTCAAGTTAAAGGTCCTATGAAACATAAAATGAAATTCCACCAGGGAAAGTTTTTGTTCATCAGTTTATTTTTAAATATACTGACTTATTTTAGCTGTCTACCAATTTTTTCTTAAACAATAATAGCCTCTATTAGAATGAACTTATAAAATAGTAACTCCTCCCAACCACCAACCGTCATATGTAGCAGATTTTTAAATGCTAAAAACTATTAAATTGTGTAGCAGTGATTAAATAGAAAAGCATAAGCGGAAAAGTGTGGTCCCCGAAAATGCACCTGCAAGCCCATTTTATATTGCAGAGCTATCAGAAAGGGACAGAAAACACCAACTTACTTCCTAAAATAAACCCATTGGTCTGAGCATATTCATTCACACATTTTTAAAAACTGTACTTGATAAAGGAAGTAGACTCAATTCATTTGTCTATGCTTGAGCAGTAAATCTACAACACCAATCAAAAACAAGAAATGAAGATATTCAGAGGTCAAATACCTAAAACTCTTGGCTGATCACGACCAGAGATAATAAGCTCCTTCCCATTATTCAAGTAACTAATGAATAATCTTCAATATATAGAGTCCATAAAGTTGTAAAAGTAATTAAAGACTGAGTTATTTAGTAGCTAAGGAAGAACAGGTCATTAGAAAAGGTTTTTGTTGAGGCTGGGCATGTGGCTCATGCCTGTACTATCCCAGCACTTTGGGAGGGTGAGGTGGGCAGATCACCTGAGGTCAGGAGTGGGAGACCAGACTGACCAACATGGTGAAACCCCATCTCTACTAAAAATAGAAAAAGTAGCTGGATGTGGTGGCGCACACCTGTAATCCCAGCTACTCAAGAGGCTGAGGCAGGAGAATCTCTTGAACCTGGGAGGCGGAGGTTGCAGTGAGCCGAGATCGTGCCACTGAAACTCCAGCCTGGGTAACAGAGCGAGACTCCATCTCGGAAAAAAAAAAAAAAAAAAAGGCATTTGTTGGGTCCACACTATTAGGGAATGATGATTGAAAATTCTATCTCACTATTCAGAAACAGTCCTTAAGATAACTCCAAAATGGGAATTAAAGGATGTGAGAAGGGCTCAATGATAGGAAGCAGTGTAACAGAGTGAGTTGGGAGAAAATATTTGCAAACTATGCATTTGACAAAGATCTAATATCTAGAATCTATAAGGAACTTTAACACTCAACAAGCAAAAAACGACCTCATTAAAAAATGAGCAAAGGCCATGAACAGATACTTCTCAAAATAAGACATACATGTAGCCAACAAGCATCTGAAAAAATGCTCAACATCACTAATCATTACAGAAATTAGAGAAATGCACATCAAAACTACAGTGAGATACCATCTCATACCAGTCTGAATGGCTATTTTTTTTTCTTTATGCACTCCATCACCCAGGCTGGAGTACAGTGGCACACTCTCTACTCACTGCAACCTCCGCCTCCCAGGTTCAAGCAAATTCTCCTGCCTCACCTTCCTGAGGAGCTGGGACTACAGGTATGCACCACCATGGCCGGCTAATTTTTTTTTTTTTTTTTTTTGTATATTTTGTAGAGACAGGATTTCGCCATCTGGGCAGGCTAGTCTCAAACTGCTGACCTCAAGTGATCTGCCCGCCTTGGCTTCCCAGAATGCTAGGATTACAGGCGAGAGCCACTGTGCCCAGCCTGAATGGCTATTATTAAAAAGTCAGAAAATAACAGATTCTGGCAAGGCTGCAGAGAAAAGAGAACACTTACACACTGCTAGTGGGAATGTAAATTAATTCAGCCACTGTGGAAAGCAGTTAGGAGATTTCTAAAAGAACTTAAAATAGAACTACCATTCAACTCAGTAATCCCATTACTGGGTTTATTCCCAAAGAAATAGAAATCGCTCCATGAAAAAGACACATGTACTCTTATGTTCACTGTAGCACTATTGACAACAGTAAAGACATGGAATCAACCTAGATGCCCATCAATGGTGGACTGGATAAAGAAAATATGGTATATATACATCATGGAATACTATATAGCCAGAAAAAGAGTAAGATCATGTTCTTTGCAGCAACATGGGTAAAGCTGGAGACCATTATCCTAAGTGAATTAATTCAGAAACAAAAAACCAAATACCATACGTTCTTGCTTATAAGTGGGAGCTAAACATTGAGTAAACATGGACACAAAGGGGAACAATGGATACCGGGGCCTACACTTAAAGGTGGAGGTCTAAGGGAGGGTGAGGGTTAAAATGAACTATGCTCACTACCTGGGTGATGAAATCACTGGTACACCAAACCCCAGCGACCCACACTTTACCCATGTAAAAAACCTGTACGTGTGCCCCTGAACCTAAAAGTTGAAAAAGGAAAAAAATTAAAAATCTATCAATAAATAAACAATCTTTCAGCTCTTCAAAAAAAGTTGTCTTAGCATAAGCCATGCCTTCTATTCACAATGAAGAGGGGAAAAACTCTTTCTAGTTTTCAAGATGCATCATCAAACCAACTATAAATGACATCTTGGTCTACTATTTAGTATTATCCCTTTTTTATACTATGAATGCTATTGCCCCGTCCATAATGAAGATAATTGAGAACTGACTGTATTCATTTCCTAACATGGGAAAAAATTAAAACAATAAAACAACCAGATGAACAACCAGATAAAATTATAACGAGGATGATTTAATGGCTAGTTATTAATAGCTAGTATTCACTGAGTACATACTATGTGCCAGACACCTGTATACATGAACCATTTTAAATTCCCACAACTCCAAGGTAGATATTAATACAATTATTATTCCCTTTATACAAGTGAGGAAGTCAGGCTCATAGTAATTTGAGAATGTATTCAAGTGTTCATAATAAGTCAATAGCACAGCTGGGATTTAAACCCTGGTCTGTCTGACCCAAAAGCCTGTCTTCTTAGTAACCACTTCTGTATACTATATAGAAATATTTAAGCAGCACTGGGTGTTCTCTAAGGGCTTAATAAATAAAAGCTTTCTGGAAAGTAATGATTACCCATGCAGGAAAATGGTAAGACCAACTGCACAATTAGAGGTTTCCTTTCATTATAGGTCTTGGGTCCTGGAATGACCCCAGCAGGTAAGCATCAGAATCAGGAGAAAGGTCAGATCAGGGCTCAGTCCTTGGTCTGCCCTTTCTAGCTGTGTAGCCCAAGGCAAATTCTACTCTATCTCTAAGCTTCAGTTGGATTCTTTTTTTTTTAAATAGAGACGGGGTTTCTCCATGTTGGTCAGGCTGGTCTCAAACTCCCAACCTCAGGTGATCTGCCTACCTCAGCCTCCCAAAGTGCTGAGATTACAGGCGTGAGCCACCGCGCCCAGCCGAGAAGTTGGATTCTATAACTACTTGGGCTCCTTTTGGCTCTTAATAGTCTAGGATTTGATCAAGTAATTTATACGCTCCCTGAATAACAGGCAGAAGGATGAGAAGACATGTGTATCTCCCTTCAGTTACAGGAATAAAGAGGATATGCCTTTGAAGACACCTGAAAGGGGAACCAGTAGGAGAAGCTGACCCCTATGAGACCCATGAAACCATGTAGCCATTCACCAAGACTAAGAATTTTCTGACTTGGATAGGAATTCCTATGGAATGATGTAAACACATAATCTAAATGGGATTCCAGCATTCATGAAGGTGTAATACTGGGAGATAAATTTAGCAAAAACCGAAATCTTCACTGGACTTGTGTCACATCTCTGAAGGGCAGAATTATCAACACTTCTTAAGACTTCGTAGCAAGGTGGATTTGTGAAGTCAGTAAATGTTTCATTGCAAAAAATGATGAAGTCAGAACAACTGGACCTGGAAAGCCCTCTTTGATAGCACAGTTCTAAACAATGAGCTTGGAGGATTCTGTGTTTTGTTTGTTTTTTCCAAAGCACTGTCAAACAAAACTGTTGTACACATTCACTCTAAGTGGAAATACTGCACTCACCCTGGCACTTGTCATGGAAAACACCTCTTCCTTCCTATGAGAGGACATCTAAGCCTTCAGAGATATTAAAGGAAATTCTTGAAAAAGAAGGTGTAAGATGAGCTTCTCTAAAGCACAGTCCTTAATCTCACATCCAGATGTCCAATGTTATTCTTGTTCTCTGAGACACATGCAGAGCCTTAATACAAGAGGGAGCAGATGCAAACATTTGGAACTTACTCTTTGTTCATGCCTTCAAGTAGACCAGCTGAAATCCTTTTTAACCTGTTTGCAAACTCAGGCAGGCCTCCTGTAATAGCACCCACCATGTTGTTGGTAATTAGGGACAGGCAGGCAATAATTTTCAATTGATTCAGCTTTTCTGTCAGTTCCTGAAGACGTGCTCCATCTGTCATGAGTGTCTGACATATTTATTTAAAATATAAAAATAGAAAGGGTAGCTCAATATCATGAAAATAAAAAATAAGCGATGTCATTTCCAAATTCCCATTTTTACCTGATTTTTGTAAAATCATTAAACCACATGAAACACAGACCAGATGATTCAAAGTTAGTAAGAACTAAAATGCTGGGAAATTTGAGGGAAGAACAAATCACTCACCTCTGGTAATTCTTTTTTCTGATAATCCCACTGTAATAGTTTCAAGTAACTATTATTTAGCACCAAAGTAGGGCTCAGGCTTGGCTTAGAGGTATTTTCGGCCCCAGGAGTTAAAGTACTCTCAGAAAGAGAAAATAATTCTTCATTTACAGATTCTTTTATCCATTCTGTAGTCTGATCAAGAGCACCTAAGAGAAAAAAGGCCACATATTTGTTCTACAGCTGATTGATCCCTTCACTGGTGTATTCACTTAACAGATGCTGTGTCGGATGCTGGGCATGAATGAAAAGACACAGCCATGCCCTGCAAGGAGTTTACAGTCCAGATGGAAAGACAGACCTGTAAACTAACAATTATAACAGAGTACAATTAATACTAGTAATTGTGGGAGAAGAGGCTGTCCAGGAAAGAATCAAAAAGGAAAAGCTCTGTACGTGCCCTAGAAAGAGAGTATATGGCACATTCTAGATGCCCATTCTGGATGCCACAAATAAATCTGTATTGCTGGTCCATAAAGAACTAGGGGTAAAAGGGTTGTAGCAGATGGCATTGGATGCGTAGTTTAGAAGTCAGCCCTGATTTTGTGCAGAGAAGGTATTTAGAATAAAGGCATTAATTTTTACACAATTTTGATAAAAGGTAAAAGATTTATACTATCTGAAGAGAAAACAGAGTATAATTGTTACAAATTTTTGGGTCTTGGACCGCTTTTAACATCTAATTAGAGATATGCCTTTCCCAAGATGAATGTGCTTGCTCGCGTGCACATGTCCACAAACAATTGTCATTCTCTCTTACCATATTCATAGTCCCCAGGTTACAAACACCAGTGATGGGGGAATGGGGGAGTTTTAAATAATATTATTTTCTTTTTTTTTTTTTTTTTTGAGATGGAGTCTCGCTCTATCACTTAGGCTGGAGTATAGTGGTGTTATCTTGGCTTGCTACAACCTCCGCCCCTGGGTTCAAGCGATTCTCCTGCCTTAGCCTCCCGAGTAGCTGAGACTACAGGCACATCACCACACCCAGCTAATTTTTGTATTTTTAGTAGAGATGGGCTTTCACCATGTTAACCAGGATGGTTTCAATCTCTTGACCTCTTGATCCGCCTACCTTGCCTCCCAAAGTGTTGGGATTACAGGCATGAGCCACAGTGCCTGGCCTTTTCTTTTTTTTTGAGACAGAGTCTTGCTCTGTCACCCAGGCCGGAGTACAGTGGGTGATCTCGGCCCAAGAAAAATTGCTTGGAAAGACTGAACTAGGGGAGAGAGAGTAAATGATTGCAGTGGTTCAGACAGAGAGTAAATGAACAAGGACAGTAGGAATAAGGGGTAAAAAGAGGAGAAAAGTGAGAAATATTTAGGGGGAGCACCCACAGGTCTTGGTGACCACTTACATGTGGAGAGTTAGAAAGGAGTATTCTAAGATGACTCCCGGATTTCTTGGACATCTGAATGAATGCCTGTGCCATCTACCAAGATATGGAATATAGGCTAGAAAGGTTCTGAAATA
This sequence comes from Ateles fusciceps, assembly GCA_036589455.1. NCBI lineage: Eukaryota > Metazoa > Chordata > Mammalia > Primates > Atelidae > Ateles > Ateles fusciceps. The sequence goes on from JAZHEH010002159.1 coordinate 7,760,746, forward strand.
AATCCTTCTCATAACCTTTCTAAGGCTACCACCAATCTCCTGGTTGTCAAATCCAACAAACATGTCCTTCATATATTTTCTAAACATCTTTGTAATACAGGCATCTCTTAGTACAGCCCGCCTGAAACTCTTTTCCTGGCTTCTCTGACACCACTCTGTCCTGGTTTCCCCTAGCTGTGCTTCTGCATCTCACACCTGGATTGAGAAGACAAGATGAGAAGACATGTGCATCTCCCTTCAATTACAGGAAGATGTTCCTCTGCCTGTTCTTTAATGTTGAGGAGGCTTCCAAGCACTCTACCCAATCCCCATTGATTTGGTACTCTTCTATCTCACCAGACCATCTTACTCATTCCTATGGTTTCTATTTCCGTCCATACCCCAGAAGACTCCCAAATCTGTATCTCTAGCCCTCACTTGTCTCCTGAGCTTTTGAGTTCCTCATTTGTTGAATGAGCAAATGGGAGAGTCACTAAATATGAAGTTGAGCAGAGATGCCCAGTGTAGCACACTGCTACATAGTGTTTCCATCATCCAGATACAACAGGTATTTTATACCTGTTATATGTACAGTCTTGAGATTCTTTAATCTCAAGACTATAGACAGTAGTAAGATAATTTGGAAGTGATGAGTTTTTAGTATTTGTTTACCTTTACTTTTTTATATTATTTTTTTCACACATAGATATGTTTATATTTACAGACATAATAAATTCATACAATAAAATGTTCAGCTCTTAAGTGTTCAGTTTGGTGAGTTTTAACTACTCTATATACCTGTACAACTACCACCTAAAACAAGCTATAGACCATATCCATTATCCCACAAAGTTCCCTTCTCTCCCTTTCCAAAGTGCACCTCACTCAACTGCTTTTAACTCCTACTGCATTAACTAGTTTGCCTTCTAGAAATTCAAATAATGGAATCATAAAGTACCTAGCATAGTGTTTCTGACATTTAACCACATTGTCTTATGTATCACAGTTGATTCTTTTTAGGGCTTTTAAAATAACTTTTAAATTTTGAAACAGCTTAAACTATTTCAAAATAAAAGACTTAGCAGCTGCGAAAGTAGTACAGACAGTTCCTACCCTTCACCCAGCTGCCTCCAATGACAGCATCTTAAATAACTACAGTATATTGTCAAAATCAGGAAACTGACATGGGTACAATACTTACATACTGATTTTCATCAGTTTTTACATGCATCCTTTATGTGTGTATAGTTCTAAGAAATTTTATTACATATGTGGATTCATGTAATTATCAGGATACTGAACTATTCCATCACCATAAAATATCTCCTCATATTATGTCACAGTAGTCACACTCTCACCTCAGCTGTAACTTCTGGTAAGTACTAATCACCATCTGTGTCACTTCAAGAATGTTATGTAAATAGAATCATGCAATACGTAGCTGTTATGGACTGCTTGTGTCCACCCGCCACCCAAATTCCTATGAGGAACTCTTAACTTCCACTGTGATGACATTTGGAGATGGAGACTTTGGGAGGTAATTAGGGTTAGATGAGGTCACGAGGGTGGGTACCCTTAGAAGAGGTGACAGAGCTTCCTCTTTCTCTTTCCATCTGCACACACTGAGAAACAGGCATGGGAAAATTGAGAAGGTGGCTGTCCAAAGTGCCAGGAGGAAAGCCCTCATCAGGAACCAAATTAGCCAGCACCTTCATTTTGGACTTTCAGCCTTGAGAACTGTGAAAAATAAACTAATATTGTTCAAGCCACCCAGTCTGTGGTACTTTGTTATGGCAGCCTGAGCAGACCAATAAAATTACTCTTTTGAGATTGGCTTTGTTTTCTAAGCATCCATCCAAGTTGTGTGTATCAATAGTTCATTCCTTTTTATTACTGAGTAGTATTCTCTTGTATGGATATACCACAGTTTACCCATTTACCTGTTGAAAGCCATTTTGGTTGTTTCTAGTTTGGGGCTATACAAGTAAGGCTCTTACGAATATTTACGTACAGGTTTCTGTGTGAATGTAAGTTTACAATTCTTGGAGATAAAGACTCAGTATTGCAATTGCTAGGTTGTATGTGTGTTTAATAAGAAACTGCCTAATGTTTTCCCAGAGTTTTACCTTTTTTTAAATGCATTTAATTGTAAATTTATATAACTTAATTTTTAGTAATGGCTGTTTACTAGCTCACAAAATTCCTTAAAGTATAGCAAAGTGTGTACCAACCACATCCAGCATACCACTGACAGTGTCCATTTCTAAAATTAATTCTGTCAAACAGAGGCCAGTATAATTAGGCAGACAAGTCTTTTACATTTATTCCTTCAAACAGATTTGACAAGAACACAAACATAAGTTGCAGTGCAAAGACACTGATCAGCAACAGTCTGTTCCACAACAGAGTTTAGAAAGCAAGAGAGAGAATGAAGCAGCAGCTTGACTGAAGAGTCAAATTTGCATTGCAGATGAATGAATTCCAACAGTGCAACCTCTGCATTGCAGATGAATGAGTCTCAACTTAGTGCAACCTAATATCAAAGCAATCAACATGTGACTAAGAACTTATGCTAGGCTCCCCCCATGCAGAGTAAATGGCTGCTGCAGTAGTTGGGAGTGTGGCATCTGAGCCAGGCAGCCTCAACTTTGGGCTAGCCTTTACCACTCATTAGCTATATGCCTTGGGCAGGTTACCTAACGTCTCCTCAGTTTCCTCATCTGTGAATTGGGGATAATAGTATTCTTCCTGCAGTTGTGGTAAAGACACAACAAATTATTACATGCAAAACACTTACAACCGTTTCTGATACAAAGGAAATGTCCACTAAGTATTAGCAATTGTTAATATTAGCTCATTTAACTCTGTAAACAACCTGTAAAGGGGGGGATTATTGTTTCTAGAGGGCCCGGTCAGGTTCTCCACCTGATACACTACAGCTGTCTTATTACTGAAGTTGCCTCAGACAAATTGATTACCCGTGGAATAAAAAGAGTGAGTAGGCTAAGCTGTGGGTTGGTTAAAATGAGCTTTTTTGGGAACTTGGCTTTCTTTTTTTTTTTTTTGTAAATACCAGTTAGTGTGCTAACTTGAGACAGCAGAATCTCAGCAGATCCCCCTTAAAGAAAAACCAATGCTTTAAAGGAGATGTTATCTAGAAAACATGAAGAAACTGAAAATCTAGTTCATGCGGTATGATCCCTGGTATTCGGCAAGTGCTATTCCAGAAGTCAAGATGGGAGAGGGAGAGGGAAGCAGTGAGGAAGGAAGAAATCACTGAACTTGAATCTCATACTTAATTTGACCTCAAAGACTATGTGTCAACGTCCAGTTAGATTGTCCTTCCACTTTAGACGAGTTTATCAGGTTCAATTCTTCTGGATTAAAAATATGTATCACTGGAAATGAGGTTTTATACTTGAATTCATTTCATTTTTAAGCATATGGCACCTAAATATTACTATAATATAGGTTATTAGGTGCCTAATAGTTATTATTAGCAGAATTCCCTTGATACTAGCAGTTTCTATTAAACAACTGACACACAGTTGCTCCAAAAGGTGCCTCTGCAAGGCTTGCTTCTGCAGGTGGAAACAGCTCCCCTCCAGACAATGCAAAGAAGGCAAGAAGAAGCAAGCACCCTCCAGCAACCATGACTAGCTGAAATCAGACTGATTCCAAACACAAAACAACTCCCAAGTGCTCAATGGCCACGGAACTCCTTGTTTCTGGAGCCCAAATTTCCCTGGAGCATGAAGATGGTTCCTTGGGCCCTCATGAAATGGATTCATTCCAATTCTTTATTTAGGGTCTCAACCTCAGCACCACTGACATTTTGGGCTGGATAATTCTTCATTGTTGGGTGCTGTCCTGTTCACTATAAAATGTTTAGCAACAACCCTAAGCTCTACCTACTAGATGCCCTTCTGTAGCCCCCCCCGGCGCCCACCCTGCCAGGATGAAACAACCAAAAGTGTCTGCAGACACAACTAAATGTTGTGGGGCAGGGGCCAGTGGCAAAATCACCCCTAGAGAACCACGTTGGGAACCACATTAAGAACCACTGACTTAGATGACAAATAGTGTTTACTTACTTTTGTTCATGAGTAGTTATTCTAACTTTGAATAAAATGTCTCTTCCATCATGAACTAAATGAAATTTGACATGCTAAGCCTATTCCAGAAGGCTTAAAGTTTGAAGGCAGTAATTCTCTACTGGGCCTGTCTGCCTTAGGGCAAAATTCACTTTATTTTGCTTTAGACCCAGTTGTAAGGTTGACCACTAGAAACAAACTGCTTTTTATACCACAGTACTTACAAAATTGTATATTTGGTAATATTTATAAGGTGACAATTGCCAAGAAATACAGCCTGAACACAGGTGCAGATGAGAGAGGGGAGAGAGGAGAGAGAGAGAGAGAGAGAGAGAGAGAGAGAGAGAGACACAGACTGAAATTCTTCCTCAGACCCAGCACTTGAATAGGGATAATTTATGAGCAGTTCTGTTTGCCACACTATAGCAACACCACCCCCAGAATTTCACAACTCTGTTTCTCCTCAGTTGACAAATGTTGTTTTTGGTTTGCTAGTTCTGTTTTATAAAGATGTAAAAGACTTGCAGTCTTTCATTTAAAAGACATCCAACTGAGAGAGAGTGAGTGGAAATCATCGTGAATATAATTACAATGTGGCGGTAATAAGCATTTATACTGCAAATTTAATCATTTACAGCTGACGCTTTTAAAAGCCCATTTAGTTATCTTGAACAAAAGCAACAGTGTGGCATAGTGGTTCTCAATCCTGGCTGACTTTAGAATCACCTAGGGAGCTTTAAAGAGAAAAAAATGTTCACGAGCACCGCTCCTGGAGACTTTGATTTATTCTGTCTGAGGCAGGGCTCAGGCCTCGGTTTCAACACTCCATATGATTCTAATTTTTAGTCTCACTTGAGTATGACTGGTAAAGCAGAAGAAGCCTGCGTTTAGAGTGAAACACTGGCTTTTCTCTCGGGGATCTGCTGAGACTTCACTCTCACAGGCCGGCTCGGTGACCATGTGGCTCCAAAAGCAAGGTCAGCTTCCTGAGGCACCTACAATCTCGGCTTTTCCTGGGGACAGGGTTAAGAGTTTTTCCATTCATTTATTCAACGAAAACTACTGAGCACCTACTCAATCCCAGGTATTGTACCAAGTACTGGGGATTTGAAGGTGAATAAGCATAGTCCCCACACTCAAGAAGTTCCCAGTCTAGTAGGAGGGAGAGACAGACTGGAACAAGCAATGGCATTACAGGTGCTTCTACCCCAATTTTCCCTTCGAAAAATGTAGTTTCCTTATCCACGACATCTGCCTAGCAACGTCTCAGTTTCCCTTCTTTTGGTGCTGGTTTTCTCTGAGAAACCATTTTCTCTGGTTCCATGTTTTCCTTTGTGAGTCTCAATTCAGAGGCCCTGTCTTCCTGACCAGGGGCTGGCCGAGGTGGAGTCATGTGCCCACAGACTCCTTCCTGGGATCTGAGTGGTGAGAGTGTTCAAGGATGGCCCATGTTTGCCGCCCACATTAACCATCGTGACAATGGAGCCCTCCTATTCCTTGATTTTCCTGTCCAGATTCATGACTCTTCTGATTTCTGATATTTTGGCTTTTCCTTGGATTCTGCGAACTTCCTCCATCCTTCCACTCACTTCCCTTTGGCTAAGTCAGCTGGAGTTGGTTTCTGTTGCTTGCAATACAACTCAAGTAATATAACACAAAACTGAAAAGTTCAAGGGAGATTGAAAAAGTAGTAGCGTGGTTTAATCTGGACTTGGATTTGGGAGACCTGGTTTCCAGTCCTAGCTCCACTGTTTGTTTGTTTCGTTTTGAGATAGAGTCTCGCTCTGTAGCCCAGGCTGGAGGGCAGTGGTACAATCACTGCAGCCTCTCCTCCCAGGTTCAAGCAATTCTCCTGCCTCAGCCTCCTAAGTAGCTGGGACTACAGGCCCATGCCACCACACCCAGCTAATTTTTGTATTTTCAGTAGAGAAGGGGTTTCACCATGTTGGCTAGGATGGTCTTGATCTCCTGACCTCGTGATCTGCCTGCCTTGGCCTCCTGAAGTGCTGGGATTACAGAAGTGAGCCACCACGCCTGGCCTCCACTGTTTACTTAGCTGAATGACTCTAAGGAGGTCATTGCTGAGCATAAGTTTGCTCGTCTTTAAAATGTTCCATAAATATTTCTTGAATGCCTTATGTGACAGCTGAAGACAATCACAATAGAGTTTCATATATTCTGAAAGAGATATTTATGTCCCATAGAAATTTTTAAAGAATAACATCAAATAAAATTCATTAAAACATTTGATCAGATATAAGGTATCATCTAAATAAAACCTTTCTTTCTGAGTATCTTAAAAAGTACTTATGGCCCCCACCCAAAGATAATCTCTCATTTTTTTGACAGATAATTTACATGTTGGATCTAATGTGGTTATCTTGTTGCTGCTTACTAAGTACAAACAATCATTCCTAAGGTTTTCCTGGCTATATTTAAAATATGCAATTATATAAAATCTCCTCTAAGGCAAAATATAGTATTTTCCTGGAGCCAGTTCAGAAATCTAGAGTACTTCTCTGTATTAATTTTCTAATAATTGTTATATAATTATGTGTACACAGAAATCTAACACTCGTCCTTCTGTGTGATACTATGAGGCTCTTATTTTGATATTAGGGCACAGGGACCAACTTTTGGCAGAGTGACTTGGGGACATAATTAACAGCTGACATACACTCTGCTTCTGGGACTCTTGATTTCTCTTGCTGAGCAATAATGACCTATATGCAAGGCTGGGTTTGCTCTATTCTTAAATCTCTGAAAATATCCAAGTCAATAGAAAAGGTGCAAATGGATTACAGGTCACTAGCCTGGGTTTTAAAAAGAGAAGCAAGCCAGGTGCAGTGGCTCATACCTGAAATCCTAGTAACTTGAGAGGCCAAGGCAGGAAGAAGCCAGGAGTTAGAGACCAGCCTGGACAACACAGTGAGACCCCCATCTCTACAAAAATGTTTTAAAAATTAGCCAGGCGTGGTGGCACATGACTATAGTCCTAACTACTCGGGAAGCTAAGACAGGAGAATCCCTTGAGTCCAAGAATTAGAGGCCACAGTTAGTTATGATCACGCCACTGCACCCCAGCCTGGGCAATAGAGTGGGACTCTTTCTCATAAAAACAAACAGAAAAAACAGAAAAATAAAAGAGGCAAATAATTTGAGATGAACAAAATCATAATTCACCCTATTAGAGAATTTGCTCAAGATTCCAAGCTATCTTGATGAAAGACATGGGTGCATTTGCACATGTGTTTACATACACATGCACACAAACAAAACCAACCATTCAGTCTCAGGAAAGTGCTGCTGTGGACAGTTGCCACAGTTCATGTTTCAGATCCAGGTTTGATATAGGGTTCTACTTCCCTTTACTCCCTCCCCTTTGCAGCTAAAACAACATAGCCCTTGAAGTCACAGAGTTTTTGTTGTAGAAGGATCCTTAGAAGTTATGTGACTGGGTAATTGGCTATCCAGATGACCAAATAATCTGCCAGATGATGTGAGAGATCCCTCTACAATATCCCCCACTGTTGATATCTTGTTTGAAGAGAGGCAGGGTTGCACAGTATCTAAATTCACACGCTTTGAGGCAGAAACGCATCTGGGTTATCCAGGCTCTACCACTTACTAGTAGTCACCTAGGCTAAGTACCTTAACCACACTTTCCTCAACTGTAAATAGGGGGTGGTAATAGTACCAATCTCACAGGGGTGGTGTCATGCTTGAATGAACTAATAATGTGGTATAGTAAGCACTTAGCATGTAGTAAGTGCTCATACAAAATGTTAGCTAGCACTGACTACTGCTGTAATAGAGAGGCCCATTCCAAAGTCAAAACAGCTCCAACTGTCAGAAGATCAAAACTGGCTCTCTGCTTCCTCCCTCCCATGAATCCGAGTCTGCCCTACAGAATTTCACCAGTCTCTGAGTCACTGTCAACAGGGAGGGTGGGTGGCGCCATGCGTGGCCCACCTGAGTCTCCTTGTTACCAAGCAGAGCATGCCCAGCTTTCTCAACGGTTCCTCATGTGGCCTCCATGATCTGTATGCTCTCCCCTGGATGTACTCCTGCCTGCCAGGGCCTCTTTAAACGTGGCGCTTATTTTGCCTTTTTAGTATAAGGCCACTGTGTTGATTATTTGGGCAGAAACCACCTGACTAAGCCTTAAATAGTGGTTAATTAAACTCCAGAGGCTGGTGTCAAGAGTTTGCCAATGAGCAGTTAGCCAGCCTCTTGCCAGCTGTGTAACCTCTGGCATCTTAGTTTCCTTGCCTGTAACATAAAGGGGATACAGTACCTACTTCACTGGGTAACTGGCAATTATGAGGATTCAATGAGCTAAGACTTTTTCTACTCCTATTCTTCCTTGAGCCCCTTCAAGACTGTTTCTTTTGTTTTTTTGTTTTTTTGTTTTTTTGAGACAGAGTCTCACCTCAGCCGCCCAGGCAAGAGAGCAGTGGCGCAGTCTTGGCTCACTGCAACCACCATCTCCCGGGTTCAAGTGATTCTTCTGTCTCAGCCTCCAGAGTAGCTGGGATTACAGGCACCCGCCATCATGCCCAGCTAATGTTTGTATTTTAGTACAGATGGGGTTTCACCATGTTGGCCAGGCTGGTCTTGAACTCCTGACCTCAGGTGATCCACCTGCCTTGGCCTCCCAAAGTGCTAGGATTACAGACATGAGCCACTGCGCCTGACCCAGTCTGGTTTTAATGCACACAAATCCACTGAAACCACTCTCATCAAGGTTACTAACCATCATCACACAGTCAAATCCAATGGTCAAGTTGGCCTGCGTCTGTCTTGATCACTTAGCAACACTTGTATCCAATCATGCCTTCTTTCTCCAAACACCTTCTTCACGCATCTGACAGGACACCCCTCGCCTGACTTTCACACTACTTCTCTGGCTACTCCTTCATAATCTCCATTGCTAGATCCTCCTCCTCATCTCAACTTCAACTTCTAGACGCTGGAGTTTCTCATGTCAGTCTCTTTCAGATCCACACTCACTCCCCCTACATAGTCTCACCTAGCGTAATATAATGGATGGGAACATGGACTGTGGAGCCAAGCTGCCCTCCTAGGTGAGCTCCTATACTTTTAAGGTGCATTATACAGGCCAGTGACTTAATCTCACTGTGCCTCAGTTTCTGCACCCATAAAATGGGGGTAACTTCATATAGTTGTTGTAAGGATTAAATGAGTTCATACAGGTAAAGTACTTAGAATGTGGTAAGAATTTTATGTGTTAACTAGTGCCCAGTTCCATGGCTTTATATATCACACATATACTGACCATTCCCAAATGTATATACAGTTTCCATTATTCCTCTAAACTTGGTCATTCGTATCTAAATGCCTGCCTGACATCTCCACATTGACGTCAAATAAAATCTCAAAGTTCGTATCACCAAAGCTGAACTCTGGATTCCACGTCATCTCCCAGCCTTCCTTTCCCTAGTCTCCCCAGTCTCAAACTGTATCACCATCCACCTAGTTGTACAGGCCAAAAACCCTGGAGTCATCCTCCACTCTTTTCTCCCTCAACCAACTTTCAGCAAACATTACTCCACCTTCAAAATGTATCCAGAATCTGGTCTCTTCTCACTCCTTCCACCACCACCAGCTGGAATAAGCCACCATCATTTCATGCCTGAGCAACTGCAATGCCACCTAACTGATATCTCTGTTTCCCTCTTTGTTCCCACACAATCTATTCTGTAGCCAGGAACAAGAGTATTCTTCAAAAATGAAAATCAGATATTGCTCCCCTGATTAAAACCCTCTGATGACTTTCCACCACATGTGGAAGGAAATCCAAACTCCTCACATTTACTAACAAACAATGCTCCACGTGACCTGCCTTTATCTCCTCTCAGCCTCATCTCTTACCACTCTCCCCTTACCTACTCTACTCCAGTCACAATGTCTGCCCCTGTGTTTGTCAGACTCCTAAGCAAATTGCTGCTTCAGGGCCTTTGTACTTGCAGTCCCTCAGGCTAGAGCATTCTTTTCCCCCATTTTTACATGACTTTTCTCAATTCTTTGCAAATTTTACTCAAATGTTACTTATTATAGAGACCTTCCCAGTCCATCACATCTAAAAAACAACCCTGTCCTCACTTCTGACCCTTTACTGTGCCTTTATCCTATTTTTCTTCATGGCACTTAATAATATACCTGACAATATATGTTTGTCTTGCCTACTAGAATGTAAGCTCCCAGGGGGCTGTAACTGTATTCCATTTTGTTCACTGCAGAATCCACTGTACTTAAGCGGTGTCTGAAACACAGGAGGCACTCAATAAACAGATCTTGAATGAATGAAGAAATGAATAGTGCTTAGCACAGTTCCTGGACAGAATAAACAACTGTAAGTTTGTGATATCAACTTTTAGAAGGTAAAAAAAAAAAAAAAATGTTTAATAGAAAGGCCAAATTCTTTAGTTATACCATATATATTGTCAAAAGTTAAAACATCACATTTTCACCTAATTTCAATATAAATACACATCATATTATACTTACTTGGAGTCTCTTCCAGAATTTCCTGGAACTTGGTTCTCTCATATTCCACCAACTGGCGTTGAAGGTGTGGTCTAAGACTCATAATTGTAAAATTGGCCATGTCCATTTTCATGAGGTCCAGGACATGGAATATTTGTCTACAAATTTTAGAATTAAAATAGCGAGATGGTTAGGAAGTTAAGCTGAAATCCATTAACAATGATCTATGTTCCAGGCTGAAAACAATAAACATCCCCAAAATGGTTTTGAAGTTCCAGCTGCTATTTGGTAGGGTCATGTTTCACAGAAGGTCACATGTGTGTATTGCAAATGTGTTCTTCCACAGATCTCAAGAGTATTTACTTGAAGCATAAACAATCTTAATGACATAAGAAAAATTCGAGAAGGAATTTTCATTTGAAAACCCCTGAAATTTTAAATAGCCTGGACACAGGGCATATGGCTTCTATTCCTTAGGGAATAAGAAAAATTAAAAAAAGAAGGACAAGGAAGTAACGCACTGAGGAAAATACTTCCTTTTAGAGTTAGGCAGCCCCGTGCTCAAACCCAGCTTTGCAACTGGCCAGATTTGTGGGTGTACACAGTTAATCAGTCTCTCTGAGCCCCAGTTTCCTCATCCATGAAAGAGGACAACCTCAACCTTGGAGGGATGCTCTGAACAGTCAATGAGATCATGATCATAAAGTGCAGGGGGCAGTGGCACCCAGTAGGTGCTCAACAAATGACCACGATGAACACCACAGATCTGAGATCTTACTAAGGTAATAAAGACAACTAAGAGGCAAGGACCCCATAACTGAGGAATCACAATCTGCCAGAGCCAAGCACAACTCTAAGGATACCTAACACCCATCTCACCGACAGAGTGTGTCACTTTGAGAGGCTATCAACCAGTCCAAGGTCACAAAGTAAATTACCCACTACAGGCAGACTGGTATTTCGCCGAACTTTCCAAAACAATAACATAAAACTCGATTCTCAATATGGCCATTACACACAAAAAAGAAGAAAAAGTCCGCTTCAATGGCAAAAAGTGTTGCAGACTCTTCTTTCCTCTTGGATCACAAGGAAGTTATCGTCTACGTGGCCAGATGAGATCCTCACATAATTTGCACCCCACTTCCTCAGGGAAGATCCAGCAGATGCTCCCTCCCTGCAGTGCAGATCTGTGGCTGCAAAAAGTGTTTCCAGATAGTAACTATCTTTCTCAGCTCCCCTTTCAATCTAGGTGGGATCATATGACTAGTCACGGTCAAAGGGAATGCGTCACTTCTGGGCTGAGGTGACTACATATTGCATATGTCTTCCCCATGGTCTCTTTCTCATTCGCCAGCTGAATGGAGAGGACTCTCAGGACCTGAGCAAGGGTGGAGCCAGGCACAAAAGGAGGTTGGGTCCCTGGATGACATGTGGAGAGCTGCCTCATCAAGAACCCCTGAATTGGACTGTAACATGAGTAAGAAACAAACTATATTGGATAAACCACTGAGAATTTAGGGTTTACATGTTATAGCAGCTAGTGATCCTAACTAATAAAGAAGGCTCAACTAGATTAGGTACCTTGTCGGAGGCTCTGTTAAGACCCTCTACTTCCCCTTCCACTTACCACAACTGTAATTAATTGTTCAAGGTCTTTCTCACCATTAGACTCCCTGGAGTCAGGGATTATATCTTTCTTTTCATAACTGCATTTCCAGGGCCTACTACATGCCAACTAACAACTTTGCCAGATCATTCTATGTGAAAACTCTCTGCATATGGTAAATAATTGACATGCTCTCTGTTTATCCGGTTTTCTTCTAGGGTCAGTAATTTATTTGGGGTACTAGTTGTTATTCTGTGTTCCCCAATGCCCAACTACCCTTCTGAATGAACTCAAAGATACTCTAAAAAAATGCAAACATCAAAAATGCTAACCTCAGCACCTCCACGATGTTGCCAGTAGCCTTTAACTCTCTGATATCGTTATCTCGCACGGGAGCACATAGCTTTCCCATCGTACTGATGACATAGTTGGCCAGGCCTTGGATGTCAACAGCACTGTGCTCAGCCTGTTGCCTAATGAGGTCTGTATCCAAAACTTCGCAGATCTGGTTGCGAAGCCGGTTGCCACCAGGAGTCAAAAAAGAGAGAAGAATCTACAGGGAAAGAAAAATTAACAGCATCATGACGTGAATAAAAGCTGTCACTTTTCACTTCAGAGTCTAGATGACCAAGCTCTCTCCCCATATTTTAGTGCTTCATATGCCACAGGAGTTGTCACTGACTGCCTGGTGGATCAGAGGAGCATTCCAGCGTCTCAACCCTAAAAAGAAAGGTCTATCTTCTGAATTAAAGTGCCCCCACCATGGGAAATTCCTGCTCCTGTCAGAATAAAAATAACTAGCAAGGAAGCAAGATTACTGAAAACACAGTAAGTTCCCAGTGAACATTGCTGACAGGTTCCTGGAAATTGCAACTTTAAGTGAAATGACATATAATGAAACCAATTTTACCACAGACTAATTGATATAAACAATGGTTAAGTTTCTGTGACATATTTCTGGTCACAAAAAACATCAACAAACTTCTAAATAAAGACCCCAAACACTTCTAATTTTAAACACTGAGATAAATGTGAGCTATACATACAAGAAAAATTAACTAAAAAACAAGATAATTATTTACCCAAATTTTGGTAAATCAGTGAGTGACAGCTGCCACGGTGGTAGGTTAAATCAGGGAAGAAACGTTTGCAAACAAAAACTGTTAGGAAATCTACCGCACAGTTCAAAAATAAATAATAACAATTATGGTAGGTTCCCGGAGCACTTTCATAACACATTGTTTATTGTCATGCATCTGTATGATTATCGAATACTTTATGAATTTTTATGTTAACAATAATTTGTATTCATTCATTTTCCAACCTGCTTACTCCGGTTCAGGGTTGCAAGTGGCCAGAGCCTTCCCTGGCAGCTCAGGGCACAAGGCAGAAACCAGCCCTGGACAGGATGCCTGCCACTGCAGGATGCACTCACTCACACCCACACTCACTCAGACTGAGACCATTTAGACTTGTCAATGAACTTAACAGGCACATCTTTGGGATGTGGGCCAAAGAAAAACTATGCAGACACTCCACAAAGATGGCAGCCCCAGCTAGGAATGTTTTTTCTTATCAATGTTATAAAGAAAATATGTTGAAACAATATGCAACATCTGAAACAAAATGAACATTTTGTTTCAAAAAATCTACAGGTAAAAGTTCAAGAAAGAAAGAACATGGCTCCAAAAGAACTCTTTAAAAAAGGATAGATGAGGCCAGGCGTGGGCTAGGAGGCCAGACGTGGGCTAGATGAGGCCAGGTGTGGTGGCTCACACCTGTAATCCCAGCACTTTGGCAGGCCGAGGTGGGTGGATCATGAGGTTAGGAGATCGAGACCATCCTGGCCAACATGGTGAAACCCTGTCTCTACTAAAAATACAAAAATTAGCTGGGCATGGTGGCGCACACCTGTAGTCCCAGCTACTTGGGAGGCTGAGGCAGAAGAATCACTTGAACCCAGAAGGCAGAGGTTGCAGTGAGCCGAGATCACACCACTGCACTCCAGCCTGGGCAACAGAGTGAGACTCCATCTCAAAAAAAAAAAAAAAAAGCATAGATGAAAATATCCCATGGGGTCCATTAAGTATATTTTATGTATATAATATTTATTATATATGAGCAACCTACATGTTGATTATTCAGTTAACAGAGGTCACTGTGCTTATCCACACAACACATGCTTAGGAGCACGCACTCTGAGCCAGTGTGGCTCAATTCAAGTCCCTCTCTACCCCTCGAAGCTGTGTGACCCGGCATGAGTCAGAAAAGTTGTATTTTTAATATATAAAATAAGGATAACAGGAGCAACTATTGCACAGTGTTCTGATAAGAAGAAATGAGCAATCTGGTGCTTGGAATAGAGCAAGCGCCTTGTAAATGTTAGCTAAAATTACAACTGTCACCTCATTTAGCTCTTATGACTACCATGTAAGTACTCAGGAAATAGAGACTTAAAGAGAGAACTCATCACTAAACCAGGACAACAATCTAACTCCAGAGTCTCTGTGTTGTAAGCATCACCCTAAGCTGTGTCCATGGCACTATTTTCCCAGCCTTCACTCTACTCCAGGAGGTGCAGGGGGAGGTAAACCCTGCCAGTGAACTTGCTCCTTTTTTGAAAAAGAGTGGCCAGTACTAAAGGACATAAAACAATCTTTGGGGGGGGAAAACTGCTATACTTTCAATATTTGTGTTTTCTTCTGTCCCCAAATTCATATGTTGAAACCCAGTCCCCAATGGAATGGTATTAGGAGGTGAGGCCTTTGGGAGGTGATTAAGTCATAAGGGTGAGGTCCATTTGAATGGAATTGTATCCTTATAAAGAGACATTAAAGCACTTCTTTGCCCTTTCTGCCACGTGAGGACACAGGAAGAAGGCACCACCTATGAATTTAGGAAATGAGCCCTCACCAGATGCCAAATCTGCTGGTGCTTTGATCTTGGACTTCCCAGCCTCCAGTACTGTGAGAAATAAATTTCTATTGTTCACAAGCCACCCAGGCTATACCAGTCTGTTACAGCAGCCCACCTGGAGTAAGACACTAACTGACACAAACAACACAGCAACTTGCCTCTCTGATTTCTTCAAACAGTTTGATTGCATGTTCAAACTCAGGAGGGTCAGCATTTAGTTCTGAATCCAAGACGTCCCAGAAGGCCTGGTGAACAATGTGCTTCACTCGACCAGCCAAACTATAGCAATGAAATGGATTGTTGTTTAAAATAAGCATCATTTTTTTTTCCTGATTTATTATAAAAGAAATATCCTCACTGTAGAAATCTTAGAAAATATTTTTAAAAAACAGAACAATTGCCCTTAATCCCATTATTAATCTTTTGAATATGTTTCTTGTTGAATGCGTTATTTTAAGAGTTAAGAGTATATATACAAAATATGTACTTTTCATTTAACATTCTGTCCTGTTTTCCCTAGACCTTCAAAATGCTTTCAATAACTTCATAAAATTCTGTCCTAAAGAGATTTCAAAATTTATGTAGCTACTCTTCTATATAGATCTTTAGACTTGTTCTACATTTTTGGAATGAGATGGCAAAGTTGCTCTTCCTCACCAGCTGAAATTTCATGGCATGGAATAGAACAGATTAGCCCCAAGGGCACATGCATTTGAACGCCTGCCAACTAAAGCTTAGGTGTCCCATTTAAAGTTAGCCAGACCAAACTGCCGAAATAGAAGCCTTCCTAGGAAGAGCTCACAATAGAATAAGTGGCCACTTGGCTTTACCCCTTATGTCAATCCCTTAAAATAGGTGCACATTAAAATACACATTCCTACCTAACTCCTATACCATTTAGCAACAGCTTTTAGGAAACCACATATGTCTCTGTACTGTAATTACTGATGAAGCTGTTTTCCCACAGAGATATATACCTTTCCCAAGCAGAGGCCGTAAGTCCTTCATCTAGGTACTTACCATTGTGCCTAGCACGGTGCCTGATATATAGTGAGTACTTGACAAATGCATGGTGAATGAATTCAAAATTTGATAAGTATATCTCCTAATTTTTCTTCTTAAAGTACAAATAGCTATGTATACAATAATGTTATGAAAGATGAAAATTAGCTTTTGAAACATGAGTTAAAGTTTGTAACTACAAATATTATATTCTACTCAGCAACGTTAAATATTAAAAACTTATTCTAATTGCATGAGGAAATTTGTTCAATATAAATGCCATTTCCAAAGTTTGAGACTCTCCAGGGCAACTCCAGAACAATGAGAAAGGCAAACATTGCTAGGATGGACTTTTGCTCTTGACTTTATAAGCCATACATACCTGGCTTGAATGAACCAACAAGAAATGAGCTAAAACATTTTTATAGCTCCCTAAGGGACGTCAGAGTTGAAATTTACGTTTTCCTAAAGGCTGCAAGGTACTTTTTGTCTCTTTAATTTTCTGGGCAAGTATGGGGGCAGGGAGGGAGAGGATCAACCAAATTATTTATAAGCATTCCTATTATTTCCTGGTAAAACCTGATGGATTTTACCAGGAAAATATTTGATAAAATATGAGAGTTAGCCATAATCAAAAAAGAAAAAACGTGGCTATTGTGGAGGGTCATATGAAAATCAACAGTTGATACTGTGATATGAGACTTTACTTATTTAATTTTTTCAGACAAGGTCTCGCTCTGTTGCCCAGGCTGGAGTGCAGTGACACAATCTCAGCTTACTGCAGACTCTGCCTCCTGGGTCCAAGTGATTTTCATGCCTCAGCCTCCAGAGTAGCTGGGATTACAGGCACACACCACCACATCCAGCTAATTTTTGTATTTTTAGTAGAGACAGAGTTTCACCATGTTGGGCAGGCTGTGCTTGAACTGCTGACCTCAGGTCATCCATCCACCTCAGCCTCCCAAAGCGCTGGGATTACAGGTGTGAGCCACTGTGCCCGGCTGAGACTTTATTTTTAAACAAAGGCAATGTGTCCTAACTCTGCACTTTGTTTCCCTTGCTCACATTTTCTAGCCATGGCAGAAACTGAAGGGAAGAGAGATCAGTATTTTCCATAGTATCGAAGTATTTATGTGCAAGGCACTTTTATGCTAGTGAGCATGCATTTGAAGTGAGTAGTGTAGCCCCCATCTTATTCTTGGGAAGTGTGAAGTTCAGGTATGGCCTCAGCAAAGCCAGGATTCAAACCCCAGGGTCTGTCTGAGCTGAAACACCTTCACTATGGCCTGTATTTACCGCTTTTGAATTTAAAGTACAGATATGCCCTGTCTTTTGTTTTACTTCATAAAAAATACAAATTTTAACTTTAAAAATTCATTTGTATTAGTCAATAAATGTTTATTGAACATCTAATATGTGTGGGGCCCTGTTTTAGGAACTGCAGATACTGCAGTAAAAAGACTGCTTACATGTAAGCATGGATAAAAAGGCAAACACATTAAAAATGAATAAGACAATTTTAGACCTATGAGAAAGATAAGACAATGTGGTGGACAGTTATGGCAAGGGTGCGGATTTCTCTGGATGCAACCATCTAAAGGCCTCTTTATGTCAGTGACCTTTGTGTTCAGACTCGAAAGGGGAGAGGGAAAGAGCCACGTGAAGGTCTGGGAAAAGAAATTCAGAAAGAAGAAGTGGGTTGGGCACAGTGGCTCACACCTGTAATCCCAGCACTGTGGGAGGCCAAGGCAGGCGGATCACCAGGTCAGGAGTTCAAGACCAGCCTGTCCAGTATGGTGAAACCCTGCCTCTACTAAAAAATACAAAGATTAGCCAGGCGTGGTGGCGCACACCTGTAGTCCCGCTATTTGGAGGCTGAGGCAAGAAAACCACTTGAATCCAGGAGGTAGAGGTTGCAGTGAGCCAAGATGGCGCCACTGCACTCCAGCCTGGGCGACAGAGTGAGACTCTGTCTCAAAAGAAGAAGTCACATGAACAAAGTTTCTGAGACAAGATCCAGGTTGGTAAACCCTGAGGTCAGGAAGGAAGCCAGCGTGGCTGAAGCAGAGCAAAGCTGGAGGGGACAGCACTGAGACAGGGTCAGGGGGAGTGGGGTCATCCAGGCCATACGGAAACGTTTCCATTTTTAGTCTCTGAGTAATAGAAAACCATTGAAGGGTTTTTGGCAAAGAAATCATCTAATATAGCTTATTCTTTAAAAAGATCATTAAGGCTACTGTGTGGATATGGAAGATGAACTGTGGGGCGCTAAGAATGGAGACAGGGCTACTAGTTAGGACTGAAAGAGTCCAGGCCAGAGATGACGGTGGCCTAGCCTAGGGTAGTAGCAGTAGACCTGGTATCAAGGGTCATGGCGAAATGCAGTTACCAAAGGAAACCAAACAGATATACCCACGATAGATGGCAAGCTTAAAAAATATTAACATTATATGAACAACATCCCCTGGAGGACTACGATCCACATTTTAAAGAAGAAAGATTATTGAGGATCCAAGACGGCAGATTAGACACAACTCCAGCGCACAACACCCAGCGAGAGAGACGCAGAAACCCAGAGATCTCCTAGCTCCAACCGAGGTACCAGGTGCATTTCAACGGGTATGGTCCGAGGGTGAGCAAAGCCCACTCAGGGCAGACCAAGATGGGAGGGGTGCTGCTTCACCCAGAAAGTGTATCTGACCGGCGAGTCGGAGGCTCCACCTCTGGCGCTCCGGTCCAAATACAGCGCTTCCCCCAAAGCCTCAGCAATACACAGAACAGGGGATCTTTGCCAGTCAAGCGCCGGGAATTACAAGTGCGGAGTCGAGTAAGAGTCTGAAGACTGAGGTATCACCCCCTCCCCCGCCCGAGAGAGAGGGAGCTGTAAGCAGGAGCAGCTGGGCGGCCCCGACCCAAAGACCGGAGAGAGAGAAAGCTGAAAGGGGGAGACTGCCGGGTGCAGCTGGGCGGGTCCCTAACCTCCCCCACAAACCCCAGAGGGCTGAAGCTCTGACCCTAGTGGGTTGCATAGCCAGTGCCGCAGTCTGAGATGAACCCTGATGATCCAGCCCAGTGGAGGAAGGGCACAACCCACCACTAGAGGAGTGGGACTGGGCTACATGTTTTAACAAAGAACACAGGAAGCCTACATAGCAATGGGACAGCGTTCTTGACAACCCAGCAGCGCCTACAGGTCGGCAGAAGAGGCGGGCCTAATCTCCCAGCATAAACAAAAAAGACACAGGAAGCTTCCCTAGTAACCTGAAGGAGTCCCTAGAAATCCAGTAGCGCCCCCACAGGCAGACAAGTGACCTCAACAAGCAGCTCTCTGACACCACAGCCAGGTAAATCCACAAAGATGGGGAAAAAAACAGTGCAAAAAAGGTGAAATCATCAAAGACCATAACACCTCTTCTCCTTCAAGGGATCACAACTCCTCAACAACACAGGATCACAACTTGACCGAGAAGGAGTGCGAAGAATTGACAGAAGCAGAATTCAGAAGGTGGATAATAACAAACTTCTCAGAGCTAAAGGAACACATTCTAACTTAATGCAAAGAAACCAAACACCTTGAAAAAAGGTTAGACGAAATGCTAACTAGAATACCAGCTTAGAGAAGAACATAAACGACTTGATGGAGTTGAAAAACACAGCACGAGAACTACGTGACGCAAACACAAGTTTTAATAGCCGTATTGATCAAGCAGAAGAAAGGATATCAGAGATTGAAGATCAACTCAATGAAATAAAAAGAGAAAGCAATATAAGAGAAAAAAGAGTGAAAAGAAATGAACAAAGCCTCCAAGAAATATGGGATTATGAGAAGAAACCTAATCTACGCTTGATCGGTGTACCTGAATATGACGGGGAGAATGAATCCAAGCTGGAAAACACACTCCAGGATATTATCCAGGAGAACTTCCCAAGCCTAGCAAGGCAGTCCAAATTTCAAATTCAAGAAATACAGAGAACTCCACAAAGATATTCCTCAAGAGAGCAACCCCAAGGCACATAATCGTCAGATTCACCAGGGTCGAAATGAAGGAAAAAATGCTAAGGGCAGCCAGAGAGAAAGGTCAGGTCACCCACAGAGGGAAGCAAATCAGACTCACAGCAGAACTCTTGGCAGGAAACCCTACAAGCCAGAAGAGAGTGGGGGCCAATATTCAACATCCTTAAAGAAAAGAACTTTCAACCCAGAATCTCATATCCAGCCAAACTAAGCTTCATAAGTGAAGGAGAAATAAAATCCCTTACGGACAAGCAATTATTGAGAGATTTTGTCACCACCAGACCAGCCCTACAAGAGCTCCTGAAAGAAACACTAAGCATGGAAAGGAACAAGTACCAGTCACTGCAAAAGCAAACCAGTTGGCAAAGACCAAAAATGCAATGAAGAAAATGAGTCAACTAGTGAGAAAGAAAACCAGCCAGTAACAAAATGGCAGGATCAAATTCACACATAACAATATTAACATTGAATGTAAATGGCCTAAACGCCCCAATCAAAAGACACAGACTGGCAAACTGGATAAAAAGTCAGAACCCATCAGTGTGCTGTATTCAAGAAACCCATCTCACATACAAAGACACACATAGACTCAAAATAAAGGGATGGAATAAGATTTACCAAGCAAATGGAGAAAAAAAAAAAGCAGGGGTTGCAATCCTAGTCTCTGATAAAACGGACTTCAAACCAACAAAGATCAAAAGAGACAAAGAAGGACATTACATAATGGTAAAAGGATCAATCCAACAGGAAGAGCTAACTATCCTAAATATATACGCCCCCAACACAGGAGCACCCAGATACGTAAAGCAAGTTCTTAACGACCTAAAACAAGATTTAGACTCCCACACAATAATAGTGGGAGACTTCAATACTCTACTGTCAATATTAGACAGATCAAAGAGACAGAAAATTAACAAGGATATCCAGGACTTGAATGCAGAGCTGGACCAAGTGGATCTAATAGACATATACAGAACGCTCCACCCCAAATCCACAGAATATACATTTTTCTCAGCACCACATTGCACTTACTCTAAAATTGACCACATCATTGGAAACAAATCACTCCTCAGCAAATGCAAAAGAACAGAAATCATAACAAACAGTCTATCAGACCACAGCGCAATCAGACTAGAACTCAGGATCAAGAAACACACTCAAACCCATAAAACCACTTGGAAACTGAACAACTTGCTTCTGAATGTTGACTGGATAAACAATGAAATGAAGGCAGAAATAAAGATATTCTTCGAAACCAACCAGAATGAAGACACAACTTACCAGAATCTCTGGGACACCTTTAAAGCAGTATTGAGAGGGAAATTTATAGCAATAAATGCCCACCAGAGAAGAGAGGAAAGATCTAAAATCGACACCCTATCATCAAAATTGAAAGAACTAGAGGAGCAAGATCAAAAAAACTCAAAAGCTAGCAGAAGACAAGAGATAACTAAGATCAGAGCAGAACTGAAGGAGATAGAGACACAAAAAACCCTTCAAAAAATCAATAAATCCAGGAGCTAGTTTTTTGAAAAGATCAACAAAATAAGACCACTAGCCAGATTAATAAAAAAGAAAAGGGAGAAGAATCAAATAGATGCAATAAAAAACGATAAAGGGGATATCACCACTGATCCCACAGAAATACAAACTACCATCAGAGATTACTACAAACAGCTCTACTCACATAAACCAGTAAACCAGGAAGAAATGGATAAATTCCTAGACACTTGTACTCTACCAAAACTAAACCAGGAGGAAGCTGAAACCCTGAATAGACCAATAACAAGGGCTGAAGTAGAGGCAGCAATCAAAAGCCTACCAACCAAAAAAAGTCCAGGTCCAGACGGGTTCACAGCCGAATTCTACCAGACGTACAAAGAGGAGCTGGTTCCATTCCTTCTGAAACTGTATCAAACAATACAAAAGGAGGGAATCCTCCCTAACTCATTTTATGAGACCAACATCATCCTGATACCAAAACCAGGCAGAGACTCAACTAAAAAAGAAAACTTCAGGCCAATATCCATGATGAACATCGACGCAAAAATCTTCAATAAAATACTGGCAAACAGATTGCAACAGCACATCAAGAAGCTTATCCATCACGACCGAGTAGGCTTCATCCCGGGGATGCAAGGCTGGTTCAACATACGCAAATCCATAAATGTAATCCATCACATAAACGGAACCAAAGACAAAAACCACATGATTATCTCAATAGATGCAGAGAAGGCCTTCGATAAAATTCAACAGCCCTTCATGCTAAAAACTCTCAATAAACTAGGTATTGATGGAACGTATCATAAAATGATAAAAGCTATATATGACAAACCTACAGCCAATATCATACTGAACGGGCAAAAGCTGGAAGAATTCCCTTTGAAATCAGGCACTAGACAAGGATGCCCTCTCTCACCACTCCTATTCAACATAGTATTGGAAGTTCTAGCCAGAGCAATCAGGCAAGAAAAAGAAATAAAGGGTATTCAATTAGGAAAGGAGGAAGTCAAACTGTCTCTATTTGCAGATGACATGATTGTATATCTAGAAGACCCCATCGTCTCAGCCCAAAATCTTCTCAAACCGATAAGCAACTTCAGCAAAGTCTCAGGATACAAAATCAATGTGCAAAAATCACAAGCATTCCTATATACCAATAACAGACAAACAGAGAGCCAAATCAAGAGTGAACTCCCATTCACAACTGCTACAAAGAGAATAAAATACCTAGGAATACAACTAACAAAGGATGTAAAGGACCTCTTCAAGGAGAACTACAAACCACTGCTCAACGAAATAAGAGAGGACACAAACAGATGGAGAAACATTCCATGCTCATGGTTAGGAAGAATCAATATTGTGAAAATGGCCATACTGCCCAAAGTAATCTATAGATTCAATGCTATCCCCATCAAGCTACCAATGACCTTCTTCACAGAACTGGAAAAAACCACTTTAAACTTCATATGGAATCACAAAAGACCCCGCATAGCCAAGACAATCCTAAGCAAAAAGAACAAAGCCAGAGGCATCACACTGCCAGACTTCAAACTATACTACAAGGCTACAGTAATCAAAATAGCATGGTACTGGTACCAAAACAGAGACATAGACCAATGGAACAGAACAGAGACCCCAGAAGAAACACCACACATCTACAACCATCTGATCTTTGACAAACCCAGCAAAAACAAGCAATGGGGAAAGGACTCCATGTTTAATAAATGGTGTTGGGAAAACTGGCTAGCACTGTGCAGAAAGCAGAAACTGGACCCCTACCTGTCACCTTACACTAAAATTAACTCCAGATGGATCAAAGATTTAAACATAAAACCTAACACCATAAAAACACTAGAAGAAAACGTAGGCAAAACCATCCAGGACATAGGCATAGGCAAGGACTTCATGATTAAAACACCAAAAGCAATGGCAATAAAAGCCAGGATAGACAAATGGGATCTATAACTCCAGAGCTTCTGTACAGCAAAAGAAACCATCATTAGAGTGAATCGGCAACCAACAGAATGGGAAAAATTTTTGCAATCTACCCATCTGACAAAGGGCTAATATCCAGAATCTACAAAGAACTAAAACAGATATACAAGAAAAAAACAAACAACCCCATTCAAAAGCGGGCGAAGGATATGAACAGACACTTTTCAAAAGAGGACATATATGAGGCCAACAAACATATGAAAAAATGCTCATCATCACTGGTCGTTAGAGAAATGCAAATCAAAACCACACTGATATATCATCTCACGCCAATTAGAATGGCGATCATTAAAAAATCTGGAGACAACAGATGCTGGAGAGGATGTGAAGAAATAGGAACACTCTTACACAGTTGGTGGGAGTGTAAATTAGTTCAACCATTGTGGACGACAGTGTGGCGATTTCTCAAGGATCTAGAAATAGAAATTCCATTTGACCCAATAATCCCACTATTGGGTATATACCCAAAGAACTATAAATCGTTCTACTATAAAGACACATGCAGACGTATGTTCATTGCAGCCCTGTGTACAATAGCAAAGACCTGGAACCAACCCAAATGCCCATCAATGATAGACTGGGCAGAGAAAATGTGGTACATATACACCATGGAATACTATGCAGCCATAAAAAATGACGAGTTCGTGTCCTTTGTAGGGACTTGGATGAATCTGGAAACCATCATTCTCAGCAAACTGACCCAAGAACAGAAAGCCAAGCACTGTATGTTCTCACTCACAGGTGGCTGTTGAACAACGAGAACACGTGGACTCAGGGAGAGGAGCATCACACACAGGGGACAGTTGGGGGGCGTAGGGGAGAGACAACGGGGGGTGGGGAGGGATAACATGGGAAGAAATGCCAGATACAGTATGCACCAAAAGTAAAATAAATTAAAAAAAATATATATATATATAAGAAAAATTATTACATTTACTTACTTTACTTTTCCTGCTTTAAAACAAATGAAAAAAGTTCTAAACATGATCAAATATTGTAAGTTGTCTTAAATGATAGAACACCTCAGGATTTATAACTGGTAATATGAGGCTGAATATGCAATCCATAAACCAACTTTGCTTCTAAAGATGATTGATCTATAATAGTCTCAAGCCTCTTCTCCTCTTTGTCCCAGAAAATCTGTGTGCCACTGACTCCAGAAAGGCTGAAGCAGGATCCAAAGGGATGACTCCAACTAGAGGTCGAAGGGTGAGATTTACCCAGGAAGTGCCCCTTGCAGCTGTGATTCCTACTTCTAGACATTTCTGGACTGCCTACTTTTAGCACTTTGACAGTGCAGATGCATTTATTTATTCTTCAAACCTGAATATCAGTTTTCAATAAATCAATCTGCAAATATTTCTTGGGCCTGTACTGCATGTCAGGGACTATGCTAGACAACAGGGATACAGCGACAAACAATACAGACATAGCTTTTCCATAAATGGTGCATTTCAATCAAGTGAGGAAGATGGACATCAACATAAAACTATAAGACCTCTTAGCAAAAGGGAGGTAGCAAGGGTGACAGGCGTCTCTAGCAAAGGGATTAATTGTAGTCTAGGGGTTCAGGAATGTCAGAAAAAGCTTCCCTCAGGAGGTGACATATAAACTGAGTTCTAAAGATTATGGGTAATATGTATCCTAGGAATTTTTTGTTTTTGTTTTTTTTTTTTTGAGACAGAGTCTCACTCTGTCACCCAGGCTAGAGTCCAGTGGCATGACTCGGCTCACTGAAACCTCCACCTCCTGGGTTCAGCAATTCTCTTGCCTCAGCCTCCCAAGTAGCTGGGATTACAGGCACCCTGCCACCACGCCAGCTAATTTTTGTATTTTTAGTAGAGATGGGGTTTCACCATGTTGGCTGGGCTGGTCACAAATGGGAATTTTTGTTTTTTGAGACAGAGTCTTGCTCTGTCACCCAGGCTGGAGTATAGTGGCATGATGAGAGCTCAGTGAAGTCCCCAAACTCCTGGGCTCAAATTATCTTTTTGACTCAGTCTCCCAGGTGTCTGTAATTACAGGCTCATGCCACCATGCTGGATAATATTTTTATTTTTTGTAGGGATGGTGTCTTGCTTTGGTGCCCAGGCCAGTCTCAAACTCCTGGCTTCAAGCAATCCTCCTGCCTCCACCTCCCAAAGTGCTGGGGTTACAGGTGTGAGCTACCATGCCTAGCCAGAATTTTTTTTTTTTTTAAGACAGAGTCTTGCACTTGTCACCCAGGCTGGAGTGCAATGGTGCCATTTCAGCTCACTGCAACCTCTGCCTCCTGGGTTCAAGGGATTCTCCTGCCTCAGCCTCCCAAATAGCTGGGATTACAGGCGCCCGCCACCACCCCCGGCTAATTTTCATATTTTTAGTAGAGACAGGGTTTTACAATGTTGGCCAGGCTGGTCTCTCAGCCTCCTGACTTCAGGTGATCCACCCGTCTCAGCCTCCCAAAGTGCTGGGATTACAGGCATGAGCCACAGAGCCTGGCCCAGAATTTTTAAAAAAATAAGTAGAAGACCTTGTTAGAGAACTAAATGTTTACCCCTGAGAATATTATACAAGAACTTCCAGAAATCAGTTTGAGTATGTGTATATTCATCACACACACACACACACACACACACACACACACACACACACACACACACACACAATCTTCAGCACAGTTTATATACAAAAAATGCCCCCAGGTTACCTGTTTTCTGGGAGAGCTTCCTGTTTCAATTGAAAGTTCTCATTTACCGCAATCTCGTGAGCAAGAGTCATGTTTGATAAGTTCCTTGCTGCGGCCATCACTTCATCAAATGTTACAACCCTCGGAGGGCTTGTTGCTGAAAGAAAAACAAAAGCCAGTTGATGTTGTACGGTGTCATCCAATGAAGCATCCTGATGCAGATAAAGTTTAATTTATCAGAATGTATATACTTCAGAGTTTTATAAGGAGACTAAATATGAAATACTAAAATAATGCTAAATACTAAAATAGGTGAATTCCCCCACTTAATAAAGGTTTCAAAAATTAAGAACTCCTTCAATAGCTTCAGTTACCATATTTGATAATATTGTCTCAAATATTTCTGAGACCATTTTATTGATATAGGCCTATTATAAGTTACTTTTAAAAATTAAATTACCTCAATTTTAGTGCCCATTGAAACCTGTACTTATTACATGTATAGGAAATTGATAAGATTATTTTTTATTTTGTAATTCAGAAGTCTCATTAAGTAGACCCAACATAAAATAACTGATTTTTAAAACTGTAATATTTATTTATTTATTTATTTATTTATTTGAGATGGAGTCTCGCTCTGTCGCCAGGCTACTCGAGAGGCTGAGGCAGGAGAATAATGAACTTTGGAGGTGGAGGTTGCAGTGAGCAGAGATCGCACCACTGCACTCCAGCCTGGCGACAGAGCAAAACTCTGTCTCAAGAAAAAGAAAAGATGAGGAGGAGGAGGAAAAATGGGGAAAGAGGAGCAAGAAGAGAAAGGTGATACACAGAATTGGTAAAATCCTTCTTCAGGATGTCTAGGTACCCTGATGTCAGATGTGCCAACCCCATATAAACAGTGAGAAAGGCACAGAAACCTGAGGTGGCTGCTGTCAATTTCTTTTGCCAGCTCTGACTCAAGATTCTCCTTAAAAATGTCTATATACTTTGGTCCAATAATCCAGTGATATCCAAAAGACTTTCCAGAAAGGCTTCATGCACTAAGATGTTCATAAAGCACTATTTATAACAGCAAAAAAATGGAAACTAACTAAATGTCCAATGATCAATCAATGGTGAAGTTTATAGCATATTCACTTGACGAAGCAATGGGTATTCATAAAAACAATGTTTCAAAAACACATAATCATGAGTAAATGTTTTAGTTATAATACTAAGTGAGAAGAGTCCACACATACATACACACATATGTCTATGCGAAGGATAAAGATACGGCAAAGCACTGCCAGCTGTCGTCTCTGGGTGATATCACAGGCAATGTTTTCTTTTCTCTATTATGTATTTTCTAAGTTTTAAAAAATGAAAATGTAAAAATTTAAAATACAAAGGAAGCAATCTGTAAGAAGTGGACAGTTCAGCATATTAAACATTAGTTGCTTTTTCTTGCATTTGCTTTGTCAGTTAAAGGTGTTATACTTACTAAGGTGCCAATTTAAAAAAAAAAAGGCAAACACATCTGCTTTACACATCTCTAGTTTCTACACACGAAAAAGGGAAAAAGATACCTCCTTTTGCTGTGGGCTCTCTTTTAACTCTTTCTCACACCCCTAATGTGGTAATTCTCCTCGTGGGCACCTTCCTGGGGTGATTTGCACAATATTTTTGAAATCAACATGAAACCCTTTACATTATTTCACTTCCTTCCTGACCTTTCAATGAAGGCCAGTTTCCTTCAGTGTAAGTCAGGAATCATCAGAAATGACCGATTTGCATTTATCCTTGAGCAGGGATCTAAGAAGTAACCCCAAGGAATGGTTTTCTGCCATTTGGGAGAAAAGACAGATGGGGCTGAAGTCCTGATTTATGGTCAGACCAAAGCAGATCAGAGGCAGTGATCAAAATAAAAATCAGTAGGTTGTAAACTTGAGTGGCTATTTATTTCTGAGAATGTGTCCAGGAAAGCTGCAGTGCTTCTGCAGTGCTATGCTGGTGCATCTAGAAAAAGGGGAAGTCTGTTGCTCTCAGGCATTTCTGAGTTTTCAAACCCAACACATAACTAGAAGTACCCCCGACACCCCCAACCCCTGTTCCCCCATTGGCTCACAAGCAGGAGAGCTGGATTTGCTGGAGGAGTCACTTGTAAAGCTCTGCCTGGAGCACTCATAGTCACTGAGCGATGCCGTGCTTTCAGAAAACCGGGAAGAATCAGAATCGCTTGGCTGGTCCTCTCCCACACACTGCTTCTCACCATTGAAGGGCATTTTGTGTCACTTAAGTGTGGGCAAAAAAGTAGCACCTGCACAGAGAAACAGACCCTGTGTCAATGTTCTGTGGTACTTCCACAGGCAGCGCTGATGCTTCCTCCAGTGTAGACGGCTGTCCCAAGTGTCACTGTGTTGGAAAGGCCCCCAGGTGACCTCATCCTTCCCCCAGCACCTTGGCCCAACTAAGCCAGGTCACTAGGTCATTAAGATTGCCTTCTTGAAAAGGGATTCCACAGCCATAGGTGTGAGCTTACTCAGGACACACCCACTATAAATGTGAAGCTCTAAGCAAAGACAGACCCTTTTTCAAAAAAATGCAGGACACATGCTCTTTCCTCCTGGGTTGCTGAAACATGAGAAGGCAGGAGTGTGGGACTTGGGTCAGATCACTCATTCTGTCATTTGCCATGAGACCTTGGGGAGGTCACTTAACCACCTACCTCATAGTGAAACTGGACTGAAAGACTAATCTCTCATAGGGTTGCCAGAAGATTGAATAGAAGAGAATTCATCTCAAGGAGCCTGGCACCACACTCAAATGTTAGCTGCTATTATTGTTCCCATTGCTTTGTTTCAGATAAAATAGTTGTGAAATCAGCCTCTTTATGCTTTCTGTGAACCGGTTGGGTAAAGGGGAAGACTGTATGAAACCTCTGGCTGGCAAGTCTTTAGCTTTTCCCTCTCCATTATCACATGAACTGCTGTGATATGAAGAATAAGACCTGATACATGGTTAGCACTTGACAATTTACAAAGTACCCATCACAACCCCATGAGGGCACAAGCATGTAGGATCCTGACTCACAAGTCGGGGAACAGACTCAGAGGGGATAAGGTGATTTACTACACGATAAAACCAGTCCCTTGGTGTCTATGTCCAGTGTTTCTGGGACATCAGAGTCCCTCCCAGGGTAAGGCTGTCAAGTTTGGGCACTACCCAGAAAGCAGATCACAGGCACATAAGATGACCAGGCCTTGGGCCCGGGAGCTGACCCTGATGACACTGAAGGGGGAAACCCAGGCCAAGGAGAAAGGTATCTCAAATCCTGGATGGACAATAAGAAGAGGAAGAGTTCACTGAGTGCTTTTAAACCTGAACCAGCCCATGTAATGAGGGATGCAGTGGCTTTTAAAGCTGCCAGAATGTGAAACCACAACTATGTATAGTATGTCTGAAAATGCCTTCAGTTTCTTCAATTATTCCATTAACATTCAACAAGTGCCTTCTGAGCACTTCACACTAGGGAAAGTCACTGAACAAAGACAAGGCCCTACTCTCATGGCCCTCAAGTCCAGTTACCTAAAACTGTGTAGTGAATGCTATTAGATGGGAAAAGGGAAAATAAGGCATTGTTGAGAAAGCACAAGGAGGGGCAGGCTCAGGATTAGGGGAGGGGGAAGCAGGGGATTAGCCTTTGTTGGGAGAAAAAGAAGTATCCAAGCAAAAGCCTGTATTTGAAGCCAAAATGCCCATAATTACGCTATTAAAGATTGCCTGTTTCCACATATAGGTTTACTAATAATACCTAATTCAGAGAGTTGGTGTGCGATTTCGGGTACTCAATACGTGCAGAGTGTTTGGAACAGTCACTGACACAGTAAACAGTATACAAATGTTTTCTATTATCATTTGCTTTCTTTGTTAATGCCTCAGGAATTTTTTTAATTCCTTGGGTGGTGACGGGGGACAAGGATGAGTCTAAGAGGAATCTAATAAGGGTCAAAGGCCTAAGGTCATTTGCACCTTGCCTCACCTAAACAACCTTTCTCGATCCCGCCACAGAAATGTACCCTTGCCGAGCCTACCACTTTTGCAAGCAGAAAACCACTAGAGTCCACCTCTGCAGGCTGAAGGGCAAAGAGTGGAGTGGAGACACTCACCTTATCCCAGAATCCCAAAGCCACCCACCATGAACACTGGCTGTAAAAGAGTCCTGAGCCCTTGCATCCTCAGTGGTGAAACAGCCTCCTCTAACCCATGCAGACTAAATTCTACCTGAGTTTAAACTCCAATCTGCTCAGGAGAAGGGGAGAGAGAGACAGAAGAAAAGGGGCTACTTCAAACCTTTCACTGTCACCAAACCCCAATCCTAAATGGAATGTTCACCCTCCCCTCTAGTTTGCGTCCTCTTTGCCAACATCTGATGTCCCACTGATGGCATTTCTTGAAAATGCTACCTTCTTCAGGAAGCCTTGCTTCTAGCCAAAGTTAACAGCACTCCTCTGGGTATGTCTGCAGCAAATCTGCATCTCCACAAAAGCACTTAGTTCCTTGTATATTAGTCCCTTATTATTTTCTTCCCATGACTACTTCTGAATCTCCTTAATAAGGCAGAGATTGTGTCTTGTCCACGACCCGTGCCAAGTATATGACAAGCATTCATTCAGTGTCAGCTAAATCAGAATCCCTGAACCTCATTTGGTACAGCTTCAACAGAACATTTGCAAGCTGATACCACGACACGTTAACCAGCCTGGTACTGCCAAAGCCCAAGCCCTAGAGCAGAGACTCTACTCTTAAGCCTGTCTTATTAGATTTAAACCTCAAAATTCCCACGTCCTTGTCATGCTCTTATTTGAATATCTTAAAGTCTGTTTCTACTTTAAGTCTTTTTTTTTTTTCCAGCTATTCCCCTATAATATAATAACTGTGCTATGCAAGCTCTACTCTTAATTTTTCTCTACTGCAGTTCCCTCAAATGAGCTCTGGCTGTTTTTCCAAGTGAAAGTGAATAAAAGCTTCCAGCCATGGAAATTTATTAGCGAGCTTAATAGTTTTAACTGTCCATTTCATTTTTCTACTTTAGCTGGATAGCATACTTGGTAGATTTCTTAATTGTGTTTAACAAGGCAGAAAAGTGCAAAGATTAAAATAACTGGGAGTCAGGAGTCTAGGGTCTGTGGCCTGGGTTCGTCATTAATGTGCCGTGTGACTTTAGGCACATTTTTCTGAGAGGTTGGGCCAGTTACAAGGTTTCTCTCAGCTAGAAATTATAAGAAGCTCCAAACCCAGAGCTCCATGAGGTATCACTAGAAGTTCTGAGAAATTAAATGTGCTTATGGCAGGTATGCTTAATAATGTGCAATACACTTTCTTCTAGCAATTCACCGTCACCAAAGCGGCAGACATAGAATTCATAGAGGTAGAGTTCCTGGCACAGGGGCTGCAATGGAAAATTAAAAGCTTCAGAATGTCTAGAAACTCTCATTTAGTGAGTAGAAGCCTCCACGTTACAACTGGGCCTTCGTGTATCCAAGCAGAAGCCTGTATTTGAAGCCAAAATGCCCACAATTACTCTATTCAAAAAACTGCCTGTTTCCTCATATAGGCTTACTAAGAATACCTAATTCATAGGGTTGGTGTGAGATTTCAATACATTCAGAGGGTTTGGAACAGTCACTGACACAGTAAACAGTATGTTTTCTATTATCATTTGCTTTTTTAGTTAATATCATTGCCTCAGGAATTAAACACCCTGGAGGGAAGAACAGTTTTATGTCAGGATGACAACAGCATGTCCTTCAACAGACAAACAAGGCTAGTAGTTAACATAGAAGTCCTGGCACTTGTTTGACAGACAAAAACCAAAAGTAAATGGCCCCTCACTGTGTGAATGGTCTTCTGCAAATTCCTTCACACGTGCTCTTACCTTTCTTGGTCTTGAGTTTCCAAGTAAGTCACCTGGGGACAAAGCTACTTGATTCAAAAGGCACTGAGGGTAATTAGACTGCTTTAAAAACTTTTAAACTCTTAGACTGATGATAATGAAACCAGGCTGTTTCTCTAAGAAAGGTAATACTCTTTATGCAAACTTAGACCTATCTAACCTTCACTACTGCAACCCATAAGTAAATCAAACAACTTTTCAGAAACATCACATCTCTTCATACCTGGAGGATTTCATCACTGGTCAAAAGTAAAGTCAACAGAAAAGATTGAAGATGACTCCAAGCAAAGCCTCCAACATGATAGCAGGGTCACTATTTGAAGAAAATTAAGTACTGTCATACTTACATTTTTGATTGTATTATTCTATCACTTTATGAAATAGGGATAATGTCATTTCTTCTGAGACCAATCACTGGAATGCAGCACACATTCAAATATTTATTGTTGAATAAATGAATGGCAGTAAGACTACTGACATCAAAGAGAGGTGTGAATGGGTAGAGGGACTCGAAGGGACTAGCGCTGTATCTCACTACAGATAGAGAGGAGATTGCTTTTTAATTTGCTTGTGATTCCACAGCTTGTGTCCAACTTTACTTCCTTACTTCCTTTCTGCAGCAACTCTAACTGCAAATAGTTCTTTACTGGTTCAGGATTGCAAAGAAACACTGATGATAACACATGTCACTGAAGCCGTAAGAACCCTGGCTCTGGAGCTAGGTGGACTGGGTTCTTGATCCTGGCTCCTCTTCATTATTTACTGACTAGCAACAGAGAACTTACCATTTGTAAAATAGAAACAATAATAGTATCCACCTTGTAGAAGTGCTGTAAAGACTAACTGAAATAGTATCTGTCAAGTACTTAAGCTCCTAGTAAGTGCCTGACAGGTATCAACTATTATTTTCTTCTTATTAAAAGAAGTTACAAGTTCTGAAAATGTCAATGTCACACAAAACAAAGAAAGGTTGAGGATACGTTCCGGATTGAAAAACAAAACACTTGCTAACTGAGTGCAAAAGTTGATCCTACAGTGGATACTATACTGAAGCAAAAATGCTATAAAGGACAGTATCAGTCAGTCAATAGCACTGTTAACAATATTTAAATCTATTGTCTGTTGTCCAATGTTAAATATACCGGAGTTGAAATGTATTGTGCTTTTGTATTTAGGAATAAAGGGCAATGACACACACACCTTTTCCTCAAGTGATTCAAATGAAAGATAAAGAGAAAAAATAACAAAGCACATAGAGCAAAATGTGAATAGGTGAATCTGAGTAAAAGGTAGACAGCAGGGCATTCTTTGTACTATTCTTGCAACTTTATTTATACATTTGAAAGTATTTCCAAATAAAAGATTAAAAGAGAAGATGACGGGTTGAACTGAAACTTCAAGATTCAAATTCAGTACAGTCCAGCCTCTCGCAGTTTTGAAATTCTGATTGTGCCCACTGCTGTGATAGCTTAAATACCACTCTGTTGCAAGAACTCTTCTAGACAGTGAAATTTGTCCTGATGTCCTTCTTGAACAGTACCTACAGAATAAAACAGAAAATAGGCCAGAGCCCTCCAGAAGAGGCAAAATAGAGAATCCTTTTTAAGAGTTCATCCTGGCCGGACATGGGGGCTCATGCCTGTAATTCCAGCACTTTGGGAGGCCGAGGTGGGTGGATCACGAGGTCAGGAGTTCAAGATCAGCCTGGCCAACATAGTGAAACCCTGTCTCTATTAAAAATACAGAAAAATTACCCAAGTGTGGTGGCACGCGCGGTAGTCCCAGCTACTCGGGAGGCTGAGGCGGGAGAATCTCTTGAGCCCAGGAGGTGGACGCTGCAGTGAGCTGAGATAGTGCCATTGCACTCCAGCCTGGTGACAGAGCGAGACTCCATCTCAAAAAAAAAAAGAGTTCATCCCTACATGGCTTCCCTTTTCCTAAGTCTCTGGGCCATAGTTTACAACCCTCTGTGATCTTAACTCTGCCCACCTCATTCTGTAGTGCTCTCCCGCTAACCCTTCATGATCCAGATCCCACAGCTTTCTTTGGGTTCCTCAGACATGCCAAACTTCCTATTCTGGAGCACTCACATCTGCTATTCTCTCCCCCCTGGAATGTTCCTCTCCCTGATTTCCTTGTGGTTGGCTCCCTGTTGTCATTGAGATTTGAAATTTAATGTCAAACTCTGAGGTGACCTTCCCTGATAGCTACACTCACTGCATCTAAATGAGCCAGCTAGAGCTTAGAACACCGGTTGCGATAGAGCAGGAGCTCAATGAATACAGTTGCATGAACTAATTACGCCACGCTCCTATTCATAAGACACCTTGAGTTTTCCTTTTTTTCTGCCTCACTGGCATTACTCATATTCCCATTATGCAGTCACTTACAATACTACATTTGTTGTGTGCATGTCTGTCTCCCATTAGATTTTAAGCTGCTGGTGGAAGTTATGACTCTCCTCTCCAATTCCTAATGCCTACCTCAGTGCTTTTCCAAGGCACCAAAAATTCAAACTAGCAAAGACTTACAGTTCCAGGAGCTTAAAGAAACTTACTTGTAGCATATAATAACAATTAGAGCTAACAGTCACTGACTGCTTATTACTACTTCAATAATAAGCACTCAATAACTCCTCTCTATGTTTTTTATGTATTTTATCTCCTTGAATCCTCATTATAACCTTGTTAGCTAAGGTATAATTATTATCCCCATTTCATAAGATCCTGAGGCTCAGAAGGTTACATTACTTGCCCAAGGGTTCACGGCAGTATAGAGGCACAAATCAAATCCAGGCAGCGGATCCCTAAAACCCATGCTCTCTACCAGTCCAGGATGGCTGGAGAAAATTTGGTGTGCTGCTCATTCTTTCCACTCCCACTCTGCCAAATCGATCTACCCATCACCATGTGGACACTTGCACATGTGGTAGCAAGCTGATCTTATTGTGGTATGGCTGTTCAAGTGCTATTCTGTGAAGGGCATCACTGAAGGAGTACATCACCCAAAATAATTCTCTACCACCCCACTACAGTGACAGAAAATCCTCTAGCAGGGAGCCGTTCTTTATGCACTGCAAAATCCCTAGTTAAAACTCATATATTAGCAAAAGTGTTAACTGCTTATAGCTAGTACAAGTCATAAACATTTTGGAGTAAAATATTCAGATTACACAGCAGGGCCTTGAGGAATGGAACCTATCCAGTTAAGGTTAGCTCATGTGAAAAAAGAAATTTCAAGAAACATCTAGTGGGTACCATCCTTTAAGACCAGATCAAGGTCAGATGTAAGGACAAGCCTTCACATATGTGTAGTAAAGAGAAGGGAGTCAGAGGACTAAGTCTGGGCTCTGAAGAAAAAAAATGCAGATGATATGAAAAACTTCCATCTTCTGCAAAATGCTGCTTTAGAATCAGTCTCAAATAGCAGTGCTAAAGTTATTCATCCACAGCAAAGCAAAAACCATAGAGCAGAGGGATAGGGGCCTATACCATTCATCTAGACAACACTGGTCTTCATCAAATTAGAACTAACAAAGAGCTAGATAAAAGCCAACAAGCCAGTTACTGTCTACAAAGCAGATGTTCACGTTACACATGGCATTACAGCATCAGACAGAAGGATTCCTAGGCACTTTTCACATTTGAAAGCACTCCTCCCACACTTGCTGGTCTGTTTTAATACCTGTGCTTCCCCCCTCTGGGGCCCTCAACCTCTCACAAAATGGCATTGAAGCTGCTTCCACACATGACTGGGTATCTTCAGCCCTGGGCTTCTTCAAATCAGGCAATTTCCACTGGCTGTCAGGTGATGCATGAAATCCCTAGAGAGGAAAAGGATCACGGCAGGGAGCCTCCTCAAGTGGGAATCACTGTGAAAAACTCATTATCCATGGCAGGTAAGAAGAGCAAGGTCCCTGATTGGGCTGGTGGCCACGGGTGCTGAAACGCCCACCGGGGAAAAGGACAACTTGTCCAGTTTCTTCACAGTTAAGGTGTAAGGACAACCATCTAAGATTTCCCAAACTTCAGTTATTTGAGTACCACTCTTCATGACTATTTCTACATCTCTCTCCCTACCTATACTAGAATTTTGTAACCACGTCTCGTTATCTCGACTAGATTTTTGCATTTAAATACATTTATTTTAAAAGTAAACTCTATCATTGTGAAATTGCTTACATAATGGAACAGGTTTTCTTAATAGCGACGAAAACAAGTAACTATGTTCATCCATGTACCACCTCAAATCATTGCTATTACCCCCAGTGATGCCACCTACAGTAGCAGATTTGGGACACACAAGCCACCTCTGAGGGTTCAGCGTTCCTGCCCAGGCCCCATCAGCATTTCTCCACCTCTTCCCCCTTAACCGAAGGTCCCGGCAAGGGGGACGCAGCAGGAGTCTGCACGCCCTAGCCCACGTCCTCTGGCCGCCCCCTCCTCTCCCAGCAGCACCACGTTTCCTGTCAAAACAAACCCTTGGAGGAGGGGGACGGCGGAGGCAGAGCCGAGCGCCGAGGAAACCACGGCAACAAATCCCCAACACACGAGGCGGGTCCCGCTCGGCCTCCACCCTGGCTCAGTTCCCCACTCGAGCCCGGCCGAGGGGTGCGGGGGAAGGGAGTGCCCTGGACCCCTGATGGTGGGAAGTCGCTGGCACCCCTCCAGCAGGATTTAAACAGCGGTGAAGCGGCCTCCGGGGCGCGAAGTCCGTGTCTACCCCGACACCCGCGGCGGCCACTCGGTGCCCCGCTCCCTGCTTCCACGCGGGACGGCAGTTCGAGGTCAAAAAAGGGGACACGGAGTAGGGAGACAAGAACTGGGAGCCAAGCTTGATGGCCCCTGACCCTGCCGTCTCAGGATGGAGTTCCGAGATAGGGCGGGGGAGCCCTCGGGCTGTCTAGTGCAGCACTGTCCCCTCCGCTGGCCCCGGCCGGTCCCCCTCCTAGCCGGCGACGCCTCCCCCGTGATGGATACGCACCGGGTCCCGCAGGCAGACAAGAATAGGACAGCAACGGAGTGACTCCGGGTCAGGGCTCTCTGGGCGTCCCCCTCACTGAGCACAGCACAATCACGTCGAAAACTCACCAACCCAGTAACCCCCAACTCCTGCCTCCCCCCGACCCGACGCGGTATTTAAAGGGCCCTGAGGGACTCTAGAGAGGCCGCCACGGCGCGGCCATCACAAAACCAGAGAGCGGGGGGACAACGGCGCGACGGGGCAAGGGGATCCAGGGCCCTTCAGGCTCCGATAGCCGAGTTCTTACAGACTGAACCTACTACAGAAACAGTCTCCGTCATGTTTGGACCAGAGAAGCGGAGGACAGCTCAGACGGGAGGTGTTTCGGGTGCGAGAGGTTACGGTCCCCCCCGCGCGGCGAGTGGTGCGGTCCGGGCTGCCGGGGGCGGGGGGAGAGAAGTGTTTACGGAACTGAGGCCGAGCGCTGGGGGCGGGACCTGCCGGAGCACTGGGGGGCGGGGCCGAGCGGGGGCGTTGGGGTGAGGGGGCCGGACGGGGCGAAGCAGCCGGCGGAGCCTCTAGTGGAGCGCTGGACAGATCCCCTGGGCTCCTGGGAGCATCTGCGTGGACCACGCTACGAGCTCCCGGCCACGCATGGAACACTGAATGCCTGCACAAACCTGTATAGACAGGGCAATCCAAACTGGGTGCCCACCACCACACTGTCCACACAGAGACAACCTAACCAACAACGCTGCTGGTGGGCTTTCCCACGCACGTCAGCGACTAACCGCGTCATCTCCAGTTGCGTCTACACCTCCACATAAACACGGGTCCAGATTTGCACCTGCTCGGGACGATTAGCTCCTGGGAGTCACACCCATCCAGGCCCTCGTGCGTGCAAAAGATAAAGCACCTTACTTCCTCTAGGGTTCTTGGCAGCACCTATCTCGGGAGAAGTTTCGACGTTGGTTAATGTAAATAACCAGTCCCAGGAGGGCTTCTGGCCTGCTGCTCAGCTCCTGTTGTGGGCGTGCTTGAGGGTGTAGAAAAACAAGCTTCCCCTAACTACTTACATCAAAACCACGCCTTCTGCCAGGTGTAAATCGGTGCTGTATTACTTGGGAAATAGTTTCATACAGGAAAGATTTATTTGAAGTTTGTATAAAGTATTTCTGTTTAGTGCAGAAGTCGTGTCTGGATTGTGGAGGCAAATTGGCCACCACCATTCAAAGACAACAATAAAAACAATAACAAAAAACAACAGGCAACATTTAGGCACGGTAGGAAGTCAGTTGGTCAGTGGTTACAACATAGACTCCTCTATGGAAATCCTGGCTCTGACATTCATTACCCACGAGATCTTGGTCTCTGGGGATAACGATAGCTATTTCACTGGGTTATTGTGAAGATAAAGTAAAATAAAGCATGTGAAGTATGTAACGGTGTACACAGTAAACACTCAGTAAGTGTTAGTTATTGAAGCTATTTGGCAAACCACTGTGGCCAAACTTAGCTGTGATCTGTATGAATTTGTATCTGTGCCTCCTTTTGCCACTTTCCTCTCTTTTCCTAAAATATACAACCTAATACAGGTTAAGAGATTAAATAGAAGTGTTGTCCCGCCTGAGTTCTTCCCTACAAACATGCCCTTATTTATGTCATTTGTTGGATATGTAATCAGGATGACAGAAGCCTCCAATTTCAATTCTTGCCAAATGACAACCACCACACAACTGTCATCACCACCCTAAAAACTCCACAATAGAAAGATGAACCCCCAAATCCCCCAAACTTCTGGTAACTCTGTGACAATGACACATGGCAGCATTACTTCCTTTGTCACTTTGAAAGGATTTGTTAAGCATTGTTTTTGTGCTGTGACATAAGTTGGAGCAGGTGACCATGAGTCAGGGTAGTAGTTGTTCCTTATACCTGAGTGACCAGGTGCCTGACCCTAGGCATGACACTTCTTTTAAAGTTCAGATATGTAACTCTCAAAGCCACCAGGAAGCAACTTTGTCAAAGCAAGTTTCAACATGGGCTAGGGTACAAACCTTGATGTGGAAGGGGTGGGGGTAATATCAGAGACCCAAGCTGAGATAAAAGAAGTTGCTGGAAATACTATCTTTTGTTACTTTAATGTTAAATAACTTGTTATTTGAAAACCTTTTGGTGAATTACCTGACTAACTGCCCTCAGCCTGACTTGTGTATAAAAGCACTTTGAAAACATAGAGTGCTGGGCTGGGCGCGGTGGCTCACACCTGTAATCCCAGTACTTTGGGAGGCCGAGGTGGGCAGATCACCTAAGGTCAGGAGTTCAAGACCAGCCTGACCAACATGGTGAAACCCTGTCTCTACTGAAAATACAAAATTAGCTGGGCCTGGTGGCGTGCTCCAGTAATCCCAGCTACACAGGAGACTGAGGCAGGAGAATGACTTGAACCAGGGAGGCGGAGGTTACAGTGAGCCGAGATTGTGCCATTGCACTCCAGCCTAGGCAAAAGGAGTGCAACTCCATCTCAAAAAAAAAAAAAAAAAAAAAAAATACAGTGCTGTAAAATATAAGGCAGTTCCCTCAAAAATGAGCCTTGTATCACATTCTTGCTCAGAGAGCTCAGACAGTCATGACATAAAATCTTCCCTGCTCAGGTTATGTTCATGACTTTCTTGGGAAAAAAAAACAAACTCTGAAAAGGCAATCTCTTTAGCAAGTAAAATAATTAGCATTTTATTTGAAAAAAACGTATTATTACACCTAGTTTTTCTAGCTTACCTTTTTGAACCACTTACAGAATTCACAGTAATACAGCTTGTTTTCTCCCTATAAATTACATGGTAGACCAAAGTTGGTCTATTACTCTTGGCAAAAGACTAAGGGCAGATCAAAATTTTTGTTTGATGAAGAAATAGAAATACTTATTTTCTTTTTACACATCTGAAATCTGAGTTTTAAATTATAATAAATCCTTGACAAAAATCCAAAAATGTAATTACAGTTGGATTTGCAGCCTCTTGGCCTTATAAATTCTCTAGTAGAGAAAATCTTGTACATTAAATCTTGTACTGATTTAATGTAATGCACATTCAGCTATATGGGACTCAGCTAGGACAGAATATGAGGAACACAGAGAATAATTTAAATACTTCCAATGGTCTTGCCCCCTATTTCTCTCCCTGGGAGTTGTGAGGCTTCTCTTCCTGTGTTGATCTGAGTTTTTGAGCTCATTATGTTCCAAGCTTCTTACCTACGGCAGGCTTCACGGGCGTGCAGTCTGGGCAGTTGCACAAGGTCCCGCCCTTGG
Organism: Ateles fusciceps; assembly: GCA_036589455.1. Taxonomy (NCBI): domain Eukaryota; kingdom Metazoa; phylum Chordata; class Mammalia; order Primates; family Atelidae; genus Ateles; species Ateles fusciceps. Next base: position 7,801,235 of record JAZHEH010002159.1, read on the forward strand.
AAGAGCTGTGTGCTTGGTTTAATACTTCGCTGTTGTTGTGTTGAGATTCTTAATACTGTGCTTTTTGACAGAGGGGCCTTGCATTTTCATTTTGCACTGGACCTGGCAAATTATGTAACTGGTCCTGATCTCCCCCACACAGAATATGAGTCTAGTGCTTAAAGGTGCTTATTTTCTTGCCCCTAAGTGCCAATCAATTATTTCAACCAGTGCTCAGTTGAAGAAATTTATGTCTGTTTCAATGCTGGAAGAAAAGAATCAAAAAGCCCCAAAGAAACAAAAAAAACAACAACAAAAACTTGGTGTATCCCAGGTCTTATGGCTCATTTGAAAATTTTCAGGAGCAATTTTGACTGCACTTTGACCTCATGCTCGTCCTTGAAAGCCTAAACTTTCATGTAAGATGTGACTTTATTGTAATTTAAAAAAAAAAAAAATGGCCTGGGTGTGGTGGCTCATGCCTGTAATTCCAGCACTTTGGGAGGCTGAGGCAGGTGGATCACTTGAGGTCAGGAGTTCGAGACCGGCCTGACCAACATGGTGAAACCCCATCTCTACTAAATACAAAAAATTAGCTGGGCATGGTGGCACATTTAATCCCAGCTTCTTGGGAGGCTGAGGCAGGGGAATCACTTGAACCCAGGAGGCAGAGGTTGCAGTGAGCCGAGATTGCGCCATTGCACTCCAGCCTAAGCAACAAGAGCGAAACTTCATCTCAAAAAAAAAAAAAAAAAAAAAAAATGTCCAGGCATGGTGGTTCATGCCTGTAATCCCAGCAGTTTGTGAGGCCAAGGCAGGCAGATCACTTGAGGTCAGGAGTTTGAGACCAGCCTGACCAGCATGGTGAAACCCTGTCTCTACTAAAAAATTAGCTGGGCCTGGTGGCACGCACCTGTAATCCGAGCTACTTGGGAGGCCGAGGCAGGAGAATCAATCACTTGAACTCGGGAGGTGAAGATTGCAGTGAGCTGAGATTGTGCCACTGCACTCTAGCCTCGGCAACAGAGTGAGATTTTGTCTCAAAAAAAAAAAAAAATTAAATTAAATTAATTAAAAAAAAAAATACAACTTGTTTTCTCTCCCCTGCCTATCTTCAGGTGCTACAGAAAGGGCCAAAAATCAGTAAGAGGAAAAATACAGTAGAAAGCAAAAAGAAGAAAATGAATTTGGCTCATACACATACTAGAGAATTGGGTACTGAATGTTCAAAAATTAACTGCATACCTCCTACTCAATTTTACTGTGAGCTCTAAAAGATAAGGTCTATTAAAAAAAATTAACCACACCTCTTAGGCAAATTTTTTTATTCTATATCCTTTAATTTGGAAGATAAGGTAAATTTAGGTAATTGACCAGTTTTGATTATTAATTAATGCTTGAACAATTTTCCAAAGCACCAAAATCAGTTTTCTTTTGACTCCACTGAACTGAATTAGTATAAAATTAGCAATTATTTCTCATTTCAACTGCCTGTACCTTTGCATTTAGGCACTGCCCAGTCCCTGACCCTGTCATATACTAAAAAGACAAATATTCCTAGTGCTCTCTACACCCCTCCATGAACTCCTTCCTCTTACCTGGGCACCACTGTTGTCTTCTGTGAAGCACAAAGAGAGTGAGAACCAGCAGTGAAGACAACTCTGGGACAGGGCGGGAAGTGGGAGGGGCCAAAGAGAGTTGAGGCTCAAAGGAGCACCTATGGGAGGCCAAAGAGGTGATGGCTCAGACCTCTGACCAAGCCAGTCACTCTCTTTAGCCCACTTCCAGGCCAGCAGGCAATCAATCATTTTCTAAGTGATTGCTTTTCTAAAGTGTTCATGGATGAACACTTAGGCCCTCACTTTTAAAATCAAATGAAGTAGCCAAATGGGCATGAGGAAGAGCTACTAATATAAGATGCAATCTCCAGAAGACATAAAGGAAGGATTAAGAAATGTGACTCTTTAGATACACTATTCAACATAAAAACGTGAGTTACAGAACACTTGATTATGAGGTGACACGATTTACGCTAGAGAGCTTACACTAGAGATAGCATATATGCATTCTGCATATATGAAATACATAGAAATGGACTAAAAAAAAAACCCAACTGTTTAGGAGGCTACTAAGGCAAGTTAGTTCCTCGTTTATTACATATACATTTAAACAGCTTACTTCTTTTACAATGAGAACGTCATTCATATATAACTACTATATTTCATACTGCCATACAATGCAGGTACTCTTATCATTGTATGTTCTCCTAAACACACTTTAGTGAAGGTAGGCTATAGATACTAAACAGTAAGTAACTTTCCCCATCTCCTTTTTATCCGTGTTTAAGAAAGCCATGACAACAAATGGAGCCTTTTTTTTTTTTTTGAGGCAGAGTCTCTCTCTGTCGCCCAGGCTGGAGTGCAATGGCATGATCTTGGTTCACTGCAGCCTCTGCCTCCCAGTTCAGGCAATTCTCCTGCCTCAGCCTCCTGAGTAGCTGAGACTACAGGTGTGTACCACCAGGCCTGGCTAATTTTTTTGTATTTTTAGTGGAGATGGGGTTTCACCGTGTTAGCCAGGGTGGTCTTGATCTCCTGACCTCGTGATCTACCAGCCTCGGCCTCCCAAAGTGCTGGGATTACAGACGTGAGCCACCATGCCCGGCCAACAAATGGAGCTTTTCATACAAAGTATATAAAAGAATATATTTGCAAAAAGTCCTCACTATGATATGTCAAAATTATTAATGCTGGGTGGGGGAGTATTGATCCTTACTTTTTAAGTTGTTCTCCTCAAGCCCTATTCTTAGATAGCCAAAGTGCATGGAGTTTGCTTTCATTTTAAACATATTTTTGCCTCAAACTCTGACCTCTAAAACTTTCCTTTTCTTTGATGATAAACTGGACAAATATCCTTTCCCAAGTGGTAAGGGACTTAAATAATTATACTATTTTTTGTTTGTTTTTTTGAGACAGAGTCTCACTCTGTCACCCAGGCTGGAGTTCAGTGGCGTGATCTTGGCTCACGGCAACATTTGTCTCCTGAGCTCAAGGGATTCTCCTGCCTTAGCCTCCTGAGAACCTGGGATCACAGATGTGTGCCACCACGCCTGGCTAATATTTTGTATTATTAATAGGGACAGGGTTTCACCATGTTGGCCAGGCTGGTCTCAAACTCCTGACCTCAAGTGATCCACCCCTCAGCCTCCCAAAGTGCTGGGATTACAGGTGTGAGCCACCACACCCAGCCATACCTTTTGAAGATGAAAAATTAAGAACATTTGGATGCCTGAACAGTAGCTTTTACCTGCGTTCCTGGGCATTGACTAAAGGGATACTCAGCAGTGACTCATTCAGTTGACAGGTCAAGAATAGAAACCAGAAGAACTCACTTCATGGCTTCTCTCCACAAATACACACATACACACGTGCAGTGTCACATGCAAAGTATTACCTATTGGCATAATTATCTAATTTCCATAACAACATGTCAACAAGCATACCAGCTCTGTACCAACTAAGTGCCCAAAATATTTATAATCACATTCCATTACTCTAGAAGGATGCCTGGACCAGATACTGGGGTGGCTGTGCCTTCCAGAAAGCAAGACTGGAATGCTGCTTTATACGAAAATATGAAACTGTTTATATAGATACATATTCACACACACACACACACACACACACACACACACACACACACACGAAGCATCATTTCTGGCCAATTCCCTGAGAGGGATCCCAGGCCATGTCATTGTTTATGTTACATATATATCTGCATGTACATTATCAGTAAAATCCTAAAAAGTTCAATATAGGCCAGGCGCATGGCTCATGCCTGTAATCCCAGCACTTTGGGAGGCTGAGGCAGGCAGATCACCTGATGTCAGGAGTTCGAGACCAGCTTGGTCAACATGGTGAAACCCTGTCTCTATTAAAAATACAAAAAATTCAACAAGAGCGAAATTCCATCTCAAAAAAAAAAATTAGCCATGTGTAGTGGTGTGCTCCTGCAGCCTCAGTTACTCAGGAGGCTGAGGCAGGAGAATCACTTGAACCTGGGAGGCGGAGGATGCAGTGAGCCAAGATCGTGCCACTGCATTTTGGCCCAGGCAGCAGAGTGAAAATCAGTCTCTAAAAAACAAAAAAAAAGAAAAAAAAGAAAAAGAAAAAAAAAAGCACCGTATAACATAATTATACAGATAAATTTTAATGCTCAAGGTGAATTCTTTATTTAAAGGAAGTCCTTCATGATTATACCTGCAAATTTTTAAAAATGGTTTTTTAAAAGTTACAAGTATAACATAGATCAAAATTTTCAAAGAATTAGTCAACTGAGGTACAAAACAATTGTATATAATGAGGAAATGTTGTAGGTGGAAATAGGGTGGGCTTTGGGTTCAGACAGACCAGAGGGTTCACAGCCAAGTTCCACCACTCGTTATTCATACGTCCTTATCTTCACAGGTATAAAATGGGAATAACAATGTTGTGGGAGCCATTTGTCATTTTGGTGATCCAGCTTCCCAAATGGTATTTGAATTGTTATCATTTACTATAGAAGCCAGAGTGGGGGATGATATGCTAATTCTGTTAATACTTTACTACTGGAGCTGGAAAGGCATTCTATCTTCCCAGACCTCGATGGCTGTAGCATGGGCATGGGACCTACGCATGTTCTATCAGATGCTGACCACCACAGGTAGATAGGGATGACTCACAGAGCTGCAGTGATGATGCCCAATGCTGATGACACCAGCTATGGCATCTATAGCATGGTCTTAGCTATGCCTGGCTTCCTTTAGTACTTTCTCAAGCTTGGTTCTTCAATGTAAAATATGTTAGTCACTCACTAGCTAATTCCGTGAGCTACCAAGACCCTCTGGTCTCAGTTCCATGAGCTACAAAGACCCTTCTGGTCTGGTCAGACTAGGGTCTATTATTAGGCACTAAGAACCTTGACTAGAACAAATATCCCATAACATGTGGAAAAATTAAAAGAAATAATGTATATGAAGAGTTGAGCAGAGTGCCAGGGACATTGTATGGATCGATAAACTGTAATTACTATTATTATACTCTTGTTATTTTAATGATTTAATATTTACAGTTTCAAAAGTTCCTGAGCAACTTAGAGGTCTGTGGCATGTGATAATTTAAAATTCTTCCAAGGAGCAAATTTGAATTTAATAAGTTGGTGGTGCAGGAGTCATTTATTTAGCTAACAAGTGAGCCTAACACATCACCCAGTATTTACACATCAGTGTGAAGATTGCTGTTCTCCACTCATTAGGCCAGTAACTCAGGATCCATTCCTGAAAATAATATAACATTATATTGTGTTAAGAACAATGATCCAAAAACTTGGATAATTATCCAAACATTATCCAAAGACTTGGAAATAGGCAAAGGGATTGCTGGATGGCCTTTTAGTAGAGTGCTGTGTAGTGCACTGTAGTAGCAGACTTGCGCAAGCATTAATGGATTATCTGGGACTGTGTACCTTTGTTGGACTTACTACTAATTATTGGTTCAGATATTTCAGAACTTTGTAAAGGCAGATGTTACTTTATTAAAAACTGATAACAGGGACCCAGTGCAGTGGCTCACGCCTGTCATCACAGCACTTTGGGAGGCCAAGATAGGCAGATGGCTTGAGGCTAGGAGTTGGCAACCAGCTTGGGCAACATAGAGAGATCCTGTATCTAAAAAAAATACAAAAATTATCTGGGCATGGTGGCATGTGCCTGTAGTCCCAGGTAATCAGGAAGCTAAAGAGAGAGACTCACTTGAACCCAGGAGTTCAAGGCTCCAGTAAGCTGTCATCATGCCACCTCCCTTTAGCCTAGGTGATAGAGACCCTGTCTCAAAAAACCAAAAACCAAAACCGAAACAAAACACACAAAAAAATTGATGATAATGCAAATTATTCTTGTCCATTACTAATACAAGTAAAATGATTTATGTTCTATAGGAAAGATAAAAGCTTACTGCTTATTACCCTATAAGACATTAACCAAGTTTGTATCTAACCTAGCAATCTTATTATAAGATTTTTAAAAAAATGCATTTCTTGATGGGATATATAAACCCCTATTTCTCAAATGTTCCTTTAACCAACTTTACCATTTTACTGGCTAACTCTTTATTTGATGAAATGAATAATTTTAAGCCTGCATTTGTTGAAAATTATACCTTGACAAATAGAAGTCAATTCAAGGGGCCATGTAGAAGGAGCATGTAATCTAGACCTGATGACCAGGTAGGGTTCCTAGAGAAAGGAGTATCCAAGCAGAGACATGTACAATAAGTTCTCAAGTGATCTCAGTAAAGCAGACTCAGGCCTCTAAATCAGTATTTAGATCAAACTTATTGTTGAAAAAGAAGGCTGATGTAAGCTTAACTGACAAGGAAGAAAATTGGAACTGCTTAGCTAAAAATCTGGATTGGTTTACATTGCTCCAGTGTTGCTTTTATAATTTTCAAAAATGGCAGCAGATGATTCACTTTGGAACCATAGGGTCACACAAACTGTGGGAAATTCACCATTCCTGCCAAATGAGGTGAGGAACTCACCTGAGGTGAGTTCTAATCTACATAGACGTCTAAATCTACATAGACGGTCCTGAGCAATTTCTTTAGGAGCCCAGAGCTGAACCATAAGCTTGGTGTAGAGGGCATGGCAATGAGTGGCTTTCAGCCCACAGGTGGACTTTGAATTTGAATGCCACAAGCCCATCTCTCTTGTATGTAGGCTACTTCATTCATTTACATGATTCACCTAGCTCTTTGAGCATTTTTGCCATCTCCACGAAGAAAAGTAGGGCCCTTAGCATTGTTTTCGCCCATCTGCTATGGATGGGTGAAATCTGCTATGTATGACTAGATGCAAAAAAAGCAGACTTCAGGAAAGCTTTTAAATATACAGCATATATCACACATGTCCTGTAATTATTTGAGGACATGAAACTGACTCACTTTAGACTATGAGTTCCTTGGATATAAGGAGTGTCTTCTACTCATTTAACTGTCTAAAGACTGAACTCAGAGGCTCAAATTGCCTGACTTTGGATTAACAAGGGTTTCATGTTTTTTTTTTCCTTTTAGCAGGAGGGGGTTGTGCAAAAATTAAACTTTCCTGAGCGCCTAAAGTCTCCAGATGCTGGGCAGGTAGTGTTTACCAATACTCCCCTCAATAGCTGCCTCTTATTCTCAGACTACCTGATGGCTGAGACCACACTGTCTCTTTTGGGCAAGATCATTCTCATACTTGCTCCATAAAAGGGGAAAATACGGGTATGGGGGTTGCTCTTCTGCAGTGCAGCTCTGAGGCATATGCAGCTATGCCCTCACCCAATGCACCTCTTGGTCATGGGTGGCGAGAATAGGAGATACTTCTGCCTGCGCATTGGAGCCTGCAGTGAGCAATGGTTGCTCCTTTGCCCTAAACCCTTTTTCAGACAATAACCTTTATATCACCTTTATTTCTTTCTTTCTTCATTCATTTATTTATTTTTGAGACAGAATCTTGCTCTGTTGCGCCCAGGCTGGAGTGCAGTGGCACTATCTCAGCTTACTCAACCTCTGCCTCCTGGGTTCAAGTGATTCTCCTGCCTCAGCCTCCGGAATAGCTAGGATTACAGGCGCCTGCAACCACGCCAGGCTAATTTTTTGTATTTTTAGTAGAGTGGGGTTTCACATTGGCCAGGCTGGTCTTGAACTCCTGACCAGACTGGCCGATGGTGATCCATCTGACTAGGCCTCCCAAAGTGCTGGGATTGCAGGCATGAGCCACTGCGCTGGGTGTATATCCATCTTTAAATTAATCTATGTTCTTTTGCACAGTGCCTGTAACATAGTAGTTTCTCAGTGCTGTATATACTGATTGATAAGAGAGCATTACAGGCACACTTCTAAATACTGGCTGGGAATGCAGGAAATTAGTTGGCAGGGAAAAATCACTGATTAGGAGGAAAACTAACTCTGACAAACTTTGACTGTAACTTTCTTTTTTGGTTTTTCTTTCTTTCTGCTTTGCCTGAAAACCAGGAAATAGACAAGGTAGTCAGAGGGGTCAGAGAGCTAATCGTGAAAATTAAGAAGAAAATATATTCCCTTATCTCTGCTTAAATTGCAAAGGGATCTCTCTGTCCCTTAAAAAAAAAAATCAGTCAAAAGCTATATGACCGCAGAGGTTCTTGAGGAAAAGTCTAGATCGTTTTTCTGGAGACGCGATAAGCTGAAACAAACCCCAGGCAAACCAAGAAAGATGAAGAATCACTTAGGACTACCCAGAACTTTGCAAAATACGGTGATTAAGCAGTGTTTCAAACAATTGCAGTGATGATTGCTTAATGATCAGGATACACTCTGAGAAGGGCATCATTAATTAGGTCCTTGTGCAAACATCATGGAGTGTACTTATGCAAACCTAGATGGCACAGCCTGCTACACCCTAGGCAACATGGTCTAATCTATTGCTTCTAGGCTACGAACCTGTACTGCATGTTACCATACCGAATATTGCAGGAAATTGTAGTAACACAATGGCAAGTATTTGTGCATCTAAACATGGCTAAACACAGGAAAATTACAGAAAAAATATGGTGTAAAAGATAAATTATGGTGCACGTGTTTAGGGCAGCTGCATTGTAATCTTATGGGGCCACCATCATATATGCAGTCCACCATTGACTGAAACAGTTATGAGGTGCATGACTGTATAATTATTTACAAAGACACCATACCGATCTTAACATTTCTTTTGGGGGGAGAGTAGCAGTGTTGGGGAAAACAGCATACATGCAGTGGAATTGCAGTTCTACTAACTAAATACTGAAAGATTTTAGGCAAGCTGCTTAACCTTTCAAAGTCTGAATAATCTTATCTATAAAATGAGAATGATGAGGCCTAAATAACCGGGAATCCTGTGAAAATAAAATGAAATGAACAGGCCAGGCACAGTGGCTCATGCCTGTAATCCCAGCACTTTGGGAGGCAGAGGCAGGCGGATCACAAGGCCAGGAGATCGAGACCATCCTGGCCAACATGGTGAAACTCCATCTCTATTAAAAAAAAAAAAAAAAAAGGAAAAGAAATGAGCATATGTAGACTATGTGCCAGAGAATGACCTACCTACTTCCTTTATGTGCTGGTCACACAGCCTCCCTTATGCTTAGATATTGACATACTATTGGATTTACTGGATTCTGGCCAGTGAAATAGGAGGGAAGTGATAGATGGATTTTCACTCACTTTCTTGGGACTCCAGATTAATTTTTTGTGTGTGACAGGGTCTCACTCTGTCACCCAGGCTGGAATGCGGTGGCACGATCATAGTTCACTGCAATCTTGAACTCCTATGCTCAAGGCATTCTCCTGCCTTGGCCTCTTGAGTAGCTAGGACTACAGGTACACACCACCATGTCCAGCTATTTTATTTTATTAGAGACAGGGTCTTGCTTTGTTGCCCAAGCTGGTCTCAAACCGCTGAGCTCAAGTGATTCTCCTGCCTCAAGCCTTTTAAAGTGCTGGGATTACAGACGTGAGCCACTGTTCCTAGGTGCCCTGGATAAAATTGTACCAATAGAATTGATACCACCACTGTTTCACCTGGTTACATCTGTTCTTCCCACTGGACCCTGTACTGTTAGAGAGTCTTCTTCATGGCTGTCTCTCTAGTGCCTCGTGTGGTGTCTGGTACAAAATTTGGTTCTTCATAAATATTTTGTAAATGAATAAATGAGCTACCCCAAAGCCCAGTCTTGAGGGGTGAGTTAGCTAGAAGAAGAAAAGGAGTCAGAGTGTTCTAGGTAAGGGGACAGAATGACAAAACTCAAAGAGGTGAGAAATGGCTGTGTGTACCTAGCGAGCAAAAGCCAGAGTTAAAGAGCAAGAGTGATGATACATTTCACATTATTTAGTTGATTTCTCTTTGTATAAGTTTTGCCGATCTATTTTTTTCTTAATCCCACTGAAAACAAGGAGAAAAAAGGCCAGGTGTGGTGGCTCATGCCTGTAATCCCAACATTTTGGGAGGTTGAGGCAGGCGGATCACTTGAGTTCAGGAGTTTGAGACCAGCCTGGCCAACATAGTGAACCCCAACTCCACTAAAAATACAAAAAAATTAGTCGGGCGTGGTGGTGCATGCCTATAACCAGAGATACTCAGGAAGCTGAGGCAGAAGAATCACTTGAACCAGGGAAGCTGTGGCAGGAGAATCACTTGAACCAGGGAGGTGGAGGCTGCAGTGAGCCAAGATCGTACCACTGTACTCCAGCCTGCATGACAGAGCTGGACTCCGTTTCAAAAAAAAAAAAAAAAAAAAAAACAGAGAAAACTAGCTCTTGGTCTAATATTCAGGTCCTAAAGCAGTGATTTTATACACTGGTAAGGTAGATACTTCTGCCCACCATGCTTCTGTTTTCATGTTTCCCAAGATTTCCCAAGGAGATGAGAGAAAGCCGCAGAGGCCTATGCTTCTGCTACCACACCGCTTCCCTGGATCGCGGGCTCCTCATCTTGCTCTCTTCTTCCTCTCTTCTCGGTGATGAAAAAGCTTCAAGGAAACATTAAGTTGTCCTCACAAAAACACTGGAGATCAATTCAGGAGATATCCTCATGTCATATCCCTACTCAAAAACCATCAGTGGCTCCCTGTTACTCCAAGTAAAACCCAAACTCTAAGGCCTTCATTGATTGGGAAGCTACCCATTCTTTCTGCCTTATCTTCCAGCAAGCTTTCTCTAGTTATTATGATTGTGTAACAAATTACTCCCAAAACTCAGTGGCACAAAACAACCTTTCATTATGCTCACAGATTCTTGTGTATCAGGAATTTGAACAGGATTCAGCAGGGAAGGCTTATCTCTCCTCCACAACATCTGGGACCTGAGCTAGAAGACTTGAAGTGGAGGGTAAGAGTTACTGGAAAATCTCCACACTTGGGTGTGGTGGTTGATGCTGGGAAGACTCCAGTAGCTGGGGCATCTCTCTGTCTCACTCTGTGGCTTTCCCACGTGGTCTCTCCAGCCCGGTGGCTTCAGGGTAGCTGGAATTCTCACACATGGGCTCCCAAAGTACATGTCATGAGAGAGTGTGCCAGGTAGAAGTTGTAACACCTTTTCTAGTCTGGCTTCAGAAGCCGTGCAGTGTCATTTCCACTACATTCTCTTAGTTAGGAGCCTGTCATTAGAGTCAACTTGTATTAGAAGGAAGGGGCATTAGACTCCACCTTTTGTAGGAAGTGTCAAAGAATTTGCAGACATGCTTTAAAACCATAGTGGTTCCTCCTTATCTGTGGTTTCACTTTACAAGGTTTCACTTACTTGTCGTCAACTGCAGTCTGAAACTATTAAATGGAAAATTCCAGAAATAAACAGTTCGTAAGTTTTAAATTGTGTGCTGTTCTGAGGAGCATGATGAAATCTCGCCCCATCTTGCTCCGACCCGACCAGAACATGAATCATCCCTTTGTCTAGCATATCCATGCTGTACACACTACCCGTGAGTCACTCGGCAACCCATTAGATGCACTGTGGCAGTCTTGCAGTGCTTCTGTTCAAGCAACTTTTATTTTACTTAATAATGGCCGCAAAGCACAAGAGTAGTGATCCTCACATATTGTTATAATTATTCTATTTGATTACTCGTTATTGTTGTCAATCTCTTACTGTGCCTAATTTATAAATTAAACTTCATCATGGGTATGTATGTATAGGAAAAAAACATAGTCATATAGGGTTTGGTACTATCCATGGTTTCAGGCATTCATTAGGGGTCTTGGAATGCATCCGCCACAGATTAGAGAGTACTACTGTAGCACAAAACCCCACCACATTTATCATGCTTTAGGAAGGCTAAAACACTCATTGATTCCTAACTTTAGGGTCCTGGTTTTACTTACACACTACCCTTTTCTTGCAGTATCTTTCACCTCATAAATCTATCTATCTCCCAAATTTCTACTTGCCATTTAAGCTTCAGCTCAGATGCTACCATACTACCTGCATCATAACCTTCCACAGCTCCACCTTTGGAAATAATTATGCCCTTCTCTGTACCCCCCCACAGACCTCTGTTCCACTTTCCCCTGGGTGACCTGAACAGATATTTGTTGAATGGATAAATAGAACAGGGTAATAAAATCTCAGGTGTGAAAGCCAACTTAAGGGCTACTGAGAACATCCTTTTTGAGTTTATTTCTATTCATGTCTTTCCTCCTTTAGATTTTTAGTGTCTGGAAGGCAGGAACAAAATTTCACTCACCTCTGTAACCAGCCCCCAGCCCAACCTTTAGCTCCTACAGCAGTGATCTGGCCTAGCAGGTCTTCAAAGAAAGGCAGTTAAAGGAAGAAGCCTATCTTCCCTGATACACACACACCCGGCAATGCACATTTTGCTAACTGGCTACTTCTTTATTAATCAGGTAATATTTGGTTTGAGGTAGGTTGGAAGAGTTAGAAGAGATGATCTCCAAATGCTCTAAGAGCATAAAATGCTCTTAAAACACAAGAAGCCACAGGTCGGAATGAATAGTCTTTGTGGTGGCTGCCTTCCCACTAACAGCCACTTTTCTGGCGATGATTGATGCTATTGTTCTAAACAGACCTGTAAAGCGTCACAGGTTGTAGCCTCATCCTCAGTCCCCCTTCCTAGCCCCTTACCCGTCTTATTTTCTCTTCTGCAAAAGCAGAAATTTCTGGGCCACAGCAAACAGATGAATCAAGATCATTCTGTGTATAGTCAATATCAGCACTACAAAAAGCAACCCGCCGTTGAGCAATTTATGATTTTTTTTTTTTTTTTTTGAGATGGAATCTCCCTTTGTTGCCCAGGCTGGAGTGCAGTGGCGCAATCTTGGCTCACTGCAACTTCCACCTCCCAGGTTCAAGCGATTCTCCTGCCTCAGCCTCCCAAGTAGCTGGAATTACAAGTGCCCACCACCATGCCTGGCTAATATTTGTATTTTTAGTAGAGACAGGGTTTCATTATGTTGGCTGGTCTCAAATTCCTGACCTCAAATGATCTTGCCCACCTTGGCCTCCCAAAGTGCTGGAATTACAGGCATGAGCCACCGTGCATAGCCAAATTTATGATTTACAAACAAATGATGTCCCAGTAATTTTCAGGGATTCTTGGTAAGAATACCTGGCCGCACGTAGGGAACTTAAAGTTTCTTAGGTGACTTATAAAACACTATTCAAGCAATAATGTCTTTGAAATGCCAAATAGTTGCAATGAAAAAAAATATATACAATGCTAGTAACTAAACAAACCTGAAAAACAGTGAATATAGTTTTTCAAAAAAACTTCTTCAGCATGTTGATGTTTGAGGGAAAAGCAAACTGAAGAAAAGAAAAATAAGAACATAGTTGGAGGATTTGGAGATACATTTACTAGAGACTCTTTGACCCCACCCATGATTTCGATAGGTAATTTACCTGCTTCATTTTTAAATGTAACTCAGATTTTCCACTCATGCTTTACTCCTGGTCCCAGTCCACACAACCTTGTGAGTAGAAAATGAGGTCACACTTCCATTTTGTATTCAAATTATGATGGCATGAGTGTGTACCAGCTGTATTGCTGGAAATCAGTCTTCTTTAAAGCATCCGCAGTTATTTCTGAGCACTCATGTGTGCCTCTGAGTTTACAAACACTGCATGGCATTCACCTTGATTGTCTTCTCTTACTTGGATTCTCACATGTGCAGGTTTTCTGTGCATAGAGATGCTTAGACATCTCTGCCACTAAGAGCTGTAGGACAGACAAGAGTCATGGCAGAAAATCTCTGGATACTTCCATAGCTTCCAAAATGTGTGCTGGGCTCAGTGCAGAAGTGGGAGGCAAGTTCTCTCCCTGACCCTGTACACACTCCTGCTTGCTTATGCTTGGAGCTTCATGATGGTTTCCTTAATCAGTTATAACATAGTTTAGCCTCCTGGAGAGCTCTGTTAGTGCCTAGCCCAAGAACTTTCACAGTTATCAGATTATTAATCAGACATGGCTTTGTGAAAAACTACATATATGTGTGTGCACATATACATACATATATCTTCAAAAGGGTGTGTGCCTATGTGTGAATGTCCTCTCTTAGCCATGGAGTGAGGTAGAGTCAGTCAAGTTATCATTAATTCATTCAGAAAATATTTATTGAGCACCTACTAGGTGCCAAGTAGGGCTTAAATCTGGAGAACCCAAGAGTGTTCAACGTAGGCGAAGTCCTCGTCCTCAGGGAGCTCACATTTTAGTAGGGGAGGCAGGCAGCACAGAAACCAAGAAATGGATCCATGTGATAATTTCCTGTGCGACAAATACTATGACAACAAAGAGGGGCTTGGGGACCTATTTTAGGTGGCTTGGTCAGGTAAGGCTGCAACGTTGAAGTTACATTTGAGCAGAAATCTAAACAAAGCGAGGGTGTAAGCCTGCAGATATCTGGGGAAAGAATGTTCTAGGTAGCAGGAATGGCAGGTGCAAAGGCTGGAATGGAAGAAGCTGGCGTCCTAAAGGAACCAGCAGGGGCAAGTGTCGCTGAAGCATGGCGAGTAAGGAAGAGATTTGGCAGGAGAAGCTGGAGCAAACCCAGGGCCAGATCATGTGGTGTCTGTAAGTGACAGGAAATGGTTGGAGGGAAATGACAGGACGTGATAACTTTTTTAAAAGGGTCACCCTGACTGCTGTGAGGAGACCAGTTGGGAAGATGTGGCAGCGATTCAGGCTGGAGATGAGGGTGGCTGAGCTGGGGTTGTGTGAGTGGCCCTGTCCCTGTGGACAGAGTGTGCCTGTGAACAGCAGTCGCATGTTGATGCTTTTGAATCCCATTGTGGGGGTACACTTTGAGGTGCAGCTTTATGACTTTCATGCTTGACAATGACAAAGAGGTTAGCTGGAGTGGAAATAATTGGTTGGTATGTGACAAAGAACACAGTGTCATCAGAGGCTCTAGGAAAACCCTCAAATGGAAATGGAGACTCTGGCATCTCCTTGTAATTATTTTTCCTTGCCAAGGGAACAGATGGGACTAGTGGATGACAAAGACTGCTCTTAAGGAAGGCGTGCCAAGGTGGCTGTCTCAGTTTAGTCTGGGCACTTTCAGCTTCAAGGAACAGAAATCCAATCTAAACTGGCTTCCACAGTGAGGAAATCACCTCCCATAACAGGAAGTCCAGCAGGATTCTGCTTGCTTGAACATGTTTATATGCCTCTCTTTATGGACAGAGTCCCCTAACCTGCTCGACGTTTTCTTTTTTTCCTAACACTTGTCTTCTAGCAATGAAGCAATGCATTTACTTATTCTGTTTATTAGTACTGTATTGTTTATTCTCATTAGAATTAAGCTCCATGTGTGCAGGGATCATTGTTTTATTCGCTAATAGATCCCAAGTGCCTAAAAGTGCCTGACGCTTAATAAATGTTTGTTGAATGTCAGAATAAAAGGGTGAAACATCTTCCTTTGGATCCTGAATGAGGAAAAAGGAGAGTCACCATGATCTTACAATTTCTTCCCTGGGGACTTCAATAAAAGGAAACTCCATTTGTTGGAACAATTTCCTTATGGCCCCCGAAGGAATAACACTGTAAACTGCAAACCAAACCCCTTTGTCATTTGTTCCCCAAGCACTGAGTGAGGAATACCAGGTCAGATGGTTCGAATCACGTTCAGGTTTGCCCAGGTGGTGGATGTTACTTGACAATGTACTTGATCAAGATGAGAGTGTGTGGTTCCTTTGATCTCAGCCCCTGAACTTTGTGCCTTGACCACAGCATTCCTAGCTTTGGTGGGCCCTACCCAAGTGGAAAAAGAGTAAGCATGCAGCACCACTCCCTTGAGACCGTGGATGTAGTTAGTTCTTTTTCTTTCAATAGCTGCTTATTAAACCTTACTTGACTGTGTTCTGGGGCACTGTGGAAGACGCTGGAGAGAGGATAATGACCAAGAGACAGTCTGGCCTTCAAGTTTAGTGATGGGGTTCAGGGAGGCAGCCAGTTTAGTGCAGGAGACAAACATATAAGCAAATAATTATAATCTAATGTTATAGGTTTGGTATTAGAGGTATAGTAAGAAGAGTGGTCAACTCCATGTGGGGGAAAGGCGAGACTGCAGAGGGGTGGGGGTCTGTTAAGTAGGGTCTAAAAGCTGAATAGGAGTTTGCCTGGCAAACATGGAATGGGAGTGGACAGAGTGACATTCAGAGACAGAAAATAGCAGGTGGCAGTGTTACAGCTCTTTTACAATTTGTGTGGCAGGTTTCCTAGTTTTCACCAGGAAAATCTGAAGAAAAGAAATCAACAGGTGAGGAGGGAGACTTAAGCTTCTAAGACCACTTCCCCCTAGCCTCCTACATTGCATTTTTTTCTTTCTTTCTTTTTTTTTCTTTTTTGAGACGCAGCCTCCCACTGTCGCCCAGGCTGTAGTGCAGTGGCGCAATCTCAGCTCACTGCAATCTCCACCTCCTGGGTTCAAGCAATTCTCCTGCCTCAGCCTCCAGAGTGGCTGGGACTACAGGCATGCGCCACCAGGCCCAGCTAATTTTTTTGTATTTTTAGTAGAGACGGGTTTTTTTTTTTACCGTGTTGGCCAGGATAATCTCCATCTCCTGACCTTGTGATCGTCCACCGTGGCCTCCCAAAGTGCTGGGATTACAGGTGTGAGCCACCGCGCCCGGCTCTACATTGCATTTCAGAAGGAAAAGTTAAAAGTCAAGTCAGCCAGATGAGGTCAGTGGAAGGACCGGTTGGCGCCACCGGACAGATTCTAAAGGTTAAGGATCAAATCCCCTACTCCTACTTACAATCCTATCTATAGAGCACAGACACGGCATGGAGCAATTTTCCCCCCGAAGGCACTGTTCTGGCTCAGCTGCTCAGATCCCCCTACCTAGTCACGTCCCCCACGCTCTCGACCCTCTCACTTGTGCATCTCTTAGACTGTAAGCCTTTAAAAGGGCCAGGATTTTCTTTGCCAAGGAGCTCGGTTACTGAGGCTGGAGCCCGCTGCAGCTCCTGGCCGAATGAAACTGCCATTTCCTTCCCAGTTCGGTTGTTCGAGAGGTTTGTGCGCGCCGCTCCTGCTTCGCGGGTACAAATATATGGATGCTGGAAGCAGCACTGTGTGTTTAACGAGCTACAATTGGTTATGCATGGCTGGGGTGCTAAGTGCTAGGAGGAGAAAATTGAGGCCAGAGAGGTGGGCAAGGGTCAAAGTACTCCTGCTTTGTATGCTCTGCTAAGGGGTTTATGTTTGTTTTAGGTGATGAGTTTTCATCATGAGAGTGAGATCAGATTTGTATTTAGAAAGATCACTCTTGGCCGGACGCGGTGGCTTACATATGTAATCCCAGCACTTTGGGAGGCCGAGGCGGGCGGATCACGAGGTCAGCAGTTCGAGACCAGCCTGACCAACATAGTGAAACTCCGTCTGTACTAAAAATACCAAAACTAGTTGGGCGTGGTGGCACGGACCTGCAATCCCAGCTACTCAGGAGGCTGAGGCAGGAGAATCGCTTGAACCCGGGAGGTGGAGGTTGCAGTGAGCCGAGATTGCTTCACTGCACTCCAGCTTGGGCGACAGAGTGAGAGTCCATCTCAAAAAAAAAAAAAAAAAAAAAATTAGCCGGGTGTGGTGGTGGGTGCCAGCTACTCAAGAGGCTGAGGTAGAGAATTGCTTGAACCCAGGAGGCAGAGGTTGCAGTGAGCTGAAATCGCGCCACTGCACTCCAGCCTGGGCAACACAGCAAGACTCTGTCTAAAAAAAAAAAAATGAAAAAAAAAAAAAAAAAAAGATCACTCTGGCTGCCAGGGCCAAGATGGACAAACTAGAGACAAGGAGACCTAGAGAGAGAAATACTAAACCTAGGTAGTATCTCACATTGACCACCAGGTGGAGCAAGTAGGCCAGAACAGCTCGGTTGCCAGGCTGCTGGGGTAAGGAGGAAGGACAGGCTAGGAGAAAGCGCCAGCGTGGGACTAACGCATAACTAGGAAGCTTCGTAGTTGGGTGTTCATAACTCAGGAAAGATCAGTAGGGAGGCACAAACAAGAAGCCACCTAAATGTCCACAAATAGAGGACCCACTAAATATCATAAAGCATTCACACATCTGAATTCCTAGGCATCCAGTGAGGTAGATCTGTATGTATAGACATGAAAAAAAGCTCAAGTGAAAAAAGCAAATTATAAACTACTGTGTATATTATGATCCCTGTTATGTAAATATCTAGAAAGACGATCATAACATTGATATCAGAGGTAACTTTTGGAGAGGATTTTGGAGCCATTGTGTGTATGTGTCTGTGTCTGTATGTATTTGACTTAGTCTGCTTGGGCTGCTAGAACAAAATACCAGAAAATTAGTGACTTATAAATGCTAGAAGCTTATTCGTCACATTTCTGGAGGCTGAGAAGTCTAAGATTTGTCATCTAGTGAGGGCAACTTCTGGTTCATAGAAGGCACCTGCTTGTGTCCTCACGTAGCAGAAGGGCAGATAAGTCTCTTTTATAAGGGCACTAATCCCACTCATGAGGACTCCATCCTCTTGACCTAATCATTTCCCAAAGGACTCACCTCCAAACATCACCTAGGGGGTTAGTAATTCAACATATACATTTTTGGGGAACGTAAGCATTTAATCCTTTGCAGTGTGTGTGTGTGTGTGTGTGTGTGTGTGTGTAATTTTGTCAAGATATAGTTGACATATAGCATGCTGGATATATTTAAAGTGTGCAATTTAATACATTTTTACTAACATACACACCTGTGAAGCCATTACCACAATCACAATAATGAATATATTCATCACCCCCAAAGGTGTCTTTACTGCCCTTGAAAACCCTCCCTACCATCCCTTTCTGTCCTCCATCCCCAGGCAACTAACAGTTTGCATTTTCTAGAGTTGTATATAAATAGACTCATTTAATATGCACTATTTTTGGCCTTGTGTCTTTCATTCAGCAATATTAATTTGAGATTTATCCCACATTCTTAAGGGTATAAATAATTAATTCATTTTAGTTGCTAAATAGCATTACATTGTCTGGCTGTATCACAGTTTGCTTATCCATTTATCTGCGGACAGACATGTGGATTGTTGAGGGTTCTGGGCTATTGTGAATGACGCTGCTCTGAACATTTGTGTACCCGTCTTTGTATTTGCACACGTTTTCACTTCTCTTGTGTAGATAATGTACCTAGGAGTGGAACGGCCAGGTCAAATGGCAGGTATATGTTTAAATTTTTAAGAAGCTGCCAGACTGTTTTCCAAAGCGGTTGTACCGTTTTACATCCCAGCAGCAGTATATGAGTATTCCAGCTTTTCTATATACTTGCCAACATCTGGCATGATTGGACTTTTAAATTTTAGGTCTTCTAATGGGAAAGCTTTATTTCTTTAATGACCAATGATGATGTACAGTTTTTCGTATGCTTATTTGCCATCCATAGATCTTCCTTGGTTATGCATCTATTCAAATTTTCGTGGGCTATTGACATTTACGTTTTACTTTATACCTCCATAAAGTTATAGCTTTTTACAATGAGCATATGTCTCTTTTATATTTAAAAACAACAATTTAAAATATCTCAACCCAGAGGACAATAACTACATTTTGAACTTTAAACTTACTAGCAGTATATTATGTTAAGGTGAAGGCAAAACTTGATTATATCATTAAAAGATAAAACATTTGATTTTAACATCTGGTTTCAAATTATTAGAAAAAAACCTCAACACCAAAACAATTTTTATTTCCATAGATTATTACGTTTGAGAGATATCATGAGTTTAGACTCAAATGAACCTGGCTCTCAAATTCCAGCTCTTTTACTTATCAGCTGTGCAATCTCAGGCAAGTTCATTTTTGAATTCATCAAGAAGCAAGGCCAAAAATAGTACACACTGAATGGTTCTATTTATATATAATTCTGGAAAATGCAAGAGCTTCCATTTTCTCATTTTAGAAATCTGAGATATCATTTACTGCATAGATTTATTTTGAGGATTAAATTGATATTATATTTAACCAGTCAGCACAACAACTAGCATGTAGTATGTACTCTACACATATTAGAACTTCTATGACAAGACAGTTTGATTGTCTTGACAACCAAATTGCTGCATGCTCAGAATTCAGGCTAAGTCGGTGTAATACAGCACAGCCACGGTATTTTGTCAAGGAACTGTTGAAATCATTGTCAAGGCAGGCAACATCCTTTGTGATAACAGAGATCTCTCCCTTACCCCCATTTATTTTTAAAGACTCTGAAAGAAAAGCTCTGGTTTGCATTTGGTTTTGAAGGAAACTAAAAAACAGGAACAGGAAACTTAGGTTGAAATGGACTTTATTGAGCATCTTAGCACATATTGGCTTTCTCTGTAGAACCCTCAATATCCTGTGTTGCTCAAACCACCAAACGATCTTGCAGATGCTCATGGTACCCTTCAGGATGGTTCAGACGTAGCACAGAGCTACTGTTTTATACATTTCAATTTGGGGGTTATTGTCAAGTTAGTGTTATTGGGGGATAATATCATTCATAAATGCTGTATATTATATAATGCAGTGGAAAGAATCATGGCAGTAACAGAGGCAGGAGGCAGAGAAATTCCAGGCAGACAAGGGTGGGTCCACAGCAAAACTTCACCTTCAAGCCAAAAAAACAGCCTGAAACCCATGGCCCAGAGTGAGAACTTCTATTCCTGTTTGTCTTCTCTTTCCTGATTGGTTCTTTGTGAATAATGCCTTTTAATCAATTGAATGTTGTCTTTTCCGATACTACCTACGGCCTGCCCCACTCCCATCCTGTGCCTATAAAACCCCTAGATTCAGCTACAGTGTCAGAGAGACAGAAATGGCCTGACTTTGGGGGAAGAGACCGCCTGACTTCAGGGAAGATGACCTGAGCTTCTCGTCCCCTCTCCAGCTCCCCCTCTCTGCTGAGAGCTGTTTTTGTCACTCAGTAAAATTCTCCACTGTCATTACCCTGCAGTCATCAGCGTGACCTCATTTTTCTTTGCTGCTGGACAAGAGTTCAGGACCCACCAAGTACAGGTACCCAGAAACGCTGTCACAGTGGCCCTTTGCCCTCACTGATGGAGGCCAGCCAACCCCATGAGATGGGACCAGGGGCCAACTGAGCTGCTAACATGCTGCCGTCTGTCGGGCTGTGGACAGCAGAATAAAAGAGCTAATTATCCCACTAACACCACCTCTGGGGCTTTGGGGTTGTGGGCACCCCAGCCTGGGCACCGCCACATTCCCCTTGGGGTGACATGCCTGGTCTGGCCACAGGCCCCTCAAAGAGCTTGCTCCTGTGTTGGTGCTCAGAGTGGCTGGCTCAACCCCACACTCATTTGCTCACGTGCTCCCTCCCGCAAGGGGCTGAGTGTGGCGGGCCGAGTAGATGGGGTGCTCCCTGTTTCAAGTCCAGCAAAGGAGCCGAGAAGAATCCTGCATCAGCAGCTATACCCAGAATGAAGCTTTTGAAAGGGAGACAAGAGGAACACCAGGTGAACACATGGCTAAAGAAAGGAAATCAAGATGGCTGCATGTCAGGCCCTTGAATTTCTAAGGAGTCCCAATCTACAGGGGTGTCCCATCGCCTCAAGCCCCATGGTCATTTGCTCCTGTCTCTGGCATAGCATCAACGACTTGGCAAGGGGGTCACTTGTCCACAAGCTGCAAGTTCCTAAGGAACTTAAGGTTTACAGTCTTAAGGATTGTTGTTTACATATTTTTCACTTTTGTATATCACCAGCATCTGGCACAAAGTAGATTCTCAATTAAATTTATGTATTTAACAGAAAAAGATAAAAATGTTTGCTATCCACAAACAGCTGCCTTGTCAGAAGAGTATGTTCTGCTTCAATAAAAGGTCTTTTTATTCATCTGGGCACCTGGGAGGGTTAGGAGCTGAGTCTGGAGGTTGGGGCTTGAGTGAGCTGAATGGCTGTGCAGAGTGGAGAGAATTTGGAGCTCAAGTATAGCAGCAAGGTCAGGGGAGACCGTGGGGGAGGGAGGGAGAGTGGGGATCCATTGAGGTACTACATAGAGCAAAGCAGCCATAATACATCTTCAGGGCCTGGTGGCCAAAGAGTTTTGTTTTGTTTCATTTCCTTTTCACAAAGATGTCAAAGTTCATGTTGAAGTTCTTTGAATTTCAGCAGAGCAAACCTCTCCTTGGGCCTCCAATATCTTCAGTAAATTCTGCACATTCGACTTACCTTGTGAGTGTGGGTGTTCTATAGACACCAAGGAAGGGGTTGAGTTTTCATCTGGGTCGGAGACAGAAAGGTGAGACTTTTCATGAATGAAGTAGTTTGGTAGAGTGTTACGAGTTGGAGGCAGAAGAGGCTGTATTTTCTTATATTGGGATTGCTTACTTTACATATTATTTCCATTTGAATAAAAATTAATGAAGAATTTTTAAAATTTTAATTTTAAGAAGGCAAGCTCCTGGGGCATTTGGGGAAATCTGGGGTAAGGCTTTTAAACATCCCCCTAGGACATGAATTTGGAAGTTCCTAGCTAATTTTATCATATGATGTAGAGAGATTGCAGCTGATATCTAGTATACAACAGGAAGGAAAGGGGGTTGAAAAATGTAGGAAAGAATAGAGTGAGGGGAAGATGCCCTTCCCACTGTCGACAAAAAAAGCCAAACTCCGTAAAATATTTGAAGAAGTTTTTTTCTGAGCCAAATATGAGGACCATGGCCCATGACACAGCCTTGGGAGAGCCTAAAAACATGTGCCAAAGATGGCTGGGTGGCAGCTTGGTTTTATGCATTTTTAGAGAGACAGAAGTTACAGGCAAAGCCATAAATCAATATATGTAAGGTATACATTGGTTCAGCCTGGAAAGGCAGGACACCTTGAAGATCTTGAAAGTGGGGCGACTTCCAAGTCATAGGTAGATTAAAGATTTTCTGCTTGGCTCGAAATCCCAGCACTTTGGGAGGCTGAGGTGAGCGGAACACCTGAGGTCAGGAGTTCGAGATCAGCCTCACTTACATAGAGAAACCCCATCTCTAATACAAAATACAAAATTAGCTGGGTGTGGTGGTGCATGCGCCTGTAATCCCAGCTACTCAGGAGGCTGAGGCAGGAGACTCACTTGAAACCGGGAGGTGGAGGTTGCGGTGAGTCAAGATCGCGCCATTGCACTCCAGCCTGGGCAACAAGAGCGAAACTCCACCTCAAAAAAAAAAAAAAAAAAAAAAGATTTTTCGGATTGGCACTTGGTTGAAAGAGTTAAACTATGCCTGAAGAGTTGGAGTTGGTGCAAAGAAATGCTTGAGTTAAGATAATGGGGGTTGTGAAAGCCAAAGTTCTTGTCCTGTAGATGAAACCTCTAAGTAACAGGTTTCAGAAATAGCAGACGAGAGATGTCTCTTATTGGACCTTAAAAAGTGTCAGATTCTCAAGTAAAGAACTAGGGGAAGGAGATTCTCTACAGAATGCAAATTTCTCCTACTGAAGATGGCTTTGCAGGGCCATTCCAAAGTATGTCAAAGAAATATATTTTGGGGTAGAATACTTTGATTTCCTTCAGGGCCTGCTATCTGTCATGTGATGCCATACCAGGGTCAGGTTGGAGCTGGGTATCTTATTGCTACCAAGAGTTTGTTTTGTCTGTCTTACGATCTCTATTTTAATGTTAATGCTGGTCAGTTAAACTCCAAAGGGAGGAGGGTATAGCAGGCATGTCTGACCCCGCTTTCTAGTCATGGCCTCAACTAGGTTTTCAGGTTTCTTTGGGATCCCCTCTGGTCAACAGAGGTTCCATTCAGTCAGTTGGGAAACCCTCAGGCTTTCTGGTTATTTGATAGCATAAATCCTATCTATTAGAAAAGATAGCCAACAACATAGGACAATGTAAGAATGCGTGAAGGGGAGCAAACGGTAGCACAAGAGTTTAGGAATAGGAGCAGAAGTTATCACCTAAGAACCAGCCTCAAAGGATGGATCTACTGCTTAAGTTTATTTTTGTTTAAGATGAAATTCATTATATGTAAAGTCATATGTAAATTACTTATCTATTTTTTTCTCTTGTTGGGAGGGATGGGTGGATAGCAGGCTTTGGTTCTGAAATCAAACAGATCACCCGTTAAATCCTGGTTCCTCTACCTATGAGCAGTGTGATTTTAACCAAGTTACTTAAGCTCTCTGAGTCTCATTTATAAACCGGAGATAATAAAAGTATCCAACTCATAGGGTTGCTATGAGATTAACTTTTTTTTTCCAGAGGGCTTCTCACTGTATTGCCCAGGCTGGAATGCAGTAACCATTCACAGGTGAGACCATCACGCATCACAGCATCAACACCTGGCCTCAAGTGATCCTCCTGCCTCAGCCTCCAAAGTAGCTGGGATTACAGGTGTGTGCCATTGTGCCCAGCTTGCTGGGAGAGTTAAACAAAATACTCTATGAAAAGTGCCTAGCATAGGACCTGGCACATAGTACATGCTGAGTAAAATGGTATCCATTTTAATGTAAGTTTATTGAACACCACTTGCAAAACATGGAGAAAAGCAGAACTGAAAACCATTAATAGTCTCTACCACCCAAAGAAGAAAACCGCAGTGAACATTTTTGAGTATTTTTACAGTTTTCAGTCAATACCTAGTTTACCTTTCTTTTCTTGTTGTGTTGCCTGTCATTCTGAATAAAAAATTTAAATCCTAATTTTTATTTAGATAACATAAGAATTGTTCCATTTTATTATAACCTTTACAAAACATTTTTCATGGCTGCAATGTATTAAATTGAGTTAATATATTGTAATTTATTTAATCATTCTCCTATTGTTAGACTTTTGTGTGGATTCCAGTTTTTTCCCTAGTCTAAAAAGCTCAGTAATAAACCAGTCTGTGCATAAACCTTTTCCTTTATTTTGTATTATTTCTTTAGAAATGATTTCCAGAAATGAAGACCTATGGACAATTTTAATGTTCCTATTGTTACCAAAATAATTCTGAAGGCATACGGAGAAGGGGCTTTTTATCTCCAGCTGCTTCTCTCAGCCCCTTCTTTCTTTCTTCATTTCCAAGTGGAGGAAGAGGAAGAGGAGGAATACGATTAACCGGAGGCCCAGGCATTTGTTGGGTTAACTTTACCTTCGGCAGGGTCACTGGGCAGAAAGAAGTATGGAGACGGATACAGTGTCTCCTTTTTCTGCCAATCTGTTCAATGCATTCCCAGATGAAAACTGACCCAGAACATGGACCCCTAAAGGAAGCCTGGGCATTTCCTTGGCTCTCTTTCTCCCATGCGGAAGGCAGACCAGATTCCTTGCCGGGTTCCTTGCTAAGCTCAGAGGCAAATGCACTTTCTGCTGAGGTCTCGTTCTCTGTGGCTCCATCACATATAGCTCTGATAAATGTGCACGGCGTTATCTTTCTCTGCAAAATGGCCCACCGAAGATTCAGGTTAGGGGAGAAGTTGAACCTTTTTTTTTTCTTTTTTTGAGATGGAATTTCACTCTTGTCGCCCACGCTGGAGTGCAATGGCACAATCTTGGCTCACTACAACCTCCGCCTCCTGGGTTCAAGTGATTCTTCTGCCTCAGCCTCCCGAATAGCTGGGACTACAGACACGTACCACCATGCCCAGCTAATTTTTGTATTTTCAGTAGAGACGGGGTTTTACCATGTTGGCCAGGCTGGTCTTGAACTCCTGACCTCAGGTGATCCACCTGCCTCGGCCTCCCAAAGTGCTGGGATTACAGGCATGAGCCACCGCACCCGGCCCGGAGTTGAACCTTTATGTGTCTAGCCTTGGCTGTGCAGAACGGTTCATGCACCAGAATTCTGCTTCGGGGTTTGGGCCAAAAGCCCAGCTAACAATGAAACTCCCTTTGGTTGTCGCCTCCCTTCAGGACTGCCTGGGGGAAGTTTCTTCATTTGTGAAAACTAGAGATAATGAAAGTCTCAGGTGGGATTTAGGTGTTCTCAGTAGCTCTAGCTGCATTGTCCAAAATACTCTGGATTGTTGGTGACAGAACTACAGTCCAGTTACCTTAGGAAAGTTAGTAAATGTTTAACAAGTGGCTCTCCAGAAAAAAAAAAGCCCTGATTTTGTAGTGCGTAGTGTTTGCAGATTTCCACTGGCTAGAAACGGCCATCGGTGGACTGAGAGTAAATACCTCCATCAGGGCTGATTTCAAGCTCCCAACCATTTAACAACCAGTTTACAAAATTCCTGAACATTTAACAATAGGCTGTTGCAAGCCAGAGAAACCCACTGTAGCACACTGAATGAAACATTTAAAAAAGAGGATAATGATTCACCCACTTCAGCAACACGTGGGAAGAGCAGGGACACAGAGAATGACCTCAGAAAGGAAGGGAACCAGGGAAACAAAACCCAATACAGTTGTCTCTGCAAACCAACCTAGTTTTTCCCAGCTACGGATCCACTCTCTCCATGTTTAAAGAGACATGGATGCCAGCAGCTTCCAGTTACATCCTTACCAATTCCCAACCAGAGAAGGAGGCCTTCAGTGCTGATTTGAAAAATCCCAGTGCTGGCTGGGCCCGGTGGCTCACACCTGTAATCCCAGCACTTTGGGAGGTCAAGGCGGGTGGATCATGAGTTCTGGAGTTTGAGACCAGCCTGACCAACATGGTGAAATCCCTTCTCTACTAAAAATACAAAAATTAGCCGAGCATAGTGGCACGCGCCTGTAATCCCAGCTACTCAGGAGGCTGAGGCAGGAGAATCACTTGAACCCGGGAGGTAGAGGGTGCAGTGAGCCGAGATTGTACCACTGCACTCCAGCCTGGGTGAAAGAGCAAGACTTCATCTCAAAAAAAAAAAAAAAAAAAAATCCCAGTGCAAGTTTGATCAGTCTTTAATTGTGTACTCTCCCTGGGGTCAGACGGTAGGTGCACTGCCTGAGGATCCTGGGGTCTGTCAGGAGGTAGGGAGGGAGGGTTGCTGGCCAGGAAAAAAATCTCCAATTTCCATTACGGAGACCATCTCTATGCCATCAGAACCTTGTTCCCATTTCCACTAGTCTCCAGAGTGGCCAAATCAAGGACAGCATGAAGGAGCTATTTCACCTGGGTTTTGGCATTATATTTTATAGTTTTCTTTTCTTTTCTTGTTTTGAGATAGGGTCTCACTCTGTCACCCAGTTTGGAGTGCAACAGTGAGATCATGGCTCACTGCAGCCTCGAACCCCTGCACTCAAGCCATTCCCCCATCTTGGCCTCTCAAAGTGCTGGGATTATAGGATTTTTCTTTAATGTTTTTGATCTCAGCAAATTTCATAGGCAAAAATAATAGTCCATTGGTATTTTAAGCACTTCCCTTTCTTTCTTTCATTTGTTCCTTTTTTCCCTTCCTTCTCTCTCTCTTCTTTCTTTCACTTCTTCCTTTTTTGATGGAGTCTCACTCTGTCGCCCATGTACAGTACAGTGGCACGATCTCTACTCACTGCAACGTCTGCATCCCATGTTCAAGTGATTCTTTTGCCTCAGACTCCTGAGTACTTGGGACTACAGGCGAGCACCACCATGCCCGACTTATTTTTGTATTTTTTTGTATAGAGACAGGATTTTACCATGTTGGCCAGGCTGGTCTTGAACTCCTGGCCTCAAGTGATTGGTCCACCTCAGCCTCCCAAAGTGCTGAGATTACAGACATGAGGGAGCCACCATGTTTGGCCTACTTCCATTTCTTACATCACAAGTGTGGTTAGCAATATGTTCCTAAATGTTAAGTAATTGTATTTCCTCTTTTGTGAATGTTTGGATCTTTTGCTCATTTACCTTATGGATAAGTTATTTTTAAATCTCTTTATTCAACAAATATTTACTCATTTGTTGTTATAAGCCAAACATTTATAAATGCAGAAAATATAATAGCAAACAAGGCAGACAGCGTTCCCATCTTTAGAGTACTTACTCTATTTGTGTGGCCTGTTTAGATAATAATATGCTAAGTCTTGCTTGTCATATTCACAATGAATATTTTTCCTTTATGCTGTTTTTATTCTTTCATACAGTAGTTTTACATTTTTATGTGGTTGTCTGACCTACTTTCCCCTTTTAACAAAATCTTTTTCTTCCATGCTTAGAAATTTCAATTCCTCAGCAAAACTTTAAGATATGATTCATTTTCTTTACTTCTTCTTTTCCTAGGCATGAAACTTTTATATTCAATTATTTAATTTATTTATAATTTCTCATAGTGAACTGAGCATCTACATTGGTTATTTTTTTCCACATATTGAACACTTACTGAACTGTACCTTTTTTCATTGATTTGTGTAGGTGACAAATGATCAGTGGAGAGGTGAGATGGGGGTTCTTGAAGGGCAATTGGCGTTGCTCAGCTTAGGTAATTTGGTACGGGAAATGGCAAGGAAATCAGTACATGCGAGGTATTAATGCAGGCAGAGTTTGTCTGGAATAAACAGTCCATGTATTGTAGTGATTCTTAACCAAGGATGGACAAACCTGTTGACTGGGAGCTCTAAAAACATATTCACGCCTGGGCTCTACCACTAGGAGGTTTAGTGTAGAGCCAGGACTCATCTTATTTGTTTATCTTTTTGCAACAGGGTCTCACTCCGACACCCAGGCTGGAGTATAGTGGCATGATTACTGTTCACTGCAGCCTCAGCTTCCTGGGCTCAGGTGATTTTCCTACCTCAGCCTCCCTAGTAGCTGGAGTTAGAGGTGTGTGAGCCACCACGCCTGGCTAATTTTTTGTATTGTTTGTAGAGATAGGGTTTTGCCATGTTGTTCAGGCTGGTCTCGAACTCCTGGGCTCAGGCGATCCTCCTGCCTCAGACTCCCAAAGTGCTGGGATTACAGGTGTGAGCCACCACAGCTGGCCAACTCATCTGTTTTTTGAAAGCTCCCCCAGGCACTGCTGATGTGGGAAATTGTGGAGATAAAGCTGGGCTGATAAGTAGGGAGCAGATTAAGAGAGGTGGCAATGCCAAGCTGAATTTAGTTGTGGGTTCAGGAGGCCTCTGAGGGTGCAGCTGAAAGAGCATGAACTTTGGACTCAGGCAGATAGAGGTTTCGATCCTATTTTTGCCAATTTCAGGCTATGTTATCTAGTTTGCAGGTCCTCTCAGAGTCTTGCTTTTTTTCATCTTAAACTTAATTAATAATTAATAATATTTACTTATAATATTTACTTAATAGGTGGTGATGAGTCAATGGGAAGTCAAGTATAAAATACCTGGCTCAGCACCTGATGTGTGAATGAATTCTCTTTTCTTCCTCTTGAATGAGCCTTTGTCCTATGCCAGGCCTGCCTCATAGTTGCCTTTGGAATGAACTAATGTAAGCATTTCCAGAGAAAACATGCAAATACATGTCAAGATGAGAAACAGAAAGAGATCCAAGTTGTCCTTTAATCCCAGGGATTTCCAAAACCTTCAAAGAGTTGTACCTCTTAGGAGAGGAACCCTTCTTCCTTAGAGAAATGGAGAGAAGCTTTGAATTTCCCAAAGGCCTTGCCTTTATAGCTTGACAAATGTGAAACTTGGTTTCATGACAAGCCACCTCAGCTCAGTTGCGAAGATAATCCTAGCCCCTGGGCAGCTTAGCCTGGGAACCAAGGTCAGCTGTTATGAAAATAACACAGCCATAGTCATTTTTATAAAAGAAAATTTCTCATTCAAATCTGTTTACAAAGAATCTCCTTTCTTGAAGATGGAAGATATCATTCCTTCTCAGAAGATCCACCCTCCTTAACTTTGTATCATTGATGTTCATTCAGTGATCTGACAAATATTTATTGATGTCACTTCTGCTTGACAACTACTTTGGAACTGGCCTCTACGCAGTAATCATTTAAACCAATTTTCCATGCCTCCTTGTATTATAAATTGACACCAAATATTTATTTTGGGATTAGGTGCTAATCAGCATTCCTTGGAGGTCACCCAACCAAGAGGTAATGTGACTGGAAGGGAGAAAGGTTTAAAAGCAGACACACATGGTCTCAAACCTTGACTCCTGATAGGGACAAGCTATGTGACTTTAGGCTAACCATTGAGACACTCTGGGCCCCAGCTTTATTTTTCTCTAAAATGAGAATAATGTCTAAAGCTAGTTTTCTCTTCCTCAAAAGAGTGGCACTCGTTTGGGTGGAGAGACGGGAAGAGTTCATTCATCCCAGAAGATGGGAACTGGCACGGTACCGGCGGGAGAGAAGAGACCAGCCTGTCCAACACATGGGGAGGTGTGTTTGGGAACAATGAGAAGTTATATTGGAACAAGGGAAGAAGAGCCCTTATACTTGACTCACAGATCACAAAAGCCCAGATTTAAAACAGGTGTTGTGGAAATCCCTGGGTGATGGTGGGGCTTTAGCTGCAGAGGTTAAACACGTTGAGACAGTTTGCAACCGAACTGAAAGCCTCCTAAGAATGGAGGGTTCTCTTCTGCTTTGCTTTTATTGGACATCAGAGAAATAGATCAAGAGAAGGATGGCTTTTTTTTTTTTTTGGAGACAGAGTTTCATTCTTGTTGCCCAGTCTGGAGTGCAATGGTGTGATCTCTGCTCACTGTAACCTCTCCCAGTTTCAAGCCTTTCTCCTGCCTCAGCCTCCTGAGTAGCTGGGATTACAGGCTCCCACCACCACACCGGCTAATTTTTTGTATTTTTAGTAGAGACGGGGTTTCACTGTGTTGGCCAGGCTGGTCTTGAACTCCTGACCTCAGGTGATCCACCTGCCTTGGCCTCCCAAAGTGCTGGGATTACAGGCCTGAGCCACCAAGCCCGGCCGATGGCATTTTTTTCACTTGAAGAAAGAACAAGGGGACCTAGGCTTACTGAAACAAGAGGGGCTTAACTTAGATAGTAATACTGACTTTGTCACTGTGAGAAAAGTATAAGATTATCTTACCTCATCAAGGATTCTCCTTTCTAAGAGACTTGAAATCTCCTAGCTAGCAGAGGCTCAGAAGGGAGTTCTTTAGTGCCTCTCAATCTCTTTTATATACAGCAGGTCTTGAATAATGTCTTTTCATTCAATGTGATATTGTTATAAAGTTGGTGAGAAAAAAACAATAGATTCCCAGCTGGGCCACTGTTGGTGAGGAGTTTGCAGGTTCTCTCCATGTCTGTCTGGGTTTTCGCTGGGTACTCAGTTTCACTGGCATGTCTCATTGGTCCCAGTATGAATGAGTGTGGACACAGGTGTGGGTGTGAGTGTGCCTTGTGATGAAATGGCATCTTGTCCGAGGTGGTTTCTAATCTTGTGCCCTCAGCTGCTTGGAGAGGCTTCTGCAACCCACAATCTTGAACTGGAATAACTGGGTCAATAATTATCTTTCTTGTTTTTATTAATCTTTCTTAAATATATGTGTAGCTCACATGTATTTCAGAGTTTACTATCAGAAGTATTTTGGTCTTTAGAAGTTTGGTGATACTTTTTGTTTTTTTGAGACGGAGTCTCACTCTGTCGCCTAGGCTAGAGTGCAGTGGCATGATCTTGGCTCACTGCAACCTCTGCCTCCCTGGTTCAAGCGATTCTCCTACCTCAGCTTCCCAAGAACCTGGGACTACAGGTGTGTGACAACACATCCAGCTAATTTTTGTATTTTTAGTAGAGATGGGATTTCACCCTGTTGGCCGGGCTGGTCTTGAGCCCCCATCCTCAGGTGATCTGCCCACCTTGGCCTCCCAAATTGCTGGGATTACAGGCATGAGTCACCACACCTGGCCTGACACCTTTATGGCCAGAAATAGGGTGTGGAAACTTAATTCTTGTTTATATCAATTAGCCTATGGTCAAATTGGTTTGGTTATATGTCATTTTGCTTAAAGTTGCAATTTCCAAGAAGCTATGGACAATGACAAGTGAGGAGTTAACCATACTGGATAAGTCAATTGGGTTATTGCAATGTCACTGTGGTTGAAAGTTTCCTGGTGAGCTCTGGTTCCCTCGCTCTCGATTATCCTGTTTTTGGCAGAATCCTTTCAGAGGTGAATCTGCATGTCACACAGCAAGCTCCTCGTTCTGGCTGCTGGGTCCCGCGTGATACTTCAAAGCTATGGAGATGTTGGGCCTGGTGCACTTGCCCTTCCCTTGAGAGATCCTGCTATTCATGGACCTATAAAATGAAGGGGTCCAGGGGACTGATCAGAAGTCAGAATCCAAACACTAGACTCTCTATCATTTTGAAGGTAGAGGAATTAAACCAAAGAAATATACTACTGCATTTATGTACAATTCTGGTATCACTTTAAGACCTAATGATTTTTAGATTAAAAAGCCCAATGTAAAGAAACGGTAAGCTTCCAATGCAGCTAAACCTCAAAGCATAACCAGGTATCAATGGTTAGGGACACCAGCCTACGCAGGACTGTGAGATTCAGTTTACTAAGCAGTTCCTGGGCTCTTATTAGGTGGCAGGTCTTGTGCTGCGTACTGGGTAATGGTGGTGGTGATGGGAGAGATACAGAGATAACTGGTAATGACATTGATAATAACATCACGTGCTGAGAGCTGATTATGTGCAGGGCATTGTGCTAATTTATTTGTTAATTCAATAAACAGGGCAATGTAGATACTTGCTGAATGAATTGCTCACTTGCAGCAGCTCTCCTGGCCTCCTTTCTGTTTCCTGGATGCACCTCAGGGCCTTTGCATTTGCTCTTTGGTTCTGCCTGGAAGGCTCTTCTTCCATGTATTTGCTTGGGTCGCTCCTCACTCCTTCAGGTCTTTTCTCCAATGTCACCTTCTCAGTGAAGTCCCTGACCACTTAATCTAAAATTATAACCCTTTTCCCAGTTCCACACCCTTTCCATTCCCATGTCTCCAATTCTCTTTTTTCCTCTTAGAACTTGGTACTACTGTATCTAGGATGCTGCTTTTAACTTTTTTTTTTGAGATGGAGTCTCACTCTGTTACCCAGACTGGAGTGCAGTGGCATGATCTTGGCTCACTGTAATCTCTGCCTCCCAGGTTCAAGTGATTTTCCTGCCTCAGCCTCCTGAATAGAGTGGCTGGGACTATAGGCGTGTGCCACCACACCTGGCTAATTTTTGTATTTTTAGTAGAGATGGGGTTTTCACCATGTTGGCCAGGCTGGTCTCAAACTCCTGACCTCAGGTGATCTGCCCACCTTGGCTTCCCAAAGTGCTGGAATTACAGGCATCAGCCACTATGCCCGGTCATGCTAACTTTTACTAATGCACTATTGTCTGTGTCCCTTGCTAGCCTGAGAGCCCCATGAAGGCAGGGACTTTGGACTGCTTTGCTCACTTCTGTAGCCCCTTGGCCTAGGTCTGATGCTTAAATTTGTGCCATGAGTTGAATAAAAAATATTCTTTCTTAGTGTTAGTTATGTGCTCCAACCAACAATTAGCACCAGGATAGGGCAGTGAGCAAAGCAGACAAGGATGTTCCATCCAGAGGACTATGGCCTGTTGAGGATAAGATACTGAACTAATTACACAATAATCTCAATTCTCCTGAAATAGAACATGCTGGGTATTTTACTGATACCATGTCACTGAAACCTTACACAACCCTAGGATGTGGGTACTATAATCCATAGTTGTTTCTCTACAGTTGAAAATAC
The DNA here is from genome assembly GCA_036589455.1 of Ateles fusciceps. Taxonomy (NCBI): domain Eukaryota; kingdom Metazoa; phylum Chordata; class Mammalia; order Primates; family Atelidae; genus Ateles; species Ateles fusciceps. Next base: position 7,834,773 of record JAZHEH010002159.1, read on the forward strand.
ACAGATAGGTTCTGAGTTACAGAGAGAATGGACTTACTTTGTTGGGACATATTGATGATAACCGTATATAGGTAACTTACAGTTATAATGGCCTTTTCTTGTATTTAATGCTTCCCACAAGTACTGTTAAGAATTCATTCTACTTTATAAATGAGGAAACTGAGGCCTAGAGAAGTTAGATAACTTACCAGAGCCACACACCTACAAACTCATCTACATAGCATCAGACCCAGTCTGTATCCTTAAAATTCTTCTCTGTGGTAAAGAATCCAAATGATGCGGGGGACTAGTTGGACAGGGGAGCAGTAGTGAGGGACTATATTCTTCTAGGGAAAGAGACCGTTGGGACTTACAGATTGGAGGGCTAGGGAGAAGAGCTGAACAAAGGACAAAGGCTTGCAGGTAGCTGTGGGGCAGGGAGTGGTAGGTTGAGTAGTATCCTGGGTGGGTGAGGAGGCATAGTTTCCTCACCTCCAAGCCTAACAGCCCACACACTCCTGGCCGTTATGGTTTGATTCTAATAAGGAGATATGGCAGACCATTGAGCAAGGCAAGGGCAGGATGAAATAGGGATCCTACAGCTATTTTTTCATCCTACTCACTTAGAAATCCATCATGTCCATGCACCTCTTCTATTTTCTTGGTTAAATTAGCAACATAGATTTATAATGTATTATCTGAACCTAGCACATTGCATTTATATATAATGCCTACTTCCACTAACCACTTTCAAAGCTTTGAGACTTTCCCAACATTCTGTCCACCCAAAGAGTGGGTACCCTGACAATGCAGGATGCTGAGAATCAGAACTCTAGCATTCTTAAAACAGTTTTTTTTTTATTTTTAATTTTCTTGGGTGCATAGTAGGCATATATATTTATGAGGTATATGAGATATTTTGATACAGTCATAAAATGTGTCATAATCACATCAGGGTAAATGGGATATCCATGACCTCAAGCACTTATTCTTTGTGTTATAAACAGCCCAATCATACTCTTTTAGTTATCTTACAATGTACAATTAAATTATTATTGACCATAGTCACCCTAGTGTGCTATCAAATACTAGGTTTTATTCATTCTTTCTAACTATCTTTTGGTACCCATCTGACTTAGTGTGGATATTTGTCCCCACTCAAATCTCATGTTGAAATGTAATCCACAATGTTGGAGGTGGGACCTTGTGTGTTTTGGGTCATGGTGGCAGATCCCTTATGTCTTGGTGCTGTCCTTGCGGTAGTAAGCAAGTACTCAAAAGATCTGGTTGTTTAAATGGTGGCATCTCTCCACAACTGTCTCTTGCTCCTGCTATGTGAGACGCCTGCTCCCGCTTTACCTTCTGCCATGATTGTAAACTTCCTGAGGCCTTCCTAGAAGCAGATGCCAGTACTATGCTTCCTGTATGGCCTGCAGAACCATGAACCAATTAAACCTCTTTTCTGATAAATTACCCAGTCTCAGGTATTTCTTTATAGCAATGGGAGAACGGACTAACATACCATTAACCATCCCCACTTCCCCCTTACTCACCCACCCACCATCCCACTACCCTTCCCAGCCTCTAATAACCATTGATCAAAATGAGTTCAATAGCTTTAATTTTTAGCTCCCACAAATAAGTGAGAAAAGGCAGTTTGCCTTTATGTGCCTGGCTTATTTTACTTAACATAATGACCTCCAATTCTATCCATGTTGTTGCAAATGGCAAGATCACATTCCATTATATGGCTAAATAGTACTCCATTGTGTATAAATACCACATTTTCTTTATCCATTCATCTCTTGATGGGCTTTTAGATTGCTTCCAAATCTTGGCTATTGTGAACAGGGCTGCAACACACATGAGAGTATAGATGTCTCTTTGACATATTAATTTTCTTTCTTTTGGGTACATACCTAGTAGTGGGATTGCTGGATTATATGGTATCTCTATTTTTAATTTTTTGAGGAACCTCCAAACTCTCCTCCATAAGCTGTACTAATTTTCGTTTTCATCAATGGTATATGAGGCTTCCCTTTCCCCACATCCTTGCCAGTTTTGTTATTGTCTATCTTTTGGATGGAAGCTATTTCAACCTGGGTGAGATGCTATCTCATTGCAGTTTTGATTTGCATTTCTCTGATGATTAATGATGTTGAACATCTTTTCATATGCCTGTTTGCCATTTGTATGTCTTCTTTTGCGAAATGTCTATTCAGATCTTTCACCCTTTTAAAAATCAGATTTTTTTTCCTAAAGCGTTGTTTGAGCTCCGTATTTATTCTGGTTATTAATCCCTTGTCCAGATTGATAGTTTCAAAATACTGTCCCCAATTCTACGGTTGTCTCTTCACTTTAGTGATTGTTTCCTTTGCTATGCAGAAGCTTTTAGACTTGATGTGATCCCATTTGTCCATTTTTGCCTTGATTGCCTGTGCTTGTGGGGTATTACTTAAGAAATGTTTGCCCAGTCCATTGTCCTAAAGAGTTTCCTCAATGTTTTATTATAGTAGTTTCATAGTTTGAGGTCTTAGATTTAAGTCTTTAATTCATTTTAATTTGATTTTTGTATATGGTGAGAGAGAGGGGTCTAGTTTCATTGTTCTGCATATGGATATTCAGTTTTCCCAGCACCATTTATTGAAGAGACTGTCCTTTCCCCAATGTATGTACTTGGCACCTTTGTCAGAAATGAGTTCACTGTAGATGTATGGATTTGTTTATGGGTTCTGTATTCTGTTCCATTGGTCTATGTGTCTGTTTTTATGCAAGAACCATGCTGTTTTGGTAACTACAGTTATGCAGTGTAATTTGAAGTCAGGTAATGTGATTCCTCAATTTTTGTTCATTTTGGTCAGGATAGCTTTGGTTATTCTGGGTCTTTTGTGGTTCCATATAAGTTTCAGAATTTTTTTTTTTTCCTATTTCTGTGAATAATGTCATTGGTATTTTGCACTGAATCTGTAAATTGCTTTGGGTGGCATGGAGATTTTAACAATATTTATTTTTCCAATCCAGGAACATGGAATATCTATCCATTTTGTGTGTAGTCCTTTTCAATTTCTTTCACCAATATTTTATAGTTTTTATTGTAGAAATCTTTTACTTTTTTGGTTAATTCCTAGGTATTTAGTTTTATTCATAGTGACTGTAAATGGGATTGCTTTCTTGATTTCTTTTTCAGATTGCTCACTGTTGACATATAGAAATGCTACTGATTTTTTAAATGTTGATTTTGTTTTTTGTTTTGTTTGAGATGGTGTCTTGCTCTGTTGCCCAGGCTGGAGTGCAGTGGTATGATCTCAGCTCACTGCAACCTCTGCCTCCTGGGTTCAAGCAATTCTCCCTGCCTCAGCCTCCCGAGTAGCTGGGATTACAAGCGCCCTTCATGGTGCCCAGCTAATTTTTGTATTTTTTAGTAGACATGTGGCTTCGCCATGTTGGCCAGGCTTGTCTTGAACTCCTGATCTCAAGTTATCTGCCTGTTTTGGCCTTCTAAAGTGCTGGGATTACAGGTGTGAGCCACTGTGCCCGGCCTATATGTTGGTTTTTTATCCGGCAAATTAAAAGATACTGGTGGTATCTTTTAATTTTTATTTTTTGTGTATCCATTGTATACTTTTAGATTTGATGTTACCCCAAGGTGTGCAAAAAATATAACATTATTTTAAACTGATGACAACATTGCATAAACAAGAAAAAAGAAAACCCCTAAAACTCTATGCTTTTTTTCTCCATACTTTTTAACTTTTTGTTGTTTGAATTATGCCTTATTGCACTATGTCTTGAAAAGTTGTAGTTATTTTTGATTGATTCATCTACTTATGAGTTTACATACCATAATTACAGTGCTGTAATATTCTGTTTTTCTTTGTACTAATGATAACCAATGAGTTTTGTACCTTCAGATGATTTCTTATTGCTCATTAGCATCCTTTTCTTTCAGATTGAATAACTCTTTTCAGCATTTCTTGTAGGACAGGCCTGGTATTGATGAAATCCCTCAGCTTTTGTTTGTCTGGGAAAGTCTTTATTTCTCCTTCATGTTTGAAGGATATTTTCACAGGATATATTATACAAGGATAAAATATTTTTTCCTTAAGCACTTTAAATATGTCATGCCACTCCCCCTGGTTTCCACTCAAAAGTCTGCTGCCAGACATACTGAAGCTCCATTTTATGTTGTTTCTTTCTCTTGCTGATTTTAAGATCTTTTCTTTATCCTTGACCTTTGGGAGTTTGATTATTAAATGTTTGAGACAGTCTTCTTTGGGTTAAATCTGCTTGCTGTTCTATAAGCTTCTTCTACTTTACTACTGATATCTTTCTTTAGGCTTGGGAAGTTCTCTGTTATTGTCCCTTTGAATAAACTTTCTACCCATGTGTCTCTCTCTACCTCCTCTTTAAGGCCAATACTTCTGAAACTTGCCACTTTGAGGCTATATTCTAGATCTTGTAGGCATGTTTCATTCCTTTTTATCTTTTTTCTTTTGTCTCCTCTCGGTGTGTCTTTTCCAATAGCCTGTCTTCATGTTCACTAATTCTTTCTTCTGCTTGATCAATTCTGGCATTGAGACTCTGGTGCAGTCTTTAGTATGTCAATTCCATTTTTCAACTCCAGAATTTCTGCTTCATTCTTTTAATTATTTTATTTGTTAAGTTTATCTTATAGGAGTCTGAATTCCTTTTCTGTGTTATCTTGAATTTCTTTGAGGTTCCTCAAAACAGCTATTTTGAATTCTCTCTGTGAAAGGTTCTGTACTTCTCTTTCCGGGGTTGGCCCTGGTGCCTAATTTAGTTTATTTTGTGAGGTCAGTAATGTGTTCCTGGATGGTCTTGATGCTTGTAAATATTTGTCAGTGTGTGGGCATTGAAGAGTTGGGTATTTATTACAGTCTTTGCAGCCTGGGCTTGTTTGTATCCATCCTTCTTGGGAAGACTTTCCAGGTATTCAAAGGGATCTGGGTCTTGCAATCTAAGTTTTTGGTCACTGCAGCCATATCTGCATTAGGGGTCACCCCAAACCCAGTATTACAGTAATTCTTGCAGACTCATAGAGGTACCACTTTGGTAGTCTTAGATAAGATCCAGGAGAATTCTTTGAATTACTAGGCAGAGGCTCTTGTTCTCTTCCATTACTTTCTCTCAAGGAAATAGAGTCTCTCTCCCTCTGTGCTGAGCTGCCTGGAGCTGGAGTAAGGGTGACACAAACACCCCCGTGGCCACCACCACTGGGACTGTGCTGGGTCAGACCTGAAGCCAGCACAATGCCAAGTTCCCCCGGGGCCCAGACAGGTCCAGAGATGCTGTCCAGGAGCCAGAGCCTGGAGTTGGAAACCCTAGAAATCTACCTGGTGTGCTCTATTGTTTTGTCGCTAACCTGACACCAAAACCAAAAGACAAAATCCTCCCCACTCTTCTCTCCCTTTCCTCAGGCAGAGAAGTCTCTCCCCATGTCCACCATTACCACAGACCCACGGGGATTACTGCCAGGGCACCACTGTTGTTCACTCAAGGCCCCAGGGCTCCTCAGTCAGCTTGTGGTGAATGCTACCAGGTCTGGGACTCACCCTTCAGGGCAGTGGGCTCCCCTCTGGCTCAGAGTAGGTCCAGAAGTGCTGTCCAAGAGCCAAGGCCTGGAATCAGGGACCCCAAGAGCCTGCTTGGTGCTCTTCCCCACCATGGCTGAGCTGCTACTTAAACTACAGACAAAGTCCCATTTATTCTTCCCTCTTCTTTCTCAAGTAGAAGGCATCTCTCCTCATAGCCACCACAACTGTGAATATGATGGGTCACTCTGGAAGCTAGCATGTCTCTTTGTCTCACCCAAGGTCCATGGTGTACACTACTTGGTTACTGCTGCTGATTATTCAGAGTCCAAGGGCGCCTTAGTCAGCAGGTGATGAATCTGCCAGGACTGGGTCCTTCCCTTCAAGGCAGCAGGTTCCTTTCTGGCCCAGAGTGTGTTATCGGGAGATAGAGCCTGAAATGGGTGCCTCATGACTCTGACTGGTGCCCTATCCTACTGTGGCTGAGGTGATATCCAAGTTACAAAACAAAGTCATCTTTGTTTTTCCCTCTTTCTTCTCAAGCAGAAGGAAGTTGTCTCTTTTGGAGCTGCAAGCTGTGCTACCTGGGGTTCACGGAGGGGTGATACAAGCACTCCTTTAGCTGCCCCAGCTGGCGTCTTACCAGGTCACGTGTCTCCCAAGTCCACTGTCTCTGAGCCCAGCACAGCCCTATGACTTGCCTAGGAGTTGCAGTCCTTGACGCCTAGACTGCTTTTCAAGTTTATTTTGAACCCCAGATCACTTGGGCCATAGTTGCAAAGCTTGCCGGAACTCAGGTTCTGACCACTGGGATGGGCGATTCCCCTCTGACTGGGGCTTGTCTCTATGCTCCCTCCATGGGTGACAGCTGATTTCTGCCCAGTGTTGGCAGCACTGTTTTCCAATGCAAAGTTCCCCAACTGCTGTGCTGTCCCTCCCACAAGTGCACAGATTCCCTCTCTGCACCACAAGCGCACTGCCATGGAATAGGGGAGAGGTGGCGTTGACAATTCAAGACTGACTTTTCTACCTTCTTCAGTGCCTCTTTCAGTAATATGAAGTTAAAACCAGCTACCGTGAGTGCTCACCTTATTTTTTGTTCCTATGAAGGTGCTGTTTTGTGTATAGATAGTTGCCAAATTTGGTGTTCCTGTGGCGAAGACAATCAGTGGAGGCTTCTGTTCCACCGTCTTGCTCCACCTCCTCCAGAAGCCTAGCATTCTAAGTCATGTACTGTCATATCTATCTATTCACCAGTTATGGGCTGAACTGTATACCCCCAAATTCCTTATGATGAAGCCCTCTGGTACCTAATAATGTTACTGCATTTGGAGATAGTATCTTTAAAGATAGTATCCATCCATCCATCCATCTAAACATCTATCCATTCATCCATCATACATTGAGTGCTTATGCAATGTATCTAGGCAACAATCTAAGAGAAGTGCCTCATGTTGGGAGAAAAAAGGAACAGATCAGTCTCTGCCCTGAATGTTCTAGTGTGGATAACAGTAGGTAATTACAGGCAATTACAATACATTGGGATAAGTGTCATGACCCATCTGGGAGCTGGGGATGTACCAGGATGGGACACCTTATCCAGGTTGGGGGTGAAGGCAGGAAAAGGGTCAAGGACGCTGAGTTCCAAAGATAACGTGGCAAATTAGGGCAACTGAAGGAAGGCTTAGTCTGGCTAAGTGTATAGATAAAGGAGTAAGTTAAAATTAGGTATTTAGGGTGAACCCTAATCCAATTTGACTGGTATCCTTATGGGAAGAGGAAATTTGGACATATAGAGAGACAGCAAGGATGCATGTGCAGAGGGGAAAGACCATGCGAGGACAGTGAGAAGGTGGAAGCCAAGGAGAGAGGCCTTAGAAGCAACCATACCTGCTGATAGATACCTTGATTTTTCACTTCTAGACTCTAGAACTGTGAGAAAATAAATTTCTGTTGTGTGAACAACCCAGCCTGTGGTATTTGGTTACAGGAGTGCTAGAAAACTAGTATATAATCCATCCCGTCCATCCGTCCGTCCATCCGTCCATCCATCCATCCATCCATCCATCTACCCATCCATCCATCCATCATATGTTGAGTGTCTATGCAATATATCTAGGCAACAATCTAGGCAAAATGCCTAGTGTTGGGATAAAAAAGGAACAGATCAATCTCTGCTCTGAAAGTTCTAGTGTGGATGACAGTAGGTAATTACAGGCAATTACAATACATAGTGATTAAGTGTCATGACCCATCTGGGAGTTGGAGATATACCAAGAAGGGACACCTTATGCAGGTTAGGGGTGAAGGCAGAAAAAGGGTCAAGGAAGCCGAGTTTCTAAGAGAATAAGGCAAAATTAGGGCAATTACAGGAAAGCTCTGTCTGGCTAAATGTATAGTAGGAAGGGACTGGAGGGAGAAATGAAGCTAGAGAGAGAAGGATTGAGAAGGGTTTTTTTTTTTTTTTTTTTTTTAATATCATGCTAAGGCAGTGCTCCTCGTAATTTTTTCTCCTGCCTATAGCATACCTAAGGGATGACGGATGTTCATCAACAGCATGGTGAGAGGGAACAATTGCAGAGGTGAACTACCAGTGTCAGGTTGAGATACAGCCCTGCCTTCCCCTTCACAGTTGGAGATTCATGATGCTTAGTAAGCTGGATTTTATCCGAAGACTGAATGGTATTGGCTTAGTCACTTCATTACACTAGGCTTTCTGTTCTTATCTCTCGTCTGTTCGTATGCTAGCTGAGAGTGTGAGCTTTAGCATTAACTGCCTGCATTCTACTCTGTCCCCCACCATTCTCAAGTTGGGTCACCCTGAGTAAGCTGTCCACCCTTATCAGCAGACTAGATCAATACTACTGTGGTGCCTATATCGAAGATTTACTGAGGATGAAAGGAGGTATTGCGTGTAAAGCTCCTGGCATAGTGTTTGGCATACAGTAAGTGATCAGTAAATGTTAAGATCAAAAGGGCATGTGTCACTCATTGCAGCTCCCCCTGCAGCCAAAAGGCATTAGTGATCAAATTCTCACTGACACCACAGTGATAACTGTCTTCATCGTCACTGCCATCCCATCATCATTCTCACAGCACCATCATCATCAGCACTGTCATCCTCACTATAACTTGTTATCATCACCAACACCGTTTCCGTCATAATCACCACCACCCTCCTCCTAATCATCATCAATCACACTGAAGCTTTCAGAGGTCATTCCTCACTGGGTTCCCGGCTTCCAGTCTTCTTCCTTGTGGTTATCTTATAAAAAAGAAGGCTCTACTTAGATTTTTATGACGTGATATTTATAAAATTTATTGAGCTCCTACTATACATCAGACATTTTTCTGGGCACAGAGGATACAGGAGTGAGCTAAATTAAATTCTCACTTGCGGAATTAGGTTAATGAGAAGTGACAGACATATATGTCTGTCACTTCTCATTAACCTAATTCCGCAAGTGAGAATTTACAATACTACAAGGATTGACATTTATTTATTTTTTTGGACATACTACGTATTTCCTTGTAGAATTTGACATACTGCAAGGAAATATGTAGTATGTCAAAGTAAAATAAATACTGGAGAGAAAAATAAAGTAGGGAAAGAAGTTTCTGGGCTTGGGCAGCTGTCATTTTTATTTAGGATGTTAAAGAAGGCTAATCTCAGCCAGGCACGGTGGCTCATGCCTGTAATCCCAGCACTTTGGGAGTCCGAGGCGGGCGGATCACAAGTTCAAGAGATCGAGACCATCTTGGTCAACACAGTGAAACCCCATCTCTACTAAAAATACAAAAAAAATTAGCTGGGTGTGGTGACATGCGCCTGTGGTCCCAGCTACTCGGGAGGCTGTGGCGGAAGAATCACTTGAACCCAGGAGGCGGAGGTTGCAGTGAGCCGAGATTGCGCCACTACACTCCAGCCTGGTGACAGAGCAAGACTCCGTCTCAAAAAAAAAAAAAAAAAAAAAGAAAGCTCATCTCGAGGTGACATTTGAATTGAGGAAGGGAAGGAGGCCCCATGTGGATACCAGGGAGGCAAAGGCCAGGAAGAAAATTATGAAGGTCCTCAGGTAGCGACATACCTGGCTTGTGAGGAGCAAAAAGGAGGCTGGTGTGGCTAGATGAAAGCCGGGAGTAACAGTGATGAGATCAGAGACGCAGCAGGGGTCAGACATGGGGGAACAGGTCATTGTAAAAACTCTGGCCCTTACTCCCACTGACTTGGAAAGTCATCAGAGGGTTTTGGAAAGAAGTGTGACACGATCTGACTTATATTTTAATGGAGTCACTCTGGCTTTTGTGCTGAAAACACAAGACAGGGTGACAAGTACTTAAGCAGAGAGGCCAGTCTTGAGCATATTTCCATAACCCAAGTGTGAGTCGCTGGTGGCTGGGATCAGTGGAGTAGCTGTTGAGGTCATGAGAAGTGTGAGATGCTCGATGCATTTTGAAGATAAAGCCAGCAGAATTTGCTAATACACTGCATTGAATATGGAACAGGAGTGAAAGAAACAAACAAATCAAGGATGATTCCTGAGCAACTGAACAGATGGAACTGGCATGTGCTGGGATGTGGAAGACTGTGAGCAGATGCGGAGGAGAAAATCAATTTTATGCTCATATTGTGTCTGTAAAGTAGGTACTATGGTTATTTTCCATAAAACTGGGACTCACTAAAGTGAAGTATTTTGCTTGAGGTCACGGAAGTGGCAAGAGCCAAGATTTGAACTAGTTCTCCCTGATTCTACAAACTATAACCCTATGATGCCAAGCTCACAGAAGTCCTGGTCTTGGCTTCCTTAGACTTGGGTTCCAACCGACTCTCAGCTGCAAGGGCTTTACCACTGACCATCAAGGGTTATATTGATGGCTGCCACTCGATCTTAACAAGGTCCCTCTTTTCCACAGGAGTAAAACTAGAGCACATGAAGGCTTCCCCACCTCCAGAGAGAACACTGAGAGTCACTCACCCTCCAGACCACCAAATATAACATCACTCCTGCCAGCTGAAGGAGGCTCCAGATCCCTTTGGCCAGTGAAGTTTTGCTTGGTGAGTGAAAATTCTAACTCATTAACTTGAAAATGAATGAGCTTCAGTGACTGCTAAGGCACCTCGGACTGAGCTGTTTAATTTCCATTCCAGCTCTGGGTGTGAAGATTTCTCCATCCTTAGCCACCCAGTGACCATTATTTACCCATTTCAGCATTGGCTGGGCCTGCTAGGATTTTAAGCAGCTAAATGGTGCCTAAGAGCTCAGGCTCTGTAGTCAGTACACCTGGGTTCAAATCCTGGTTCTATCACTTATTAGCTGTGGGAACTAGGACAGGTTTCTCAACTGTTCTATGCTTCTCTTCTGTTTATCATCTGTAAAATGGGGAGAAGAGTAAGTCCTTCATAGGGTTGTGAAGTTTAAAAGATATGATGAGTGCGCCGCAATCTCAGAAATCACCACTAAAGAACTTATTCATGTAACCAAACACTATCTGTTACCCAAAAGCCTAGGGAAATAAAAAATAAATTGAAAAAAAATATGCACAGTGCTTAGTACAATGACCACACATAATCAAGACCCAACAAAATTTAGCTATTAATTTTAATATTATTTTATTAGGCTTTTATTTTGTGCCAGGTACAGTGGCTCACACCTGTAATGCCAGCACTTTGGAAGGCTGATGTGGGAGGATCACATGAGGCCAGGAATTCAAGACCAGCCTGGCCAACATGGTGAAACCCCATCTCTATTAAAAATACAAAAAAATGCCTGGGCGAGGTGACTAATGCCTGTAATCCGAGCACTTTGGGAGGCCGAGACGGGTGGATCACAAGGTCAAGAGATCGAGACCATCCTGGCCAACATGGTGAAACCCTATCTCTACTAAAAATACAAAAATTAGCTGGGCATTTGGTACGCGGGGAGTAACAGTGGATGAGATCAGAGACGCAGCAGTGGGCAGTGAATGAGCTACTTGGGAGGCTGAGGCGGAAGAACACTCGAACCCAGGAGGCGGAGGTTGCAGTGAGCCGAGATTGAGCGCCACTGCACTCTAGCCTGGGCTACAGAGCAAGATCCCGTCTTAAAAAGAAAAACAACAACAAGAAGACTTTATTTTGTACTCATTGTAGTCACCATCATTCTTGTTGAGACTTCACAGCTTTGGGTATAGCACCCAATAGAGGTGATATAAGCAAACAATTGTATCCCACAGAGAGGGATATAAGCAAACAATTGTTTAGCACCTTGTAGTTTACAAAGTATTTTCATGGGCATTATCAACTGATACCACCTGAGGATATGGATGTGTCAGCCAGAATTTAAAGGTGTGTAAAGTCAGCTCATATCACACGGTCAATTTAATGAAGTGGCATCAAAATGTAAAACCATTTTATGTTCACAAGTAATGTGAACAGTAGGCCTTCCTTATCTCCTGTCCCCCCATGCCACCTCTGGGTCTTACCCATCCCTCAAGTTCACATTAGAAGGCCAGGGATGCTACTAAGCACGTATCTCAGGACTGCAAAAACAAGTAGAAAGGTGTTTATGTATTTATTTACTGGTTGATTTCCCAGATTCAAGTGACTCTCCTGCCTCAGCCTCCTGAGTAGCTGGAATTACAGGTGTTTGCTACCACATCCAGCTAATTTTTGTATTATTAGTAGAGGTGGGGTTTCTCCATGTTGGCCATACTGATTTTGAACTCCTGACCTCAGGTGATCTGCCCCTCTCAGCCTCCCAAAGTGCTAGAATTACAGGCGTGAGCCACTGTGCTTGGCCTGTTTTTAAAGTAGTATCAAAATGTGCCCACATGACAATGTCACATACCCATTCCTCAACCAAGAGGTGCTCCAGTGGGGCCCTTCCTCTTCTGCATGGAGGTACAACATCTGGAGGTAGGCAGCTCCTGAGGATGTGTGCCCCTGAAGCTGGGAAAGGTGGTCCTAGCACTCCAGAGCCAAACTAAAAAGAATGCCCCCCATCCCTAACACATACTCAGTTTTCAGGGCATCCAGGCTCATGCCTTGGCCACTGGAGGCCTTGCCAACGTGGAATACAGATGAGGCAATCAACATTAATGGGGGCTTTCTATTTAGGCATTCTAACCAACATGTAGAAAGCCAAGAGGGCTGCAGGCTTACAAAGCTCAACCTTATAATTTATGGTCCATATGGTACAAGGGAGTTCAGAGGCATTTTTACATAGGCTGGATGAAAGGAAGAGATGTCTCCAGCTCCCCCTCTTCTCCACCCACATTCCTAACCATCCAACACACTTTAGCGAGGAAAAGGGATAAAGAAGGCAAAACGAGGAGGAAAGAAGAGAGAAACTCCCCTAGATGCCTGCTGTGTTCAGAAACTGGAGTAGGAGAATGGAAGTCTCCAAGAAGAGCCGCTGGTCCCTTTTTGCCCTGGAAGATGGGCTTCCATGACTGCCAACCAGCCTCCTCCTCTGGGTGTAACCAGCACCATGGTGGAGCCACACTTCAGAGAAACACACTGCCTGTTTTTAATGTTAAGCACATCCTAGCCTGTGGTTTATAAGCCACATATGGTCCTGGGAGCCCCAAGAAATAATGATGAAAGAAAATCATTGAAATTTGGACATAGAAGCTCTGTGAAGCTATATAGTGGCTCTGCAAATTATATTAGCTGTCCAATATTCACTGAGTGTTGCCATATGCCCAGCATCATGTGATGTCTCTCATCTAATCCTCATAACAGTGAGGTAGTTTTTTTTTTTTTTTTTTGAGACAGGGTCTTTCTCTGTCACCTGTGCTGGAGTGCAGTGGTGAACAGGACTCACTGCGGCCTTGACTTCCTGGGCCCAAGTGATCCTCTCGTCTCAGCTCCTCAAGCAGCTGGGACTACAGTTGTGCTCCACCAGGCCCAGATAATTTTTTAAAAAGTTTTTTTGTAGGGACAGGGTTTCACCATGTTGCCAAGCTCCTGGGCTCAAGCAATCCACTAGCCTTGGCCTCCCAAAGTCCAGGAATTATAGGTGTGAGCCACCACCACACCTGACCCAGTGAGGTAGCTATTACTCTTGTCTTACAGCTGAAGATACTGAAGTTCAGAGAGATCACACTCCAAAGTCAGTCATGGAGCTGAATTTGAACCCATGTCAGTCTATTCTACAGCCTATGTCTTAACCATTATATGCACTATCTCCCAGAGGAAAAGAATGAGAGGGAAATGCTGAAAATATGAACAGTCCCCTCCTCCTACCCCCTACTTATTCAGTGCTCAGTAGAGGCAAAAATTGAGAAACCTTCCCTTCTCATATCTGGCCTACAGTCTGGGTGGTTTTCTTTTCTTTTCTTTTCTTTCTTCTCTTTGCTTTTTCTGAAACAGGGTCTTGGTCTGTTGCCCAGGTCAGAGTACAGTGGTGCCATCATAGCTCACTATAACCTTGAACTCCTGGGCTCAAGCGATCCTCCCATCTCAACGTCCTGAGTGCCATCATATCCAGCTAATTTTGATTTTGATTTTTGGTGGAGTTGGGGTCTTGCTGTTATCCAGGCTGGTCTTGAATTCCTGGCCTCAAGTGATCTTACTGTCTTGGCCTCCCAAAGTGTTGGGATTACAAGCATGAACCACTGTACTTAGCCTGGATCAATTTTTGAAAATTTAAATATCATTGAATTATTTTTGACAATGATCAGATGCCTATTTCTCTAAGAAACAGATTAATAATAAGAAATATCCTTAAAGATGCACCTTACAGAAGGGATGACCCTGAAATCTAGAGAGGAGGTTAGGGATACTTCTCAAGGTCACACACTTTGGTGATAGCACTAAAGGAGTAAAGCTTTTGCCTCCAAGGCCAGATCTAGGCAGCAAGCTGCTTTACAAATTAAAGCACCAGTGCCTCTGCCCCTAACATGGAGAAATGCTTGAAGCGGTATGACCTCTTTTTGTGCACTAGAGATTTTAACAACACAACCCAAACTTAGCTGAATAGTTTTTAAACAAGGTTCTTGTGATGAGTGAGTCTTTTGATTTCCTCTGCCGTCTTCCCACCCCGCAGGTCAGAGATCTGTGCCCTGTTCAACCACGAGGCTCCTGCAATAGCTCCTGGTATTTAGCTGAAGTGGGGATGTTCCTCTCTGTCTGGGGCAGATGGTTATCACCAGTCCAGAACCTGCTATAATTTACTCTGGCCTCCCCACACTAATAGTGACCCTTCTGTCTGCCAGCTTGGCTTCTACAGCCTTCTACAATCTGGACCCACTCCACCCAGTTCGTTTCTTCCTTCTTTACATGTAGAACATACCCTCAAGTCCAACAGGTGTCCTGGGCTCACCCCATTTCCGCCACAGAAATATCCTCCCTGCTCTTGTCATATGCAAATCATTCTTCAAGGCATTGCTCAAGGTCTTTCTGTCCCCAAAGACTGCCCATGTACCGCCCACTGGTTTGCCTTCCAAATCTCCTTACATTTATATTCTCAATTTACCTAAGTTAGCCCTTAACAGGTTTTGGTATATTTCACCAAGTGTAATGCAGACTCCTAGAGGGCAGGCACACAAGTGTTCACTCATTCACTAGAGGCTTTTAGCAGCACCTCATAAAGTGAGAAAGAAAAGAGAAATATGGTTGCTTCCAGTCCTCAAGGAAGAGAGAACAGCTTACAGACATAGGTGGCACATAGTCGGCCCTCAACAAAGGTTTGCTATATTGAACTAACAACATATATGCCTCTTATTACAATTACTTGCTAAGTCCCATGAGAGGTATCAAGTGCTGTTACAGGGAAAGTATCATCAAAGAGGTGGCATTTGAACCCTACAGGCTTTAAGGACAGGGCATGGTTTTTGTTTTTGTTAACAGAATTGGGAGGAGGTTACAGACAAAAGAAAGAGTATTCCTGGTGCACACAGTGCCAGGCACACACCACTCACCAGGAACTGGGGGAAAACAGTGGAATTGAGTGAGTTCTGTCCCTGCCCCGACACCAACTAGCCAGAGTGAGTGGGCAAGTTGCCTAACTTCCCTGGGCCCAGTTTCCTTCCCATTCTGAAGTGATTAAGCTGCACAGACTCCGGAAAGAAGCGGACTGAGTGAGGTTCCAGTGATGACTGTATGTGACCTTGGGCCAATCCGAAGCCGGCTGGCTCAGCCTCAATTTCCTTCCTATAAAATAGATAAAATAATTTCTACCTCTTTTGTGAGGGCTTCAGAACATATGTGAGTCGCTAAGCACATAGCCCAGGACAACTGGCAGTACTAGATTTCCTTTTTACAAAAGTCGGGGTGACAAGCCTGATCTGCCTCTCTCCGCGCGGCCGCTGCCGGTTCCGCAGCACCCGTGCCAGAGCCTGTCCCGAGCAGGGGCCGTGGACAACTTCATGACCCCAAAGAGAAAACAGAGCCGAAGGGGCTTCGGGGGGGTAAAAAGTAAAGATCTGTCCACAGCAGGCTAACTTCGCTAATGGGGACACTCAGTGGAAAGCGTCCCCTTGAACAGACTCACCGCAGTCGAGAATCTCTGCTAACTCGCATCAAATTTATGCCTCCGAAGCTGGCTGGTTTGTGGACAGCCCTTTGTGCCTCTGCCTTCAAACCCAAGACAAGGGACAAAGCCCAACCCCGTGGCGGGCTGGGAGGGTGAAAAGCGGGGGGGATTCCCCAATTCCCAGCGGAAAGGAAGGGGGATCCGTTTCTACCCCCGACTCCGGGGCCAGGGCTCCTTGGGCGCCCCCCTTCATTTCTTTCCTCTCCCCCACAGGTCGAGAAGGGAGGGAGTCGCGCTTGGTCCGCGGCGTAGGGTCACCCCGGCTTCCGTCCCTCAGATCCCGCCTGGCCGCTCAACCTCGGCCCCCATCGACCTGTTCGGCCGCCCGCCCCGGCTCAGGTCGACTCGGCCCTCCGCCCTCGGCCTCCGAGGAACCCGCCTGGCCGGCCACCCAACCTCGGCCGCCTCCCCTAACCTCCCCTCGCTGCCACCTCGGCGCCCGCCGCAGCCTCCGTAGACCCCGCCGGGCCCCCGCCCGCGCCCGGCCGCCCCCCGCGCCGGCTTCCCGGCCCCCGTAGACCCCGCCCGGCCCTCCCTCTACGGGGTCGTGGCGGCGGGGAGGAGGGGGCCGCCGGGCCGGCGTGCGTGGCAAAGCTCTCCCGGCTCGGCTCGCTCGGCCTCCCTTCCCGGGAGGCGGGGTCGGCGCCGCGGCGGAGGCAGGCCCCTCCTCCCTCCTCCTCGGCCCGGCCTCCTTCCCGGCCGCGCGTCCTCTCGGCCGCTCCGACGCCAGCAGCGCCCGCGTGCCGCTCGCCCAGTCCCGGGGGGAGCCCCAGCAAGTTTCCCGGGCCGCGCGCTGCGCTCGCTCGCTTCCCAGCCCGCGGCCCGAGCCGCCGTCGCGCCCGCCATGCCCTCGGCCAAACAAAGGGGCTCCAAGGGCGGCCACGGCGCCGCGAGCCCCTCGGAGAAGGGTGCCCACCCGTCGGGCGGCGTGGATGACGTGGCGAAGAAGCCGCCGCCGGCGCCGCAGCAGCAGCCGCCGCCTCCCGCGCCGCATCCGCAGCAGCACCCGCAGAACCAGGCGCACGGCAAGGGCAGCCACCGCGGCGGTGGCGGCGGCGGCGGCAAGTCCTCCGCCGCCGCTGCCGCCGCCTCGTCCTCAGCGTCCTGCTCGCGCAGGCTCGGCAGGGCACTCAACTTTCTCTTCTACCTCGCCCTGTTGGCGGCGGCCGCCTTCTCGGGCTGGTGCGTCCACCACGTCCTGGAGGAAGTCCAGCAGGTCCGGCGCAGCCACCAGGACTTCTCCCGGCAGAGAGAGGAGCTGGGCCAGGGCTTGCAGGGCGTCGAACAGAAGGTGGGTACCCCCGACCCCCCCAATTGTCCCCACCGACTACAGCCTCCGGACCCACTGCCGGGCCCCCTCGTGCTCTCCGGCCGGTCCCTATTCCTGCCTGCCCAGGCCCCGAGGCAGGAGCCGACCCCTCCTCCTTGGCGGGCCCTGGCCTGGACACCCCCCTTTATCCGGCCCCTTCATTCCGAGGCAGTCCCCAGACCCCCTTTGTTAATGGCCGCGAAGGAATCGGTCCCGAGGGATGGGCCACTGCTAGGATGGCCAGGCCGGCCTGGCAGGGTGGGCCAAGGGCCTGTCACAGGGCATTAGCGGTGACCTGTAAGGAAGCCGGCAGGCTTCGGGGGAGCCCATTCTTTTTGAATTAGGAACCGCTGAATGGGCAGAGTTGTCTGAAAAGCAGGTTGGAAGGGAAGCCAGCGCATCCCTGGAAGCCTCAGGCAAGGCCCCACCTCAGCTCTGCCGGTGGGGAGACATCTGAGTAGGTTTTTAAATGACTTGGGGCTGGCGTTTTTATGCATTTGCAGGTCGAAATGAAATTCTATCTTTAGGTCCCTTGTCCTGTATTGGACTGGCCTGCCCAGGTGGGCCTTTGAAGTAGTCCTACTATAGCTTTTTTTTTTTTTTTTTCTTTTTTGAGAGGGAGTCTCGCTCTGTCGCCCAGGCTGGAGTGCAGTGGCTCGATCTTGGCACCTGCAGCCTCTGCCTGCCGGGGTCCAGCGATTCTCCTGCCTCAGCCTCCCGAGTAGCTGGGATTACAGGGATGCGCCACCACGCTCGGCTAATTTTTTTTATTTTTAGTAGAGACGAGATTTCACCATGTTGGCCAGGCTGGTCTCGAACTCCTTAGCTCAAGTGATCCGCTCGCCTGGGCCTTCCAAAGTGCTGAGATTACAGGCGTGAGCCACCGAGCCCAGCCCTACTTCAGCTTTAGGGGAAAGGAAAGGCCAAAAATGCTAGATCATACTGGTGAATAATACCGATAGCCACATTTGTATGGTGTTTAGAGTACTTACTCACATAGTATCTAATTCTTATAGCCACCCTGGGAGGGAGGTAGGCTAACGGTTTTGATTGCATTTTACAAACCAGAATATTGAGATTTAGAGAGAGGACTGAGTTGACAAAGTTCCCAGCTGGTGAGTGGCAGACACATGGGAATGTCTAGGCCACTGCCCTGTTCGTTCAGGGTCCACAGGGGTCCATTTCAGGTATGGATGGAACCAACTCTCAAGGCGAAGGTCCTTAGCTTCCACCCTTCTGTGGTTTTTTTAAGACCAAGTATGGCCCCTTTGATCTCATTTACCCTCCACGATGTCATTGCTCAATGAAAGTCGCATGCAAGACTGAAACAAAAAATCCCGCCACTTCTGATTGCCGAGCCTGTGCCTCCTTTTCCCAGCATGCTGTGTGTCTTGCCAAGTTTCTACTTTTGTTGAGTGTGCTGGACTAGGAATTTCCTCTTAAAACTGGCAGAGCACCCTGGGTGTGGTGGCTCATGCCTGTAATCTCAGCAGTTTGGGAGGCCGAGGCGGGCGGATCATCTGAGGTCAGGAGTTTGAGACCAGCCTGGCCAACATGGTGAAACCCCGTCTCTACTAAAAATACGGAAATTAGCCAGGTGTGGTGGCCTATGCCTGTAGTCCCAGCTACTCAGGAGGCTGAGGCAGGAGAATTGCTTGAACCTGGGAGGTGGAGGTTGCAGTGAGTGGAGATCATGCCAGTGCACTCCAGCCTGGGCAACAGAGTGAGACTCCATCTCCAAAAAAAAAAAAAAAATTAAAAAAAAAAGTGGCAGAGCAACTGGAATGAGTCAGAGCCTGCTAAATGCTGCAGGCCAAGGGAGGTGACTTTTCTAAGGGAATTAAGTAGGCAGTGCTGCTTTGCCTATCTGAATGTCAAACCATTCTTAAAAAATAGACATACTGCTGGAGTATAATCACTAGCCTCTATTTCTTCTTTTTCATCCACCTACTTACTAATCAATCATAATATTTATTAAAGTCTGATAGTTGCGTGGCTCTGTGTAGGCTTTGTGGGAGCCTGTGAAGGAGCAAAGACTCTAACCATTTGTGCAGAGCATAAGGAGGTGTCAGTTGAGGTTAACTCCAGTGAAAGTTCAATAAGACGGAGGGCTTGGAATTTCGCCTGTATCCTGGTGGCCAGGGTAGTGCCAGCCATCTAGCTGGTGATCAGTAAATGTTCAGAGAAGGAATGTGATGAACATCCTGGGAGGGGCACTATTTTGAGCATGTGTGAGGGAGAGGAGGTGGCCACCCTACTCATGGCAGAGTCACGTTTAGGAAATTGTGAGAGAGGGAGGTTGGAAGTTGAGGCCAAAACAGGGAATCCAGGTTAATTCTCTCTGCTTTTCCCTGACCCTCCCTTAGTCCCTTCTTTTTGGTTCTCACTCCTTCTCCATCACAGCTATGTGTATAGATCACTTTCTTCTTTGGGGCTCAGTTTTCCCATCCACACAGTGAGAAGAGAGCTCCATTCAGACTTTTAAGAATCCTCATGGCTCTAAAATCATTGTAATAGTGACCACTTCTCTCTCTCTTTTTTTTTAAATTTCATATGTTTTGTAGAGATAGGGTCTCTTTCTGTCACCAGGCTGGAGTGCAGTGGTGTGATCATAGGTGTGATCATAGCTCACTGCAGCCTTCCTTGAACTTCTGGCCTCAAGCATTCCTCTTGCCTCAGCCTCACAAATAGCTCGGACTACAGGTGTGCACCAGCACATCCAGCTATTTATTTTTAAAATTTTTGGTAGAGACAGGGTCTTGCTGTGTTGCTCAGGCTGGTCTCAAATTCCTGGGTTAAGTGATCCTCCTGTCTTGGCCTCTCAAAGTGCTGGGATTACAGATAGGAGCCACGGCACCTGGCTGACCACTTTTCTTTCAATTTAGTAGTATAATCAAACTGTAATTTAATGTCTCATATTTATGGTGCACTTATGTGCCAGGCACTATGCAAAGCATTTGAAATGCATCATCTCCTGACTCTCACAACAACCCCAAGGGGTAAGTACTATTATCAGCCCTCTTTGCAGATGAGAAAAGTGAGAGGCTAAGTAACCGAGTGGTTATACAGCTAATAAGTGGTTGGGCTAAGATCCAAACTGTTGTCTAACTCCTAGGACACTCTTAACCACTCCACTGTTTAGCCTAGTACATAGTAGGTGCTCAGTAAATGTTCCATTGACTTGAGACTCAGAACGTGGCCAAAACAGTGTTAGGATTTGCCACAGAATGTGGTCACTCTCTGCATCTTTGGGGTGGCCAGTAAATAAGTTATTTTGCACTGAGGAACAAGTTGTGGTTGGTTCTCTCACAGCCTAAGTTTGAACCCCTTTATAATTCTTTGTGAATTGTTGAGGGGTGGAGTTTGGTTCTTAGCAGGGAAGTGTACTTACAGTATTATTCATAATTGGTATTCACTGTGGGCCAGGCATGCTATTAAATGCTTTATAGTCATGATTTTTGTTCTCCCAGCCACCCTCTGAGGTAGGTACCATTCAGTAGCACCATTTTGCAGATGAGGCATCTGAGGACTGGCTGTGTCACTCGTTCAGGGTCACACACAGACCATAAGTGGTGTAGCTGGAGTTGGGTGCCCACCTGTCTCTTGTTCTCCAGATGTCCTTATTACTGGAGAATGGCTCAGATTTCTGAATGACTGTAGCACAGGCAGAGAGGCTGGCCTAGCCTTACTCAGAGGGTTCAGCAGGCACAAGTGGGTCCCGGGCTTCAGAAAGTGTTGGCAGTTCAGCTCTAGGCCCTCTGAAGAGCCTGGTTGCCCTGGCAGATCCAGCGTGATATAAAGCAATGGTAGGAATAGACTTAGGCCTGGTGGGGACAGTTCAATGAGACTCAGACCTACTTGTGGAAGAGTAAGTTCCCCGGTCATATTTCTTTGTTTTCTCGTCTAGATTCTCTGCATAAGGAGTCAGGGTTTCAGGAGTTGGCAGCCTCTCTTCCAGCCAGTCAGTGCACTTTGAAGTCAGTGCCCCTGCCTGGGCATATCACATAGTGGTTAAGAGCTCAGGTTCTGAAATCAGGCATTTTGGGATTTTGATGTTTGAGCCTACCACTTGCCAGTTTCCTCATTTGTAAAATGGGGATCGTTGGGAGCCACTAAGTCATGAGATGATCATGATGAGGGTTTAATGAGATTGTGTCTCTGAAGTCCTTCATACAGTTACTGGTACATCACAAGTGTCCTGTTGAATGTCACCCGCTGCTAACACGCAGTCCCCCCAGCCTAGGCTGTAACCTCCTCGAGGGCAAGGATCCTAGCCATTATTCCATCTCTGGCATCTTGCGTGGTGCCTGCTACTTAGTGGGTATCCCACATATGTTGGGGGAACAGGTTATTTCCAGTGCATGTTGCTTATAATGAGTCATTATAATGAGTTATAGAATCAGGGTCTCTATAAGATCCATACATTATATTTGATTGAAAAATCTCTTGTTTATTTTAGATAAACATTATGATAAACAATTCTTAGCACGCTCCATAGGGGAAAACTGAGTTCTTTTTATAGTATTGGGGATTGGGTGTAATTTCTGGTCTAGTCTCCTTCCTAACCATGTGTGAAGAGCCAGCTCAGGTCAGGGTTGACAGGGATCAGAGGAGACATGGACCACCTCATCAGGCTTTGCTTGAATCCCTTCATTCTGTGATTCCTTCAGAAAACACTGGGTGAAAGCCTGCCATGTTGAAGGTACCATGGTCACCTGCTCACACCTCTGTTCTGAGTGCTATGCTTAGAGCAGGCAGACACTGTGATTTAATAACCTAGTTTCAGAGATGGGCTCTCTTAGTACTTTCACAGAGTGTCCTTTAGGACTCAGGTAGCATTTGGTTGGGCAGGGAATTTGTCTAGTATTCTGGAGCCTCTGAGAACCTTATTCTAATCTGTCTTAAAACAGACGGATGGAGTTAGACCAGACTTTTGCTACTAGATAAGGAGCCGGGACTTGGAAAGTCAGTGCGACTCTTCGTGCTTACAGACCTGGTTACTGGTGGGGCTGGTGTGAGAGCCTAGATGTGCTGTCATATCCCATTTCAGTTTATCCTCCTGCCTTTGGCATTGGGCTGAGGATGGTGCTGGGAATCTGCAGACTTACCAGGTACTTCAGAAGAAATGGGACATAATCACAATGATGATAGCTGCCATGTATTGAGCATTCACTGTGTGCTGGACACATTTTAAGTACTTGATATGTTAATAATTCACTTAATCCTCCTACAGACCGTTGTATGAGTCAGGTACTGTTTTCCCATCCTTCAGCTGAGGAAACCAAGGAACAGATAGGCTAAATAACTTCCCCAAGATCACACTGCTGGGAAGCATTGAAGCTAGGATTTGAACCTAGGCAGTCTGGCTCCAGAGTCCATGCTGTTTTATTTTTTAACTTCTTATCATAGCAGTGTTCAAGTGTAAACAAAGAACAATATAATGAACCCCAGTTTCAAGAATTACTGATGTTTTGCCATTCTCGTTTCATTCCATCAGCACCCCTCCCTCCACTCTGCCATTTTTTTTGGCTAAAGTTAGAAGTCGACTCTGAACCACTCTCTTGCCCTGTGGGTGCCCCACCTGGTCTCCCTTGTTATCCAGGTGCCGTTGGTGTTGATCCAGCGCAGGCAGAGAGAGGCTGTCCTGTCCTGAAGCCAGAAGATTCACCAGGCAGAAGTGGGTCCAGGGCTTCCGGAGATGTTGGCAGTTCAGCTCTAGAGCCTCTGAAGAGCCTGTGTTGTCCTGACAGATGCAGGGGATAGGGAGTTAGGAATTAGTTTTAAAATGAATCCCTGGCTGGCATGCTTAGTTTACCCAAAGCATTTTATGATTTATTTCTAACTGATAAGGGTTCCTTTCTGTCCCTTTCTACTCCTTTCCCTGTTTCTTTTAATAGAACACAGCATATCATACCTAACAAGGTGTACAGTAGTTGTTGAATATCATCTGACACCCATTCTGGAATCACATTTCCTTAATTATTTTAAAAGTCTTTAAAAAATTAATTTATTTTAAAATTTTTTCTTGTTTTAGAGACAGAACCTCACTCTGTTGCCCAGGCTGAACTTGAATTCCTGGGCTCAAGGGAACCGCTCATCTGAGCCTCCCAAGTAGCTGGGACTACAGGTGTACACCACCAGGCCCGGCTCAAAGATGTCTTGTTAAGAGTTGGTTTATTCAAATTGGGATCTATGTAAGAGCCACATATTATATTTGATCAAAAAAATCTCTTAAATTTTGTTTGTAAGTTTCCTGTCTTTCCTTCTTTTAAAATGCCACTTAGTTGTTGAAGACGCTGGTTCTTTGTCCTGTAGAATTTTTGCATTGTGGGATTGGCTGGTTGCATCCTCATGATATCTGTGTCTCCTGCATTTTTCTGTGAATTGACGGTTAGACCCAGGGACTTGATAGAGTCAGGTTCTTGTTTTCTGTCTTTTCCCTTTTTTTTTTTGGAACAAAGCATTAAAGGTGGCACCATGTGGCACATCAGGCTAAAACCCAGGTTATTAAACTTTGTGTGATCCAGGCTCTCAGTATATTGAACTGGCTCTCCTGTGTGGTTCTTGGGTCAGACCTTATTTAGAGTAGCATTGATTTAGAATGAATGTATTATGGCAGATGAGATAACAGTGCATTCACAAAGCTAGAGAATGCTAAGGAATCGTCTGGCCCACACTCACATTTTGCAGGTAAGGACACTGAGGTCCAGGGAGGACAGTGGCTTGCTCAGAGCCAGGTAGCTAGAAGTGGTGAGCAGAGACCTGGACACTTGTGAGGTTCTTTAAATTGCAAGAGCCAGAAGCCCGGCCCAGAGTGGCTTAAAAGAGAGAGAATTGTTTGGCTCAAACTAGAAAGTTCAAGAGGAGATTCCTTGAGGTACAGCTGTATCCAGGGATTCAGATGATGTCCTCAGAACTTGATCCTGCCATGTGTCAGTTCAGCTTCCCTCTGCTGGCTTATTAGACTAGTGCCCCTTGTGCTGTGCTGAGCAGCTCCAGGCTTACCTCATCCTATACCCAGCAATCCCAGTGGGAAAGAGGCTTTCTTTCCCAGTGGTTTTAAAAGAAGTCCTAGAATTGCGTGAGGCCACATGCCCACCCCTGGGCTAATTACAGTGGCTCCAGGGTGCGTGGAAAGAGCTGATTAGTCAGGCCTGGGTTATAAATCATCCCTGGAGCACTAGGAGGGGCCCTAGGGTTGGTCCCCAAAACCATATGGACTGTGTGTGGAAGGACGTTTCTCCAAAGGAAAATCGTGCCATTCTGGAAAAAAAACGGGACCTGGAGGCTGGGCAGACAAAACAAGTTGTATCATATGAAACTCATCAGCTCTTGTCAGCAATTAACGTCTGGATTTTGATTACAGGTGCAGTCTTTGCAAGCCACATTTGGAACTTTTGAGTCCATCTTGAGAAGCTCCCAGCATAAACAAGACCTCACAGAGAAAGCTGTGAAGCAAGGGGAGAGTGAGGTCAGCCGGATCAGCGAAGTGCTGCAGAAACTCCAGAATGAGATCCTCAAAGACCTCTCGGATGGGATCCACGTGGTGAAGGACGCCCGGGAGCGGGACTTCACGTCCCTGGAGAACACAGTGGAGGAGCGGCTGACGGAGCTTACCAAATCCATCAATGACAACATCGCCATCTTCACGGAAGTCCAGAAGAGGAGCCAGAAGGAGATCAACGATGTGAAGGCAAAGGTCGCCTCCCTGGAAGAATCCGAGGGGCACAAGCAGGATTTGAAAGCCTTGAAGGAAGCTGTGAAGGAGATACAGACCTCAGCCAAGTCCAGAGAGTGGGAAATGCAGGCCCTGAGAAGCTCCCTGCAGACTATGGAGTCCGACGTCTACACGGAGGTCCGAGAGCTGGTGAGCCTCAAGCAGGAGCAGCAGGCTTTCAAGGAGGCAGCCGACACGGAGCGGCTCGCCCTGCAGGCCCTCACGGAGAAGCTTCTCAGGTCCGAAGAGTCCGTCTCCCGCCTCCCGGAGGAGATCCGGAGACTGGAGGAAGAACTGCGCCAGGTGAAGGCCGATTCCTATGGACCGAAGGAGGACGGAGGCTTCAGACACTCTGAAACCTTTGAGGCACTCCAGCAAAAGAGTCAGGGACTGGACTCCAGGCTCCAACACGTGGAGGATGGGGTGCTCTCCGTGCAGGAAGCTTCTGCACGCCAGACCGAGAGCCTGGAGTCCCTCCTGTCTAAGAGCCAGGAGCACGAGCAGCGCCTGGCTGCCCTGCAGGGGCGCCTGGAAGGCCTGGGGTCCTCGGAGGCAGACCAGGATGGCCTGGCCAGCACAGTGAGGAGCCTGGGCGAGGCGCAGCTGGTGCTCTACAGTGACGTGGAGGAGCTGAAGAGGAGTGTGGGCGAGCTCCCCAGCACCGTGGAATCGCTCCAGAAGGTGCAGGAGCAGGTGCACACGCTGCTCAGTCAGGACCAAGCCCAGGCTGCCCGTCAGCCTCCTCAGGACTTCCTGGACAGACTTTCTTCTCTAGACAACCTGAAAGCCTCAGTCAGCCAAGTGGAGGCGGACTTGAAAATGCTCAGGACTGCTGTGGACAGTTTGGTTGCGTACTCAGTCAAAATAGAAACCAACGAGAACAACCTGGAATCAGCCAAGGGTTTGCTAGATGACCTGAGGAATGATCTGGATAGGTTGTTTGTGAAAGTGGAGAAGATTCACGAAAAGGTCTAAATGAGTTGCGTGTGCAGGGCGTGGATTTAAAAGTCCAATTTCACATGACCAAAAAATGTGTGGTTTTCTCCCACGTGTCTCCCACCTCCCAATTTTTTGTACCCTCTTAAAGAGCAGTTGTCACTACCTGAACACCAAGGCATGGCATTTTCCTGCCCAGTTAATTTATTTACAGTGTTTACCACATTGTTGGTTTCTTAAGTTCTTTGCTTCTGTGTTTGGTTGGTTTCCTGAAGTGCAGCCCCTGTGAATAACAGGTGGCTTTTCAAGGGATGTCTCTAGTCAGAGAAAAATGATAACGGCTTCAATTGAGGATTAACAGAAGCAGATTAACCTCAAAAATCCTGTCTGGCTGGCGGATTTCAACTTAAAAAAAAAAGGTGGGTTGGGGGGACACTTTTCTTTCTAGTTGTCTCTAAGGAAAATTAATTTTACTTTTTATTTTTTGTACTTCTGGCCAAGATTTTATGAGATATTGCTCACTAGTCTTCCACTTTGAACCGGTGAAAGCTCATAGCTGTCAGCTTGGAATGAGGAGGGGAGAAGCCCCCTGGGTCTTTCTTTGAAAGGAATCCGCTGCTTGAGGGCCGCCTCTCTCCCATGGTGTGCGTGTCATTTCTGTTCCTGAGGCATCTTGTGATATCAGAGGTAACTATGCAAAGCATCCAGACAGTTCTGAATGTGAAGCACTGTACCCTGCAGAGTCCCAGCGCCCTCTGTCCCCTCTGGCCAGCCTGTGTTCTCTCTCCGGAGGTTACCAAGGAACGCACGGGTTTAAAATCCCAGAAAGGGGTGTCATTGGGTTCTTTGAACAAATGCGTTAGGTGAGCTGTCCACAGTGGAATGGGGTGTCTCCCTGGGGGAATGTAGGCCAAGTCCCTTTATTTTAACATGATGTCCATGAAGAGGTTTGCTGTCTGGGCAGCCCCGTCTTGTGAGGAGCGCGTGTACTGCGTTTCTGTAATTGTTTGCTGTATCTCCCTTCCCTTTGAGCTGTATTGTTCTTTAATGGCTGTCTTGCCCTTCCAAAAAAAATTGAAAAAAAGAAAAAAAACCCGAAAAGTAAAAGAAAAAAAAAAGGTTTTGTTTAGTTTACTGTGAAATGAACTGTATGGCTTATTTACAGTATTTTTAATTCTTAATAAACACTTGAGCTTTGTTATGACTTTTCCAGAGTGGTTTGCTTTCTGAGAATTTTGTAATTATGATGTGTTTTATTAGCATGTGATATTCAGGACTAGCAAATAGGTAAGTTTACAATTTTAAGGCTTTTTCTTTTAATTCTAAAACCAAGATGGCCTCACTCTTGGGCTGGGGACTTCCTTTGATGGACTGTTAGCAGGTATATTGTCGGATGATTATTTGTCTCCAGCTCTTTTAGCTTCAAGCACAGGATCTCAACCCTGACTACCTGTTAGAATCTTCCTGGGAGCTTTAAAAAAATGCCTGGGCTCTGCTTCCACAGATGCCCACTGAATAGGCATAAAAAGGCTGGCACTGGTATTTTAAAGGCTTCCTCTCTGATTCCAATGTTCAACCAGGGTTGAGAACCAGTGTCGCAGACCATCTTAGTGACCTTCAGCCCTAGAGCACACCTGGGCACAGTTTCTCTGTTGTCTTCCCCCCACCTAATAAAAAACGCATGCTGTTGAGTACCTGTGTGCCAGGTCTTGTGCTCAGCATGCATAATAACCTGTTATTCCTCCTTAGAGTCCCCTCAGGTAGACAGTATCATTTCCCACTTCACAGAGGGACAGCAGGCTGAGAAACCTCATCCAAGATCATTCGCTAGGAAGTGGCAGTAAGCTTTGAACCTCGTCCTTGCTCTAACTGTGACAGCATCCTCTGCCGTCCCTGTCCACTGACACCAGTGCAGGTCCATTTGGCCTGTGGAACCTGTACTGTCCTGTTCCAGAGCCTGAGGCTGCAAGAGATTTCTTCTTCCCCACCTAGGGAGTAGAGGGTGGCTAGGACCTGAGGTCCTGTGTCTTGATGTCCCCTTTCTGGCTGAAGAGCCCCTCATCTCTGAGTTGCTATCAGTCACTGGGTCCCTGAGGCAGCATCCTCAAAGCTTCACAACTTGGAGGTTGAAGTTTTTTCCGAAGCAGTTAGCAAATAGTTACAGGCTCTAAATAATTTCTATTTTATTTCAAAATAAATCATTTTATTTTTTAAAGTCGAAGTATTGACATGTATGCTTTAAGTGACTACTTTCATCTTGGAGAGTGTGCAGAACAGCATAAAGTTGCATGCATGGAAAAAATTAAATTCAGTTCCTTTTCAGGCCAGTTGGTTGCTTTGAGTGTGTTCTTGTTCTGTCTCCTGCTGTCATTTCTGCAGTTGCTGATCTCTGACTATGGGGTGGTTTAATAGATTCTCATTAATATTATAAAAGCAAACATTGACAAGTGTCTGATAAATATAAGTTCAAGTGGTGAAAATAAATAAAAGGAATATATTAGGAATTCACATATTTCTCATGGTGGGGCAGTTAGAGTCATACCAAATAATACAGCTTAGTCTTGTTCATTCATTCAATACAGTGTCCATTTATTCAACAGACATTCATTGGGCTGATAGACATTTTGCTAAGTATCAGTGAATTAAAATGTACAGGACTAGCCCAGTAGGTATGACAGTCAGGTAAAATGGTAGGTGTTATAAAGAAATACAGGTATTACAGTCAGGTGTATTGCACCAAGCGGAAGGAGTGGCCAGTTCTGCCATGCCTGGTCTAGAGGGGGGTTAGAACAGGTTTTTGAAGGCCTGGGTGAAGTCCCTTGGAATGCTTCCATGAGTAATGGGAACCTTCAGGAGAACAGGTTGCCCTGCCCTTTAAACAAATAATAGACACAAATTACTCAACATGTTGGTTAAACTGCAGATCCGGCACTAGGATAATAGGCTGCAGTGAAACTTCTTGGGCAGGACTGACAGCACCCTGGTGAGGAGACTACTATACCACTTACCATGTGGCCTTGGATAAGTCACTTAGAATGGCAATGGTGTTGATAATTGATGAAGATGATGGTGGCGATACACAATGGTT
This sequence comes from Ateles fusciceps, assembly GCA_036589455.1. Classification (NCBI taxonomy): domain Eukaryota; kingdom Metazoa; phylum Chordata; class Mammalia; order Primates; family Atelidae; genus Ateles; species Ateles fusciceps. The sequence continues at coordinate 7,863,871 of JAZHEH010002159.1, forward strand.
GTGAGCACTGAATGAGATAGTGTGATGTCAGGCAAGTACATCTTTTAATTTCTCTGTATCTCATGTTCCTCATCTGCAAAATGATGGCCTTGGGTCAGACTAGTGGTTCTCACATAGTAACATGCATTGGAGTCACCTCGAAACCTTGTGAAAACACCGATTGCAGGTCCCAGCGTTTCCAAGTCAGGAGGTCTGGGGGAGGGACCCAAGAATCTGCATCTTTAACAAGCTCCAGGTAATTCTGATGCTGCTGGTCCGGGGATTGCACTTTGAGAACCACTAGGTTAGATGATTACCAAGACTAAAATTAGAGAGTAAGGCTAAGATTCGATGGTGCCAGGTGTATTTATTTCTACCTAGAGGGAAAAGATGAAGGAGCTGGAAGCTATAGTCTTAAAAAGAAACGTAAAGAGTGTATTGATGAGTGCCATCTCAAATTCTTTTCATTACAAGGATGGGTATGAATGAATGCATTAAATCACTTTTTATTTCAACATAGATGCCAAACAATGCAGTCATTTTCTAGACTTTTCTTGTATATGCATTCATGTAATTTGCCACCTAGATAATAATTATCCCTAAATTACTAAATCCCTATGTCTAGCTCAGACCATACCTCTGAGCTACTGATCTGTTTTTTCCAGTAATATCTGGACACCTTGCTGTCCCCCTACACCCCCTGGAAATATCACTCGTATTCAAACCAAAGTTATTGCCCCTCAAAGTAAATGGCACAGCTGGCCCCTTCACTGCTTAAGCCAGAAACTCAGGAGTCACCTGTTGTCTCCTGTTTCTCCCCTTTCCCCTCCCTCTACATCTCCTACGGTTAAGGCCTTGACACATCCACCCCTCTCGCCTGCACCACGCCCCATGGTGCTTCTGATCTCAACTGAGATCAGAAACGCTGTCCATGCACTCAGCATCCATTCGACAACATACAGAAAGCACACATCCTTTGCCAGACTAAGGAGATAACTTTACAGATATGGTTCCTGCCTTCATGGTGCTCGTGACACAGCTGTGAGGAGACATACAGAAACAGACAGGTCAATGTATTATATGGACTGCAGTATATGCTTGAGGGATGGGTACAGCCTCCTAACTGGCCTCCCTGTCTCTAGCCTGGCTCCCATTCAGGGAATCCTCCAGGGATGACATTCTCTTTCTCAAAAGCAAATCTGCCTGTGTCCCCTCCCCCGCTAAATCCCTAGGCACTCCCCTTGGCCTCAGGAGCAGCCTGGCTCTAGGGTGTGGCTGAGAAGGAGCTTTCTGATTGCTCTGTCTTCCTGACCTCCAGTCTCCTCTTCTGCGAACTCTGCTTGTAGCTGCCCTGATTAGCTTAACCAGCCATCACACGTCCCTGGTTCTGTCACTCTTGGTGCCTTTGCAGGTTCCCTGCATCCCTCAACCCAAACCACAGGCTGAATTATGGAGCTCCTCCCACAAAAGCCCACCCTGACTGCTTCTTGTCCTCAAAGCGCTCCTCTGTCTGTCTCATGACCGCTTGCTTCTGCTGTGTTCCACATGAGAATAAGGCTCTGTCTTTTGTCTCTGTATCCACAGAGATCACTGTGCTTGGCCCATATCAGTAATAATAGAAAAAACTAAAATGGAGCATTTACGATGTGCCAGACACTGCTCTAAAGGTTTTACAAGGATTATCTCATTCAATCATTATAATAGTCTTAAGGGTACATACTATTAGCCTCGTCATTCTACCGATGGGGAAACTGAGGCACATAGCCATTCAGTAACTTGGACAAAGTACTTCCTAGTCACAGCTAGTAAGTGGGGTAGCCAGGTTTAGAACGCAATAGCTTGAGTTATTAGGTTGATTCAAAAGTCATTGCGCTTTTTTCATTAAAATTAATGGCAAACCATTACATTTTAATGGTTAAGCATTAAAAATCTGTACTGTTCTAGAACTGGTTTATTTACTTAACAAGACATCACTGTTTGGGATTACTTTTTGTTAAGGTATAACTTCCATGCTTTAAGGCACACACATCTGAAATACACAGCTGGATGAACTTCTGCACAAGATACCTCCATGTCCTCACCGCCAGATGAAGATATTCAACTTTTCCAGCAACCCAGGGGCTCCCTGTGCTCCCGAGTCAATACCCTCTCACCTAACCACTATTCTGATTGCTATCACTGTAGACTACTCTGCCCATTTTTGAATTTTAAAGAGATGAAATCATACCATATAAGACTTGATATTTCTTTAAAAAGTAACAGCTTTACTGAGATATAAATCACATGATGTAAAATTCACCCTATTAAAGTGTACAATTGTTTTCAGCATATTGCTAGAAGGTTGGAAACATTCCTATCTAGATGAATCTTGCCCCGCCATATATAAAAAAATATGTGGCACATAGTAGGTGTTCAATAAAGAGAACATATGGACTTCTGAACTGGACAGTGCATTTGTCCTGATGGTCAGTAACTCCGAGAGAAAAGAGAGGGTGAGGTGCAGTGGAAATTTTCTTCGTCTTACCCCTCTGGCTGGGTTCATAGAGGTAGGACCTAAAGCCTCACAGACAGAGGGTTGAATTGCCCTTCCCCCTCTTCAGGCTGTGTTTGGTCAAGGGATAGATTCCACCCGCTGTCATTTATTATAAACTGGGCACTGAGCTGCATTTGCTCAGGGTAGATGAGACAAAAGATGAGGTCTCCCTCCTTGAGTGGTTCCCAGCCAAACAGGAGACACAGACATGTAAATGGCACCGTAATCATGTGCAGGGTGACCTGTGTGGTGGTGAAGGGACCACATGAGGACTGCCGGGTCCTGGACATGTGTTGTTGTTGCCTGCCCAGCATGCAGTCCTCCTTCATTTGGAAACTACTTCTCTGTTTTCTGTTAGGGAATCAGCCCTTCCCCACTCTCGGTCCATTTGGCTTTAATGAGACTGACTGGGCTGAGTGCATGACCCAGGTTTGGCCAGTGAGAAATCTGATCTGACTTGTGTAGGAGGAACATAGGTCACCATCGGGTCCACTAACTACTGCTGGAGCTGTCTGGAAAAGGATGCCTTCTGCCCACCAGGACTACCAAGCTGGCTGGATAAAAGCTCAGGGCTGATAAGGGCCATCACATGTGCAGAGGCCACTGAGAATGAGGCCAGCATAGAAGAAAACAGAACCAAGAGACGGCAAAACTCAGGTTACTGAGGACACGGTTTGAACACCTGGGGCACCTGTGCTACAGGCCACATGTGTCTCCACAGAGCACCTGAACACCGCTGGGTCCCCTTTCCCACACACCAGGCGGCATGGAGCCATGGAGAGAATGGGCACAGCAGCGCCACTTATGAAGAAAGAAAAGTGGAAACACCTGGAAAGTAGCTACGAGATCATTCAATCCACTATCACTTGTTCATACAATAGACCTCAAAACAACAATAAAAATGAATAAATCCTTATCTCATATATTTTTGGGATGAACCTCACAGCTAAAATTCTGAGCAAAACAATAAGCTGCAGACAAAATACACAGTGTGATGCTTCAGAAGTTCCTTCATTCTTAAACCTATGGCATTTTACTGTGCAAAATAATACTATATATTGTAGCAAAAGTACCAAGAAATGACTAGGAGACTGAATATCCAAATTCAGACCATTTGATTTCTTAGGCTGAGTGGGGGGCTACCTAAGTGTTTATGATATCACTCACAATACCTTTTTACTTCTTTCAATATTTTATTATGAAAATTCAAACTGCAAAGTTGAAAGAATTGTCCAAAAGACACTCACATATCTACTGCTTAGATACTATCATAACACTTCACTATGTTCATTAACATCATCAACAGTGTCTTGCTCTGTTCAAAAAAATAAATACAATATGGGGGAGATGGTAAATATGTGTGATATATATACCCAGGCTGCGGTGCAGTAGCTGATCTTGGCTGACTGTAGCCTCCACCTCCCGGGCTCCAGTGATTCTCCTCCCGCAGCCTCTGAAGTCGCAGCTGGGACTAATAGGCGTGTGCCACCACACCCGGCAAATTTTTCGGTTTTTGTAGAGACAAGGTCTTCCCTTGTTGCCCAGGGTGGGCTTGAATTCCTGGGCTTAAGTGATCACCTGCCCTGGCCTCCCAAAGTGCTGGGATTACAGGTGTGAGCCACCACACCCATCCTCCCCATGTTCCTGATATCTTTTCATAGGTCAGAAATATTTCATAATTAAACTTTTTTTAAAAAAGGGGAAGAAACACTTCCCCTTAAAAGCTTATACTTTTAATAGTTAAACTAGTATAGATCAGAAAGCGAACGATGCCTACAAATACTGCATGAAGGGCTTCATTTACACATGATTAATGACTTTTCATAGTAATGAGAGCTAAATAGCCATGTGACAGGCATTAGAGAGAGAGGAGGCTGAGAGGAGGCTAAGGCTGAGAGGAGGCTCTAATCTAATTCTGCCGTTTTACAGATGGGGAGACTGGGCCTCAGAGAGGGGAAGTTGTTCACCCAAGCTCATAAACTAACTGGTTAAGAAGACTGGGCCTCATGTCTTCTCTTCTCCCCCATGATTCCTTTTGGTTCCACTCCAGGCCTAAGCACAGATCCAAAATGCTCAGAAGCAAGCAAGGAATCAGGGCAGTTGAGCTGCTGCAGGCAGCAAAACCCCACTCTTGGCAGGAAGGGGTGTAGCAGCTTGGACTTGCTGTGCAAGCCGCCGTGCATGGCAGCGAACACTCAGGAGCAACACCTATTGGGTAATGGGCCTGTGGGGGAAATCCTGCTGATCTGTGTTCAGTACCAGGTGATGTTGTGTTGAAAGAGGCATTGCCAATTGGGTGTAGCTGCCGGTGTTAGGATGCATTCTGTCCCACAGAGTTCTTCATGGAAACTCAGAAACCTAGGTCTTTTTCGTTTTCTTCCATTCACTGGTATGACCTTGGTTTGCACTCCAGGAGGGAGTTCCCAAGTGGGATGACAAGAACAGTAGGGATGGAGGAAATGATCTGGAATCAGGACTCTGGTCCTGGTGCTGGTCTGCTGGGCTGTGCTGCCTGGGATAATTCGCTTTCTGTCTCTGGGCCTCCGTCTGTCTTCCTATCTGAAAAGCGAGGGGGAGATCAAGTCATCTTCATGTTCTCTTCCAGATCCAACTTTCCTTGACTTTAATCATCGCACAAGGTTCTTTTGGAGCCTCAGGTGGGCAGGAGGAAGCCTGAGAGAAAAAGGACTGGGCAATGGGCAGATCTCTAGGGTTCAGGGTGGCTTCTGTCTTAACCAAGGGTCTGTTCGTATCTCCCACCAGGACCAGGACACGTTGGGTCACAGTGTTTTCTCATTTATTGGGGTAGAACGGGAAGAGTTGGCCGGGCGGGGCTGACATCTTGGATAACCTCATCTAAAGACTGTTTACTTTCAGAAGATGCCAGGATGCACCAGGAAAAAATCCAAAGCAGCTCAAGGCCTTAGCTTTCAGCTGGGAAATAGCCCCAAATCAGTCTGACTGTGGCAGTAGGAACTCAGAGAACATAATTGAAGTGAGAATTTCGCGCCATCTAGTGTCTGAGTCAGGGATCACAGGAATGATTTCTTCATTTTTAGCTCTTGTTTCAGAAAGGGGATAAAATCCAGTTGTACCATTAAAAATACCAGAAAAATCCACTGTTTAAAAGACCTATGTGTGTATTTCTCTGTGACATCAATGCTTTTTTAATGTGTATACTATCACAGTAATTAGCCCCTTTTGAAAACTTAGATATTAATAAAGGGTTTTGTTTAATATGAATCTTTTGTTAGTAGTTTAGATACCTAAGGACCTTTATCATTCCTACATCCAGCTAGTTAAGATGTACAGGCGGTGCCCTTTAAATCAGCCAAGTCAAATGTTGGATACTTGGTCCTTAAGTAACAGCCACCCATAATTGTGCATTTGTGTTTGATGTCATGCCTTAGGTGGAACACATTTCTCATCTCACTCATCCTGACGTTTATCCCAGGGAGGAAAAATGGTTGTCTCCGATTTACTGATCAGACACTGCAGCTAAGGAATGGTCACTAATTTGCTCTGGGAGCACACAGTCTGTGGTAGCAGCAGGACTCAGACTCAAATCTGTTTGTCTCTAACAAAGCCTGCTTTTTGTCCATTAAACCACGCTCCCTTTCCCATAGTAATAAAATCAGCTTCCCATAATGTCCCAGAATACGGTTATGTACCTGTACTGTGCTTATAATACTTGTGGTTAAGAAACTGGGTTCTGGCCGGGTGGATTGGCTCATGTCTGTAATCCCAGCACTTTGGGAAGCTAAGGCAGGTGGATTGCTTGAGCTCAGGAGTTCGAGACCAGACTGGGCAACATGGCAAAACCCTGTGTCTACAAAATATATAAAAATTAGCCAGTGTGCTGGTGCTCATCTGTAGACCTAATTATTTAGGAGGCTGAGGTGGAAGGATTGCTTGAGCCTGGGAAGTTGAGGCTGCAGTGAGTGTCATGGCAGCACTGCCCTCTAGTCCAAGTGAGACCTTGTCTCAAAAAAAAAAAAAAAAAAAAAAAAAACCTGGATAAATTGGGTTTTTGAGCCTTACTATTTGAGTTCCCAGGCATGACATGTTCTATCTGTCTGACATTGGAAAGGTTACTTACGTGCTTCCTGCATCAGTCTCCCCACCTATAAATGCAAACGATGCTAATGTTAGAGCCTACTTCATAGGGTTGTTGTGAGGCTTACTACATCTGAGGTGCTTAGAACAGTGGCCGTGACAGTGAAGTGCTCAATTATTGGTACTTAGAAATTGACTAAATGCAGGGGAATTGAAATACCAGGCTTGTGAAATGAGCCCTCCTATAGTTGGCCTGCAAAACATGAGTTTAGAATTTTTTTTTCTGACAGGGTCTCACTCCAACGCTCAGGCTGGAGTGCAGTGGCACAATCACAGCTCACTTGCAGCCTCTACCTCCTGGGCTCAAGCAATCCTCCCGTTTCAGCCTCCCTTGTAGCTGGGACCACAGGTGCACACTGCCACACCTGGCTCATGTTTTGATTTTTTCACAGAGACAGGCATCTCCCTATGTTGCCCAGGCTGTTATCGAACTCCTGGGATCAAGTAATCCTCCCGCCTCAGCCTGCCAAAGTGTTGGGATACAGGCCTGAGCCACTGTACCCCGCCGAGTTTAGAATTTTGATTGTGAGTGCCTTCAGGTGGGCCTGTGACCTCTAGATTCTCACAGTTCCCACAACTCACTTGTATCTGCTTCTCCATTCATTTAGGCCTCCCGTCTGGCTCCTGGAAGCATTTGGTGTGTTGACAGTGAGTGAGATGAATTACATGGAAATTGTCAACCTGAGAAATGGAAATTTTGGGCTCTTTGTCGATCTCTGTTAAGGCCTGTGACTACAGGGCTCTGTACATCAAAGAAGATCTTTGGGTTTTCTTACGCAATTTGGCTTCTCTTGCCAAGAACAGAGGCTCTTCCAGCCAAGAACTAAAGCCCACCAGGCAGTTCCTCTCCATATTCTTCTGCAGATGGCTACTTTCCTCCTAGCCTTCTTGGGAAGGAACCGGGGCTTGCTAAGGTAGGGAGGGGCGTGGGAGCCAGGGAGTAAGATCTGCAGAGAGGCAGCCTACACACTCGACCCCTAGACACCTCTGCAGAGAAAGTCTATGTTGAGGAGGTGTCAGAGCCACAAGACAGTCCTGAAAATCAGATGCCACTCAGAGGCAATTTCCATCCACTACCAGAAGAGGGCACTGGAGTGCGGCGGCCCAGGAGCGGGCAGCTGCAGCCAAGGAAGGTTCTAGTTCGTACTGCTTGGAAGTAGCTGGGACCTGTCATTAAGAAGCTTGGCCCAGTTTTTCCTGATGGCCTCTTCTAGATCTGATATTCTGCGATCCCGTCAGGAGAGAACTGGAATGAATCAGCCAAGAATTCCAAGCGGGTTTATAGAAGGAAGAAACCAGAAGCAAGGGCTGGGGGCAGAGGTGGGTGTTGCTGGGAAGTTTCTTTTGTTGGAGGCTCAAATCTAAGTGAATCCAGCAGGAGGAAAAGAAAAACCCTTAAAACAGCTCCCCCTGGGTCACATGCTCAGTTTGGGCAGCCTGTCAGAACCACCCCAAGTCCACCGGAATCCAGCATGACATTATAGCCTGCTCCTGCCCTTGTTGGGGCGAGTGTTTAATCCCAAAGAAGCAATTAGAGTTACAGACAGCACACACTGGTGGTTTGCCCATCTCTGCATTTTGTAATAGCAGAGCCTATTTTCCTTCTTGATGGGAATGCCTTCCAGAAATGGCTCGGTGCAGCGTCTGTGGTGGCCTTGGGTGCTCCTTGGCAGAGATAAAAAGTGAAGTCAGCAGGCGAGCGCTTTCTAGCTCCGCTCAGCAGCCACTGAACATGCCTTGCTATGCTTCAGAAACCCCATTGGCGGCCCCCCTCACTCCGGAGTCTCTGACTCTGGGCAGAGCCTCTTTCCACTGGAGTCATTTCAGTGGGTGCCCTTAGTTGCCATTAAGAGACAAATGGGTATTTTTGATGGTTCTGGGTATCTGTTTCTCCATTGGCCTCAGATCCTGCCAGAATCATCCACCACCACAAAGCCAGCACCAGAAGTGTGAAGGCTGGATAGGGTAGGTGAGACTTGTTCAGGCCCTACCACACTTCCCATTTTCCCGACTATTACTGCATTCATGGCTGTGGCCCTTTTACCCACTGTCCTGGTATTACTTTTGGACTTGTTCCTGGAGCTGGTGGAGGCCGGATGGCCTCGTGGCTAGAAACGTAGACTCTGGAGCTAGACCACCTTGGTGCATGACTTGGGGCCAAGCACTTAAACTTCTTATTGCTTCAGTTCCTCACCTGGAAAATGAGGTGATTATAATAGTACCTACCTCACAGAGTATTGGTGAGAAGTAAATCTGTAAAGTGCTTAGAACATTATTAGGCACCTAACAAATATTTGTTGAATATATAAACGCATGTGTATATTACCCAGATTGATGTATGCTGATAAAAAAATCTCGGAAGAAAATACATTTTACAAAAAAGATCTCTACTTCTGTTTCTGGCCAGGTAGAGTAAGAGGGACTGGATTTACCCACCTGTCTGAAACAACTAAGTCATAAGCATATAATAAGTGCTCATTGCATGTTTGCAGTTATTATTTTCATGCTTTAACTCATTTATCCCTCACAAGTGTGTGAAGCAGTTTCTATTATTAGTTCCATTTACACCTGAGGAAATTGAGTTTCATATGGCTTACGTGATGTGACCAGGTCACTTAGGTAGTAAAAGGCAGAGTCAAGATACTGACATTCCAGAGGCTGTGTTCCTTTTTTTTTTTCAAGACAGATTCTTGCTCTGTTGTCTAGGCTGGAGTGCGGCCGGGTGCAGTGCCTCACATTACAGATCCCAGCACTTGGGAGGCCAACGCGGGCAGATTACTTGAAGTAAGGAGCTCCAGACTGGCCTGACCAACATGGTGAAACCCTGTCTCTACTAAAAATACAAAAATACAAAAATTGGTGGCATGCACCTGTAATCTCAGCTAGTCAGGAGGCTGAAGCTGGAGAATCATTTAATCCCAGGAGGCAGAAATTGCAGTGAGCCGAGATCATGCCACTGCACTCCAGCCTGGGTGACAGAGTAAGACTGTGTCTCAAAAACAAACGAACAAAAAAAATAATGAGAGGCCATAATTTTTGGAGCTCACATAGGGTTAGGATTTTGTTCCCACCAGTAAAAGTGAAAACTGTAAAACCTCATATTTCACAGTACGTTAGGCAGAGGACTCAGATATAAGGAAATTTAGCCTCAGACAAACTGCTCAATAAAGTTTAAAAGCAAGACTTGAAAACATCATGCTGACCCCAGGTAACTTCGCTCTGTCCCAGAACAAAGTTTGAGAATATTTATAATAATAAATATATATGTATAACACCCAAAAAGGTAAAATTCACAATGTTGGGCTGATGCAAAATATCAGCAAAATGCAACCCATAGTGAAGAGAAAATTCAATCAATTGGAACTGACATAGGAGTGACACAGATGTTAAAAGCTATAGATAAGGGAATTAAAATAATTATTATAAATGTATTCCATGTATTCTAGAAGCTAGAGGAAATATTGCACATGGTAAGTAGAAATATGAAAGTTATAAAAATGACCCAAAGCAAACTTCCAGAGGTGAAAACAATGATGTTCAAGATGGTACTAATGGCAGGTTAAACATTTGAGAAAAAAGATTAATAAACTTGAAGACATAATAATGGAAATTATTGGAAATGAAGCATTAAAAAAGATTCCCAAAGTGAACAGCATTAGCAAGAGGTGGCAAAACTGCAAGTAGCCAAATATACATGTAATTGGAATCTCTGGAGGAGAAGGGAGGGCAGAAAAATATTTGAAGAAATAATGGCAGACATTTTTCAAATTTGATGAAAGGTATAAACCCACAGATCCAAGATTCTTGCTAAACCCCAAGAAACATGAAGAAAATGACACTAAGATACATTATGATTAAATTGCGTAAAACAGGTGGCAAATAGAGAAGCTTAAAAGCAACCAGAGGGGGAAAAAACACATTTTCTACCAAAAAGAAGGAAGACAGCAGATATCTTGTTGGAAACGACATAAAGTAGAAGAGAATTGGGCAATATATCTAAAATATTGACAGAAAAACCGTCAACTCATTTCAAAATTGAAGGCAAAATTAAACTGAAGAATTTATTAATATCGTCAGCCAATGTGTACTATAAGAAATATTAGGCTGGATGTACTGCCTCACACTCTTGTAATCCCCGTGCTTTGGGAGGCTAAGGCAGGAGGTTGGCTTGAGCCCAGGAGTTCAAGACCAGCCTGGGCAGGATGGCGAAACCCTGTCTCTACAGAAAAAAAAAAAAAAAAAAATTAATCAGGCATGGTGACACTCTCCTGTGGTCCCAGCTGCTTGGGAGGTTGAGATGGAAGGATTGTGAGCCTGGGAGGTAGAAGCTGCAGTGAGCCATGATCATACCACTGTACTCCATCCTGGACAACAGAGTGAGACCATACTTCAAAGAAAAAAAGAAAAAATATTAAAGGAAGTCCTCCAGGCAGAAAGAAAATGCTGCTAGGTAGACATTTGAATCTGTGTAAGAGAATGAGGAGCCTCAGAATTGTTAATTATGTTGAGTAAAAATTCTCATTATTTAAATTCTGTAAACTACAATTGACTGTTTAAATTTGGAAAGTAACAAGCTATTGTGGAGTTTATAACATATATAGAAATAAAATGCATGAGAACAAGAACACAAAAAGGGAGGAAGGGCAAAATAGGATAGTTGTATGATTCTTATATGTGAAGCAGCATTATATACTTAAAGGTAGACTGTGAGTTAAAGATGTATTTTATAAACCCTAGAAAATCCACTAAAATTGCAAAACAAAGTTATAGCTAATAAACCACCATGGAAGATAAAATTCGAAAGGAGGTATTCCAAGAGGATAGGAGAAAACTTTGGGGAGACGGACATGACCATTGTATTATTGTGATGGTTTCATGGGTGTAGGCATATGTCAGAACTTACTAAATTCTATACTTGAAACATATGCCCTTCATTGTCTGCTAGTTGTACTTCGGGAAAGCTGTTAACAAAACTATTTATTGATGGTAGGATTATGCATCACTTTTATTTTTGCTATCCTTTTCTGTTTTTTCCAGAATGAAAATGAGAAGGATAAAGCCAATCAGTCTGTTTTTGTAAAGCCGCCATTTCTAGCCCTTCCTTTTGTCATTCTTTTCCTTTCATTATAGAAAAATCACAAAATTCTCCTGCTTTTCACACTTCTTCCTTTTCTCTCTCTCTAATCCGCTCAGTCAAAGATCACCAGCTTCAAACATGTTCCTTTCCTGCATCTCTCCCTGGCTACCCATCACCTAGCATGTGGCTGAGGCCTCAGACCCGTAGCTGGGTATATAACCCTGTCAGCCTGGCAGCTTCCTCCATGTGGTCTGGTTAGCCTACTCCAGCGGGCACATTTTGGTGGTTAGAGACTCACTTGGAACTTGGGTTTTACTTCTCCAAGGCACCATTTCCCTGGGCCTCCATTCATTGGGAGGGGGCTGCAGAAGGAAATAAAAAGCAAGAGGCTAGAGAGCAGCTCCTCACTGTCCTGACCTGAGCGGTCTTTCCACAGAGCCTGGGGGACTCAGCCTTGGAGGGTGAGCTATGAAGAGGAAGACCCCGGCATCTTAAGTGTCCCAGAAAGAGAAGACCTTGAACTGAAGTGAGCTACATAGAACACTGACCTCTCAGGATAGCATTTAAGAGGTGTGTGTGTGTGTGTGTGTGTGTGTGTGTGTGTGTCTTTCTCCCAGTCATAAATTTTAAAAAATAATATGTATAACCGCAACACTAATAGTTCCTCCCTCCCTCCCTCCCTCCCTCCCTCGCTTCCTTCCTTCCTTCCTTCCTTTTATTTCTCTCCATTCTTCTTTTTCCATCTCCACTGGCTTCCACCAACCCACTGTCCCTTCTCCTCACACAAGACTTTCCCCCTTTTATTATCACTAGATCTTGGTCTGCATTTTCACAGCACCTGGTCTTGAAAAGTGTCCAGCTGACTTGAGGGCTCCCTTGCGAGGCTGTTTCCAACAGGTGTGTGCTATTAAGCTTTGCCCCAGCCCCAGCCCCTGGCTCCCCCTCTCCACCCTGCCCACCTTCATGTCCCACTTCCCCACCTAACTTCAGCTTTTGCAGAGCATGAGAGAGGGCTGCCTTTAGCAGGTGTGCCCCTGGCGACGCGTCTGGCTGCCAAAAACAATGCTCTTTGTGCCAGGCGAGAACTCTTCGTGTGGCAGAATGTTTATGAAACTTTTCCCCCAGAAAAATCTGGAGTCGAGCAGTTTGAAACTACAGGGAGGGGATCCTGAAAAACACTTTTTTTTTTGCACTTTTTCCAAGGAACTTGCTCAAAAAGCAAAGGCAAGTTGCACTGTTTATAGGGGACAAAAAGAAAAATGCAAGACACCAACCATAACACAGGGTAATTACAGACGATGGAGCCAAACTCTGTCAGCGACCATAGGAAGGAGGTTGTTTTTTCCCCCCTAGTATTCTTCATGTTGGATGCAAAATAGCCACGGCTGTGCTAAATTCCTGCGGATGGTGCATTTTTGCCAGGATGGATCTGGTTGGGAAAAATCTTATGGTTCTGAGTAAGGGTGGAAAGCATAAGTGTTTGTTGGAAAGATGGGAAATTCCTTGACCTTCTCCAGACTCTGGGTCTCCCAGGGAGCTGGGAATGGGAAGCTCCCAGGTTAGTTTCTGTGACAGCTGGGTCTGGTCTAATGAAGGTTCAGGGACCCTTGACTTCTAGGTATTGAAGTGTTGGGTTTACTTTCCTCTGCTGGAGCGTAGACTATCAGCTGATCTGCCAAGTCACTCACTTTAAATGTTAGCAGGCAGAGTGTGACTGTTTTTTCTTTTTCTTTTTTTTTTTTTTTGAGATGGAGTCTCGCTCTGTCACCTAGGCTGGAGTGCAGTGGTGCAGTCTTGGCTCACTGCAACCTCTGCCTCCTGGGTTCAAGCGATTATCCTGCCTCAGCCTTCCATGTAGCTGGGATTACAAGTGTCCACCACCACACCCAGCTAATTTTTGTATTTTTAGTAGAGACAGGGTTTCATCATGTTAGCCAGGGTGGTCTCGAACTCCTGACCTCAAGTGATTTGCCTGCCTCAGGCTCCCGAAGTGCTAGGATTACAGGTGTGAGCCACTGCACCCGGCCAGAGAGTGACTTTTAAAGAACTTTCGTAGTGCAGCCTTGTATCAGTTTCCTCTGGCTGCTGTAACTAATTATCACAAACTTAGTGCCTTACAACACACATTTTATTCTCTCAGTTCTGGGAGTCAGAGTTCAAGGTTGGTCTCGCTGGGCTGAAATCAAGGCGTTGGCAGGGCTGTTTTCCTCCTGGAGGCTCTATGGAGAATCTGTTTCCTTGTGTTTTCCAGCTCCAGAGGTCACCCACATTCCTTGGCGCCCCTCAGAGCTGGCAGTGCAGTATCTTCAGATCAACCTGACATTCCTCTGACACTGCTTTTCTCTTTGCAAATCCCTCCCTGATTCTTCTAAAGTCCCTCATGAGGATGCTTGGGCCCACTTGGATAACCCATGATAATGTTCTCTTCCGAAGACTTTAACTTAATCACATTTGCAAAGTCCCCTTTGCATGTAAGACAACATATTCACAGGCTTCAGGGATTAGGATGCGGACATCTGGCAGGGTGAGAGGGCCATGATTTTGCCTACTATTGGCTGCTTTGAAAGGCAGTTCTTTCAGTCATGTGGTGAGGAAAGAGGGGACTTGCTTTAAATAGAAAAAACAGTCAGTGGCTGAGATGGGATTTGAATCCTAGTTTAGGACCCCCTGTTTTTCCACTGCACTAGGATTTGAAGGTGAACTTTTGAGGGAGTCTTGCAATGCACATCACAACGTTTTTGGAGAGGAAGCAATTCTAAGCCCAGAGGGTGTTGGAAGGATCGAATGAAAAATTGTAGAAACTACATATTGAGCTTCACTTTGTGCAAAGACTACGGTAAGTCATCAAAGGCCTTACTTCACGGAATCATTCCCAGAGCACTATACAGTGGGGGGCAGTTATGAGCTCCTTTTTACAACTAAGAAGACCTAGACTTAGGGAGATTAAATAATTTGACCAAGAAAACAGTGAAACCAGATGCAAAATCAGGTCCGTCTGATGTCAAAGCCCATGTTCTTTATGACTGTGGTAAAGGGGGAGGACTCATAACACACTTTTCTGATAGGAGAAAATTCTGCTGTTCTTTTTGATTTACCTGCAAGGCTAAGTTAATTCAATAACATTCAGAGGATGGAACAGAAATGTATGGAGAAATTGTAGGCACAGAGAGGTTGGATAGTTTATGTAATGTCACACAGCCAGGCAGAACCAGGGCCAAGCATAGATGCCAGAAGCGAATCAATTGTTGGGATCTTTAAGGGTGTGTTAAGGGTCTCAGCCATAAAGATGGTGTGTAAGGGATGCTAGGAGAAGCGGCCCCTCTGTTCCTCAGCATCCTCTGGAGGATAGAGGAGGACACACATAGAGGTGTCACGTGAATTGAAGACGGTAGGACAAAGTCCGGCACTGTGTGGCCAGCAAAGGCCTCCAGGATTCCCTGATCCTGCCTTCTAAGCACTCCTGCCTCTCTCCTTCAACTTGCTATGCCCCTGCCACAGTGCTCTTTCTGTTATGCCAACACTCCAAATTCCTTCCTAGCTTAGGGCCTTTGCATTTCTCACCCACTCTGTCTTGGTTCTGGCATGGCTGATAACTCTTGTCATTCAGGCCAGTCACCTCCTCAGGAGGCCCTCCCTGAATACCCAATTGCTTTCCACTCTGTCACATAACACTGTTATTTTTTGTTTCCCCAAACTTACTGCTATTTGATTTTCTTATTCATTAACTTTTCAAAATTACTGGTCTCTACTCTGCACCCCCCCCCCATAAGCCTCACTGAAAGTGGGAGGGCCAGGCCTGATTATTTCAGCTGTGTCTCCCGGAGCCTGGTGCATGGTATGCCTGAACACATATTTGTTGAATGAATGAGTTGACTAGGAGGACAAAGATGGAGGGACGATATTCTAGAACTCTTGGTGGAGGAAATAGTCTTCACAAAGACATGGAGTTTTGAGAGAACAGTGAGCAGCAAGCGTGGTGAGCCGTCTGGTGTGGCCGCAGGATGTGTCTACACGCTGCCAAAGGATTTTGAGTGGGGGTGTGTCATTGTCAGATTCTTATGATTTTTGGATCATTTTGGTGGAGTATGCAGAGTGGATTAGATCAGGGGAAGGCAGAAAGCAGGGGTAATAGATAGGGTATTACATAGTCTAGATAACGGGTAAGAACTTGAATCATCTGTTTAGTCTGGGGATTCTGTGGATGGTTTTTTGGGTGGGCCCTGTAATGTACGCTTTCGTATAGGTATATATTTGTCTCCAGGCACACTGGCCTCCTTGTCGCTTTTAGCAGATTCTGTCAGTGCCCTGCCCTTTTCCTTCATGCCTGGGGCACCCTGTGGCAGGGAGAGGCACCTGGAGTGCTGCCTGCTGGCCTGCTCTTGGCTGCCCCACGGCAGGTCTGAAGTGCCTGGGCATTAACACTTGCTAGCAGCCTCAGCCAATAGCCAATGCTGAAGAATAAGGCCTCAGCCTCCTCAGACCCCAGAGAACAACTCTGAAGCATATTCTGTGACATCTCTCTGATGTCCCCAGGGCACTGAGCCTCAGTTGCCCATAGTGGTAACCTGGTCATTGCAGAATCCTTCCTATAGCAGCTTCCTCCCCTTCCGTTCTCACTTTCTCACTCTCTTCTCAGTGTGTCTGGGATTACCTACCAAAATAAGCTACTTGTATTCAAATTCTTGTCTCAGGGTCTACTTCTGGAGGATTCTAGCTTAAGACTCTTAGTCCATTCAGACCGCTATAACAGAATATCATAGCCTGAGAAGTTTGTAAACAACAGAAATTTATTTCTCACAGTTCTAGAGGCTGGGAAGTCCAAGATCAAGGTGCTGGCTGATCCGGTGTCTGATGATTGCCCACATTCCAGTTCATAGATGGTGTCTTCTCTCACTACCTTCACCTGGTAGAAGGGGCCAAAGCATTCCCTTGGACCTATTTGATAAGAACACTGATCCCATCCATGAAAGCTCTAACAACATAATTCAATCACCTCCTAGAGGCCCTGCCTCCTAATACCATCACTTTATGGTGGTTAGGATTTCAACAGGTGAATTTTGGGAGGGACACAAACATTCAGACCACAGCAGTTGCTGCTTCTCAAATATACCATACACATATCTGTTTTAGGACGTTTGCATTTGTTGTCTCTGTTCGTTCTTCCCCTAGGTTTCCAGAAGATTCACTCTTTTATCTCTTCAGATCTTTACTGAGCTATCACCTTGATTATCAGTCAGGTGGGGTTAGGTTATGCTGAAGTAACAAACAAGCCATTAATTTCATTGACCTAACTACCAAAGACGTATTTGTCTTCATGCTGCATGCCCTCTGTGGTATGCAGTGCTGCTTTGCGCCACAGAGTTACTCAGGACTGAGGCTGACGGAAGCTCCATTGCATCACAGATTCCACAGTTTACCACAGCATAATAGAGACCATGGAGAAGTGATACTCATCACTTTTGCTCATATAGACCAGAACAAGTCAATGGCTGCACCTGGTGGGCAGCAGAGAAGTGCATTCCTACCTTAAGCACAGGAATCAGTGAGCTGGAAATACTTGGGCAACAACCCCAGCGACAATTCCCACATCGTAGGAGAGTTGATTCTGATACCATATTGAAAAATGGAACCTCACAGGTGCTGGTTGTGCTCAGTGCCTTGAACTGGGTGATGGTTATATGGGTATTAATCAATTTTCACACTGCTATAAAGAACTACCCAAGACTAAGTAATTTATAAAGAAAAGAGGTTTAATGGACTCACAGTTCTACATTCCCAGGGAGGCCTCAGGAAACTTACCATCATGGCAGAAGGCAAAGGGGGAAGCAAGGCACATCTTACATGGCATCAGGCAAGAGAGAGACAGCAAGGGTGAAACTGCCAAACACTTTTAAACCATCAGATTTCACGAGAACTCACTCATTATATGAGAACAACATAGGGAAATCTGCCCCCATGATCCAATCATCTCCCACTAAGTCCCTCCCTTAACATGCGGGGATTACAATTCTAGTAGAGATTTGGGTGGGGACACAGAGCCAAACCATATCAGGTATGTTCACATTGAGAAAATCTATTACACTTATGGCTTGATCACTTTTCCTTACATGTATGATACTCCAATGAAAAGTTTAAAAAGTGCACTCCTGCACTTGCTATGCCTTTTCCTACCTGACTTTTTCTCCATAGCACTTATCACCATTGAACCTACCACATTTTGTATTCTATTCTGCTTGTCTTTTCCACCGGAATGTAAGCTCCATGAATAGAAGACATTTTCCAGTTGTTTTTTTTTCCATCCAGTCTTTCCCTGCTGTTTGACCAGCATCTGGCATAGAGGAGGCACTCAATATATATGTATTAAATAAATGAATACTTGGAACCAGATGTGATATTCAAACTATTTCTTAACTAGAAGGCACAGATGTGATCCAGTTGGGATGGATGCTCATTGTAAACAAACTAGTATAGCCTTTTGGGCAAAGCGGTTGAATATTAGCCCTGACTGAGACACTAAATGCCACAGTTGGAAATCTTATACTCTCCCTTTAACAGTGTATTAAGCATGTTTGGAGAACAGACATTGCCAAAGTGAAGGTCTCTGTTACTGTAGCTATAATTTGCAGAAGGAAGGGGAACTCACACCTCCTAAGCATTTAATCTTGTGCCAAGTCCTGGGCTAGCCCTTTTATGACTATTATTTAATTTAACTTCATGGCCGATGTTGTTTTATTTCAAAATAAACTCCAATTGCATGCACCAGCATTCTTTTTCCTCTGGGCCTCTCTTCCCTCTCTATGTGCCCACTTTGCCATGCACCTGGCGGGTCAAAAGGCACTCCTGAGACCTCAGTGGTTGATTAAAGCCAGGTTAGGAAAAGCGGCTTCCATGTGCATCTGACTGGGACCAGACCTCCAGCAAAACCATGAAAGGTCACACCGAGAGAGCCAAACAGATCATTTTTTCCGTCTGTTTCCACACCTCATCTTTTCCTATCACATGTGTCACCTAGAAGGCTTTACACTGAAGCCTCTTGGTTGGCCCGGGGTTCATAAATAATGGCCTAGAAGCAGTTATTCTTTCAACTCATTATTATTGTTTTATTGAAGTAGTGGCTGGAGAATGCTAACTCTGCTTTTTATGAATTTTGGCTTGCTTCAAGACCAGGCCTCTGGGTCTGGCTTGGAAAATAACTTCAGAGTGAACTTCATACACTACCCACTCAGTCCCTTTTTAATTCACTTACTGGACTCCCCCTGAACCTTGAGGAGTCAGTCCAAGAACTCTGTGGGACTTGGGTTCTCTTATGCTTTAAAAAAAATGGTCCGTGGTGGTGATGGCCCCAGAAAAGAATGGAGTCTTCAGAATCAAGAAGTTGTAATAACTCTTACCTGAGAAGGATGATTTCATTTCTGTATTCTTGCCCCGTCTTCACAGGGTATTAGAACTGAAAACGAATTGATTATTTAATTCAGTCAGTCAACTGACAAATTATTATTGAGCATCTTTCCCTGTACCAGGCACTGGATCTGGAGCTAGGGATGCAGCAGCAAACATATAGAGATGATGCATTTGTTCCCTCATTCATCCAACAATTATTTAGTGAGCACATACTGAAGGCTAGACCCTGTACTGGGTGCAGAGAAAGCAGAGCATGATACGGTATAATCTCTGCCTTAAAATCTAATGTTTAAGAACATAAGCCTGAGAGTCAGATGTGGATTCAAATCCCAGATCTGCCCACTAGTAGCTGGGTGACCTTGGGCAAGTTAATCCAGCTCTTGGAGTTTTCGTTTTCATGTCTGTAAAACAGAGATAGTAGTAGTATCTATCTTACGGAGTTATTGTCTTTGGAATAGTGTTTAGCAAATATTCAGTAAATAATAGCTAGTTATTATTATTAATAATACTATGTGTAATCTAGTCAGGCAGGCAAATAGACCAAATTTTACAACATGATAAAATCTATAATGCATGAAGCATCATGGAAACATAGAGAACAATAAATTCTTCTGATGGAACAAGAAAAGGTGACTGGGTGCGGTGGCTCATTCCTGTAATCTGAGCACTTCAGGGGGCCAAAGTAGGTGGATCACTTGAGGCCAGGAGACCAGCCTGGCCAACATGGTGAAACCCCATCTCTACTAAAAATTCAAAAATTAGCGGGGGGTGGTGGTGGGTGCCTGTAGTGCCAGCTACTCAGGAGGCTGAGGCAGGAGAATTGCTTGAGCCCAGGAGGCAGAGGCTGCACTGAGCTAAGATTGTGCCATTGCACTCCAGCCTGGGTCACAGAGCAAGACTCTGTCTCAAAAAAAAAAAAAAAAAAAAAAAAAGAAAAGAAGAAAAAGAAAAAAGAAAAGGCTTTATACAAAAGGAATTTTCAGGGCTGCCAGTGGGGTGGGTAGGAGGAACTGGGGAAGGACAGCCAGCAAATGGGAACAAGATGGGCAAAAACACAGATGTTTAGAAACCCAACATGTGATTGAAAAGATGAAGAAACCTTGGGGAAGAGTGACAGGAGGTAGAGTAGGTCAATGTAAGGCACATCACATGGACTCTGGAGCAAATCCTGGTTGGGCCACTTAGCACTTCCGATGCCTCTTGTTAAGTTTCTAAACCTCTTTGGGTTTCCTGCAAAGAGTTATTGATAATTACACCTATGTCATACAAACAATTCATGTTTTCCAAGCCATTCCAACCTGGGAGAAAAATGGTGTCACTGAACTGTCAGAAAAGAATATCTTTCTATTCTTTTTTTTTCTTGATCTACAGACCAGTTCAGAGTTATTCCCAGTGGTTTCTCAAGCCTGTGTGCACAGAGTCCAGTCAGCCACCTGGAGATGTTCGCCCCATTCTCCGCTTGTCTGTGGCTCCTGTTCAGTTGTTTCAGCTGCTGTGTCAATGCCACTTTAGACTCTCAAGGTCTCACAGTGATTTCAGTAAAACAGCTCCTTTGGCTACTCTCAGGGTAGCCCCCTGGTTCTGCGGCTCAGGCAAGAGTCAGAGACAGTTTGGGAATAGAATCCCATGCTCAGAATCATCCTGCTCCCCTATTACATTGGCCCATTGCCCTGGACCTTCTCTTGTGGGCATTCACCCTCTCTTCCAGTGTTCCTAAGCTGTGTGTGTGTGTAAATGTATGTGTACCTGTGTGCATGTGTATATGTACATGTAACAATGAATAAATTTGGCAGTTTGGAAAAGCCTATAAAAACACTGTCAAAGTCACAGATACCATTAATACTACTGTGGTTTGCTGCCTACATTCTAAATGAAAAAAAAAAAAGCCATAATTTGGTTATAGAGTAGTGAAAATAAAGATGTAACTTTTTTCTCTCTAAATGTATGGGCTTCTTGAATTCTATCCATCAGCACTTTGTAATATGTGGACTCCAAGATATTCAAGATATATATTGTGAAGCATCATAAATGACCCCAACACTTGATGGCTTAAAACAACAGCATTTTATTCTGTCTCACGAATTTATGCACAGGAGTTTGGGCAGGGCTCAGCTGGGCAATTCTGCTGCTGCACATGGTGTTGCCTGGAATTGCTTGGTAGCACTCGTTTGACGGGTGGTCTGATCTGGACCCTCCAACAGACCAAAGAAGATGCTATAAATCCTCTTAAAAGACTAGACCCGGAATTGGCATAGCATCACCTCCATTTGTCACGGCAGTCACAGGGCAGCTCAGATTCAGGGGAAACAAAATAGATCCCACTTCTCAAGGGGTGGATGAATTTAGTCATTTTTAATCTGCCACACCAGGTTAAGAATCTTTGCTCCCTTAAGATGGCTCATTTCCTAGGTCTGTGGTCCCTCATGCATACACATACACCATCAATTCCAGAATATTCTTTTGGTAATATGGGTCAGCCCTATTCAATGTGGAAGGGGACTGCACAAAGCAGTGAATCTCAGGCGAGGATCATTGGGGACTATCGTAGAGGCTGCTTACTATGATCCACTCTTTAGCATATAAGAGATACTCATAAGGTATTTCATGTCTTTGGAATGAAAGTGACAGAAATGATAAATTTTGAATTGGATATAGAAGTCTGGACAATATTTTAATAGTTAGAAAATAGAGGATATCTAAACCAGTCATTTCCCTTTGCTCTCTCATCCCTGATCATCATCATGATGGGTAACTGACATCATGGTCACCACCATCGTCACCATTGCTGCTGTCATATATAGAAACTTCCTACATCATCCTAGAGACGCCCTAGGATACCTTCATAGGAGTTTATGATCTATGATTTTAAAGGTAGAGACATAGCTACCCAGAGCCTGCACATTGATAATGTTAAGCACATACTGCCCAGTGCAAATCAGTGGTTGTTTTGATGGAATGGGGTGGCTGAATCCTGAGCTACAGCAAAGAGCTGCTCATTTGCCCTCTGGGAATCCAGTTTCCATGCAGGCCTAAAAAAGAGTGTCTTGGTTCCTTACTAGAGGGATGTGAGGGATGAACCCTACAAACTATCAACTGGCCCCAAATGCCCTTGTTGTACATTCCCTTGCCACTTTGAATTTGTAATTTCTTATGTAATGGGATGTTAAATTTGACTTTTGGTGTTTTGGCACGGTACCCAAGGGCTGAGACCATCTGTGCAGGACATGCTAAGAGACTGCAAAATCAGTGTTTGCTTTAAAAAGTTTTAAGGTTGTCATCCACATGGAGCACATTAATGGGAGAGGCCAGGGGACAGATTGAGAGAGAGTGAAGAGCGAGTGAGTAGTTCTGCTGTGAAAGTTGTCGCAGTGTCGTGTGTGTGTGTGTGTGTGTGTGTGTGTGGGTGTATATGTGTTTCCCTTTCCCACCTCATTGGGGGGAGAGAGTGGGGGTGCTTCTCTTCCCTTTCTCCAAGCCAGATGAGGAAGGCTTCTGAGAATCATTTGGAAAAATCCCTGGTATTGAAGTGCTTAGTGACTGGTGCAGACTCATGCCTGAAGTATCTGAAGGAGAAAGACTGGAAATTCTCCTGGCAGCCTTAAGCTTTGTCAGGCAGGCACTTTATGGGGGTGCTAAGGTCATCCTAGGGATTCAGCCTTGAGCTGTTAGAAACTACGTTGGTGTTTAAGCCTTTTAATGTGGGTGGGGGAGGAAATGGGTTGTCCAAAATCATTTGTGCTGAGAAACTGTAGTTCTATGGGCCAAGGCTGAGGTCTAGTTGAAGAGTGGGTTCAGAGGAGCTTGGTTAAAGTTTGGTCAAGGATGGAATCTTCATTGAGCGGCAAGGTGACCACAACGATGTCTAACTAGGACAGACTGCTGGATCTCTTCCTGGCTTTCTGGCTGAGATCAACAGTAGGATAGAATGCTGGTGGGGGAGGGGCTAGGTCAGCTGGAGGAGGCGTGGCCTGTGTCAGGGAATCACAGGTGGCTAATTTCATCAATGGCAGAAGGGAGCGGAGAGAAAGCCTTCATGGGAGAGAGAAGCAGCATTTGGACAACTTCTGTGACTGGGGGACATTCAATGAGTCCTGATGGCTCTGGCTCTGCATGACCTCTTCACCTTCTTTACCTCTCCCATCACTCCTTCCTGCTCCTTGGGCCTCTTGCCTTGGCCCCCAAGGAGACTAAAGAATGAGAGAGGAGGGCAAGAACCGTAAAGAAACCCACACAATCCCCTTCTCCCTGTAGCTTCTGAGCAAGAGCCAGTCCTAAGCCAAAAAGTGGGGGAAGACCTTTTAATTGGTTGAGATTGCAGCCTTACCTTAGAATGAGTGAGACTTCATATATCATCCAAAACTGAGGCATTTTTTAATTCTTGAGTGACCACAATAGCTATAGGATCCATCTAAGATATGTAAGATGTGGGAAATAGAGAGAGAGAATGCTTGAAGGAGCAGTAATGAGAAAATACAATTGCTTTTGCTAATCCCAGTTCATTTACTAAGCTGGTTATAGTCTTTAAAATGTTCTTCTTTTCTGCTGGACTTTAAGCTCTATGAGGGTAAGAAAGCATGATTCTCAGCACCAAGCACAGTGTGCAGCTCATAGTAGCTGCTCAGTAGATATTTGTTTAATTGCACTGAGTTGAGTTGAAGGGTTTGGGCAAGAGTTGGGTGAATGCGATACCATGTCTAGAGACTTAGTGAGAGAGAAAGAAACCACACCTTTACCCCATCTGGGACAGTGGAAGATGCATGAGCCGATGACTAGAGCACCACACAACAAGCCCCAGGTTCTAGTCCAGGCTCTGCTGCCAATAGGCTGGTTACCTTGGGCATGTTACGAGAATTGCCTGTGCTTCAGTGTTCTGGTCTGGAAAACTAAAGAGGTCAGTTGGATTGTTAAGTGGATTCCAAATGGAGCTGTACATAAGAATCATATGGGAAGCTCTGTAAACACCAAATTCTGGGCCTACTCCCATCCATTCTGATTCAGTGTCTAGAGTAGGTCCTAAAATCTGTAGTATTTAGGGTTTCTTGGTAAATCTGATGTACAAGTCAGGTGAGGAACCACTGGCTAAGATGCTTGCTAAGGGCTGCACAAACTTCAAAGGGTCTAAATTGCTTTCCTTATCTGAAAAAGGAGAATAATGTTAGTATCTGCCCCACAGGGTTAGTGTCAGGATTAGGCTGGAAGATGCTTATGAAGGGTTGAGGGCAGCTTCTGGCACCTGCTACCCACTCAGGAAATAATATCCCATAAATTATAGAAATAAATGGTTGCCAGTAAAGTAGAATTGTCAACTTTAAATTTGGTCTTAAACCCACAAATAGAATGCCAAATCTTTTCCTATTTTTGTTTTATTTTCTTACACATTTCTAGTCTGGGTCATGCTCCTTCTCCTTCTCATGTGTTTGTAATTATTTTCTTTCAAATGTTTTCTTGTCCCATTCCATCCCCATCCCACGCTTGCAGTTGTATTTCCCCTTATATTAAAATCATGAACATTTCTTACCAATTTTCTAGTCGTCAGGGGCAAACTTCCACAAATACCCGTGCCCCAGTGTCCCCGAAATGAAGTGTCTTAGAAAGTCCCTGGCATGCAAGACAAACATTCTGTTAGTTGCACAGCAAGTCAAACAAGGACTCCGGGCAGTGGGGGAACTGTGCTGCTGTGGTCAAGGCCCTCTGGACAGAGGGGTGGCTGTTGTCCTGGGGAATGTTGATCTTGGTCATGCTCTGCTTCTCGGCTGGTTTGCATTGCATCTTGACTTGGCCAAAGCCACACATTTTGTGCTGGGCCAGCAGTTGTGAAATCCTCGGCAGATCTAAGTGATGTTGTATGTCTATTTTTAGATATGTGTCCTTGGGGCCACAGAGAATGGGGGTTCTGTGGTATTTCGCTGCCTCTCTCAGGCCTTGCTGTCAGGGAGCTGACCTCATTTTTCACTCATCATCAGTAATTGACTGCAGAACCATCTCTGGACTTCTCTAGAATGATCACAGACTTTCTCCTCACTCCCTCCCGTTACTGAGCAGCAAGCACATTGCCTGGCTTCTTGGAGGGGGAGAGGAAATTGATTCTGGCCTAAGGCACTGCTCCAATACATTTCCCTGTAGTGCAAAGAATATGCCAAAGACCAGTATATCCGAAATCCCTGCAGGTCCCTGGTTTTGATGAGCTGCTAAGCAAGGGGAAAATTAGAATAGGAGAGAGTGGGTTTGGGAGGCTTATTGCAAGTTTGTCAAACTCAGCACAAGGCAAGTTGTGGAAAATGTGTCTCTCACTCACTTCCTCTGTTTTCACCTGTCCCCTTTATTTACTATTGTAGCACTTACCAGATTGAACTGTTAGTTGCATGTGAATTTTCATTGCATTTGCTAGCAGATTATAAATGACTATGGCCCAGGCACATGGTGGGAACTCAGACAATATTTATTGAGTGAATTTTGAATAAGCTGCATGAGGACTGGGTCTTGTTCACCATTTATTTCCAGTTTCACATGGGACTTGGCGACGGTAGGTGCTCTGTAATATTTGTGAAGGAATGAATGTCAGCATCTATGGCTTTGGATGTGGTCGGGCAGATGTGGTATGAAATGCTGGCTTGACAATTGTATGGCTCAAATTGATCTGAGCCTCACATTCATCATCTGTGCAATGGAGATAACAGTATCTACCACGTAGTGCTATCTTTAGCATTGGAGGAGCTAATGTGCTAGGTCATGAAGCAATTAGGTAAGGAGAGACCTTTAGAGAATCAATGGTGACTGGGGGAGAAAGGAAAACAGAGACATGGGAACAGAGGCAACGATATGGTGAAGGCCAATGAAGGGAATAGAATTTATCCACTTCCCTCAAGTAGTAGCTGGTCGCCCAGCACATCCTCTCTTCTGGATCAGAGACACAGCAGTCCGCGTGGGAAGACCTGGAGAAGGTTCCTACCTGGTTCCAATATTCAGCATGGGGCACATAAGCTCCCCTTAACTCTATTAAGAGAGCTTTTGCTAAAAGTGGTTCTGGGATGGGTTGCAGGTCACTGAATCCAGTGGAATCCCAGAACACTGAGAAGCTGAGCACAGACCCGAGTGCCCTGCCCCCATCGAGTTCTGCTTGCACCAAGGTAAACGGGTTGTTTAGATGATAACCGCTGCAAACTTCTTAGCGTCTATCATCAGTTTACAGTTTGAAATATGGTATATAAAATATTTGAATAATCAAAAGGCATAGAGGGTGGAGAGAAACACATAACTTAAGAAATACATTTTTTGAAATTTCTACTTATCCAGGAAAATGTGTATAATAAAGATTACATATGTATCAAAACTATCAGTGTCTCACTCCTTCTAGATATTCAATAGCCATTACTTTTTCTTCTCTGTGGGATTAAAAGCTGGTAAAAACAAAACAAAGCACAAGACAAATCAGAATGAAAGGAAAGAGCCCCAAATTCCCAATTCCAAATCCAAATCAGTAAGTCTAAAAACATCGCAGTATTGTCATTTCTTGTGCTTGCTTCCAAGGCTCTGTTCAATCACCCCCGAACCAAATTTCTCATCTTGCTGATGCTTTAAGAGAAACAAGCTCAAAGAATGATTCTGGAGAAGTTTTGCTTTTGCCCTGCCCATCAGCCAGCTCTCTGTGCTAGGAAACATACTGCTCGAGTGAATTGAAGAGGACAAACAGAGGACGACCGTGAACAATCTTTCCTTACTTGCCAAAGTAAACTGCAGGGGAGCAGCCTGGAGTGCAGGGAAGAACCTTGGACTGGGAGGCAGGAGGCCTAGGTCCTTGCCTTTGCTCTACCACTGGCAACGCTGTGTGATTGTGAGCAATTTACTTAACTAATCCTGGCCTCAGTTTCCCCATCTCTCAAATGAGATGCTTGAACCAAATTACTTCTAAAGCCTTGGCACCGGGTCATATTATTGTTTCCAGTTAGCCAAGCCCTTCTCGTAAGAGGATTATACATGACTGCCCATGGCCACACAACTTTCAGTGCCTCCCATTGATGTTGGGTTTGGCCACGGGCTTGCTTTGGTTAGTGGAATGTGGGCAGATGCGACAGAGCCAAATTCAGCAGAAGCTTTAAGAGCCATGGTGTGGTTCAGATAGTGTTTTGTTACTTTCTGCCATGAGACTAAGATTGGAGCTGCTCCCCCAGCCTGGATCCTGGAATGCTGTAGATATCTGGAGTGGAGCCGCGGAGCCGCAGAGCCAGTCCCAACCTGCAGCCAACATGCGATGTGAACGAAAATGAGCCTTTGTTGTTGTAAGCCATTAGAAGCTTGGGACTGTTTGTTACTGCAGCCTTACCTAAGGAAAATGGACTTGTACAGTCTTCAAATTTGAAGTTCTGGGTCTTCCTGCTTCTACTGCAGGATTTCCCTGATCATTTCTCTCCCAGCAGATGGCATGCTCTTTCTAAAACAAGATGTGATTGATTGGGCCCGGTCCAGGGGTGATCTGGCCCAGTTTTATCCAGAGGTGCAGTAGCATCATAACTCTATCTTTCTTCATCTCTCGACTCTGCTATGTTTGATTTCATTCTTAGTGTTATAGGGTAGCAAAACAGTTACTTTCTATAGACCTAAGTCCTTCTAGTTACAATGCAGCCTAAAAAAAAACATCTTTTCACCAACAGTGGCCATACAAATTCCAAGATTTACTCTGGTTGAACCAGCTAGGGTAAATATCCATCCTGGAAACACTCCCTATTGTCAGAGGATAGAATTATTCTGATAAGTTTACTTCTAAGCCAATCACTGTGGCTTTGGGAATTCTCTGCTCTGATTGGCCAGGTCTGTGTCACATGTCCCTCCTTCCTACCTCTAGGAGTTGAAGAGAGGTTCTCCGGAAGAAATCTGCACTACTATTGGCAGAAGAAAGGGGGTGGAAATAAGCAGTTTGGGTAGGGAAATCAGCAAACAAGTCCTACACTGATTATGTCACTTTCCTACAAACGTAAAAAAAAACACGCATAATTTTCAAGATCGACAAATCTCGACTCTTGTTTACTTTGCTGACTCAAGTCTCTCCCCCGCCTCCAGTAAATCCTTCCCCTCTTGGCCAGCTTTACTCCCTCAGAAGTCAAAAGATGCGTGGGCTAGTGGTTCCCTGAAGAACAATGAGGGCACGCCAGCATAGAGTCAGGACAATTGTGGCATCAATGTTTTGGTTAAGTAACACTTTTAGCACACACAGTAAACGTTCACTGTTTATATAATCTCATTTGATGATTAGGGTCTGGTCTGAATCTGGGGCCCTCTTTGATGGTGAGGGCCAGGCTGAATGGGGGTCCAGCCACACTCCCAAGCCCCTCAACTCCCTTCAGCTTCAGAGGCTCTCTGCAGCCACACCAAACAGTTACAGTGTTTGCAAAGCATGTGATATTACAAATGCTATTCCCTAGCCTGAAATGCCATCCTCTTACAGTTTTCCTTTGCCTGGTTTGATTCATGCCCTTTAAACTCAAGCAAACAGTCATTCAAAAGACTGTGCTGTCATCCGCTAGTTCGTGGGCCATTAATCTTTTTATGTCTTGAACTATATTGCAACAAAACTGAATTAGTGGTATAGTAACACATGTGCTTCATTATTATTGCATTATATAACAATACCCAGCAGCAGGTCTAATAAATGCCATGGTTTTCATGTAATAATGCACTTCAATGTGATTTCAAGGTTTCTGCCACCAATGAAATATGATATGACGATATCTGTGATTACAGTTTTTGGCAAAGTCACAGGTACTGTTAATACCACTGAGGTTGTTGCCTACATTCATAATAGAAGAGTGTGTTTCATTTCAGTTAGAGGTTAGCAAACATTAAGACAGCCTTTTTTCCTTCCAAGTTCAAGGAGCCCGTAAATTCTATCTACAGGCTGTAGGTTAATAACTCTGCTCTAGTATGACTCAGTAGACGTCTTTGATCTAGGATCTGGGAGCATTCTGTGTATGTCTCTGAATCATGACTCATACTCTCTATTCTCTTAAAGCTGGACTGGGGCAAAAAGGTACCCTAAGCCAGTACATAACCTACCTCTCCATCATTCACCTGCAGGAAGTGCTGGGGTGGTGGAGGAGGATGGAAAGGAGTTTAAATCTCTGCTGGCAACCCTGAGCCTCAGCTCCACTCTCAGCTCAATTCAGTGCTAATCCAAACCGACAAACTTTACCCAGTAAAATACCCCATCCTCCTTAGAAAGCAATCTAGTGTTTCTAAATGGCATTTTCCCAAGCTTAATCCTTGGAGGTCCAGTATTAGAGAAAGTGTTAGAAGCTTCTTTCTTCTGAAGCACTCCCTCAGTATTCAGAAAAACTTCCCTTAGAAACCCAATGCCCACTTTTTCTTCCTGATTAGAGGACTGGACTGGGGGAGGGGAGAAAAACATACAAAAATCCGTCATGATTTTTCTTCATTGTCTTTGTTACAAATGTTTTATCACCTAGAACAATTGCTTAGCAGGGTCTCTCCCTTAATCTGACGTAACAGCAATCACTGATGTATTCACTAGTTTTCCTCTGGTTGACTGGATGCATATGACATGGACCATAGACCCCCAAATGAACACCTGTTGCCTATAGTTTTTAGGTGAATGGATGCATGTCCCATCGACTGGAGGAGAACTAGAAAATACTACCAGTTCTCCTAGTGCTCCAGCTTCCAGGGCACATGTCAGATACTCAATATTTTGGGAATAAAAAACTCTATAAAAAAGTAATGGTTAATGAAAGTTAAGATCTGAGGAACGAAAAGGTAAAATACTTGGTTCTTGCTCAGACGTAAGGCTTTCTCATTCAAGCATTTCATTTCATTGAATTAGTCTTTCTTCTTACGCCATCTCCTGCTCTTTCACTCAATACTATGTCTTAATTAAATGGTTTTGTTTTATAACCTAGAACCAGGAAATGACATGGACCATAGACTGCAAATGAACACCTGCTGCCTCTATTTTTTTAGGTGAAAGGATTGACTGAGACTCTGTGAAGGGATGGAGAAAAAAATCATTTCAGAATCTTAGAGTGAAGAGAATATGATTTTTCATATATTTTCTTTTCACCACCAAAAAGTTAAAAAGGAAAGACCGTGCAGCTTGTTTATGCTTTTATCCATGGGCTCTTTTACTCAGGCACTGGGATCCTCCAGCCCAATTATATAGCAATTTGGTTCAGATTTAATTTGGCAGCTTTTTTGATGTGCCATTTTGTTCCCCCGTGGTCTATTGGCTTCTTCTTGGAGCCACCTGGCTCATCTGGGGATATGACTTTAATTATGGATTTTGGTTTATTGAGGTTTGAGGAGCTGCAGATTGTGGGGTAGACCAGATGTCCTAGCGGATGCCTGGTTTGTTCCTCAAGGTACTTAAAAATTTGGGAATCAGAGGCCTACTTTGAAATGTTAGGAGATTTTTATGGAAAAAAAAATCAATTTCCAGCCCCGTGGAAGGCCGGGCGATGCTGAGTTCACTATCGTACACTCCAGCACCTGGCTTGTGTTGCGTGGAGGCCACTGCAGCCTTTATTTCGGATGGGTTGTGGTTCTCTACTGGCTACCCTCTGGCCTCTATGCTTAAAACTTGTCAGGCTTCTTTTTGCTTTTAGGATAAAGACCAGATTCTTTCCACAGCCCACAAGGCCTGCACAGTCTGACTTCTGCCTACCTCTTGACCTCATCTTGGGCCAGCAATTGTAACAACAAACACACATCCAGTGCTAAGCATGTGCCGGGCTCTTTCAGTCAACAGAGCAAGCCTGGGAGGGAGGTACTATCATTATCCTCATTTGACAGGGGGGAGAAGTGAGGTACAGAGAAGTCAAGTAATTTATGTAAGGTCACACAGCTTGGAAGAGCCAGGGCTGGGATTCAGACCTACGCAGCCAGCCCTGGGGGAGACTGGGCCCTGAAGCACTCCACTCTCTCTCCATTCCAGTTACAGGGGGGCCTCCTACCTCTGGCCTTTGTGGGCACTGTTTCCCCTGCCTACAGGGCTTTCCTGCCCTTCCCCAACCTTCCTCCACTTGATTTCCCCATCCTTTAGTCCTGGCTCAAATGCCACTTCCTCAGGGGAGCCTCTCAGTGTCTGAGTCCCCAGAGCTCATGGTTTTGGTTCCTTTCCTCTTGAGCAATACCCTCTGGTAGAAGCTTCGGCCATATGGAAATGCTGTCTGTTAGCGCTGTCCAGCATGCAGCCACCAGCCACATGGGTTGCTGGGCACTTGGCTGGTGTGATGGAAGACTTGCATTATTCATTTGTTTGATTTTAATTAATTCATATTTTAATGAAAGTTAGGATCTGAAGAATTAAAACCTAAAATACTTAATTCTTGCTGAGGCAAAAGGCTTTCTCATTCAAGCATTGTATTTCACTGAATCAGCCTTTCCTCCTATGCCTTCTCTTGTTCTTTCACTCGATACTGTCCTAATTAAGTGGTTTTGTTTTATAATCCGGAACCAGGAAATGACATGGATCGTAGACCTCCCCAAATGAACACCTGCTGCCTATGTTCTTTTAGGTGAAAGGATTGACCCAGACTCTGTGAAGAGATGGAGAAAAAGTTCAAAGAGCCCCCTATGGCAAGTGGCTTCCATTTTGGACAGCGCAGCTTTGGATCTTCGCTTTACGTGGGAATTATACTCCCTCACTCCGTTTGTTGTCCCCCACTACACCCCTGACACCTGAGACAGTGCCTGGCACACCCCAGATCCTGGCTGAATGGACAAACCCTATAGCTTTTGTCTCCACCAGAGGAGAATGTGCTGAAGAGGGGCTGCCTGGAACCCCAGGGCAGAGGGTGCTGTGGTGACAGCATAGACATGGGGGGTCAGAGCTGCATTTGAACCCAGGTCCCAAACGTAGGAGCTCTGTGAGCCTCAGTTTCCTCATCAGGAAAATAGGACATTTTCTACTTCTTTCTAATAGAGCATTGTTGTGAGGAGTAAGTGAATGTTTTTGGTAATAGCAGCTGAGATTTATTGTGCGTTTCTCTTGTTTTCTAAGTTTTCCACACATTGTTTCATCCATCCTCTCAGCAAGCTGAGGTGTGGAGGGGCTTGGTGGCTGGGGTGGCAGTCTGAGGCAGCTGTGTTTGCACTGGGCAGTTTCTCTCCTCAGGGCTTGCCCTTCATCGTAAAGAGTTCAGCTGGCGGCAGAAATCCTAGCTATTGCCCATGCCTCTTCCCTACTCCCCCCTTCCTGCTTCGGCTCTTCTCTGAGTCCAGGTGCAGGAATGAGGCCCCACAATGGGTGTGAGCCCCTTCTAGGGGCAGCTCTGGGCAGCCAGGGCCTCTGTGGGGTCCAAGGGGCTACGCCCAGCAGAGCAGGAGGACTTTGCCCTCATAATAGCCCCAGGGGCCCTGAGGGCCGGGGGATGGGCAGGACGCCAGGTGGCCATGAATGGGCTGGTGACCTGGCTAATTTCTCAGGTCACCCCACTGCTGGCCCAGACCTTGCATGGCTCATTTGGTCACCATGAGCCTGGTCCAGCTGTGTGAGATCGGCCTCTCTCCCCCTCAGGCAGGGCGGCTTCCATTTACACTCCTTGGGGACTCTTCCTTGAAGGACTCTGAGGCTGAGAAGGGCAGGTGTGGGGAGTGGAGAGGAGTGTGGAGGAGGAGGGGGAAGAGAAGTGGGGGAGAGGGTGAGCTCTGTGGGAGAGGGATCATCTCTGCTCCGGAACCAGGGCATTTGAGATTTCTAACCTCTTAGGCAGCGCTGAGCCACAGGCTAAGGTTAATAATAATAACATTTATCAAGCACTTGGAATGTGCCAGGCACTGTTTTAATCACTTTGCTCTTCAAATTAAATTCTGTGATTTAACCCCATTTGACAGATAAGTGAACTGAAGAACAGAGAGGTTAAGTAACTTGCCCAAGTTCACATAGTAAGTGGTAGAGCCAGGATTTCAACCCAAGCAGTTAGACTTCAGAACTTAAATCCCTATGAAATAGTAAATTCAGCTTATCTCATCA
This sequence comes from Ateles fusciceps, assembly GCA_036589455.1. NCBI lineage: Eukaryota > Metazoa > Chordata > Mammalia > Primates > Atelidae > Ateles > Ateles fusciceps. The sequence continues at coordinate 7,896,955 of JAZHEH010002159.1, forward strand.
TTTATGAGCCTGATGGGAAGCCCAAAAGTTAGCTATCTGGTATACCCTGTTTATTATCTAGCTGGTACATGGGAATTCTAGGGAGTAGGAGTTTTGAGGATTTGCTCAAGGACATACCCGTGACTAAGATGGAGCTGCATAAGAACCCAATTTCTGATTCCTACTGTGGTCACACACTGAAGAAAAATCACGACTTGATCACACGAAGACAACCAGAATTCCACCTCCACTGAGATTGCTCTTAGAGACTACAATTAAGTGTTTCTGGAAGCATGTCTATGAGATGGTCTGGGAAAGAAGGTCCGGAAGGAGAGGAAGGCGGGATGATGCCTTGAGAGATTCATGGTGCCTCTTTGCTGACTAAGGCACACTCTCTCTATCAGCGTGATCGCAGCATTATGGTAAAAGTGCTTGATTCAATAGAACTTAAAGAGAAAGTGGCTACAGCTTAGCTGCAGAAGAAGGGGGTGGAAATTAGACAAAATTGAGAGGAGATGGTATGGGGGAAAGGCCACAGACTTCCGAGTTGGTAAACTCGGGTATAGACCTGCTGCTGTCCTGCCTGCGTAAGGCTGGGCTACTCCTTAGAGACTGTTTCCTTATATGGACAACAATGACTTCAGTGTATGTGTGAGCAGAGACGAGGTTGTTGAAATACCTAACATATAGGGTCGTCTTGACCAGTGATAGCTATGAATATTCTTAAAATAATTAGCAACAGTTCCAAAGTGTTTTAAGGTCATGTGGATTTCTTGGAAATTAATAGGTACTACTTGGCAAAAGTTTCTATGGTCAAATAAGCTTAGAAAAGTCTTAGTTAAGCAAAGGGACACATTTCTTTTTGGAGAACTTCTCAGTGCCTTTAGGTTCTGGATTCTTATCCAACTCCATTTCCAGTCATGTTTTTTAGGATTCCCAACTCTGATATCTTTTTTTTTTTTTTTTTTTTGAGACCTAGTCTTGCTCTGTCGCCAGGCTGGAGCGCAGTGGTGCAGTCTCGGCTCACTGCAACTTCCACCTCCCGGGTTCAAGCGATTCTTCCAGTTCAGCCTCCCTAGTAGTTGGGACTACAGGCGCGTGCCACCATGCTGGGCTAATTTTGTTTTGTATTTTTAGTAGAGATGGAGTTTTACCATGTTGGCCAGGATGGTCTTGATCTCTTGACCTCATGATCTGCCTGCCTCGGCCTCCCAAATTGCTGGGATTACAGGCGTGAGCCACCGCGCCCGGCCATTCTGATATCTTAAAAGAGAAAATCTTACTTTTCTATTTTTTTTTTTTTTGAGAACTATTTCCCCTTTCGTGTTCTCTAAGTCTTAAAGTACTCGTAATCTTCTGTGGCACCTTGAATGATAACTAGCGAGGTATCCTGAGCTAAAGCAATGATATGTGTGTCACACATGGTGTCGGGGGATGCAATCAGTATTTACTGAATGCTTATATGCTGGTTACTTAACATACATAATCTCATTTATTAAATGCAAAAAATAATGAGTAATTTTGTTATTCCCGTCTTCCCATTTTACAGACTGGGAAACCGAGGCTCTGAGAACTCCAGTATCCAAGGCAACTATCGATGTTTATGGCCCTGCTGGGCTTAAAAACTAAACTTCAGGCTGATTCCAAAGTCTGTATTCCTGGGGTGGTGCACAAAATATGGAATTGAGGGTTGTTAGAAAATAAAAAGTAACCAAATAGAGAAACGGACAGCTCCTTGGGCAATGAAACACAAACAGAGCCACAGGAAAAACAATGAGTTAGCGGCCACGTGCTTCCCTCTGGCTAGAGTGCTGGGGCTGCAGAGATGACCGAACAAATGAAGAACAGGGTCGAGTTGTCTAAACATTGACAAGCCAATAAAATGACAGCGTGCATCTAGATTAAAGGATGGAAAATGGGTGTAATTGCAATAAATTGGCCATTTCTACCTCCTTTGGCTGAGCCCTGGACCTTCCCTGTGTTCACTTTGGATCAATTTTGATTTTCCTGCCTTGTTTCTATTTTATTTTTTTCTAATTTCTGAAAAATGACTTTGAAGCCAGTTTCTGAGAAGTGACTTTTTGTCATTTTACATTTTACACGGTGATGTTTTAATGACAATATTACTTTTGCTAGCTGTGTGATGTTTGTATAGCTTTAAAAAATATCCCTGGGGTTCTGATAAACAGTTAGGTCTGGGAATTCCACGAATCAATTCTAGGGGTGCACACTCCCCCCCACCAAAATGGCTCCAAATCAGTTATTTTGTAATCTGTCAAACTGAAACAATAAAACTTATAGTATTGTAGGGTGGATTAAATGAGATAATATGGGCACAGTGCCCCGTACATAGTAAATGCACAGTGAAAACATAAGGCCCCTTTTCCAGTGTTACTGGAAAAGGGGCCTTAATGCAAGAGAGCATTCTTTGATCTCGCGCAGGGGGGGGATTTCAAGGTGAGTCGCAGAGTGCAGTGAGGAGAGGTAGTTCATGGAAAGCTCCTCCATTACAGAGTGGGGCATCCTCAGAAAGCAAGTGGAGGAATGCACTGTCTTTACATTTTTCTCATATAGGGATCTTGTCTATGTAAAGACTAAACTAAGCTCTGTCCACCTGTGGTGAGCAGACAGCATGACAAAATGGCTTGTTCTATTGATTTAAAGGATAAAAGCACAACTTGTTATGGGCATTGGGACACCTGGACTTTCCGTAGTCGTAGGAGTGCGTCCTTGCGGGCATCTTTAAGCTGTTTCCTCAGCTGTAACTATCTTATGACCATATGACTGTTAGGAATGTCCTTGCTAGTTTTAAGATGGAGTTGATTTCTAAAATGGTGTCACTCTGGCTCTCCTACGTTCCTGTTTCCCTAAAAGTAGTGTGAGGTAGGTGCTCAATAAATGCCTGTCTGTTTACTCCATGTGTGTAACTGTGGCCACCCACTCCTGCCTAGCCCCAGGCCCTTCCTGCACCATACCCTAATAAAAAACGTTCTTTTCCCTTGCAGATGTCCCTGTTGTCCACTCAGCTGTCTCCTGTGAGCCCTTGTCCCAGAGCAGCTGCCCCTTCCCTGGCGCCTGCTTGCTGGACTGGCTGTTTGACTGGGCCACTTTTCTCAGTATGCTCCAATTCCATGTCTTCATTGTCTGAGACTGGAATTCTGGAAATTCAGGTTTTCTTTTAAATAAATTGTTTCCTCTTTGTTATAAAAATTATCCACACTTATGACTGAAAATATTGAAACTAGGAAAGAAGAAAAAACTAAATGTTCATTAGTCTAAAACTGACAGCCAAATACAGTGACTCTTACTTCACATTTTCTTGCATTTTTTGTCTACATGAAATGTGTTTGTTTGAACATAATTGAGATCGTATAATACATAAATCGTGTACCTTGCTTTTTCCTATAATATTATAACAAGCCCTTAAGATATGATCACAGACTCCTCTTTAGAGCACTTGGTAAAGGGCATCAAATACGCTGAGTAGCTAGAGATGTACTTCAACTCCTTCAATAGTTAAAGCCCATCGTTTCTTTAACTATTTCCGTTTTGTTCATCTGAAAGGTGTTTGTTGAAGGGCCCACACTGGGCCAGGCAGTATTAGATGACATAAAATATGAAAATATGACATAGAATTTCTCTAATAGTATACACAGTCCTGGGGTGAATTTTGTACATAATAAAGCTTTTTCTAAGTTTGAGATATCTTCCTATGCTGGTATCTCCAGGTTCCCAGCATTTGGTGGAAGCTGACTGTGGATATTAGTAGGAAGATCTTAGGTCTGTAAGTTAGACAACAGGTCCTGAACTGGAAAAGCTACATGTACTCTCTGAGCTTCATTTGCTCATCTCTAAAATACTGGTTAGAAAGCCGCCTTCCCAGGCTGGACGCGGAGGCTTATGCCTGTAATCCCAGCACTTTGGGAGGTTGAGGCAGGCAGATCACAAGGTTAAGAGATTAAGACCATCCTGGCCAACATGGTGAAACCCTGTCTCTACTAAAAATATAAAAATTAGCCGGGCATGGTGGCACCTGCCTGTAGTCTCAGCTACTGGGGAGGCTGAGGCAGGAGAACTGCTTGAAGCTGGGAGGTGGAGGTTGCAGTGAGCCGAGATCGCACCACTGCACTCCAGTCTGGCGACAGAGCGAGACTCTGTCTCAAAAAGAATAATAATAAAAAAAAAGCCTCCCTCCCAGTGTTCTTGTAAGGATCAAATGGTCCATGCTGGAATAATGCCTGGTAGGTAGTTACCATTGAACGACACACACAGTGACAAAGCATCTTACTAGGTTTGAGGTTATGAAAATTTTACTCTGTAGGCTTTCTATCAATAAGGGATCAATGCATCTCTTGGTCACCCTCCTTGAATATCACCTTGCTTCAGCTCACATGGGTGTGAGAGCTTAACTACCCTCTTTCCTCTACTCATTTACCCAGGAATACCTCTCTGTGAGACAATAGGGAAGGAAGTGACCTATGAGGTATCATCTAGAAAGAACCAAATTAACTGCCCACCCTAAACCATCATCCTGACTGGCTTCCCATGGTGCCCAATATCACCATTAGGTAGACTTCTCCCGCTTGAGGCAGTGGGCACATCCTAGAGGCAAGAGCTCTGGATTTATTCCCGAAGCATGAAGTCTGAAATCAAACTTGGCTCTGGAGGAGCCTTGGACAGATCCTCTCAAATCGTTTCCTTTGCCTAGAGGAGCCAATGTGTTCTTTCCCCAAAGCTGAGAGAAACCCCAGGGGCGTGGGGGAGGCCCCTGGCCCATGTGGTGTCAGTTGAGTGTGACTGGGCTTGGCTGCAGGATCACTGCACCTCACTCAGAAACAGTCTTCCACTCAGGTATGGCCAATTTCTGCCCTGTAGGACTCTTCTCAAGTACTGCCAGATCTTTTGATTTTTAAAGATAAGCACAAACATCTGGATTTAAATATGTAAAATAACTCCCAAGTTTTAAATGTTAACAAACTCTTCCCTTTCCTTCAAGATTCTTTCTAGTCATCCCCTCTTCTGGGGAGTCTTCCCTTATCCCCCAGCCCCCACTGTGCCCACGCACCTTCTGCCTTGCTCTTGTTGCACCTCATCACCTTGTAGGATCTCTCGTGGGCTGCTTACCTGCCCATCTCTCACGTTTTTTTTTTTTTTTTTTTTTTGAGACGGGGTCTTGCTTTGTCACCCAGGCTGGAGTGCAGTGGAGCAGTCACATCTCATTGCAGCCTCAGCCTCCTGGGCTCAAGCAATTCTCCCATCTCAGCCCCCTGAATAGCTGGGACTACAGGCATGCATCACCATGCCTGCCTAATTTTTGTGTTTTTTGGAGAGATGAAGTTTTGTCATAATTGCCCAGGCTGGTGATGCATGCCTGTAGTCCCAGCTATTCAGGGGGCTGAGAGATCCACCCGCCTTGGCATCCCAATGTGTTGGGATTATGGGTGTGAGTCACTGTACCCGGCCACTTTGACATATTCCTAAATGGAAATGGATTATACATTATACTCTGTAAAGTGACTTTACCCATGTATAAAGACAGGAAAAAGAAACAGAATATAAGTTACACCAATTATTAGAGTGGTGAGGATATTTGTGAAGTTCTTTCCATGAAAAAATGCATTACTGTTATAATCAATAATAATTTGGAAATGAATTTGATATTGAAAAAATGCAGAAAGGTACAGAGAATATCATAATAAACATCCACATACTGCCTTGAATTTCTGTTAGCATTTTATTTTATTTGCTTCAAATACTTTTATACCCATGAAACAAACATAAAATTTGAAGATAAAGTTGAAGTTCTCTTTTCCTGTCTTTCTCAGTCCACTCCTGCCCACCTCCTTCCTCTCTCTACCTTACCCTCCTTACACACCACATGCACCTGTGACTTGTATGGAGCGGGTTTCCTTCCCCTCTCTTGCACTTGACAATGTCATTTCAAACAATAGATAAAGTGAGAAAACAAAATAATTTTACTTTTCTAAACCAAATTCCTGTCCTGTTAGATGCCAGAATGAGGGGCCTAAAATCTCAGTTTTAGGGACTAGAATTTCTAAGTAGGCATAGTTACCAGGAGAGTGTTCCTTTCAGGGAAGTGTTGTATGTTAATTGGGATTACACATGTTGAGTATAACCAGAGAAATGACAAACTTATTTAAAGTTTATAATATCATAGGCCCCTTTAAGTACATAATCTCATGTAATCTTTCCAGAAGCCCACAAGGAAGGCATTTCACTCCCATTTTACGGATGAGGAAACTAAGGCTTAGGTGAAGTGACATCTGCAGTTACTCAGCCAATATCAAGCACGGCGGGATTTGAACTGAGGTCTCTTGGGCTCGAGTGCTCACGAGAGGAGAGACAGCTGAGTGACACAGGCTGCAAGTGACTTAGGTCTGCTGGTCAAGGTTTTTGTTTTCATTAAATAGGACTTCTGTTTTCTTTAAATAGGTGCTCTGTTTTCTTTCACTCACTCATAATTTTCCTGAAAATTTCTCTCCTTAGGGCAACATTTTTCATCACAAAAGGTGATTTGTTTTGGAAAAGCTGGAGTAAAAACAGCTCTGTATTTCTTGATTTTCAGAGAATGGAAAAACACATGCTATTCTGTTGTGTTTTTAATAGCTACTCGAAGAAATTACACAAGACACATTAATTATTCTTCCTTGTGAATCACCCCAAATGTCATCCACGTTTTTGAAAGAATAATAGGGAACGTGAGTTGAGAAAATGACTAATTTCTCAATAGATTTACTCTATGTATGAAATCTGTGTCCTCTGCTTTAGAAAAGTAAGTGTGATTGCTTTTTTTTTTTTTTTTTTTAAAATAACTTGGAGTTATTAAACATTCTCCAAGGAAAAGCAGACTTCCAGGTGCTTTTGGGGGCATTCAAGCAGACATGGTTCCTATCCATGGGATTTTAAACTTTAAAATCTCATAAGAGGCTGGGCACGGTGGTTCACGCCTAAAATCCCAGCACTTTGGGAGGCTGAGGAGGGTAGATCACCTGAGGTCAGGAGTTCAAGAACAGCCTGACCAACATGGTAAAACCCTATCTCTACTATATATAAAAAACTACCCAGGTGTGGTGGTGTATGCCTGTATTCCCAGCTATTTGGGAGGCTGAGGTAGGAGAATCGCTTGAACCTGGGAGGTGGAGGTTGCAGTGAGCCAAGATTATGCCACTGCACTCCAGCATGGGTGACAGGGCAAGACTCCATTACAAAAAGAAAAAGATCTTGTAAGATGGGCAAAGATATACAAAGCTGTGTGAACTCATAATAATAGCTAGTATTTGTAACGTTTTGCAATTTAAACAGCTTATTCATTACAGAATTTCATCGACTAACCCTGTGAGATGGAAGAGGGGGACACTAATCTCTGTTGTACAGAACAGGCAAGCAGAGTGCTCCGTGATTGAAGGATTGGATTAGGTCACCTGGCAGGTGAGTGGAAGAACTGCACCTCCAACAAAAGTCTTCTGACTCCTGGGTCTGTGTCCATTCCATCGGGAGGCTGATCAGGGTTTCAATGCTGACTCTGATGCTGGCCAGTTGTGTGCCCTTGACCAGACACTTAACCACTCCGAGCCTCATGTCTTCCTCTGTGGAAGGAGGAACTAGGATGCTTGTATCAGATGGGACATGAGAAGAATCAGTGAGCCTGAGAGAGATCTGAAAGAAGAGATGTCTTAGATCAGACTTAGCAGAAAGCAGGGCTCAAAGGGGAGCATCCTGGGGTGGCTTATGAAAACTAAGTGTGCGTGTGCGTGTGTGCTCTCTCTCTCTCTTTCTCCTTCCCCACTTCTCCCCCAGACCCTGTGGCCTCTCATCTCTGCTCCTCGTTCTGCCCGTTTTCATCTTTTCCTCTTCCCAAAGGATTTCTCTGCTTCTGTGGACACAGGAGATAGAATGGGTGCTTCAGCTCTTACTTGTCAGCTTGCTCCAAGTGTCAACAGTAAAGAACAGGAATTTCTGTTTCTTGGAAAAGATGGGGGTCTCACCATGTTGTCTCGGCTGGTCCCCAACTCCTGGACTTATGTAATCCCCCCCCACTTTGGCCTCCCAAAGTGCTGGAATTCCAGGTGTGAGCCACCACGCCTGGCTGCAAGGACTGGAATTCCAGGTGTGAGCCACCACGCCTGGCTGCAAGGACTGGAATTCCTGAGTAGCAATTACAAATTTTAGAAAAACAAAATCCAATTGGCCCAGCTTGGGTCAGGGTTCTTGGAGAGGGGCCATGGTGGGAGCATGGGCCCAGCGGCCAACAGCATTTAGTAGGCCATTAATTACCCATTAGTGTGTTTACTGCTTTGATCAGGTCAGATTTTTAAAGCTACTGTTGATTGAGTGTTTGTGTAAGTCAGGCACTGTGCCTGGCATCAGTGATTGCATTTCATCCTCACAGTAATCCTTTGAGGGATGCATGATAAATCCCAAATTTTTACATAGGAAACTGAGGGTCAGATGATAGAACCATTTGCCCAAGATGCATAGGTAATAAGAGGCAGAGCCAAGATTGGAACCCAGGTCTGTGTGACTCCAGATCAGGCACAATGTAATCACCTGCCTATAAGACATTTACTGCTCATCTGAATGTTCAGGAATGAATGAAGGAATGAGTGACTTAATTACTATTACTTGAAATATGCACAAGATTAGGGGAGTGCTGCGTCCCCTTCCCAAGCTTTCCTGGAGACAAGTGTGCTCTGATTTACTTAAGGGTCATTCCTGGGTCCTAGTTTAAAGTATTTCTTGAGCCTGCCTGTCTTGGCCTTACAACTCTCTCCAGTCCAAGCCCAATGCAAGTCACTGACAGCCAGATCCCCCGCACTTCCCTGCCAAAATTACCTGGCCCTCCAGCCTGCACTGAAGTTCCAGCTTTTCTTTTGTACCTCATCACAAGATAACGGATAAAGCAGAACTTCATACAAACTGAACTGCACCTTTTCAGACCCCTGTGCAATGGGAAGTCTTGGAGGCGAGGTGAGAAGCCTGTTCATTGACCATTCACTGACCACAGGGCAGTGTAAATGGGCCTTGATGTTGCTGGTGTCAGCTACGGAACCATCCCCAGACCTTTGCTAGGGCTTTGCTAGGGTTGGAGAGTCAAAGATGGTTATGCAGGGCATGAGGTGACTCTGTTCCCATTACTCCACCCCCAGTTAGATTTTTTACTTCCTTATTTAGGAAACAGGTGAAGGATTTTATACTAGGTTGACACTAGGATGGGCCAGACAGCTCATGGAGGCATTTCACCCTCATTTTACCGATGAGGAAACTGAGTCTTAGGTGAAGTGATATATTTGGTTACTTGGCCAATCAAGTGCAGCTGGATTTGAACTTAGGTCTGTCGGGCTCTAGTGCTCACGAGAGGAGAGACAGCTGAATGACACAGGCTGCAAGTGACTTAGGCTTGCTGGCGGAGGTTCTTGTTCTCATTAAATAGAACTGTTGACACCAAGTGGCAACAATAAAGATCTGGAATTTCTTTTTTTTTTTTTTTGTAGAGATGGGGTCTCACTGTGTTGTCCAGGCTGGCCCCCAAGGCAGATAGGAAAGCATGAACGAATGGGTCTCAGGGAATGTGCACATTTTTTGGACAGGATTATCATTGTGTGGCTGGGTTTGTGTCCACTCGCGACAATCCTCTATAGATCTCAGGGCTTGGGGAGGCCCATTTATATCTGGGTTAGAAGTAGAGCCTTTGTGTCTAGGAGCAGTGGCTCAAGCCTATAATCCTGGCACTTTGAGAGGCGAAGGTGGGTGGATCACTTGAGGTCAGGAATTCAAGACCAGCCTGGCCAATATGGTGAAACCCCATCTCTACTAAAAATACAAAAATTAGCCGGGCGTGGTGGCAGATGCCTGTAATTCCAGCTACTTGGTAGGCTGAGGCAGGAGAATCGCTTGAACACGGGAGGCAGAGGCTGCAGTTAGCTGAGACTGTACCACTGCTCTCCAGCCAGGGGGACAGAGATCGGGGGCAGACATAAAGACAACAAACTTGTCAAAGTTAACCTCCCAATTCAACCTCTCAGATTTCTGCTGTGTGACAGGGGAGATAGTAATGCGTGCATTGCAGGGTAGATCTGAGGATGAAATGAGATCATGGACATACAGACCCTTGCACACTGCACACTGGGCATGCTTTCTTCACTCCTGCAATTCCCTCCCCATCTGGCTGCACTTTGGGAGTGTCCTCTCTATCTCTGGGAGTAGCTCCTGGGTCACTTCCTCCATGAAGCCCACCCAGCTCTCAGTCAGAGTGAGGCTGAATTTCTTCTGTGCTTCCACAGTCCTGTGTGCTTTCCTTTCTTTGAGACTTTCTGGCAAGGTAGTCTAAGAAAAGCATTTTTATGTCTGCCCCCTGATCTCACTTGAGCTCCTTGGAGGGGTCATTTAACTTTACTCATGATCCTATTCTTTAGTAATAAGTTTTTACTTCTTCCTTTCTTTTTCTTTTTTTTTTGAGATGGAATTTCATTCTTGTCACCTAGGTTGGAGTTCAATGGTATTATTTTGGCTCATTGCGACTTCCACCTCCTACGTTCAAGCGATTCTCCTCCCTCAGCTTCCCTGAGTAGCTGGGATTACAGGTGCCCACCACCATGCCCAGCTAATTTTTGTATTTTTAGTAGAGACAGGGTTTCACCATATTGTCCAGGCTGGTCTCGAACTCCTGACCTCAGGTGAGCCACCCATCTTGGCCTCCCAAAGTGCTGGGATTACAGGCATGAGCCACCGCACCCAGTCAGTTTTCACATGGCTGTCCAGAATAATGACTCCGCTTCCCAACCTTCCCTGCAGTTAGTATGTCCATGTAACCAAGCTATGATATGGACAGAAGTGATGTGGGAAACTTTTAAACCCTTATCCTGGTGGTGTGGGGGGTCTGTCTGCTTTCTCTTTCTTCCTTCTCCTTCCCTGTGGCTGGAAGGCACATATGGTGGAAAACCATGATAGATCACGTGGAATGATGGCAACCCTCTGTATTAGTTTGCTGGGGCTGCTGTAACAAAGTACCACAGACTGTGTGCTTAATCAATGGAAATTTACTCTCTCGCAGTTCTGGAGGCTTACAAGTCTGAGCAAGATGTTGGCAGGGTTGTTCTGAGGGAAGGATCCATTCCGGGCCTCTCTCCTTGTGTTGTAGATGGCCATCTTTTCCCTGTGTCTTCATGTCGCTTTTCCTCTGTTTAAGTTCATGTCCAAATTGGCCCGTCTAAGGACACCAGTCATATTGAATTAGGGCCCATCTACTCCAATATGAGCTCATCTTAACTAATTACATCGGCAATGCCCCTATTTCCAAATAAGGTGTCATTTTGAGGTACTGGGGGTTAGGACTTCCACATACGAATTTTTGGGGGAGGCACAATACAACCCAGAATAACCTCATAGTAGATGCTGCACTGCTGAGATGACCTTTCAGGGCCGAAGGCCTGATTCGCGCAGCTGCCAGCTTTCAGCTCTCAGCCCTCCTGAGAGTGACTCTCAGCTGAAGGGAGTCTTCCAGTCCCAGGTCATACCCCTTCTTAGGGACAGCAGCATCCAGTGACTAGTCTCTCTGTGTATAAAGACCCTGCTCCCTTATTTCAACTCAGACCACCCTGAAAGGCCACCACAGCTTCAGGGCTCTCCTGGGTCTGGCTGAGGGCTTGGTTGTGACTATGTCACAGCTCAACTCCTCCCTCTGCTGCTTAGTCCAACTTTGTACCTTTTCCCATAGGTTCATCCCCAGAGCAGCCTTCAATCAGCTTCCTACATGTGGAGCTCCATCTTGAACTCTGCTTCCTGGGAAGCCCGCACTGCAACACACCCTTATAATCGCAGAGCAGTGAAGAATCCTATGTCCCTGACACCAGGGAGCTGCCTTTTTTAGTTCTGTACTGTTTACACCCAGCCTGTGATGTGAGAAAGAAAGAAACTGTTCATCAAGCGTTCTGTTGTTTCAGCAGAGTCTATATCCTAAGTACTTGCTGGAGGCTGCAGACGGGGATTAGCACAGAGAAGATGGTTACACCCAGTGGAGTTCTGATGGTCTTTCTAGTCTGAATTTTCCAGGATTCCCAGATTCTGTGAACACAGCATAGTGGGCAGGGGTCCCCAAATCTGTCTGTGCATCACTGAAAAATACTTGTTTGGGAGTTTATCCAAGACCTCCAAAATCTCTGTGGTCACGCCCAGATGGTCCTGATGTAGCCAGCTGGGCAGCCTCTGAGAGTGGTATTTGGGAGGCACTGGTGTTTGAGAAACTCAGTGAATTTTGATTAGGAAAGTTAGTTTCAGGCCTGAATGTATCTTTTCCTTCCTCTGTTATCTTTCTGGGTTTCAATTTCCTCATGCCTAAAATAGGACTAAGTTTTTTGAAAGTTCGGTGCTCTGCCTGCTACAGAAAGTTGTAGGAGGCCAAATTGAGCCCAGATGAGGGGGATCTGAAGGGTCAGTAGAGCTGTCTAAATACACGCGGTGCTATTATCGTTATTGGTATTTACGTGAAAAGGCTGTTTTGGTCATGGGTTGTGTGAACAAATACTTGACAGATTGTGCTTCCAGAGCACTCCCAGGGGCCTTGTTACTGCGGGATTTTCCACTGAATGCAGTCCTCTTTCAAAGTTTTGTTTTGTTTTGAAACCAGAGAGCCAGCGAGGAGCTTTGGTTAATCCTGGATGCAGGCTGAGCAACTCAACTAGCTGAGCATGGGGCAAGCCTTTTATCTAGGCCTCAACCTTTGGTTGACCTGGGAAGAGAAACGCTCAGTCCTGAAGACAGCTGGCCACAGTTGACTGATTGTGAGCTGCAGACTTATTGCAGCTCCCAGAAGTCTCCGGACTGAGTGGAGCCACTTTCTCTGCCTTTATCTAGACATGCTTTCTTTGAGGCAGGTGTGCAGGGGAGAGGGGGGAGGGGGAAGGGCAGGGGACAGAGAGGGGAAAGGGGAGGGGGAGGGAACTATAGCATATTAGAGTTGTGGGGGACCTTAGAGCCATCTAATCCAACTAAACTTCATCTTGCTAATCATGACACAAAGTCCAGAGAAGCTTAGTATCTTGCTAAACATCATCAGGATTCAGCTAGGAACAGAACACAGGACTTCTAAGCTCTAGGCCTGGGGCTGTTTACTACCCCACAGAGGCTATTGACAGCAGCTACCTGAGGGCCTTAGCTGAGCTGGGGGAGAGGGCTAAGGATTGGACCCAACTTCACTTCTCAGTGACTGGTTCTCCATCTGGTGTGGCTGGGTCCTGTCAGAGAAGCTTCTCCGCAGAAGCAGCCACAGGCAGTGACCTGGCTGACCCTGGCTAACCCGATTTGAATGCAAGAGAAAGTTTATTAGGGTCTTATATTCCTGCCCCCAAGACTGCCCCAACCACTGCCTGAAATTCCTCATTAACGCCCCTCTTGGGGGATGCCTCTCTAGGATTCTGCTATGTAGAAAGTGCATACCCCCCTGGAGCAGCCACACTTTTCATCTGCTCTGCCTGGCGCCTCAGGATTCCAGCAGGTCCTCAGAGAATCAAGCAGAAAACATTTGGGGGTGTGGTGGGGTGACGGGGAGGGAGTATAGAAGTGAGGACTTGGGTTGTGGGAAAGAACAACTCAAGCTGTTGTTTAATTCTCGTAACCACCATTGCTGCCATTGCAAAATGAGGAAACTGAGCCTGTGGGCCTGGTCCCTTCCCTGGTGAGGGGGCATTTGCTTTTCTCACTTGATGGTCTTGACCTGACTTCTAACTTCACTGAGGCAGCCTGGGAAATCCAGGCTTTTCTCAGAATTTCACCTGCCTCTGACTCCTCTCATAGATGTGGGGTAAGGGTTTTGGGGGGCACCACACCTGGGAGCAGGAGCTGCTGGGGAACAGGGGCCCAGGCAGAGGGCCAGGTGCTCCTTCTGGCCATTTCTGGGGCATGGAAGGCCTCTTAGGGGTTTTATGCTCAAGGCCTCATGTTGGCCCTGGCCAGAGTGTGCAGCTGGTGCTCAGCGGCAGTGAGAAGGCTTGGGAAGGGGGTCTTTGCAAAGTCAGGGAAAGCCCTCCTCATTCTTGTGTGATTTTGGGTAGGGGGTCGGGGGGAAGAGAAGCACTATCTGACCCCTAGATTTGCTCCTTCTGTTGGCTCTGACTTCCCACAAAGGGATTTCTTGGAAAAAACAGGGTCTGACTAAAATAGTCATCTTCCCCTCCTAAGTCTGAACCTCTTGAGAGTGTGAAGAGCTGGTGGGGTAGATATTGGCTTCGCTCGCGACGCCCTCTTGGAGGATGCTGGTGAGAGGCAGAGGCCAGGGGCCTGTCTCCCGTTTCGGGCCTCTCTTTAGGCCCTGAGCCCCCAGGCCTTCTCCTCTGCAGAGTCCTGCTGCCTTCCTTGATGCAGAGCCTCCGAGCGCCCCGGTCCCTGACGGCTTCCCCAGGGGCCCCAGTGTCTCCCCAAGACTCCTGGAAAGGCGGGTTGCAGGGGAGAACGCCAGTACGCCGGGTACATCTTCGCAGAAGTCATGACGTGCCGCATGCTGCCCCGGAGAGCCCTGCCCCGAGCTGTGACCCCGGAGATGCGCGCCTTGGTGCAGACTAGCTGGTGCAGGTGCACGAGTACCTGGGTCTGGCTGGTGACATACTTGACCTGGTGGTGTACCTGCTTGATTCCTACCTGAGCGCCAGTCGCGTGCGCTCAGGTCGCCTGCAGCTTCTGGGCGTGGCCTGCCCGTTTGTGGCGTGCAAAATGGAAGAGTGCGTGCTTCTCGGGGAAACTGAGGTCTGAAACTTGGGCCGTTCCAGGGCAGGGAGTAAAGAGCCGGGATCCAAGACTCCTTCACTTCCACCCTTCATCCCCCATCTGCAGCCCGCCTGCCTCTGCCCCCCGGAGCGCGGACTCCTTCCCCGCGGGCGGAGCTGCTGCACGCCGAGCGCCGCATCCCGGGTCGCCCATTTCCGGCTGCACCACCTGGGCAGCTGCTGGCCGCGCTGGCAGGGAGCAGCTCCCAGGTGATGCAACTTGCCACCTACTTCCTGCAGCTGTGTTTGCTGGAGGCGGAGGCGGCGGGGATGGGAGCCGGGTCGTCGCGCGGCTTCGGCTCTGAGCCTGGCACAGCCCTTGCTCGACGGGGCGGGCTCCAGGCTCTAGCCGGAACTTTACAGCTCCGAGGAACTGGGCCCGCTCGAGCTGTGCACCGCCCGCACTGCGCTCCGAGGTCCCTTGCCGGGACACGCCGCCATCTTCCTCAGGTACCGCCGCCGTTTTCCTCAAGTACATGCGGCCTCAGCACCAGGGCACCAGCCTCGCGGCAGATCCAAGTGAAAAGATGGTGGAATTCCAGAGGCCTGGGCAGAATTATGGAGCAAACAACGGTGACACCCTAAGACTACCAACAGCCGGAAGATTCACCTCTTCTAAGAATTCGAGGAGGTTTTGAGAGGCTGTGGCCAAGGGAAGTCCTACAGGGTAAGATCCACCGCCACGGGGGGGGGACACAGAAACTACACTTCTCACCCTCTGGTCTCTGTGGTGCTTCCCTTTGTGCCCCACAGAAAGCCAGAGGTCAGCGGAGCCCAGAAGATGCAGTCCCCAGGGGTGAGCCTTCCAGGACCAGAGAAAGAACAGAAAATGGACTGGTGGGGCAGGGATAAATGAAGAAACAACGCTGTTTTCCTTTCCCTGGAGGAGCGGGTGAGGAGGCCACGGTGGAGGCTACTCCACCATTAGGAATGGGAGGCAGAGGCCAATTATGACCGTGGAGCTCTACTCCACAGGTACAGGGAGCCCCCCCTTATCCGTGGGTTTGCTTTCCACGGTTTCACTTACATCAACCACAGTTCCAGAAATAAATGATTCGTGTTTGATATATGGTCAGAAGGTCAATAGCAGTCTAAGGCCACATCACGATGTCTGCGTCATTTGCCTTACTTCATCTCATCATTAGGCATCTTATCATCTGACGCCTTCACGAAAAGGGTGAGTGCAGAGCAAGAAGGTATTTTGAGGGAGAGAGGGAGAGACGCCACATTCAGGCAACCCTTATTATAGTATATTTTATAATTGTTCAATTGTATTTTTAGTTATTGTGGTTAATCTCTTAACTGTGCCTTATTTGTAAATTAAACTTCATCATAGGTATATATATATATATGTACATACACATACACACACACATATATATGAAAAAACATAGTGTTGCATATATAGAGTTTGGCACCATCCACAGGAATGTATTCCCCACAAATAAGAGGAATGTATTCCCCCCAAATAAATAAAAGTCAGGAATGGATAAAAAGCCTCTCCCCCATTTTTATCCATCTATCTGTCATGTATATCTGTCTATAAATTCTAGGAGAAAATCAGACGCCATCTAGAATAGCAGCTAAGTGCAGGCTTTAGAACCAGGCCATTGAATGCTGGCTGTGTGTTTGAGCTGTGTGTCTGAGCTGATACTTGACCTCTCTGAGGTTCCTTATTTTGCAATGGTAGCAATGGTGGTTGGAAGAAAGAGATGACTGAATATGTGCAATGTATTTAGAACAGTTCTTGGCACATAGTAGGTAGCTATGTCAACAATTCTTTTTTTGTTTGCTAAAAAAAATTTTTTTTATTATGAATGAAGACATTGCCAACTTCCATATATCATTTTTATTTGGAGCATTTTTTCACCTTGCAGTGCTCCTGAGAAATTCAAAAATGCATTAACTTTAACTCTATAAAAAACACAATCTAATATTAAGGTTGGGTTGGAAATTTCCCACATTTAGGTATTTCCCTAAAAATCAAAAGACAATTGATCAGTTTTACATAGATAAAACTTAATAATTATTTAACTTTTTAATAAGTTAAAAAGTAAAGACTGCCAAATACAAATGTCAGAACATTGAAGTAGCATTTTTTTTTATAGGAATATATAAAATAAATATCACCTATACTTTTATTTACAAAATTAAAGATAAATTTTTGTTGATGGAAGAGGTTTTAAATAGTTTGCTATGTGGGAAACTTCCTTATCTTTAAAAAATCAGGTTCAAATGCTTTTAAGTTTGATGCATAATAGTGTTTTCTAAATAATTCTCATTACTCTCCTGTCCCTGAAAACATAGCTTCCCCCCGATCTATTGATTGGATAAGTATTTTGATAGTTTCTGTACGCTTTTCAATTAACCATTAAGAGGTAAAAAGAAACCAAAGGCTTTATTTGGAGGAATATTATTGGACCTTTTAATTGGCTAATTGCAAAGAAGCTATTTCTTTTTTCCTAGGGTTTTGTTGCTTAGTTTTGTTTTTTCTTCCTTTCATTTTTTAGAAGTCAAGAATGGCAGGAATGAAAATTCAAACCATTTGATCTTCTATTATGGTAAAATAGTGTTTAAATTCAATGGCTGCATGCATTTTCTACTACAGTAGAGGTTGAAAACTGTTAGGAACGTGGTAAAGAGCTATGGCAGAGAGGTTGGAATTCAACCAATAAACAGAAATATTACTGTAGTTAAAATATTGCAGTTAAACGCACTGTTAGCAATGTCCTATTGCCAGCATTAGAATTATATGCTTCATCACTGTCTGCTTACTAAGACGGTTCGATGAGCAGGTGGGTCATCCCTGACACAAAGTTAAGTTTCAGAAAAGTGGATGTGTTTTCTCTGGTTTAGATCAGTGAACACTTACTATGCATACCAGTCAGCTATAATTTCAAGGACACAGTGAAAACATTAGGTACTATAGATTTAGGATAAGATCATAAACTTATTTATATAGAAACCATTTAATACCAAGCTCTATGATGTTTAGCTATGTAATCCACCCCACAATAGCTTTTAAACTTGTGTTAAACTGTGGGATGAGAGGGGGACAGGCTGTTTTGGTCAGAGAAGGAAATACTGAAAAAGTCAAAAAAGGCATTTCAAATGTGATGACATACTACCTAAATACCAATCATGCATATCTTTGTCAAATTAAAAAACTTTTTACATATTCTATTTCTTAAAAATAAAGGACCGTATGTGTTTTTTAACTTAGAAACTAGTATTTCATTTGCTCCACACTGAAATGAAACTTCAACGGCAAGCAGCAAATAATGTAGAATAGTCAGTGAAGGTATTTTTATTAGGAGTCAAGGAGTAGGCTGGGCGAGGTGACTCACTCCTGTAATCCCAGCACTTTGGGAGGCCAAGGCAGGTGGATAACCCGAGGTCAGGAGATCGAGACCAGCCCGGCCAACATGGCGAAACCCTGTCTCTAGTAAAAATACAAAAGTTAGCCTGGCGTGGTGGCGTGTACCTATAATCCCATCTACTTGGGAGGCTGAGGCAGGAGATTCACTTGAACCGGTTAGGCAGTGGTAGCAGTGAGCCCGGATGGCGCCATTGCACTCCAGCCTGGGCTACAAGAGCGAAACTCCATCTCAAAACAAAACAAAACAAAACCCAAAACAACAAAGGACAACAACTCATAGAGAAATAATAAGGGGCAAAAAACCAAGAGGAGGCAGTTTGACAGTTCTAATATAGAACTTGTATGACCACTTTCTTTAAAGTATACTAAATAAAGCATGGCAATATAAATTAGTTATCTAAGGAGATAGAGACATTCTGAAGCAGCATTCTCAGTTACTTCATTTTTCAGAAAAACAAGTTTCACCCATCAACATGTAATGAAGACTTCCAGTCTTCCAAACACATTAGAAAGTACAGTTAATCACAGCAAAACTTGCAAACAACCAAATTTAGTTCTGGCCTGGGCTAGGCCTCTTAACATATTTGAATTTGTCTCATTTTCACCTTTCTTTGTTAATTAATATTTCTATTTTAAAGGCACATAGAAATTTACAGAATTTGCAAGAAATGTCTTTCTAAATGTACAACTTCAACTAATAAAATATGAACATTCAGATACAGTTAAGTTTCAAGTCAGGATTTTTTTATGATGGGTTTGTAAAAAGTTAAAGAAATACTCTCTGAAGTTTGGGACATCTGGGTACTGGTGCTATCAAACGGTTTCATGCCCTCAGTGGCCACCGTGATGAGAACAGTTAACTCTTGGATTGCTGTACCTCATATATCAGGAAGTGGCATGTTCAGTGATATTGCTAATTATACTTACGTATATGCAGCTGTATGATTTCACACTTACATGAAAGTTGTGTGAATTTGTGTAAAGAAACATTTAATTTTAAGATGATACTTTTAAATAGCTGTTAAAACTAAGTGATATATCTGTACTATATATTCAACAATGAAAAGGAACAAACTAGTGATATATCCAAAAACTTGGATGGATCTCAAGGGAGTTATGCTGAGTGAAAAAAAGCCAGTCTCAAGAGGTGACATACTGATTCCATTTATATAACACTCTTGAAATAACAAAATGACTGAGATGGAGAGCAGTTAGTGGTTGTCAGGAATTCAGGAGAGGGACAGGGAGAGAGGTGGCTATGATTATGAGAGGGCAACGGGTGGGGATGCTTATGATGGAAGTGTTTTGTATCTTGACTATGGTGGTAGTCACACGAATCTACACACGGGGCTGGGTGCAGTGGCTCTTGCTTGTAATCCCAGCACTTTGTGGGGCTGAGGAGGGAGGATCACTTGAGCCCAGGAGTTCGACACCAGCCTGGCAACATAGTGAGACTCCATCTCTATTTAAGACAACTACAATAAAAGAATCTACACACTTGATGACATTGCACAGGACTAAATACATACTTAGGGCACCTGTAACCTTTGTCTCAGGGCACCTGTAACCTTTCAGGGACCAAATACATACTCAGGGCCCTGTAACCTTTGTCTCAGGGCACCTGTAACCTTTCATAACCTTTCAAGGACAGTCTTGTTGGCCTGTTTACATAAAGTCCTCTAAAGATGACCAATATATGCTTCAGATCAACTTTCCACATAATGCAGAGAAGCTACTTCGTCATTAAAAAACAACCAGCCAAAAAACTCTTTTGGTAAACCACAATCTCTAGCCTAAATGGGCTTGGAAATCACAGAAGGAAATAAAAAGCTAACATATAGCTACTAGTATTTTTGTCTGTCTGTATTTTTGTAAGTTAAGATAAAAGATAAATATTCCTAGCTTAAATTAGGTCACATCAGAAGGAATAAAGCAGATTTTATAGCAAACACTTGCTGCTGACACCTGGAATTTCTAAAAACATTAGGAATATTTTTATTAAATTCAGAGGAAGCACAACTACAAACAAATACATGACTTTTTGCAAAAGGCCATTTTGTGATAAAGTACATACGTATAGTGTTCATGGTTTCTTTGAAGTGCCAGATTGTCTCTGGCCTGAGAATCTTCTATTGCTTTAAAAGATCTTTCAACGCAATTCCAGCACTATTGTCAGGTAACACTGGCAAAGGTGTAAATGTGGGCCAAACATCTGAGATGGTTTTCAAAAGGTGATGTCGGGGTCCACCAGGTCCAAGTCCCCAAGTCCAGCTGGGTTAATAAGAGGCACAGTTGCCGAGTGAGGAGCCAAAAACAGATCTACATCTGTTCTTCTACCAGACCTGGATTCTGCTGTTTCTTTAAAACTTTATGGTGCATTTGTATCTAGTGTTCTCCTTCCCAGTGAATCTAGAGGTTTCATATCATGAACAGAAAGCTTTGGTGGTGGAACGGATGAATGAGATTCTCTTTCTAGAAATTTAACAAAAAGTTCTGATAAAGAACTATGAAGCACAGACTGCTGATTTGATTTCAGAGTTGTGTTGGGAACACTTTTGATCCTCCTCCAAGCCACCCAGTCATCCACCTGGTAACACCGCCCTGATGGTCATGAAACAACTGCTCCATCTCCTCCCTTCTGACACCCAGGATGCTCCCCCATCAACCGTAACACTTGATGACGCTGATTTTTCGGCGTGTGGAAATGACCAATGAAGAGGTTTCTCATTAGGACTTTGTCCACTTTTCCTTCTGAGCTGTTTGCTGAGTTCATCAATTTCTTTTGTACATCATCCAGCATTTCTGATTGGAACTCATTTTCTTTTAAGTTCTTCAATTTGTTCTTTCAGTCTTGATGCTGAATCCAGTGCAGCATTTGCTACATCCAAATGTTCCTGTAATGGTATCACTTTTCTTTCCAGATGTTCCTCCTTTTTCTTCCATTCAACTGTAAGCTGTTTTTGCTTTTCTAGTTCAGCAGAATACATAGCTTTTTCCTCTTGTTGGAAATGCTGTAGTACCATCTGCAGGTTGCCCAGTGACAGAGCATACTGCTTTACTTGTTCCTGAGAGGCAGAAAGCTGCAGCGCAGTTTCATCCCTTTGCTTGGAGACAACATTCAATTGTTCTTGCAATGACTCTACCTGCACACTGGCTTGATGGCTTGCATTTTCCATTGCATTAGAGGATGAAACTAGCTTTCCTCCAATACTGTGACTTTCTTTCTTAGTTGAGCCTCTCTATCTTCTGCAGCCAAAGCCTCACAATTATAAGAATCTTCTGATTCTAGAAGATGATTACGCAATCTCTCTAGCTCCTGGTTTGACCGAAATTCGTTGTCACGTAAACGTTGGACCTCATTCTCTAGGACAGTGTTTTCCATTTGTTTTTGTTTCAGGGCCAACATGACTTGGTGTCTCTCCTGTTGAAATACAAGCGTCTTCTCCTGCATTGATTTAACTGTATTTACAAGCTGAATGAACTCCCCAGTCTTGCTCTGTTTTTTCTCTTTCAATAGCTCTTCAAAAGCAAAAGACTTCTTCATTGAATGGCCCTCAAACTCTTTTTCTTGCAGCATCATAGAAAACTTCATGATAGTTTCTAGTAATGCTTGATATTCTGTTTCCTTTTCCCTGGATGTTTCTACTATTTTTTCATTTTCTTCTTTTAGTTTGCCAGTGTCCATCTCTAGGATTAATATTCTCTCCTTCAGGTTTATTACCTCTTGCCTCAAAAGTTCGATTTCATTTACTTTGTTAGTGAAATTTTCACTGGAAGACGTAATTGATCACTTTTGGCTTTGATTAAGAGGTGTTTTCCCTTAAGTAACTTTTGTAAAACATCTTGTTTCTCCTTTAGCTGCTTAATTTCTGTATCAGTTTTTTTTGTGTTCTTTTCTTTCTAGCACTGAGGTGGCAGCAAGCGAATCAGACAATCTGTGATTATTTTCCTGGAGAATTCTAATCGTTGCATCTTTTCCTATAGTGATTTTCTGAGCTCTCCTAGCTCTTGCTGTAGTAATTCAGAAGATTCATTGAATACATCAGACTTACTTACTCCAAGAGACTCTGCTGACTGGGGAGTCAGCAATGATGCTGAAGACAGCCGGGATGAAATAATACCAAGTTTTCCTAAAGAAGATCCTTGGTATTGCAAAGCTGCCCAATGCTGTGCTGAACTTGTGCTAATTCCTGCCCCAAATTTTTGAGTTTGGTTTTGTTCTGCTCATAACTTTGGAATCAGGCCAGTATAGTCCACTTGTAATTTAGAATTATTATCACTGTCAGCCAAAACTTGTACCTGAAGTAGGTGAAGTTCTTCCTGAAGCTGGGCGGACTCATGTTGCATGTTTTGTACTGTGGTCATCACCTGCTGTTTCCACTCCTCCATTTTCTTCACCTGCTGTTTCCACTCCTCCATTTTCTTCACTTGTTACGTTCCTGTAAGAGCTCCTCAAATTGATTACTGTTAACACCTCCAACCTCATTACCGGCGCTGGATGTGTGTAAAACTGCCAATAAGGTCTGACATTTCTGGCTTAGTGCATCTGATTCGATGTCTTTCTCTCGAATGATATGTGATAAATTCTGAAGAGTTTCTCTAAACATGTCGTGGTCACTGCTTTCCGATCTCGTGGACAATGTTTTATTTTCATCCTGCAGTTTGATGAGAGCTGCTTCTTTGGTAGCAACTGTAGCCATCATTTTGTGATATTCTGATTTTAGGTGGCTATTTTCCCTAGTCTTCTCATTCAAAACAGCGAATAGCTGTTCTCTCTCCATAGCATAGGCCTGAAGTTGCTGTTGAAGGTAAGCAACATCTTGAGTATAGGAAGTTGATGACATTCTAGCATGAAGAGCTTGTATCTCCAAATCTTTCTGCTGAATAATCTGAGTTAGTTGATCAGCTTCATCTTTGGACAATTGATCAGTCGGTTTAGTTAAAGCTATATCCTTTTCATTTAGAAGTTTAATCTCCAGTTCTCGCTCTTTGATTCCTTTCACTAATCTTTCCGTTTCAGCTTTAGATAAATCATGCTTTTCACTTCTGTTTTCCATATTAAGGCTCCAAACTTTGGTTTCTTGAAAAACATCAGAGTTATCCGTTTGAATCTCCTGCTTTTCTTCATGAGACTGGGTTTTGATTGGTTCGATTGTTTTTTTGGAAACACTGACTTTCCTCATCGTTCTCTCAACAGAGCTGGGTGTGCGTGGCGTTCATTTGCTCATTCTGGTGTCTCAGCTCATCCATGTCCTCCTTCTGCTCTTGTAAGGACTGAAGTAGTTGCATTTTACTCTGGCTTTGATCCTCAGTTATCTTTGGATGGTGTTCAGTTTCCTCTTCAAGATGATCCTTGATCATGTTCAGTTGAGATACCTCAGATTCTAGTTCAGTACCATTATCAGGGATGTTCGGGTCAGCCACAGGTGCAGTTTGACTCTGCTGTTCCCCGAGTCGTTGCAGTTCCTCTTGCAGATGATTATTTTCTTCTTTCATGGATCCAAGACTTCTGTCCTTTTTCTGTATGGGCTGTCTTGAAATTTCATGTTTTCTTAAGGCCTGAGAATATTTATCCAGTTCCTCCTGTAGCTTTGAACTTCTTTCTTGAAGTTTTTCAATAAAAATTTCTTTCTCGGTTAAAAGTCGTGTCAATTGCTTCTGCTCTTCTTGATTAGATGACAAAATGTCCTTAGTTTGTTTATGATCAGCATCCATTTGTCCAATATTCTTTTTGAGTTCTGCTATTTCAGTGTCTTTCTTTTGATTGAGTTTAATTAAACGCTCATGTTCTGTCTGCAAGGCAGAGGTATTCAAGTTACATGCATTTGACAGTTCTTCAATGGTTTTCTCATGCTTATTTGCTTCTTCCAACAGCCTCTTTCAGCCCGATGCAATTCTGCCTCTCTCTCTCTTTTCCACTTTTAGAGTCTCCACAATATCTCTCCAGTAGACAACTTCACACTGAAGTCTTGAAACTTCATTTGAGAGTCGGTTTATTTCTCGTCAGGATGAAATTGTATCAAGAAAGTCAGTGTCATCGTCATGGAAATGTGAAGGATGATTACTAATCCCATCAACGAATGAAGATGCAGTGGTTGCCGGTACACTGCCAGCTCCTGAAGGTACTGACTGAGCACCTGACTGTAGTTTCAGTAACT
The DNA here is from genome assembly GCA_036589455.1 of Ateles fusciceps. Classification (NCBI taxonomy): domain Eukaryota; kingdom Metazoa; phylum Chordata; class Mammalia; order Primates; family Atelidae; genus Ateles; species Ateles fusciceps. Next base: position 7,921,245 of record JAZHEH010002159.1, read on the forward strand.
TGTCCTGGAGCGCAGTCTGTCTGGCTTTACGATGGTGCATTTCCACTTTTTGTTGAAGTTGATTTTGGTGACCTGTAGATTGCTGTTTCGTTTGAAGCTGTGATGCTTCATGTTTCTCTTGTAGATCAGTACAAGATTTCTTAGGACTTTCATTCTCTGACCTCAAGATTTTGTGAATAACTTCAATTTCCTTTGTCCTAAAATCAGGTAATTCTCCTTCCACTTCCTCCGTGTCCCCCCGTCAGCATAACCTTTGTAAAGTTTGAAATCTGGCCAGCAAGGGAAGCCAGGCTGCTCCTGACTTGACCCAGAGACTGGCCCCATCTGGACCCGAGGCCCCCAAACCAGGACGCCATCACAGCGAGTTTAGCAAACGACCTAGTCCACGCGGAAAAAAAAGCGTTTAGCACCATGGGACGAGCCGACCAATATCCTTGAAGGCCTGCCTTCCCCGGACCAGTCCAAAGGTCAAGATTCCGTAACACAGAGGGGTTCCTAGGCAACGGGGGTTCCGGTTTCTGCTGAGAGACTCAGAGGCCTGGCCTGGGACTTCACCAGGGGTTCCCCCTCTAGTGAGGCAGTCACCCACGCAGGGCCTTTTGCTCATTCCCATGAATTCCACTGTCCAGATTGGGCCAGTTCTACCTCTGTTTTAGTGGCTTTCCGCAGTTCCGTGGGCCACTCCTACCAACTCACTGGCAGCCATGACACCAACCATTTTTTTTTTTTTTAATTTAAGTTCTGGGATACATGTGTAGAATGTGCAGATTTGTTACATAGGTTTACATGTGCCATGGTGGTTTTGCTGCACCCATCAACCCGTCATCTAGGTTTTAAGTCCCGCATGCATTATATATTTGTCCTAATGCTCTCTTTCCCCTTGCCTGCCCCCCCGGTCCCCCTCCCCCCGCCCTGACAGGCCTGGGTGTGTGATGTTCCCTCCCTGTGTCCATGTGTTTTCATCGTTCACGTCCCACTTATGAGTGAGGATATGCAGTGTTTGGTTTTCTGTTTCTGTATTAGTTTGTTGAGAATGATGGTTTCCAGCTTTATCCATGTCCCTGCAGAGGACTTGAACTCATTCTTTTCTATGGCTGCATAGTATTCTATGGTGTATATGTGCCACATTTTCTTTATCTAGTCTATTATTGATGGGCGTTTGGGTTGGGTCCAAGTCTTTGCTATTGTAAATAGTGCCGCAATAAACATACTTGTGGAATGATTTATCCTTTGGGTATATACCCAGTAATGGGATTGCTAGTTCAAATGGTATTTCTGGTTCTAGATCCTTGAGTAATTGCCACAGTGTCTCCATGATGGTTGAACTAATTGACACTTCCACCAACAGTGTAAAAGCATTCGTATTTCTCCACATCCTCTCCAGCATCTGTTGTTTCCTTTTTAATGATTGCCATTCTAACTTTCGTGAGATGGTATCTCATTGTGGTTTTGATTTGCATTTGTCTAATAACCAGTGATGATAAGCTTTTTCTCATATGTTTGTTGGTCCTATAAATGCCTTATTGTGAGTAGTGTTTGTTCATACTCTTTGTTCACTTTTTGATAGGGTTGCTTGTTTTTTTCTTGTAAATTTGTTTAAGTTCCTTGTAGATTCTGGATATTAGACCTTTGTTGGATGGATAGATTGCAAAAATGTTCTCCTGTTCTGTAGGTTTTGTATTCACTCTGATGATAGTGTCTTTTGCTGTGCAGAAGCTCTTTAGTTTGATTAGATCCCATTTGTACAACAATGGGAATGGACTGAATGCCACTGAACTGTACACTAAAAAATGATTAACATAGCAAATGTTATAAGATTTTACAACAAACAAGTAAAAGCAAATAAAGCCAAGGAAGTTATCATAGCAATGTTATTAACAAAATTACTATTATCTTTCTGAAAGTAGATCCTGTTTATTTTCTTAATACACTTTTCTTCCCTGAGCTTAGCCGGTGCCAGGGTCTCAATACACGAAAGCTTAAAACAAAATGAAATACACAAACCGAAGAAGCAAAACCCTGTGGTAGTTACAAGGATCTTCTCCCCTTCCTCTTCTTTGTTGTTCTTCTCCATGCCCCCCTTCTGCTAGCAGGCAGGTCCTGTGTCCTTTCACTGTTTTATTTTCAGGACCTAGCACTGTGCCAGTTCACTAGATTTTTCTTCAATAAATACCTTACAAAAGGCCATTTTTGAGGAAGGCTCGTCTCCTACTTACAACAGAGAAATGCACCTTGAGGCTATTGACTTGGGCTATGTAAATACAGCAGGGCATGAAGAATCCAATAAAAAAGACACTCCTCTTTCCTGGAGAGCTGAGAAGCTACTCTCAGTTTCTTGAGACAGAGCTCATTAGGTGGTAATGGAAAGCTTTGCCAGGGCAGAGGAGTAAGGACTTAGTGAAAGAACAGGTAGGTTCTCATCCCTTTCTAGAAATGCAGAGTCCTTAATCACTAACCAAAAAAAATCCCACACGTGTCCTCTTTAAGATCCACGTCACTTCTGAAGGAACTGGCTTCATTCCCTTTGGATACATAAGAGCCTTTCCTGGCGCTTTATTTTGCCTCTTTTTTCTTGACACGGAGTCTCTCTCAGTTGCCCAGGCTGGAGTGCTGTGGCATGATCTTGGCGCACTACAACCTCTGCCTCCCTAGTTGAAGCAATTCTCCTGCCTCAGCCTCCCAAGTAGCTGGGATTACAGGCGCCCACCACCACACCTGCCTAATTTTTATTTTTTTTAGTAGAGATTGCATTTCACCATGTTGGCCAGTGTGGTCTTGAACTCCTGACCTCAGGTGATTTGCCTGCCTCGGCCTCCTAAAGTGCTGGGACTACAGGCATGAGCCACCGCATCCAGCTGTCATTGAACATTCTCTTGAAAGATTCTAATTCTAAGATACCTGATAGTCACTCCCTGGTAGAGTAAGGTTTATCTTAGGGATGGAGAGCTGGTGTGTTGAAACCCTTGGAGACTGGAACAAGTGGTGTGTTGCCCTGTCTGACTTATTTTCACCTGGTATTTGGACCACCCCTGGTCCTTTCTCATTTTGCAGACCATGTGACTAGTCTTTGGAGTGTGAGCAAAAAGGAAGAGGCAGAACTGGGGTCTTTGGCTTAATTGACAAGGCCCACATGTGAACTGGTTGCTGTCTCACTTCTTCATCTTTAAGAGAGTCTGTGCAGAGTCACTGCAATTCTTACCACCATCCTTGGGATAACCCGGGTTGACATTGTATTAGTTAGCTTTTGCTGGGTAACAAACAGCTCCACAACTTAGTAGGTTATAACAACAACAATTTGTTTATGAAACTGTTTTGACAGGTTGCTTCTCTCCTCTAGGCAAGGTGGGACTTATGTCTGCTGGGCCCATGTGTCTGAAGTCAGTTGTAAGATGACCCAAGGCCAGGCTGGTCTAGGATGGCCTCAGCTGCTCTGGCTTATCTCTGCTTCACATGGCCTTCCATTCTCCAGTGGGCTGGCCTAGCCCAGGCTTATTCCTGTGGTAGTACCCAGGGCCTCAAGGGAGTGAGCAGATGTGGGCAAGGCCCCTTGAGTCCAAGCTTGGAACTGTCTGGACATCACTTCCAGTTCATTTTATTGGCCAAAGCAAATCATAAAACCAGCCTAGATTCAAGGAGTCAGGAAATTGATTCATGGGGGTGAATTATTGTGGGTTATATTTTTTGCAGTCTACTATTCTAACTTTACAGGTTTTCCATCATCTTGGACAGCATGTGGATTGAAGACATAATGAAATAGCACTTAGGACAGTGCTTGCCATTAGTCATGCTCAGGTAATATTGAGTGAATAAAGAAAAGCGTCTTCTTAGGTCGAGGAGATAAAGTAAGAATAAGATGCATTTCATGTCCTCAGGAATCTCAGAAGCAGCTGGGCACGATGTCTCATGCCTATAATCCCAGCAGCTTGAGAGGCCATGGCAGGAGGATCATTGAAGTCAGGAGTTCGAGACCTGGGCAACAAAGCGAGACTCCCATCTCTACAAAAAAATGAAAAAAAAATTAGCCAGGCACAGTGCTGTGCTCCTTGTAGTCTCAGCTACTCAGGAGGATGAGGCGGAGGATTGCTTGAGGCCAGGAGTTCAGGCTATAGTGAGCTATAAGGACACCCCTACCCTCCAGCGTGGGTGACAGAGCTAGCCCCTATCTCTTAAAAAAAAAAAAAAAAAAAAAAAGAAAAAAAAGTCTCAGAGCTAAGAGGAGAAGACAGACTCGTAAACAGATTATTCTGTTACAGTGGTCAGCGCTGTGATAGGAGTTGGTGTGGTGCATTGCAGACGTCAGTAAGAGAAGGACTCCGCTCATCCAGCCTGGGAGACAGCGTGCAAGGGAGCTAGAAGCAGTAAAGCATAGTGGTTCAGGGCTTGGTTTCCCACCATGTTGCCCAAGTTGGAATGTGGCTCTGATACTAGTTACGTGACTTGACCTCTCTGTGTCTCAGTTCCTTCATCTTTAATTTGTGGATATTAAAAATAGTGCCTACTTTATAGCATTTACATGAGTTTTATTAATTATTATTATGATGATTGAAACAGGGTCTCACTCTGTTGTCCAGGCTGGAGTGCAGTGGCACAGTCATAGTTCACTGTAGCCTCAAACTCCTGGGCTCAAGGTATCTCTCCCTCCTCAGCTTCCTGAGTAGTTGGGGCTATAGGCATGTGCCATCATGCCAGGCTCATTTTTTTTAGAGGTCTTGCTATGTTGTCCAGGCTGGTCTTGAACTCCTGACTTCGAGCAATTCTCCTGCCTGAGCCTCCCAAAGCACTGAGATTACACAGGGAAGTCGTCATGCCCAGATTGCATGAGTTTTAAATTAACAAATATTTGAAAACAAAACTTAGACAGTATCTAACACATAGTAAGCATCACATGAGTGTTGTTATTATTACTAATTAGTTTTATTACTCTTGTTCAGGAATGAGTAGATGCTAGCCAGATGGGGCCTGATGGAGGTTAGAACATTCTAAGTATTGGGGGATTGATGAAGCCTTAGTCAGTTCTCCTCCCCTTCGTACTATAAACCAACTGAGAAATGGACACAGGAGTCAGATAGAGGTGAAGGGATCAGTTTTATGCTGGTAAAGGTGGATCTTAGCTTGAGTCTGTCTGAAGTTGGTATGGTCTTCCTGTTCCTTTGCCTTATCAATAGACTGACTTACCTTTTGTAGGGGGCTAAGTCCTGCCCTGGTGAACTTATCACAGGGTTCACCTGTGATAAGGAAAGGAAAAAATAGGCAGGCAGATTTCTAGGGAGAGACCTTATGTGGGACAGTCCACTTGGATAGCGAGAGATTGTTGAGGGAGGAAACAATCTCTTAATATTGTTCTCTCCTGAATGGTGAACCCATGGAAACAAGTGCTGTAGTTTGTATTATTGCATTTCAGATGTTTACTGTCCCTCCCACTTCACAGTGAAAGGAGAACACACTCCTGCCTCATTGGTCTTTGGCTCCCTAATGTGACTTGCCCTGGGCAATACAATGGAGCAGAGAGTTGACATATACCAGATCTGGTCAGAGGCTTGACGTGTGCTCTCGTGGTTGGCTTGGGCTCTTGAGCCTCTACCTCCTTCATGAGATCAACATGCCCCAGAGAATGACTTCTCTTCCAGCCTAGGTCCTGCAATTTCTAGACAAAAATCTCACATGTGAACCAGAGCCAAACCCAGCTACATCCAGCAGAGCCACAAAAGACTGGTGAACCCACACTTGAGAAATAATTTCTTATCATAAACTCCTGAGATTTTGGAGGTTGGTTGTTACCACAGGCAAAGATAACTTTTAATGGCAAATATTATATTTAGTGGCAAAAAGTGCATTACTTTTACAGCAACCTAATACTAAAGGTGAGTAATTGGCATGTTCCTTGGCCGGTAAATGAAAAAAGGGCATGAGTGAAGTCGGAGAGACAAGGAGAGAAGCTGCAAGCTGTCAGGGCTGCTGGGGCATCACCGTGAACGCAAAGGTAGATGCAGAGTAGGCAGGGGACAGGCTAAGTAGGATGGGTTCCGTGGTCAAGGCCTGTGAACTTTAACACCAAGGAAATGGAAGACATTGAAGGGTTTTAAGCATGGGGCTGACTTGAATAAGATGTGAACTTTAACACATCCAGGAGTGGTTGTAGTACACTGCATTACTCACATATTTGTGGTGATGCTGGTGTAAACAAAGCACCGTACTGCCAGTCATTTAGAAGTCCGGCGTGTACAGGGATACACAGTATTGTCATTCTTAAGCATTAAGAATGACAATAAATGACCATGTGATGGTGCATGCATTTACTGTACTTTTTGTTGTTATTTTAGAGTATATTCCTTCCACTTAGAAAAAGAAAAAGTTAACTGTAAAACAGGCCCAGGGGAGGTCCTTCGGGAAGTTTTCCAGAAGGACCTTTAACGTAGCATCGTTATCATAGGAGATGATGGCCCCATGTGTGTTATTACTCCTGAAGTCCTTCCAGTGGGGCAAGATATGGAGGTGGAATATGGTAACATTGATGATCCCAACTGTGCAGGACTAGACTAATGTATGTGTTTGTATGGTTTTTAGCAAAATAGTTAAAAATAAAGGCCGGGTGCGGTGACTTATGCCTGTAATCCCAGCACTTGGGAGGCTGAGGCGGACGAATCGCCTGAGGTTAGAAGTTCGAGACCACCATGGCCAACATGGCGAACCCCCATCTCTACTAAAAATACAAAAATTAGCCAGGTGTGGTGGCGCACACCTCTAGTCCCAGCTACTTTGGAGGCTGAGGCAGGAGAATTGCTTGAACCCAGGAGGCGGAAGTTGCAGTGAGCACAATTCACGCCATTGCACTCCAGCTTGGGTGACAGAGCAAGACTGTCTCAATGATAATAATAAATTATAAAATAGAAAAGATTATAGAACAAGGTTACAAAGAAAGAAAACATGTACAGTTGCACAATGTTTGTATTTTAAGCTGTGTTATTACACGAATCGCAAAGTTGAAAAAAGCTTATACAGTAAGCTTCGTTATCAAGTATCGTTAACTAAAGAAAGAAACATTTAAAAAATATGTAGCTGAAGTGTACAGTGTTTATAAAGTCTACAGTAGTGTCCAGTACTGTTCCATACCGTCACCATCACTCGCCACTCACCCACTGACTCACCCAAAGCAACTTCCCATGCTGCTCCACTCATGGGAAGTGCCCTATACAGGTGTACCATTTTCTAATCTTATATGCTGTATTTTTCCTATACCTTTCCTATGTTTGGATATATTTAGATACGAGAATACTTCCTATTGTGTTACAGTTGTACAGTATTCAATACAGTTACGTGCTGTACAAATTTGTAATCTGGGAGCAATAGGCTTTACACAAGCTTGTTAACCCACAGCCCATGGGCTGCATGTGGCCCAGGACGGCTTTGAATACTGCCCAACACAAATGTGTAAACTTTCTTAAAACCTTATGACATCGTTAGTGTTAGCGTATTGTGTTTTATGTGTGGCCCAAGACAATTCTTCTTCCAGTGTGGCCCTGGGAAGCCAAAAGATTGAATACAACTGCTGTACCAGATAAACTCGGTTTGGAGTAGCCAACACCATCTAGGTTTACGTAAGCATACTCTGATGTTCACGCAATGAGATTACCAAATGATGAATTTCTCGGAATGTACCTCTGTCATTAGTTGATGCATGACTGTAATTATAAAAGGTCTGGAGATGCATTTGGGCTTTCTGAAAAGAAATGAGATGGCAGAGACTCAATTCCTATTTCAAGTACTAGTTGGAACTTAGGGGACCTAGGCAAGATTGGAATTTTGGAGCTTGGTGTCCTGAATCCTGTCGCGCCAGATGTGTCCGTTGAAAAGGAAAAGAGGGGGGTGAGACTGGCTTTTTCAGTCAAGCTGTAAAGTAGGTCTACTGAGGGAAGACTAGGGACATAGAATGACAGAAGCTGAGCCTGCATCTTGGTCCTGCTGCTTGCTTAGCTTTACTGGGTCTCATGATATTATTTGCAACTCTGCTTGCAAGCGTAATAAACACCTATTTGAGCTAGGGAAGCTCAGTGTGGGAGATTTACTGTAAAAATAGAGATGGTGTGCAGAATTTAAAGAAAGAGATGCAGCTGAACCTTTGGCTAAGATTGGGATCAAGATTGTGAAGGCCTCTGCTCATCTGCTTCATTCTGTTTATAGACTGATGTTTTCTGCTTCTTGGTCCACAGCTTTGGAGTTTACATCACCTCTACTCAAGTCATCAGCCCAGACCAAACTAGAATCACTTAATCGTCATTGCAAATAGACCTAGAAAAAGGACTTTGACTCATTTAGTGTTAATATTTCACTCTGTTGGCCATCAGGTCAAGGTCAGGGAGCACACATTTTATTATGGGAGCTCCTACTTAGAGGTGAAGTGGGAGGGCAAGGGCATTGCTGTAGCCTGGGTAGTCACCTCAATTTTTTATTTTTATTTTTATTTTTTTTATTTTTGAAAGAACGAAAAGAAAAGAAAAAAGAGAGTAAGAGAGAAGAAAAAAAGAGAATGAAAGAAAGGGAAAAAGAAGAAAAAAGAGGGAGAGAGAATGGGAATCTTGCTCCATTGCCCAGGCTAGAACGTAGTCTAAAAATGAGTATTGAAAAGCTCTTTTATACTAATAATTGTGTTATACAATGGAGACAGGAAGGAATAAGGGAGGAAAATAAACAAACAGCCAACCAATATTTCATTTAAACCTATGAAATGCTATGCAATTGCTGGGGAGTGATTTACTTCCAACCATGTGGTCACTTTTAAAATAGATGTGATGTGTTACTGAAGAAAATTTATGTTTTGTGGATTTGGAGTAGAGAGTTCTGTAAATGTTTATTAAGTTTACTTGTTCGAGGTCTAAGTTCAAGTCCTGGGTATCCTTGTTATCCTTCTATCTCATTGATCTGTCCTAGTATTGACAATATAGTGTTAAAGTCTTCCACTATTATTGTGTGGGAGTCCAAGTCTCTTTGTAAGTCACCAAGAAGTTGCCCTATGTATCTGGGTGCTCCTGTATTGGGTACACATAGACTTAGGATCGTTAGCTCTTCCCGTTACATTGATCCCTCTACCATTATACAATGTCCTTCTTATCTCTTTTGGTTTCTGTTACTTTAAAGTCTATTTTATCAGAGATGAGAATTGCAACTCCTGCTTTTTTTTTTTTTTGCTCTCCATTTGGTTGGCAAATCTCTTCCATCCCTTTGTTTTGAGTCTCTGTATATCCTTGCATGTGAGATGGGTCTGGATGCAGCTTACCGATGGGTTTTTTGGAATGGCTGATACTGGTTGTTCCTTTCTGTATATAGTGCTTCTTTCAGAAGCTCTTGTAAAGCAGGCCTGGTGGTAATGAAATCTCTGAGTACTTGCTTGTTCGTAAAAAATTTTATTTTTCCTTCACTTATGAAACTTAGTTTGGCTGGATATGAATTCTGGGTTGAAAGTTCTTTTCTTTAAGAATGTTGAATATTGGCCCCCACTCTCTTCTGGTTTGTAGGGTTTCTGCTGAGAGATCTGCTGTGAGTCTGATAGGCTTCCCTTTGTGGGTAACCTGACCTTCTCTCTGGCTGCCCTTAGTGTTTTCTCCTTCATTTCAACCCTGGTGAATCTAATGATTATGTGCCTTGGGGTTGCTCTTTTTGAGGAGTATCTTTGTGGTGTTCTCTGTATTACCTGGAGTTGAGTATTGTCCTGCCTTGCTAGGTTGGGAAAGTTTTCCTGGATAATATCCTGAAGAATATTTTCCAGCTTGGATTCATTCTCTTCATCACATTCAGGTACACATCAAACGTAGATTAGGTCTTTTCACATAGTCCCATATTGCTTGGAGACTTTGCTCATTCCTTTTTACTCTTTTTTCTCTAATCTTGTCTTCTTGTTTTATTTCATTAAGTTGGTCTTCAACCTCTGAAATCCTTTCTTCTGCTTGATCAATTCGAGTGGTAAAACTTGTGCATACTTCGCGAAGTTCTCGTATTGTGTTTTTCAGCTCCATTAGTTCACTTATATTCCTCTTTAAATTGTCTATTCGCATTAGCATTTCGTCAAACCTTTTTTCAAGGTTCTTAGTTTCTTTGCATTGGGTTAGAACATGTTCTTTTAGCTCACAGAAGTTTCTTACTATCCACCTTCTGAAGCCTGATTCTATCAATTTCTCACATTCATTCTCCATCAGGCCTTGTTCCCTTGGTGATGAGGAACTGCAATCCTCTGTAGGAGGAGAGGCATTCTGATTTCGGGTGTTTTTAGCCTTTTTGCGCTGGTTTCTTCCCATCTTTGTGGATTTATCCACCTGTCGTCTGTGTAATTGCTGACTTTCAGATTAGGCCTCTGAGTGGATGTCCAGCTTGTTGGTGGATTTCTATTTCTTAATTTTCCTTCGGTGGATGCCCCTCCCCCCACAGAGCTGGACCTTCCAGGGTTCAGCTGTACTTGCTGTGAAACTCTAAATCTTCGGCAGTTCCAACTGCTGTTTTTATTTTTATTTTTTTGTGGAGGTGGGTACCAGCCTTCCCCTGCGGTGACCTACCACGACGGCTGAAACAGTGGCGTTAAGATTCGTGGCGCTCTCTGCCTGGTAATCTCCTGGTCTGGTTCCCCCACTTCAGTCCGCTTTTCAATCAGCTGAATGGGAGACTCTGCCTTCCTGGAGCTCCAACGCCAACCAAAACGGCACTCAGTCCCGTGTACTCCGGACTGAGAACCGCCACACCAGGGCGCCTGCGAAACGGCCACGCCAGCCAAAAGAGTCACGCTGGCAACCCGTGGGCCTCCTCTGCCGGGAATCTCCTGGTCTATGGGCAATAAAAATTCGTCTGAAAATGTGGCGTCCACTCACTCTCTGCACTTTCAGTGGGAGCTACAATCCTGAGCTGCTGCTAATCGGCCATCTTGGATCTCTCTCTTTCTCGTCACCTCAACTTTTATCTGTGGGGTATCTTAGAACACAGGTTCACTGGTTTAACAGAGACTTCAAATACAGTGGTTAAATAGGAAGCATATGCCTCTTGTAACAGTCCAGTGAAAAGAAATGTAAGATTGAGGCTGGGCTCACACTTGTAATCCCAGCATTTTGGGAGGCCGAGGTGGGCAGATCACAAGGTCAGGAGATCGAGACCATCCTGGCTAATATGGTGAAACCTCATCTCTAAAAATACACACAAAACCAAACCAAAACAAAAAAAACTAGCCAGGCGTGGTGGCACACACCTGTAATCCCAGCTACTCGGGAGGCTGAGGCAGGAGAATCGGTTGAACCTGGAAGGCAGAGGTTGCAGTGAGCCGAGATCCCACCACTGCACTCCAGCCTAGGGGACAAGGAAGACTCCATCTAAAAAAAAAAAAAAAAAATGTAGGATTGAGAGATTAAAGCCACAATGCCAGTACACTGGGCTGTTCTGATGGTGGAGTCTTATTTTGATGTCCACCCTCCCTAGGCTTTCACCCTCATCTCTGATGGTTCTCCATGAGATTCACCTTCCAGGTAGCAAGATAGGGGAAGGGGAAGAGAGAGGGAATGCTTCTCTTTAAGGTCATGACTCAGAAGTTGGCCAGATCTTTTTGTTTATAATAGAATTTAGTTACATGTATAAGAGAACTTAGTTACGTATAAGGAAGGCTGGGAAATATAGTCTGTATTCTGGGTGGCTATACACTCAGTTAAAAATTGGGAGTTTTACTCTACTGAAGAAACGGAGAAGCAGATTAAATTGTGTGGCTAAATGGTGTGGGCCAACTGAAAATCCTGCTGCAGTATCATATTTCCTACAAATTGTTCTGAGGATCAAATGACCTGGTTGGTGCAGGGAAAAATGGAAAGCATAATATAACTGTTCACCTCAGCCTCTCTTGGTTTTAAGAGCCATGAAGCCTTCTTATAAACAATTTTCAGTCTATTTTGATATTAAGAGCCTTCATATTGGAGTTGGTAGGGCTTTACCATTTACTTGTGTGCTCTGGGGTGGGTAATTTGACCTTTCTGCTCTCAGTTTCCTCAGAGATAAAATGGAGCTACCAATAGTGGCTACCTCAAGAGTGTTGGGAAGATTAATTAAGACAATATATAGCAAGGACTGATTACGAATCTGGCATATATTTAGCATTCAACATGTTATGATTTATGGCCCCACCTTGAGGTTAGAGCTCAGATTCCAACTGACTTTTGGCTTTTATCAGAAATCAGATCTCTGAGTGCCCTTCTTGGTTGCCTCCCAGCAGCCATCCTCAATCTTCTTTCTCTCCCCTGCCTTTGTCTTTGGAGCCTGAATGTGCCAGGTACTCAGCCTGCTTTGCAGCTAAGGGTAGCTAGGTGATGGGGTATTCATGGAGAGATTTCCATCTGTCATGAAAGGAGAGAAAGACACACGAAGGGAGCTCCCCCTTTTCCCCTGGCTGAGCCTCCACTTTATTCCTTCTTGCTTCCTTCGAAAATAATACTATGAGAGTGTGATAACTGGAACAAGGCAGCCATCTGTGATCATTGGGACATTACCCAATGGATTTTAGACAGCCAAGAATGGTAGAGAAGAATAGAAAGAGCCTGGGTCTTTGATAACTTTGTTGAACTGCTGAGCCAACCTTGGAACGATTTACCCCAGTTGTCTGTATGAGATAATAACATTTTCATTGTTTTTGTTTGTTTTGTTGTTGTTGTTATTTTTTGAGATGGAGTCTCGCTCTGTCACCCAGGCTCGTGTGCAGTGGCGCAATCTCAGCTCACTGCAACCTCTGCCTCCTGGGTTCAAGCGATTCTCCTGCCTCCGCCTACCGGGTAGCTGGGATTACAGGTGTATGCCACCATACCCAGCTGAATATTGTATTTTTAGTGGAGACAGGGTTACACCATGTTGGCCAGGCTGGTCTTGAACTCCTGACCTCTGGTGATGAGCCTTGGCCTCCCAAAGTGCTGCAATTACAGGCATAAGCCACTATGCCCGACCACATTTTCATTGTTTAAAGCACTTTTACTTAGTTGTTTTGTTCCTTGTCGCTAAAAGCATTCTCATATAAATCCTTCCATTAGGAGAGGAAGATGCACTCTCACTAAAGCTGTTCAGAAGAATGTGCCACCCACTAAAAAGGCTGTTTCCTCAAAAGGCCACAGCAGGTGCACCCCCCTCTTATGGTGACTTCCCTGAAATGGACATCATTTGTTTTGTATGTATGCGTTCTGATATATTTACTTTTTATAAAACCAATCTCACTCCTTCATAGTTAGGATTCTGGGCTCTGGCTCAGCTTAATTCAGTATTTACTTATCACCAGCTGTATCAAGAACAGTGCCAATGACGCACAATAAAGAAGAGACCCAGATACTGCCTTCAAAGAGCTTGTAGTCTAGAGGGGAGAGCAAATAGATAAACAGAGGATCCCAACACACAATGGAAACAGCAATGATGTCATGGAAGGACAAAGAAGAGGAACTCAACCATGAGGCAGTGGGGAAAGTGAGGAGCAAAGCAAACCAGGAAAAAGAATATTGATTGAACATCTACTATGGGGTGTGTAAAGTGTACGAATATGTGATTTTTAACTAGAAGTCTCACTTCTGGCACCAGTGTCAGCACAGAAAGTCTGTCTGCCTCCCGGCAAGTACCATCATCAGCATTTTAAGATAGCCTGATGTACACATCCATACAAAATAGAAAGATAGGTGAGAAAAATAGAGTCAGCAGGCACTAATTAACATATCTAGCATCAACATATTTAGCCTTGTTTATTTGCATATAGCCAATCAGAGCAAGAGGGCGAACAGCAACACTCCAAAGAAACCAGTCACAAAAAGGAGTTCCTCAGGACAAAGCCCAAGAATCCTGAGGGCAGATGGCTAGATAGCAGGGACTGTGCTGTACTTCCTCATTCTGTCCTCCCACTTTCCTCAGTAACTTGTGAAGGTCTTTGGCTAGAGGCTCTGGGTCATGCTCCGGTAAGAACTCTTCTACTAGATCCAACCTATGTTGATGGCTGAGACAAAGGCTGAGGTGACACAGCATCCATTCCTACAGGTGAGTGATCCCTACAGGTACCTCCTTGGACATTATGGTAAGGCCTTTTATCACAAAATTTATGTGTGTGCATTAATGGGAAGGTGGAGTCGAGACAGTTTAGATACTTTTATATTAGATTATTATTTTATAATGAAATACCCCTAATTTTTTTTTTCGTGTGTGCATGTATATGTGTGTGTGTGTGTAATCTAAAAAGGCTTCCTCTGATGAGTTTCTACCTATGACAGAGCCAGCGGAGTGTGTGAAGCACAGTGCACTGTAACCTTAGACCCCTGAAGCTTTGACAGGTGCTCATCAATAGGAACTATGCCAGATGCTTCTGCTGAAGGAATAAGAATGAATTGTGGAGTATGTCAGTGTCTTCTGCAGCTCTGTAGGTTTCGCTCAGGGGCCAGAGCTGTAGTTGAGGCTAGACTCTACAAGTTCAGGATAACACCCTCATAGGACAAGGTCACTCCTGGCCACACCACCATATGGGACTTATTTGCAATGTGATGGGAAGTTGCCCGTTTCATCTGCATTGACACTTGTCAAGCTCATCTGACTATGCCTCAGATTCCATAATTAGAATTTCTTCCTTTTGACTTAAGCCAAACAGGTAATCTGTGTCTTATTAAAGGACATTTCTTCCTGGAGAGTGAGACTTTATGCTTAATAGGCACAAATGTGATGTTCTCACATCCCCTCCTCTCATTGGATGCCCTTGACAGCATCAAATATAGGTTTGATTATTTTACCTGTTTACCTGATGAGCAAATAGAGGCCCAAACGGAAGCCATAACGTAAACCCTTGGCTCGAATTTCAAATTTCCATGGATAATGTAGGCTGTTGGGACTCACATTGTTCATTGTAAATTGGACACAAGAATGTGATATCATGGTTCTCCTGGGCGTATCAGGAAGCCAGAATGAAGCACACTGCTCTTTTGCTTGTTAGTTCATTTGTTTGTTTATTCATTCACATTTAGCAAGTAGTTCTTTGCAGTCCCAATCTGAGGGACAAAGGGCTACCAAGATGCCTAAGCAAAATTGCTGCCCCAACTCTCCTTTAACTGAGCCCTTATTATTTTCCAGATACCAGGCATATTTAATATAATCTTCCCCAAACTATATTTGTTAGGCATTTTTCCCATCTTGTAGTTGCAGAAACTTAGACCCAGAGAAGTTAAGCAAGTTGCCTAAAGTCACACAGCTAGAAATGGAGAGAGCTGGAGTTTGACCCAGATCAGACTCCAAGAGCTTTCATTCTCAATATTACACAGTTTCTCTCACATTGGAATTTCTCTGTGCTTTATTCCCTTCAACTTTGGCTGAACTTATTTTAGATGGATGTAGTTGGATACTAAGGGGCTACACTGGATAGTAAAGTCTGACTCAGCAGGTAGGCCAGTGACCCAGCTGTTTTAGTGAGGGTTACTGGGACATTTAGGTAAAAGTGTTTATCTAAATTTTCTCTGGAAAATTGCTGTATCTGTGCTGTGGCCAGGTGTGGACTGAGTGGGTTGCTCACTGGCTCCTGCCTCAGTAGTAGGTCTTTGCTTCTCTTCTAGAACTACCCTGGGGACTACTCATCCACTCTTTTTTAAAAAAAATTAATTAAAAAAAATTTTTTTTGACGAGAGTCTCGCTCTGTCTCTCAGGCTAGGCTGGAGTGCAGTGGCGCAATCTCAGCTCACTGCAACTTCTGCCTTCTGGGTTCAAGTGATTCTCATGCTTCAACCTCCCAAGTAGCTAGTATTAAAGGCACAAGCCACCATACCCAGCTGATTTATTATATTTTTGGTAAAGACAGGGTTTCACCATATTGGCCAGGCTGGTCTCAAACTCCTGACCTCAAGTGATCCACCAGCCTCAGCCTCCCAAAATTCTGGGATTACAGGAGTGAGCTACCACACCCGGCCTCTTATCTACTCTGTCAGTACAAAGATTGGCCCCTATGGCTAGAGTCCACTCATCATCTTCTGTCTGTCTCCTATGAGTGGCTGGTACCAGCTCTGAAGAGATCACCAACTGGTAACCTGAGAAGCCAGGGGTGAGAGCAGAGTGCAAGGCTAAAGGGGACTGCTGGGTGGCAATCCCCCCCAAGGACACATTAATTTCCCTAAATGCCCTTCTAACGTAATGAAGGCACAGAGAATCCAATCAGCTGCCCTTTTAAAAAAACAGTGAGGCAGCTGCTCTTTTTGAAAAAGGAGGACTGCAAGCTTAAGCCAGGCTGGATTTCTTTGTTCTGTCCTTTCTCTGGCTCACGATCTGCTACCTTGGAGGCTGAATACTCATGGCATTCAGTTTCATTTTAAAAAGGAGATTAGGGACCCTGAAAATTATTTTAGAAGTGGCTTTCACAAACATGCTCTTTTTTTTTTTTTTTAAATGATGTCCCTACATTGGAGGGTATCATTATCGCCATTTTCTAGATGGGGAAACTGAGGCCAGAAGAGACTGTGTGATGTGAGGGGAAATGTTGGGAAATTGAGACTATAATTTGGCTCTATTCTGATAAATAACTATAGACCCAACATGTAGAGCCCCTTGCAGGTGACAGAGTATTTGTATCTTTTAAACTTTTTAATCCATTCATCCAGCAAACCCAGTAGGACGTTTATTGTTATCCCTGGTCTTACAGATCAGTTAGTGACAGACCTGGCCTTCTAACTCCTTCCCATCCTTCTGTTCTCTTTCCATCATATCAATTCTTGGGTTCCTTGAGTTCTTTGAGCCTCTGTTCTAGGAGCTGGTAATGTTTTCTGCAAAGAGCCAGATAGTAAATATTTTAAGCTTTGATGGTCATATGGTCTCTGTTGAAACTACTCAATTCTGCCCATCTAGTTCAAAAGCAGCCATAGATGCACATAAATAAATGGATGTCACTATGTTCCAATTAATCTCTATTTATGGCCCTGAAATCAAAATTTCATATAATTTTCAGGAATCATGAAATAGTCTCGTTTGATTTTTAAAAGCAACTCAAAAGTGAAAAAACCATTCTTAGCTTGTGTATGGCACAAAAACAGGCAGGGGGCCATAGTGTACTGGCCCTTGCCCTATCTTTATCTGTAAAATCGGGAAGCAGTAATACCTCCACCTTAGGCTCACGTGGATTACATAAGATGATACCAGTAACATGTTTTGCACAGGGTCCACCATTGCTCTTGTATCAGATGATGAGAGCATGAACATCTCTGGGTTTCAGTTCTCCTATCTATTAGAAGGAAGGCGTTGGCTACTACTTCTAGCTCTGAGTCTATACATTTTTGCCAAATTGCCTCTTGCTAAAGAGCTTCAACTGCCTTCCTTCTCCCTGCCCTGAGGATATCTGTGCCTCCTGGGTCTCCCCAGAATTTCTCCACCCCACTTCCACTTGGCCAACGTCTTTTCCTCACTCCTAGTCGTTACATATTTGTACCTTGACTTGCACTGAAGTGAACTAGGTTTCTTCTCCATTTCTTGGAGAAGTTTTTAGTGGGCAGACCCAGCCACTTGGTGGAGCTGTGGGAAGATGTTTTTTCTTATAAAGGTACCTGATGTTTCCCCCTGGAGAACTTCAGGTTTAAACGTGGGAACACTTTTCCCCCTCTTCTGGGGGACAGAGGTGTTGTTCATACTTGTGTGCATGTTCCCAGCATCTGTCCACATCCAGTTAATTTGGGCAGTCAGGGTTCTGAGTTCAGATGTTTCAAGAGCCCTAAGTGGGGGCATCTGTGTGGGAGAGGCCAGGGACAGATAGATCCTAGATCTGACAAGCTTCTCAATCCAAATTCCTGGAAGTTTCCCAGTTGTGCTTGGTTCTGTCATGGAGGAAATCAGTCTCTCTCCTCACCACGTAAAACATGCAATTTCTTTTTGGAGCCACTAGAGGTACAATTGAATCACCTTTATCTTCCAAGGAGCTGACTTTTTGTGACTTTTATATAACAACTGTTGGTGAGGTGTGATTTCTTCTCTGTTTCTTGGAGAAGTTTTTGGTTGCTTAGATATTAGCTACTGTGTAGCCAAATTACCTGAGTTTGTAAGCTGCGAGACCACAGGGTAGTCGCTCCAGCTCTTAGCATATCCCATGACAAATATGGGAAATAAAAATATTGAATCCCAAGTAAAGTATCATTTTGAAAATTAAAAAAGACCACTTCTGGGAAAGTGTTTTGTAAGCATGCTGATGGGAGGTGTTAGAAACTCGTTGAGGGCAGAGGACCATCTTATATTACTCTTTATCTATACAATGACTGCACCATTATAGATGGCTCCATTAACATCTGTTGAACGAATGAGTGAACAGGTGAATGAAGAGCATCATGAAGGGGGTGGGCAGATTGGAAATGTGCCTGTTTAAATTAAGGGTTTCAAAGGATGAGGCTGGGAGGAGCAGGAGAAGCAGGCTCTTGAGAGGAATCTAGGGTACGCGGCTTTTCTGCTGGAAAGGCAGCTAATGCATCCTTTGCCAGCTAGCTGGCCGCCGGGCAGCCTGGCTCCACTGGGCCAGCTGCCAGGCTCCTGGCCATCTAAGGTCTGTGTGAGCGTCCCAGAGCAGGTGGGCCAGGAGCTTCTGCTGTCACGGACGGGCTGGTGACCTGCCTGGAATGCCTTCCCTCTCGTGCCTGCTTTTAGAGCCTTAGTCCTTGGTGACAGTAAACAGAACGGATGCAGGGCCTGACACTGAGCCACCCTGGGTCTTGGCAGGGTGGGTCTGAGAGACCTGTTTTTCAGAGTTAATACAAAAACACAGCACAGATAAATATAGCCAGTTATATAGGAAATCTAGGTCCCAGGGCTATTTTTTCCTAACTAGTTTGTTTGTTTGTGACATAATTACTTAATAAATGGTAATGTTTTACATGCTTGCTATAGACCTGATAGAATAAATCTAATAATAATATTATTTAAACAATAATAATAGCAGCTATTTTGCCTGTGCTTAACGCATGCCTAGGTAGTACTATGTTAAACACTTCATAGACATTTTCTTAATTCTACAAGGTAAGCATTAACTCTGTAGAATTGTATCCTGTTAATCCTATGATCTAAGTATTATTACTATACCTATTTTACATAGGGAGGGATTGAGGTTCAGTCACTTCCCGGGGTCACAGAGCTGAACGGTGGAAGAGTTGCTGGAACTCAAACCATTCATACACCCATTCATTCATTACATAATGATTGAGTACCTACTCTATGGCAGGTACTAGGGATTCATGTGTGAATAATACCAATAAAACCCCTACTATGTGGGGACAAAACAAATACATAAATTACATAATATATGGTGGTAAATGCAATGGTGAAGAATAAAGCATCCAGGGGGAGAAAAGCAGCACCAGTAGCAGAATGGGTGGTGGAGAAGGGGCTGCAGTTGTAGACAGGATGGTGAGGAAAGGCCCCACGGAGAGGGTGACATTCGAGCAGTGTTGGAGGTACTGGGTTGCTGAACTGTGTGGATCAGAAAGGAGGACTTTGGTTTGTATGAACATTGCCCAGTGGGGCAAACAGGTAAATTGGAGTCCAAGGAAGATTTCTGTAAATTCACTTGGTTTTCTTAAGTTCATTCTCACTCTCTTTCCTAGGCTATGCATTTCCAGGATAGGAAATTGGATGGTAAACCAGGGAGAAAGTAAAGGTACCAAATAAATTCATCCATCCATCCACACACCCATCCATACTTCTGTTCAATGTTTCTCAGGCACCCACTACAAGCCAGACTCAGCCTTCTGTTAGAAGAATAAGATCTAGAGCTATGCTCTTGGATATAGTAGCTGCAGCCACATGTGGCTACTGAGCACTTGAAATGTGGCTATGCAACTGGAGAACTTAAAATTTTCATTCTCTATAACTAACTATATTTTATTAAAATAAAAATTTAATTTTATAGAATTAATTAAAATTTTATATAATTAAAATATAGAAAATAAATTTTATATAATCAACTGTAAATATATTTTACACTGCCTCAGATTTTTTAGATTTAAATTTTCAAATGAAAATTTCATTAAATACAACTTTATTTTTTTGCTAGAGTTGCTTTTCAGTTTAATCATTGAAAACTTAGCTCTGAATTAGAATTACTCTAAGTGTGAAGTGCATAATGCAATTTGCAGATTGAATACAGAAAAATGTAAAATATCAATGACTTGTTTACGTTGATTACATATTGAAATGACACTATTCTGAATACTTTAGGTTAAGTAAAATGCATTATTAATTTCTCTTGTTTCTGACTTGTTTTTAACATAGCTGCCAGAAAAGTTAAAATTATATATGTAGCTCACATTGTGTTTCTAATGGATACTGTTGTTCTAGACCTTGCCATTCTGGAGCTTCCAGGCAACTGCAGGGAGCTGGGTACACAATTGAGTAATTGTAATTATAGCACACCATGTGGTAAGTATATAACAGACCCAGGAACTGAGTGCTCTGGGGACAGAGAACTGAACCTTTAGTTCTGCCCAGCCCAGGATCAGAGGAGAGGTGACGTCCTCAGCTAGGTCTCTGAGATGGTAGAAGCTTGTCATCTGGAGGCTGGAAACGAGGTATCCCAGGAATTGGGTATAGCATGTGCAGAGGCCAAAGACACGAAATCCTGAGAAGGGCCCCTGGAATGTCAGGCGCTTGGAACGAGGAGGTGATGTGGATATGAATCAGGAGAGCTCTGTTTAGGGTCAAACCATGAAGAGAATCTGCATTATTCAGTGAGAGAGAGGACCATCGCTGGACTCCTGTGTGCCAACCACTATGGCTGATACGTCTTCCTACATTAGCTCATTCGCTGACTCCATGAATATTTGTTGAGTGCCTACTGTGTGTGAACATTGTTCGAGGCGTTGTTGCTGTATTGACTGCACAGCAGAGGACAAGACAGACAAAGCCCCTGCCCTCACAGAGCTGACACACAGGTAACAATATCTAGGACAAGGAGGAAAGAGGACAAACTGAGGTCAGAGAAAGTCGAGTGACTTGGGCAAAGTCACACTGCTGGTAAATGGTAAGCTGAATGATTCGGATCTAGGTCTTCCTGATGCCGACACAAATGATCTCACTGCCCTGCCACACTGCTCTCTGTGTTGCACTGAAGAGTCTGGACTTTGTCCTGGAGGCCATGAAAGATGAGCAGAGTCTTGGAGGAGGGAGACTGAGGATCAGATGTGGGTTTTCGGAATGAACCATGGTGGTCACATGGAGGAGGATGGCACTAGGGAGATCAATGAAACAACTGGATCTCGTAGGCTCTCCTCTTTAGCGTTTGTCACAGCTGCCTCCTCCCCACCATGACTCTCCTCCCTCCCTAAGTCTACTTTCAATACAGTGGCTAGAGGGATATTTCTCAACCCCAAGTCTCATTGTGTCACTGCTCTAATTGGAATTGGCCAGTAGCTTTCTGCCTGGCTCAGAATAAAATCCAAAATTCTACCATCATTCCGCAAAACCCTACAAGACCTGTCTCCCAGACTCACCTCCTACTACTCTGCTCTTCTTTGCCTCCACCCTCAGTGGCCACCTTACTGTCTCTAGAACGTGCCAGGGATATTCCTGCTTCAGGGCCTTTGCACATACTCGTTCCTCTGCCTGAAGACTCTTCCTCTGGATACCCAGATAGTCCCCGCAGATATCCAGATCGTACAACTCCTCACTTCCTTGGGGCCTGTGCTCAAATGCCACCTCATCAGAAAGTCCTACCCCTGCCATCCTCATCATTCTGTACTCCCTTAGCTTACTTCATTCTTCCTGCTAGCCGCTACCATGATCTGACACGTAATACTGTCCATTTATTTGTCCATGGCTCATTATCAGTCTATAAACCTAATAAGGTCAGGGAATGCTTTCTTGTTCACTTCTACAGCCCCAGTACCTAAAATCATGGCCCCATGGTTAATAATTATATATAAATATAGCATATATAATCTATATTAATATAGGATGTATAATATACATTAGTATAGATAATATGCTATATAAATATAGTATATATTAGTTACATTAGCATATTAGCATATGCTAATATAGGCTATATTATAATCCTATAGCTAATAGCATATGTGAATATATGCTATATTATACTAATTAATATATTTATAATTCATTATATTAATAATAGTTAATATGGTTGATTTCATTAGCTCATTCAATGAGCCAATGAGGAGTAGAGCTCTATCCTTCCCCACTCTGCCCAGAACCCTGTTAACCTCAGTGAAACCCTAAGCCTCTTGCATTGTAGCCAATTAGAGTTTTTCTCCCACCTGACCCCAGCACATTCCTGAACATGACGTTTTTACTCTTGCGACTTTTCTGGCAGCCATTCTTTCCAGGGTGGCATGGTGTTGTTTCTGCTCTGGAGTCCTGCCAGTGCCTTCTCTGTTGATGGGAATTTATCAACTTTCAGTTTCTTTTTTTGATAACAGAAACTTCCAAAGAATCCCTGCTGTTTTATTCCCCCAGGAAGAAGTTATCTTATTTTTCAGTACAGGGTTTAGAACAGAGAAAACAAGGCAAATGGGACTGCTGCCAGCTGTCCACTTGCTCCATCCCATTCACATGTGTACGAGGAAGGGGAGAAGGAATGTGTGAGGAACGTAAACCTGACAGCTCCAAAAAGAAACAAGAATGTCAGTGTTGGAGGGTGCCATCGGTCATCTCCTGTTCCATTAGTTACCCCCTGAGGTGGATCCCCAAACTGACACTCTTCCCAACAGGCTCAACGGGCCCTCTCAATCCCCAAATGCATGAGAGAAATTAAAACTAAAACTCCATATGGGCTATTTCTGTCGACCCTTGTTAAGTATCCAGTGATTCTATTTATACTTCTGTTTCCTGATGTCACCCATTATATCCCATGGAAAGGCCTTCTCTTATATCCTTTAATACACAGAATAGAATACCAGTGGGCAGGTGGCAAAAAAAAAAAAAAAAGCCTGTTGGGTGCTATTACTGGTATCTTGCTGATCTTGTGCCTTTTTTTTTTTTTTGCATTAACTCATCCAGTTCTCAACAACAACAAAAAACCCTTTGAGACAGGTATTACTAATGACCCAATCTTAAAGTTGAGAGAACTGAGAAACAGGAAGTCGACCAAGATAACACAGCTAGAAAGTGGGAGAGTCAGCATTTGTACTCCGGTTGTTCTGATTTTGGAGTCTCTGCCCTTAGTCATCATTCTTATTGTTTCTCTAGCCACTTAGCAGGGGGAAGAAACGTAGCTTTCTGTTGGATTTGTGAGTAAGCTTTGGTTTTATTTTAGTGATCTAGCCCACATTCAAGTAGCCTGGGTTCTCCCAAGAAGTTTGGTGGCTGGAGGCCAGTGAATGGTATCAACTGTACTTACTACTTGTAGACTGGAAGCTGATAAAAGATGAGACCTGGCCTGTCTTGTCCCAGCAGATTCTGAGCCCCAGGTGCTTGGCATGTAGCGAGAAAATACTGTTGAATGAATAAATTTGTTTCTTCCTGTTTTATGACTGTGGAGTACTACGCTTACTCAATCTCTGATACAAGCAATGCAGAGAAAATAAAAGCTCAAGGCCCTAAATAATCTGCTATCTCCTTGAATAAGCAGAGGGAAAATAAAAGTGGCGTTTGGGTTCCAGCTATTCAGGTACTTGTTGTAATCTTCCGTTTTGCTGTTTCTGTGTAAATACAGATTTGGTGTAAACTGTACGTATTAGGGTAGTATGAGCTGTCCTGACATATAAACCCTCAAATTGCATGGGCTTAACATGATACAGTAAAGTTTATTTTTCCCTGATGCACCAGTCCAATGTCCTGGTCAGAGAGTGACTTTATTTCTCAAGGTGAAGTAGGGACCCAGGTTTCTTTTATCTTGTGGCCACCATTCAAGTCTCCTGGGCCTCCAAGTCCTCTGCTTCCAGCTAGGCAATGCGGAGAAAGCATACCCACTTTTTAAACACCCTGGATTGGAAGCAAAGCACGTTACTTTTGCTCATGTTCCATTAGAGAGACCTAGTCTCATGGCCACAGCTGGATGTATGGGAGACTGGGTAATGTGTCCCTGGCTGAGCAGCTGTCTGTCAGCTCTATGGGTGAAGAAGCATGAATTTTTGGTTGCAATTGTCTTCCTTCCACTACAGTGAAGACTAGGCACTTATTTAGCTTGCTATTTAAATTGTCCACCAGACCACATGTTTAAGTTAGAAATGTCACAGTCTTAGGTAACTTTTCAAAACTTCATCTAGCAAAGTGGAAGAACAGTTATCAAAGCACAGGGATTAATTGACATGAGCTTGGGATAGAGGTTGGATCAAAGCCTTAGAGTCACAGGCTCCTGTTCCAATCCTGACTGCAGTTACTGTTTGATCACAGGTAACAGCCTCTATGAGACTCAGATTTCTCAGTAGCAAAATGGGCATCATAATACCCACGTTGCAGTTTTATGATGATTATCAGGGCGATATGCATGTGTAAAGGTCCTGGCAGCCAGCAGGTAGTAAATGAATAATGACTGGTATTATGATGTCTTCTGAACAAATAGTTCTTTTTTCTTTTATTTTTAACTGACACATCACTGTACATATTTTTGGGGCACAATGTGATATTTCCGTACATGCATACAACATGTAATGATCAAATCAGGGTTATTCACACACCAGACATATATCATTTTACTGTGTTGTCAACATTCAAAATCTGCTCTTCTAGCTATCTGAATCTATACAATAAATTATTAATTTATACAATAATCTGTGTATTTAAAACTACACAATACATTTATTGTATCCTCCAAATTAAATTATTGTAGTCTGTGCTATCAAACATGAGCACTTAATTTTCTTATCTAGCTGTAATTTTGTACTCGTTAACCTACCTCTGGCTCTCCCCATCCCTTCCCACAACCTCTAGTAACCACCACTCTACTCTCTACTTCAATGAGAATAACTTTTTTGGCTTCCACATATGAGTGAGAACATGTGGTATTTGTCTTGCTGTGCCTGGCTTATTTCACTCAACATAATGTTCTCCAAGCTCATCCATGCTGCCTGAATGACAGGATTCCTGAACAACAATTTCTTGAGAAAGCGAACACACCTTTCTTTTAAACTGCTTTAAAAATAGTGCAGTGAAGGACAAGTAATGAGCCTTATGTAAATAAAAGATATAGGATAGTGTGGATGTCATGCTTCCAAGTGCCAATGTTACTACAACTGTCCTGTATCCAGAACAAAAGCAGAAATCAGAGTCTAATCAAGCAGTATGATTAAACTGTTTAAAATTGCCCCAGGCCAGGCGTGGTAGCTCACGCCTGTAATCCCGGCAATTTGGGAGGCCAAGGTGGGTGGGTCACCCAGGAGTTTGAGACCAGCCTGACCGACATGGTGAAATCCTGTCTCTACTAAAAATACACATGTGCGCGCGTGCGCGTGCACACACACACACACACACACACACACACACACACACACACACTAGGTGGGCGTGGTGGCGCATGCCTGTAATTCCAGCTACTTGAGAGGCTGGGGCAGGGGAGTTGCTTGAACCAGGGAGGCGGAGGTTGCAGTGAGTCAAGATCGCGCCATTGCACTCCAGCCTGGGTGAAAAGAGTGAAAATCCATCTAGGAGCCATGGAAGATGAAAAGCATAATACTAATAGCCAATTTATTGAGTATATAGATTCTAGCCCTTAATCCTCATAACAACCCTGTGGGATGTATTACTGGTGTAATTGGCAATAGTACATATATTGTTCCCATTGCCACTTTGCAGATTAGAGAACTGAGGCACAGAGGTGGAAAACAGTGATCCAAGACGATCGTAAGTGGTGGAACAGGGATTTGAACCCAGTCACTCTGCCTCTAGATCTCAAGCTCTTAATCGAGGAGCCTGGGCTCTTGTTGGAGGAAATGCTTTATCGATGTGAAAACATTCACACACACAATGCCTGATAACATTGTGCCAAAGTGTGGTTCCAATTATAAATGTGGTCGGAATTCAGTCTGGAGAGGAACTCCCAGTGCTTGGGCATGACTGTGTGATAGGCATTGTACTGGGTGTTTTTCATCCTTCCCATTTAAGGGGATGTAGCATGGCATATATGGAAGAAGAGGGGGAGCTTTGGAACTGGACAGGTAGGGTTTAAATCCTGGTGCTGTCAATTTCAAACTGTGTAACCTCTGGGAAATTACTTAACCTTTCTGATACGGTTTCCTCAATTGAAAATAGGGATTGTAGCCGGGAGCGGTGGCTCACGCCTGTAAAGCCAGCACTTTGGAAAGCTGAGGTGGGTGGATCACCTGAGGTCAGGAATTCGAGACCAGCCTGGGCAACCTGGTGAACCCCCCCCCCCCCGGTCTCTACTAAATATACAAAAATTTTTATTTTTTTCTGTGGTGGCAGGTGCCTGTAATCCCAGCTACTTGGGAGGCTGAGACAGGAGAATCACTTGAACCCAGGAGGCAGAGGTTGCAGTGAGCTGAGATCGTGCCATTGCACTCCAGCCTGGGCGACAGAGCGAGACTCCATTCTCAAAAAAAAAAAAGAAAATAAAATATATAAAAAAAGAAAATAGGGATTGTAAACAGCTACTTTACAGAGGAGGGTTCACTCTCATAAAACAGTACCAGATGGTAGATGCTGTTCATTCAGTAGATACTGATGAAGTCCCACATATTTGGGAGTAGCACTACCAGCCAGAATAAGCTAGGTTATGCTGCTTTAACAAATCCCACTGGCTTAGCATAATACAGGTTTAATATTTGCTGGTGCTACTTTTCCAATGCAGGTTGGCTGGGACTGTTCTGCCATCTTGGGACTGTCATGCCAGACTCAGGCTTGCTTGCGAGGCTTCAACTTTGTGCCACCATGATTGTCAAGACAGCAAAAAGAAGACACGAGAATTTGCTCATGACGCCTAAAGGTTCCACGTGAAAGCAACACAATCACTTGTGCTCTCATTCCATTGGCCTAAGCAAGTCCTGTGGTCACATCTAATTTCAAGAGGATGGGGTTGTGGATGTCTACTACATCCCAGGGGAGGGGAAAAAGTGGAAAATATTTTAAAATACTACTGTAGACACAATGTGTCTACTTCTAAAATAGATCTGCTAATCCATATCTTAAGAGGAAACCTAAGCTCTGAGAGGTTAGGTCATTTGACCAAAGTCACACAGCCAATCCGCTAGGAAGCCAGGATTCAACCTGCATGCCACTCACCCTGACACTATAGGCACAACGTCCACAAACTTTGTGTAGAAGCAGAACAGTTTCAGGATGGGGGCAGGGAGGCCCTGCAAATGCGGTGGATAGAATAGTAATTGAATAGACATGGCCTTTGTGTTTCTGTTCTGTGACTGCTCCTGGGGAAGGGAGGAGGGGCAGGGGAGTTTGTGTCAAACATCACTTAAAGAAAAGTTTGGACAGGTAAGACTATCATGCGTCAGAGTAGAGCAGAGGCACGTGTGTGGGGATATGATCAGGGCAGTGTTTCAGGCCATTACTCTGGTAGCATTGAGGAGGCTCTGGGGAGGGCGGGCTCTTGCAGGAGTCCTGGTAAGGTGGTGAGGAGTAGACAGGAATGAAGGAGGCGGGAATGGAGAGGAAGGGCTGGACCTGAGAGCTGCAGAGGAGGCTCCAGCGAGGTCCACTGGTGGAAAGAATCGCCATGTGATTTGCAGAACACACCGGACATTCTTCAGCCTTCACTCTTCCCACCCTAGTCGGGTATATTGCATTTGTTTTTTTAAAAAAATTCCCTAAGACCTCTTTTCTCTAGCTTCTTCCTTATTTTTCATGGTCTCTCTTAGAATGGGGGCAGCCACGCCGCGGTAGGAGGCCCTTCCTGCCTGACCCTTACCGTGTGGGGTACCGTTCCTGTCACCATTGCCAGGATCTGGTCCTTCCAGTGAAAGGAAATCTCCCAAGGCCTAAGGAGGGCAAGAGGCCTGCGAGTCGCCTGCTGCTCAGCAGGCCCGGGGGCCCTGGTCCACCCCAGGTGCCTGGTTTGCCCACCTCCGATGGCGCCCTTCACTGGCAGGGTGGGCGCCTCTGGCGAGCCAGCTCCGTCCCGCCGCCTTTAGAGCCCCATCTCTTCCACGTCTCCGGCCTTCCGCCCCTTGCAGGCAGCTGTCCCCGCCGGGGTCCAGATGGTGTCGGAGGGCGGCGGTTCGGCGGCGGGCCCGGGGTTCAGCCTCCCGGCCTCCCTCCGTTCCTGACTCTCCTTTTCTTCGGAGAGGAAGCGGAGGCCAGGACCAAAGCGCCACACCTGGGGTTCTCCGGTACTCGGAGTTGCCCCAGGCGGGCGCAGCTCTGCCCCGCGGGGTGCGGGCCTCGGTAGTCAGGGGCCTGAGTCACCGCCTGTAACCCAACACCAGGCCTCCCCGCCCCCGCCTCCCCCAGCTCCGGCCGCCAGGCTGCGGCGACACCTACAAGAAAATGAAGGGGCGCTCGTGCCCGAGGCGCCCCCGGCGGGATCGCGAACAGGTCCCGGCGGCCCCCGGTTCGCGGCGATCTCGCTTCCCCCGGGCCCGAAGCTCCACCAGCCGCAAACACCGCCCCGGCGCGAGCAGGAATCCAGGCCGAGTGGCAGGAGCTGGAGCCCGAGGAGGCGCAGGGCCTGCGGTAGCTGCGGCTGGAGAGCCCGAGAGCGCCTGGGGAGGGGCGCCTGGCTTGGAATTTCCCGGTCCCCCTCGGGCCCAGCGAGGACAAAGCCCCGTGGCCTAGGCCGCGCCGCACAAAGAGCGAGTCGCGACACGCTCCCATCCCCCCTCCCAGCTCGCCGAAGCTCCAGCCCCTGCCCTGGGAGGAGGCAGGGAGGTGGGGGAAGCCCTGGCCGCCGCCCCTCGCTCCCCCTCCCCCGAGGCCTCGCGAGCGCCGCCCCCGCCCCCGCCCCGTCTGCGCGTCCTCCCGGGGAGGGGTTGGGGGGCGCGGCGCCCCACATAACACTCCCCCCTCCTGAGCTCGGAGCCACCCTCTCCCCTCCCTCCTGCAAACACCGCCGCCTCCCCTGCCACCGCCGCCACCTCGCCCGACGCTCCGCAGCTCGCCGCAGCCGGGGGGCGGTGCGCGGACCGTGCGCGCCACGGGCGCCAGATGTGCAGTCCCCGCCGCCGCCAGTGACCGAGCCGCAGCCCGAGCGGGATCGGGCCGCCTCCCTGATGCCGCGGGGGCGACCTTGAGCTTCCCTCGGTGGGGACCCCCGACACCCGAGCGCTGTGCCCAGTCGTGCACTCTGCAGCCCGGCTTGCCGCGCGCTTGGATATGGAAGGGGCCGCTGCGCCGGTGGCGGGGACCGCCCCGATGCGGGTCCGGGGGCGCTGGGCTCTCCCCGGGAGGCGGTGTCGGGGGCAGCCCCGGAGCCCAGGAAGCCGCACGGGGTGAAGCGGCATCACCACAAACACAACTTGAAGCACCGCTACGAGCTGCAGGAGACCCTGGGCAAAGGCACCTACGGCAAAGTCAAGAGGGCCACCGAGAGGTTTTCGGGCCGAGTGGTGAGTTGGGGGAATCCTGAGGGCTGCGCGGGGCGCGGGCTGGACGCGGCCGGGGACCCAGGGCGTGTGAGGTGGGGGTCTGTGCTCCCTGGGGTTCTCTTGACAGAGAAGGGGCTCCTTGGGAAGCCTCGAGACAGACTCCTCACTCTTTCCCCAGCACCCTGTGACTCAGCCGTGTCTCTGTCCCGAAACACTTGTTACATCCTGTCTGCACATATTTTCTTTTATTTTTTTGGTTTGTTTTCTAAAAATTTATTCCCAGCAGCAAAGGAATGTTTTAGATTTGCAAACACTTTGCAGAGTTGGGACGGCCGGGGTCTCCCTCGCGAGCACACCTTCAGACCATGCCCCGAAACGCCTTATTTCCCCAACTCTCCAAAGAACCGCATTCCCAGCTGAGAGCTAGCCCCTCAAATCCCGTGTAGTGTAGATGTTCCTCCCCCTTCCACCCATCTGCCCGCAGCCCCGGCTCTGCATCCTTCCACTCGGACTCTGCATCGCTCTGATGCCGCTGTGGCTGCAAGAGAGGCGACTCTTGCCTGTTTTTAAGAGAGAAGGTTAGGGAGCAAAAAATAAAGGCTACTGCCAGCCTGAGGATTCTAACAGTTTGCATGGTGGCTTTGGGAGGACTGAAATGCCCAGGGCATGGGCAGCCATACAGATAGCTGTGCTTAGTTGCAGCAGGCTCAGTTGCTGTTTCAGCTCCTGGTTGCAGGGCTACCAAACTGCTTAAGGGGTCTGGCCCCACTTCTGTTGTGACAGCTGACACCCTGCCAGGGTCCTGGCACCATGTGCACAGCTCCAAGGAGTGCTTTGAGTGCCTTGGGGTCTGTCTGCCTTGTCCCAGCCTTGGTTTGTTGTGATTTTCACTTCTGCAAAACAGGCCCTTGAAATCCACACTGCTTGTGGCTAGAGAGTTGGGTTCAAAGTGACTGACTGTTGCAGAAAGATTTTGTGTGGTGTGTGGCAGAAAATTAACATGGTTCTTTGATTTGAAGCAGATCAGTATTCTAATAGATTTAGGGACAAAGTCAGAAACTAATTATGGGACTCCTTGTGTGCACTTTTGGGGGTGTTTTGGAGGCTCAGGGTTGCTTATAAACAACAAAATGACCGTAGGGAAAAAGGAAAATGAGCTGTCAAATAAAATAGCAGGTTAGAATTGACATGTTTCTTTTGCATTTGGGCAGGGACAGGTCTGTGAAAAAAATGGGGGTACCAGTCAGCAAAGTTTAGTCCCCAAATTCTCAAATATTTGGATATCTGGATAACAGTCCCCCCCCCTCCCCCCATTTCTCGGATTCTATGTTTGAGTCTATAAAACTTTATCCTATAACGTTATTTTTTAAAAGTGTGTTATCAATTAATTAGAAATTTGAGAGATCATACATTTCTTTTTAAAGCTGGCTCTGTAATAAGTTCTACAGCAAGCAAGTAGCTGATAATTCACTCTGGGCAGGTGTCATTTTTGTAGGATGAAAATGTTGAAGGGGGAGGGTTGTAGGGCTGGCCTCTGATGAAGGCACTTTCAGGTTTGTGGAATAAGAGGCTGGGCAACGTGCGCTTCATTCATGCTTTCCTTCTGAGGTGATGCTCCCTAGGCTGGATGTTGAATAAGCAAAAACCAAGCTTAGCTCCCTGCTCATGTTGTCTTAATAGCTTCTGAAGAATCGCACTGGGAAAGTGGAAAGCAGAATAAAGAAAAATAGACATGGTTCGAGCTGCAGGTTGAGAATGTGAGACTATGAGGGATTGTTGAAGTGGTAAGTATGTGTCTGGGGTCTGTGAAGGGACCCCAACGTCTAAATGCTGGGGTACCGTCTCAGACCCTTCTAAAGAACCAACCCTTGTTTTATAGCAGATGGCTTTCTGAGCGTCAGTGGTACTTCCTGTCAGGAGTTCGTGAAGCTACCTGATCCACAGACTAGGTTAGAGTGAAAGGGACTTGCATTAGGAGGCAGGAGTCCGCCTTCCTGTTTTGGGGGATATCTTTCTCTGCATTTGCAGAAATTGAACATTCCGTCAGGATTTGGCCAAGCGGCCACGAGGGGGGCGCCCTGAG
The DNA here is from genome assembly GCA_036589455.1 of Ateles fusciceps. Lineage (NCBI taxonomy): Eukaryota > Metazoa > Chordata > Mammalia > Primates > Atelidae > Ateles > Ateles fusciceps. Next base: position 7,952,748 of record JAZHEH010002159.1, read on the forward strand.
AACGAGAGAGGCTTATTTCCCAGCCGCAAGCCTGAAGTCCCGCTGTGTTATTGTTCAGCCCTAGCTCAGTTTCCCATTGTGCTATTAATTTCAGCTAAATCTCTTGTTGTACCCCAAAATTATGTAAAGATTTTAAATCTGGCAGCAGACCCACGCCCAGAAACTGGCAGTCTCCAAAATGCTTCATTTATTCGCGGGGCTGCTTTCTTCTTGATAGCTAAGCTTAGCATGTTAGCCAGATCCCTGGGTGAAAACCTTGCATAAAACAGATAGGAAGACTGAGGTTTAGGGAAGGGAAGTCCTCCTTGCCACACTACCCCCCAACTCCCCCTGCTGAGCACATTGCTCACAGATAATGTAAGAACTTAAGTGAGAAACAGGAATTGTCAAGTGGAAAATTTCCTGTGCCTGGCTAACAGAAAATAACATCAGACAAACAAAAAATTGGTCAACAAGTTGTTCTTGCCTGTACAGTGCCTGGTGACTCAGAAACTGTTAAGAGCAGCAAGAAATTTTCATCTAAAACATGAACTTGGAGTTTTCTTTTGGTAGCAATGAGGTGCTAAACATTCACAACTTGCTTTGAAGGTGCGGTTGAGGTTAGCCTTTTTGATCTTTGGGTAGAATTTTGAAGCGATGCTCTATTTTCATTTGCACCTGTGCTTTTCACAGCATCGGTCAAGAGCAGCAGTGGTTGTAACGTGTTTTACCAATGTGAGTGGCCCAAGACAGGTGCCGGGTATGGGGCTGTATGAAATGCTGTGAAATCAGCATCCCCATTGAGAGCAATGGCCCTTCTCAGAGAGGAGAGAAGTTTCTAAAAAATGAGGATGTGGTGGTTTTTAATTGCATACCTGGAAGGACCTTCTGAATAAAACAAAGCGCAAGACAGCATCATTTTCTACGTGCCGTGAAAGGCAGGTCTGAAGAGAAGTGCAGAGTCAGACGCTTGGAGTCAGCTGGTCCAACCCTCTGCGTGGTCCAGGCATCCTCCTGCGGTCTTGCAGCCTCTGCTAAAGCATGTCCATGGGACCAGGACTCAGAGTGGCTTGTTCCAGAGATGAACAAGCTCAAAAATGAGGCACTCTTGCAGAAAGGCTAAGAGCCCTGGCTTACATTCAAATCCTTGATCTACCCCTTCCTAGCTTTGTGTCTTTTGGCAAGCCATGCGACTTTTTGAAACCTCAGCTTCTTCATTGGTAAAATGAGCTACTAAGAGTACCAACTTCATGGACTTGTGAGAACGGAATAGAATGATCTATATAAAACCTCAAAAGGGGACATTAATCAATTTAGTTCCTCTGTTTAGCAGATTTTTTTTCTCAACTTGTTTTAAGGTTTCATTAGATTTTAAGACCATCAGAGAGACATAATGCATTGTATCACACAGAGAGAGATAGAAGAAATAAAGTTATCAGAGTAATAAAATAAAAGCCAAATTAATTAGGGAGGTGTGTCCACAGGAAGGTGAGATAGCCAGATTCAGATAGGCTCTGAATGCATTTCTAAAGTCTTGAATTTGGGCCTCGTTTATTGCACAACTTTTGTTTTGATACAGTTTTGGGCATGCCTGTCGGGTGAGCCTCTGTGTCATAATTCAGCCTGCATTTTCTTTGAGGTAAGCTCCCTGGACCTACAGGCCGCACAAAGCATTGTCAAAAAACCAAAAACCCAAACCACACAATTTTTGGGGAAGAGGTGTCCTGTGATCACCTCGTTGTCAAGGGCCAAGTTCGACTTCTCCCTGCGCCAGGTTCTCTCTGGTGAGCAGTAGGTGCTGTGGTGTGAGTTGGAGGCAGGGTCCCTGGGGGGGGCAGTCTGGGATGGCAGTGGCAGGACTGGTGGGCAGAGTGTGCTCCTTCCCCACAGTCTGCCATGGTGCCCTTGGCCACCAGAGCATTAGCTTGCGTGATGGGGCATCTTTATCTAACAAGCCAAGTGATTTGACCAAAAATGGGTGTTTTAAGCACCAGCCCAAAGCTATTCATAGCCTCCTGCTGGAAAACTGCAAATTCGGGAGAAAAATTAGCAAGCAGGCCTGCCAAGCCAGGGGGCATGTTGACCTCACGTGCACGGTGGCTGAAGTGCCATGTTCCAGCTGAGGCCCAAATCCAGTTTGAGAGTGTAAGGGACCATGGCAAACATGTGGTTCAAACTTCTCATCTTTGAGGTGGGACCACTAAGGCGCAGAAGTGTGAAGTGACTTTGTCGAGGTTGCACAGCTGTTGAATGACTGAGCTGGATCTTAGAAACCTGATTCTTGGTTTGGTATTTTTCCATCACTCATTTAATAAATCTTTACTAGAGAAAGACACGGGCCTCACTCGTAAAGAACTTATAATCTAGTAGCAAAGATGAAATGTACTTACAAACATTGAACTAATTCTGTTCAGTTCAATGAAGATTTATTACCATCTGCCATATGCTACTCACCATGTTAAATGCTGAGACAGAGAAATGAGTAAGACTTCGGGAGCTTCCAGCCCCATGAAAGAGAAAGAGGAAGTAGTGACTGGGCATGAGCAACTCTTCCATAGAGGATTCAATTGTTTCTGGTGATTTTCAAGTTGGATGACAGCTCACTGAAGCTTAGCTCATCAAACTGAGTTTGACCCTGGACAGAATCATATTTCTACTGCTACCATTATTTACTACCACCTGATATTTTTGAGAGCTTGTGATGCGTCCCCACTGTGCTAAGTGCTTTACAGACATTTTCCCTCACTGAACCTTCACAACAAGCCTGTGAGGTGTAAAATAGTGAGACCCATTTTATAGATGGGGAAGATGACATGTAGGGAGGTTAGGTAACTGGCCAAGGGTCCAACAGCTGGGTGGTGTCAAATGAGTCTGTTTGGAAACCCATTGCTGCTAAAGGAATTGAGAACCTTCCTTTATGTTGCACAGCTGGTGACCTCCGGATTTGGGTGTAGTTCTTTGCTAATGGTGCCAGAAGAGCAGCCATGGGGTGATTCCCCCCCACCCCTTCCCGTCTCTGTCTCCTGTGATTTCTTGTTGCTATTCCGGAAGGGGGATCTAGAGGAGGGGCCAGGTCATACTGTGGGATTAGAAAGTGTTCTCCAACTAATGGGAGGACAAGTGCTGTTGAAAATGACCCTTGCTTTGAGTTTCAGAAGATTGAAATGTGGGGCATTCCAGAGCATTCACTAATTTGTGTTTGGGGGAAGCTGAATATTCCAGATGGCTTGGAAGGCAGGGTCTGTGCTGGGACACAATGGGAGGACAAGATTGGTAAGGTAGGATAAGGGTAATAGTAAGAATTGATGCAAATACAAATAATAGCAACTAATATTTCATGAGTGCTTATAACATGCTAGGTGCATATTAACTGATTTAATCCTCATAGCAATACTGCTATCATCCCGTTTTCCAGATGAAGAAACTGAGTCACAGAGAGGTGAACTAGCTTGCCCAAGGTCGCAGGGAACAGCAGAGCCAGGGTCCGGACTCAGGCAACGTGCATGCAGAGACCTTGACCTTAACTCTCCCTCTAGAGGTGACTGAGCTGGGTTCTGATCACAGTGGGGCTTTGAGCCCATCAGTTTGGTGTGCTGGCTTGGAGCAGGGAGTATTTGCAAGAGGTGAGGTTGGGAAGATTAGAATCAGAGCCAATTTGGGGAGAAGAGATGTGCCTGCTTCTGATGAGCTGTCTGTTTGTTAGACCTCGAGGAGTTTGTTTTAATGAATCAGGTCAGGGAGCTCTTCACCTGGACACACACAGAGTTCTTTGTTTCTCAAGCAGCCTCAGACCCTGGGATCCCTAGGGGGCTTTGAGGGATAAGCTGGTCCACTTCCCTGCCTGCAGACAAAAATGTCCCCCACACCATGCCAGTATGTCTTGATCTTGCTTCCTCCTAGGAAGCAGCAGGAGACAAGGGTTTTAGTCAGGGTATCTTCTGTGTCGCTGTGTCTGTCTGTCTTGAATCCATTCTGTGTAGCTACTTATTGTCAGTGCCTCGCATGGTGCCATGCACATAGCAGGTCCTCAACAGAGGCTTGTAGGATGGAACTGAAGTGAATACATTGAGTGAGGGATTATCTTGGGAGGTGCGGAAGTTGTAGGTTATCTTTCCCACCTCAAGGAACTTCCGATTTGTAGGGAAGGAAAGACAATGGTTGGAAATGAGTGGCAGGTTACAGAGCAAAGTCTGAAGAGACAGACAGACCCTTCTGTGAACGAATTCCCCCTTCTGTGACGTTTGCACATGCATTTCTTAGGGGGAGATGTGTATCCAGGGCTTGTCAGGTTCCTGGCCATGGCTTCCCATCCTCAGTGGCTCCAGAGTCAGACAGCAGAAGTCTCATTTGTCTTTCCCACATGAAAGTCCTGGAGCATCTGTAAGTTATGATTTGTGAAGTATCTGCTTTAAAGCAGAATGCATTTATCATCGTACTGGCCCAGACGACATTGTAGAGCACAGGAATGAGAGGCTCCCAGGCCTCAGAATAGGAGGGGCTGGGCCAGATGACCCACCGTGAATGGAGCCTGGCTGAATTGATAAAATTCCCTGGAAACAGCCCAGGAGCAGCCAGATGTTGGCTTTACAACGAAGCTCTTCGGTAAACTTTTAACTGCCTGTGAAAACCAGAGCTGGGCAGTTCCACTTCTAGGTTTACCCGGGAGAAATGCCAACACATTTCCACACAGAAACTTATACACAAATGTTCATAGAGCATTATTATTAATAAGAGCCCCAAAGTGGAAGCAAGTGATGAATGGATAAATAAACTGTGGCATGTCCATTTTATTTGTGGCATATTATTTATGATCTATTCCATAATTTTATTTTTGGAATATTTTTGGACTGTTATTCAGCAGTAAAAAGAAATGAAGTACTTAATACATGCGACAGCGTGGATGGACCTTGAAAACATTATGCTCAGTAAATGAAGCCAACCACAAAAGACCACATAGCGTATGAGTCCATTTGTATATAATGTCCAGAACAGACAGATCCATAGAGACAGAATGTAGATGAGTGGGCCTGGGGGTGGGTTTGGGAGTAAATGGGGGAGTAGCTGCTGATGGTTATGGAGTTTTTTGGGGGTGCTGAAAATGTTCTAAAATTGTGAGGATGGTTGCACCACTCTGACTGTACTAAAACCCCTGAATTATGCACTTGAAAGGGGTGAATTGTATGGTATGTGAATTATATCTCAATAAAGCTGGTAATAACTTAAGAAAGCGGGGCTCAGAGTACAGAGTGGGAAAGGGGGGTAAACCTGTATCTCTGAAGCCTCTGAGATTCCAGCCTCGGGTTCCACAGATATCTCACACTCATTTTGTGAAAGAAGTGAAGACAACTTCCTGCTAACCACGGGCAACATAGAGAGCCCCAGGGCCAGGCTGCCTGTGCCCATATGCCAGCCCACCCCTGGACAGCTGTGTGACCGTGGGCTAGTGACTCATTTTTAAGTTCTGGGTTCTTTTCTAGGGCTCACAATAGTTCTCCTTTTATGGATTGTTGAGAGGAAGCACTGAGGTGATGTAACTAAGCCTTTTACCTGATGCCTGGCATATAGTAGGTGCACAATAGATGCAGCCAGGGCCACTGCTAGTCTAAAAGGCACCTTTGTGCAAATTACAAAAAGGCCTCCTCTAGGTAGATACGTTTGAAAAGGCTTCTATTCTGGCTAGAAGCAGCCCCTCTCAGACTAGTGGCTCTGGGAGAACGACATGAGCTGGGGTGCCATTCACCTGCCCGCGGGCTGGGTGCCCTGCACGTGTATGATCCGCACATCCCTGCTTGCAGCCCTGGTGGTAGCTTTCTTTCTTCTTCTTCTTCTTAGCTACCGCTTGTCAATACTCTGTGGCTGATGCTTCCCCATAAGAAAGATGACATCCCCCACATTGTTGCTCGATACACCTGCTTTTCTTTTCAATCTAGCAATAAACCAGATAGATGTATTGAATGTATGCTTACAATGTGTCCAGCACTGTGGGAGCTTTCAGAGGAGAATATATCAAGTCTTACCATTGAGATATCTAGAATTTAGTTGGGTCTATTAGATTCATACATCTGGAATAATCCGAGAACGATGCAATAATCTGAGTATAGAAATGAGGTGTGGAGGCCGGGCACGGTGGCTCATGCCTGCAATCCCAGCCATCTGGGAGGCTGAGGTGGGTGGATAACCTGGAGTTAGGAGTTTGAGACCAGCCTGACCAACATGGTGAAACCCTGTCTCTACCCAAAGTACAAAAATTAGCCAGGTGTGGTGGTGTGCACTTGTAATCCCAGCTACAGGCTGAGGCAGGAGAGTCGCTTGAACCCATGAGGTGTAGGTTTCAGTGAGCTGAGGTCGCACCACTGCACTCCAGACTGGGCAGGTAACAGAGGCAGACTCCATTTCAAAAAAAAAAAAAAAGAGGAAAAAAAAGAAATGAGGTGTGGAAGAAGAAATCCCAGCTGTTGAATCAGACAGACTTGGGTTCAAATTCTGCCCTGCTACCCAGGAGCTAGATGGTCCCAGGCAGACTGCGCGTTTTCTCTGGCTTCTGTTTACTCGTCTAGAAAATGCAGCTATGAAATATCCTACCAAGTGAGATTGCCGTCAGAAGTAGGATTTGGAAGCTTCCGACAGAGAGCCTGATGCATAGTAGGCTCTTGAAAACTAGAGCTAAAGTACTAGGGTGGAGTACCCAGGGGCCTTCTTATCTTGGCTCAAGGCTCTCCATGCTTAAAATCCCCCCCATGGGTTGCATGGGAACCAAAGTCTGAACTTACCATGTCCTTCAAGGCTCCTGCCTGGGTCTTCAGACCACCACTTCCTCACTCCTTTGTTTCAGCCCTGTGTCTGTGTCCTTCTGAGCACACGGAGAGTGTGGGTTGGGCTGTCTGTAGGCTCCATCCTTCCTTGTCTATTAGAAAGGCAGCAGGGCTGCTGTCTGTCTCACTTGTCACTGCAGCCCAGCCTGTAGCCCAGTGCTAGGCATCTAGTGGGTGCTCAGTAAGAATGAATGAATGAATGACTGAATGATCAAATGAACAATTGCGGGAAGAAGCACCAGCAATCCTGAGAAGGGAGAGATCTGTGAAGGCGTGAGGCAGCAGGGAAGGCCCTGGGGCTCCATCCTCCTCCTTCTCTGGGTCATGCCTCTCCTTAGCACTGTGTACACAGCATTTCCGGGTGCTTCTCAGTGACAGCTCTGCACCGCAGCTGGAGAGGTGGCTCAAGCCCATTCCAAACCCATTTCCCACCCTTGGTGGCTGCTCCAGGCCAGCAGTTTTTCAGAGCTCAGCAGCCTCCTCGGGCTGCTCCCACACTGGCCCGGCTTCCTTCGGAGAGTCCAGCCCTCCACCTGAGAAGCCCGGATAGTCAACTCTGCAGAGCGTGCAAGCTTAGATGCAAAACGCATCTGCAAGGTTTTCCAAACATTTCTTTCTGGGTTGTAAATCAAGTACTTTAAGAATTGTATCTGGCTGGGGTGCAGAAGTTAATGTGCGTCTTGAAAAAACACCATCATGATTTGCCTTTTAAATTTGAGAAAAGAATTCCACTTCCTTTACTTTCATTAGGGATATTGAGATTTCCAGGGGGAAGGCGCTGAGAGGGGGCTGTGGTAGGTGTTAGCTTCTTCCCTGGAAGGGCGGGGGATGGTGAGTGTCTTAGGGCTCAACTTTCATCTATTTGGCTGAAGGGCAATTTTGATGTTTAAAATAAGGTAGCTGCTGCTTCTCTTGTATCTCCAGCGAGACTCCATTCACGTCTGTCTGTGTCAGGCTCCCATTATTCAGGTGGCTTAAGGCTTTATGGCTTAAGGGCCATAAAGGTGCTTGATCACAGCAGGTTCAAACTAAGCCTTGCTGGCTGCTGCCATTTCACTATGAACTGGGCTCAGACCAACGTGTGGTTCACCTTAACTGCCAAAGGTCACTCATGTCCCAGTCTTCTACAGGATCGTGGAAGGGAAGTGTACTGTCCAATCTACACATCAAAAAGGGAAGCCGGGCGCAGTGGCTCATTCCTGTAATCGCAGCACTTTGAGAGGCCGAGGTGGGTGGATTACTTGAGGTCAGGAGTTTGTGACCAACCTGGCCAACATGGCAAAAACTCGTCTCTACTAAAAATACAAAATTAACCTGGCGTGGTGGCACACACCTGTAATCCCTCAGGAGGCTGAGGCAGGAGAATCTCTTGAACCTGGGAGGTGGAGGTTGCAGTGAGCTGAGATCGCACCACTGCATTCCAGCCTGGGTTACGGAGCGAGTCTCTGTGGAAAAAAAAAAAAAGAAAAGAAAAGAAAAGAAAAGGGAGAATATGGAGCTAGGCTTCCTGGGTTTGAGAGAACATGAACCTCCTGTGTAACCTTGAGATAGCTGTGACTCGTTTCTTCATCTGTGAAATGGGAGTTGCAGGGTTAACAAATCATATGTCGAGTTTTTAGAAAAGTGTGTCACCCACAGCGCATGGTCTGTAAATATAATTTTTGGAAGGAGGCCTCTTGGGAAAGGCAGGATGGGGTCTCGGCCATGTCTGTCCCTGCAGCGGCCTGAGCACAGGGCATTGCACACAGTAGGTGCCGCTGTGTCAAACACACTTGCTTCACTTGTACATTGAGGGGCTGAGACAAAAATGTCCTTCAGGGTCCCTTCCAGCTCATAGGAAGAGAATCCTAGGAGTTCCCGCAAGGCTTCGTTTCCTATTGCTTGTTTTTTGGCAGAAGGACTCCTTGCTGGGGAAAGCAGAAGCATCTTCACTTCTCATACCCGCTTTGCAAGTGTATGGAGAGTCTCCCTATGTAGATTGTCAACCTACAGTTAGGGAGGGCTGTTTGCCTTCCCTGCTCTCTGGTTCCGTCGGATGCGAACGCATTCTGTTCTGCTCAAGGCAGCCAAGGCTTTCTTAAACATGTCTATGAGGTGGCTTCTGAACTAGTCTCTATGTGAGATAGAAAATGTTCCCCCCACACTGGGTATGGTTGCTGCTGCCTGTAATCCCACATTTTGGGAGGTCAAGGTGGGAGGAATCGCTTGAGGCCAGGAGCTTTAGATCAGCCTGGTCAACATAATGAGACTCCTCTGTCTCTACAAAATATTAAAAAATTAGCTGGGCATGGTGACCCTCACCTGTAGTCCTGGCTACTTGGGAGGCCGAGATGGGAGGATCGCTTGAGCACAGTAGTTGGAGGCCACAGTGACTATGATCACACCACTGCATTCCAGCCTGGGCAGCAGAACAAGAACTTGTCTCAAATAAAATAAAAAAAAGAAAAGGAAAGAAAAGAAAATTTTCATCCTCAAAGAACCTCTCAGTTTTCTCATCAGTAAAATGGGTTGGTAATAGTAGAACTCAACTTCTAGGTTGTCACAAGGACTCACGGACCACACACATGCTGAGAACAGTGCCTGACATGAGGCCAGTTCTCAAGCGGTGTTATTTGCTATTATTTGCGATTCAGAGGAGGTAAGCTCATGTTTTGTTGGGCTGCTCGGAGGAATCTTTGCTCATTCCTTAGATGCTTAGACTTCAAAGGGGCTTTGCTTTTGGTCCCAGTGAGGTCAGAGGCTCGTGGATGCCTCTGCTCTCAGGATCTCCCTGTGGACACTGTTTCTTCATCCCAGGGCTTTGGCAGTGACTGGGTACACTGAGCACCCAGGAGAGCTTGGCTTCTTGATCCTGGGTGACAGGTAGGCTAGAGGCAAGATTCTGGGGATGAGGAAAAGACTTAAGAGGGCCCTGTCCCCCAGGAGAAGGGATATTCTTGCACTCTCACTTAAAGGGAAGACTTAACTCATATGTTTCCTGCTGTTTCATCCTTAAAGATGAACAAATCTGACCTTTACCGAGCACTTCATTTGTCAGGCCCTGTGAGGAGTGCTTTGCCTGTATCATCTCACTCAACTTGATTCTATGAGATACATGCTGTCACCTGACTTTGCAAGGAGGAAACTGAGGCCCAAAGCCCCACTGTTTGTAACTTGGGGATGATGGCAGGAAGACGACTCATGTCTGTCTGAGCTCAAAATTATGAGCCTAGACTGCTTCCCAAGAAAGAGTAGAAATATTTCTGTTATTTTTTCTTGTGGCACGTGTTCCCTTCTGCCTCTCCCAGGGTAGCAGGTTTAAAACCATTTATTCAAATAGCTCTTTGGGAGGCACTGGGGGAGGCAGAGGGAGTAAGATATTGCCCCCAGGAGTTCACCTACCTCTTGATTCGAGAATGTGCATCTAACCTTCACATTTGAAGATCCTCAGTCTTTGGGGTCCACGTTTATCCCTCCTTGCTGGTCTAATTAAGGAGATTGATTTCTTGTTGTGTTTTTTTTTCTCATTTAATCTCTCAGAATTTCATTACTTTTTATCAAACACATCCATTAGGCAGCCTCGACTTTCTCTGTATCAATTAAGACAGAAGCCAGCAAACCTTAGTCGTGCTCAGTGGTCCTTGAGGCAAGGTAATTACCTTGTGTGATTCTTAGTAGATTTGAAAGTGAACTCTTTCTTCCATTAGCAGAAGTCCTGCAGGGAGGAGGCTAATGGTCTGTTTCTGTGGTGAGCGCAAAGCCTAGCCGTGAACGTGTTTGCCGGTAAAGACAGGGCAGCGACGTGCTTGCTGCCCTGGGGAGAACCTCATTTTGCATCTTCCTCGTGGTTAAAGGGTATCTGTTTTTCAGGCAGGACCAAGTGGAGCACTGAGGGAGGGAACAAATGAATGAATGGGCTTGAAGCAGGTGGTAGAGATCCTGGAGAGGAGAAAAGTGAAATAGAAATCTCCGCTTACTTGGTTGTCTGGGAAGGTCCAGAGCAGAGGGAGCATCCTTCCCCCGAACAACCTAATAGCAGGAGCCACTGAGTGGTCAGTGTGTGCCAGGTGCGGTTCTAACTATTTATGTGCTTTCTTGCCTTCGAACCTGTATTACGATCACGTTCATTTCGTAGATGAGGAAGCAGAGGCTTAGAGCGGGTCCAACGACTGGCCCAAAGTCACAGAGCCGGGATCACAGAATTTAGGGCTGGACTGTATGATTCAGGGTTCATGACTGCAAGCACTGTTGGAACTGGAGTTAAAGCTCAGAGAAGTTGCCTCCATGCTTGGGGGAAAACAGCAAGGTGAAGAAGTTAATTTCATGACCCCAGTCCTTCTGTGTCTTACTCATTTATATCCTCCCAGTGCCTAGTTCAGTGCCTGGCATACAGTCAGAATGCAATAAATATTTGTCGATTGGCTGTGGGGTGTTGCCACAACTTAAGCTGTGTGAACTTGGCAAGATATGGCCCTCCATGGCTTCAGCCAACTTATCTGTAAGATGAGCGCTGTGGACCAGATTTTTGTTTTAAAATTTATTAGTCATTCAACAGATATTTATTTATTTATCTATTTATTTATTTAATCAGACAGAGTCTGGCTCTGTCTCCCAGGCTGGAGTGCAGTGGTGCGATCTTGGCTCATTGCAACCTCCACTTCCTGAGTTCAAGTGATTCTCCTGCCTCAGCCTCCCAGGTAGCTGGGACTACAGGCGTGCATTACCACACCTGGCTAATTTTTGTATTTTTAGTAGAGATGGGGTTTTGCTGTGTTGGCCAGGCTGGTCTCAAACTCCTGACCTCAGTGATCCACCTGCCTCAGCCTCCTAAAGTGCTGGGGTTACAGGCATGAACCACCACACCCGGCCATTTAACACATATTTATTGATTGCATTCTCTGTGTGACATACCACTCTGGATGGCACGGAGACAGCGACAGTGAGACAGATGACATTCCTGCTCTCCTCCTTGCAGCTTACATTCCAGCCCCTTCTAGAAGCTGCATGTTGTGAATTTTTATGCCTTGCCCTAGAGTTGCTTCAAAGCGGCAGTTGCTGGATTGTCTTCTGTTTGTCTTCCTCTACTAAGAGGCCAGCTCCACCAGGGCAGGGGTTTCGTCAGTTTTGTCTACTGATGTATCCCACGTGCCTGGAACAGTGCTTGACAAGTAAATATTGCTGATGTGCATGCATGCAGGACTGAGTGCAGTATCTCCGCTGCTAATGAGACCTCAGGATATAAAAATTCTGGGGCTGAATCCTAAGAAAAAAATTAAGGAGCAAAAATAAAAATTTCCAGGAAAATTCCATTTTTTAGGAAATACACTATTTTTATAAAGGCAAGAATAGCTGAGATTCGGAGGTTTATTGTAATTCCTGCTAGTTGAGGTATTGGGGAATCAGGCATGATTTCTTACTTTTTCATCTGGTGATGCTATTTGCAAACCACAGAGAAAACAAAACAAACACAAAAACTCTCCCTTTCCCCCAACCCCTTTGCTTTAAGTGGAAAAAGCACTTGCTTCTTAAAACAGCTCATGAAGGAAAAAATTATAACGAATATTTTACATTTCTCTGGTGGCGGCACAGTCTGAATTCCTTTCAGCCCCACAACGAGTTCTAATTTTATGAAATGTTTGGATTAGCCACCAATTTTCCGGTGGAATTTAGGAGGCTTGCACTCGTACTTACGCTTGAAGCGAAGCAATGTCATCAAATCCTTGCAGTGTCTCGGGCCCAGTGGGGACGTTCTAGCCAAGGACAAAATGACCATCAGCAGAATGATGGGGGAGGAAAGAGATGTCTCTGGCAGCTGTGGCCTGGCTTTGCAGATGATGGTGTGATCCTGAGCTGTGGTCTCTGGGGCTTGGTCGGGCTGCATACCATTTTCAACTGATCATGGGCTATAAAAATTCCAGCCCAAGCACAATGCCTGGTACCTGACCTTGTTCTTTCAATTCGCAGAGGCAGAGAACATTAGGGCATCTGGTAATTGGGTGAGAGGCATTTGATAGCACATGCTGCTCTGTCTTCCCCTCCTCATAGCTCATATTGCCTGGTGTTGTAATTTCCAGCTCATATATCTCTTTCTTTGCCTCTCGACCTACACTGTCTAATAAGGGCACATATGGCTATGAAAGTTAAAATTAATTATATGAAAGAAAATACAAAATTCAGTTCCTCGGTGGCACCAGCCACATTTTAAGCGCCCAGTAGCCCCGTGTGGCTAGTGTCTATTATGGGATGTTGCAGACTAGATTATTTCCATTATCATAGAAAGTTCTGTGGCAGGACTAGTGCTGCTGTAGACACTGGGCTGAATGAGGACGGGGGCGCACACTTGGCTGCGTACCTTGCTTTATTAGCTCCATAGCATGCATTATGATCTATAAGGTATTATATCTCTGAGCAACCTCGTTATCACGTTTATTGTATCTCCAGTGTCTAGAACAGTTCTTGGTAGGCAGTAAGCAACCAGTAGCAATTTTTAGAATGAAAGAAGTTGCCTGAATCAGCATTGCTTTGCATGGGCCTGACACATAGCGGGCCTTCAAACACATGGAACCAATACTTCCAGAGCTGAAACCATGGAATGGATTCTTCTGATATCAGTCGAGCATGGACTACAGGTTGGGTGTTATGCGAGGCTCTGGGTATACAGTGATGAGCAAACAGACATAGATCCTCTAGGTAAGGAGCTTATTCAGTCCAGTAGCTCTTACATTTTCAGGGACATGGGAATCTCCTAGGTGCATCTGTTAAAATATACCATCCTTGGCACTGACACTGCAGAAGTCTAATTCTGATTCAACAGGGGATGGGGTGGGACTTAGGGATACCTGAGTATCTTCTGCATTTTAACCAAGGAACTCGAGTGAATGTGACGGGCAAGTCCAGGGTCTTTATTTTGAGAACACAGCTCTGGACAATGGGAAGCTCGTTGCTGTATTCATTCACCACACCATTTTCTGTAGTCTACACCTTCTCATGATAAATGAAGGGCTCTTATTTGGGCCTGAAACTTGAGGTTTGTTTTCTTGTTATCCAATCATGGAGTAATAATAATGGCAAACAATGGCATAGCAGCAATTATGCGCCAGATGATATTCTCAGCATGTCAGTCACTGACCTGAATTCATCCCCCATGGTAACCCTAAGAGGTGCACACCATTATGGTCCCCCAATTTTTCAGGTGGATAAACAGGCACAGAACACTAAGTCGCTTGCCCATGTTTACACTCCTTGTAGGATTTGAAAATCCTGAACTGCTGTGATGCTGCTGCTCGTGGCCACTGGACTTGGGGCAGCTGCCTCCTGAATGCCCAGTGTGCCTTTTTATCCTTTTCTGCTAGTTGCTTGGAATCAAAGTTCTGGTATACTTACAAAATGCCTGCTTAGGGGATTACCGTGTGTGGATGCTGAGCATGAGAATCACCTGAGATCTTTTCATAACACTGATACCTGGACTTTTACCCCAGGCTAACTAAAGGAGTCTGTCTGGGGAGGGAGCCCAGGTATCAGTATTTGTAAACAGACTCGTAGGTCACTGTAACGCACTGCTAGGCTTGAGAGCTGCGGGCTGGAGCGTGGTTCCAGGGTCTGCACTCCGGAAGGTGTCCCCATCCATGCCTGGTCAAGCTGGGACCTTGCTCACAGGAAGGTGAGCCCTTGCCTCCGTCCTCGCTCCCCCATGGGACTGCTGTGTCGGAAGCCATTCCACTGGACCTGCGCCGAGACCTCTTGCTGTCTTGCATCATGAGCTGCCTGCAAATCGGCAGCTGGCTTGTTTTCTTTATAGGCCCCAGTTGTGGTGACCTTTGACTGTCTGTTTATTTCAGGGAAATAATTCCATCCTGCGAAATCAATTCCCTGGGGGCTACAGAAGTACATTTGGAGGGACTTCTGTTAGTGGGGTGACCTGAAATGGCTTCTCGCTGAAGAGGTGACAGCCGCTCCTCTTCTCCCAGCCCCCTTCTCACTTTGCCCCCGACATCATCCTCTCAGTCCCAGATTTTGAAGTTTTTATTGTGGTGCTGCACACATCTCTGCATAAGGTCTCTTTTTTAACATTATGATAATAAAAATGATAAGAACAGCCAGCGTTTTTGGAGCATATACTGTACGTCGGGCACAATATCGGGCATTTTCTGTATGCCATCTCATTGCACTTTGCCTTTTCTTGGCAATGATGAGGGCAAATCTAAGTCTGAAATTGGGCTTCTTATCCTTAGCAGAGGGGCAGTTGCTGTGGTGCCTCAAGTTTCTGGTCCTGTTGGAGGCCATGGTATGCAGAGGCTGCCATATTGGAAGCAGTAGACTGAGATGAAGGTGGGTAGTTGGCTCATTGTGTGGATTGGTGTGGGAAAAGCAGACAGTAGCCAGCAGCCTCTAGTGTTCAGTCTGCCATGAGCCTCAGTCAAGGGAAAGGAGAACACTGCTTTATTGAATGCTTTGATTAAGTGGAAATAGAAATAAGTTATAATAGAGAGCTCTAAACATATTTTTCCAGATAATTGAAGCTCATCCATTTAAGAGCCAATCCTCCTAAGCATTGCCGGCATTTCTTAAGGAATTCTTTCTCAACTGGATGCACGCTTTCTTGCCTTCTTAAAACAAAGTTCCTTGCAGGTAGTTAAAACCTTTTCTTGATGAGTTTGAGAAAATTCTCCTCAATGGGCCTCGGTACTGTGTTTTGCAGATCGCGTGTCTGCTGTTTATAGTTTGTCTGTCATCTCCTCATTAACTTTCATTCCTTTTTGTGACCTTTTTAAAAAATAAAATTCTTCTCTTCCCTTAGCGAAAATAGCGCATGCTCAATACTGAAAACTCACCAGATACAGAAAAGTTAAAGATGAAGGGGAAAGTGAGTTGTCATGTCTTGCTTCTGTCAGTGAGGCTGTGCCTAGCAGCTTTCTAGTTCCATTTTTCCAGCTTCCCTACAGATCTTCTGTGGCTAAGCTTTCCTCCTAATTGTGTTAGTAAGAAAACTAGGGGTGACCATCTGCAGGGGCTCTGTGCATGGAATCCATGGCATTTCTTTGAGTGGTGTTTCTAAGGGCTTATTTCTCTTCTCCAACGCCTTCAGGGCTGAATGGCGCCCCAAGAGTGAACTTGTGTTTTCTAGGTAACAGGATGAGCTGCCTTATGGGAAATAGGGCTGGTTGGAGTCACTCAGAATGTGGCTGAGCTGGGTCTCCTGACTCAAGGTCAAGTGCATTTCCAATTTTGCTGCCTCTTACATATGTTTTATACTACAGGTTAAAGGATAGTGGTTCTGGCATAGAGGAGCTATTGCTGTATGTGGATAATTAAAGCCAGGAAAAACCTACCTCTATCTCAATCATCTATGTTGCTCAAGTGACAGATTTTAGATTTCTTTTCTGAGGGAGTAAGAGGTAGAATTTAGTCCCCGCGTTAGCATGCCAGAGCCAGTCTCTATTGGAACGTCAGTCTTAGATTAAGACCGAGATGGACTCAGAAACACACTTGAAAGCAACTTACATTATTATCCTTACGTAGCTTATATTTTATGAGCTGCTTAAAGATGCAGGGAGCATAAATCTTGGGAAGGACAATGTTATTTACTTGTTGGTCTTTTCTGCAGATGGGATGCTCACATTAGAGCCGGGCTGGCTTCAGATGTCTGCTCCAGGATATTTTAGCTGAACTGTATGAGTCCATTAAACAAATGTAAGAGTTTTTGGGAAAGAAGAGCAGTGTCTCCAACCAAATGTTTTACATGGAGAACATCTGGGGAATATTGGTATTTGTGTGTACAGTACATCAGAAAGCAGCTTGGCGGGGTTCCGCAGGGATGTTTCTGGCCTGTGGTTGCTGGATTTGACAGTTTTGTTGTAAGGGAATGGTTCTTATAAAGCATTGCCATCAAAGCAACGCTTGATCCAGGAAGGAGCCGCACTTTCAAATTGTTCTGATTAGCTCCCCGACCAGACCTTCCACGACATTTGAGCAATCTGCTATCTGAGCCAGTTTCGCCCAAGGCTTTAAACTCAAGAGAAAGGAAGCATTATGATGCCAGGGCTAAGCATGTTTTCTTCCTTATTAGCACACGTTTCCATAGATTTGACAAATGTGCAAACAGGTGCGGTCCAGTGGAAGCAGCACTGGCCACAGGATCCAAGTACCTGGGTTGAAACTTGGGTGTGGCTTTTGTGACCTGTGGAAACTTGGGGGAGTTCTTCTTTTTCAGTTTCAGTTTTCCTCTCCTGCAAAATGTCTAGCCTGTCTCATGGGGTGGTGGGGGGAGGAGTTAAATAAAGTGGGATGACATCGTATCCACAGGTGAGAGGTCATTCGTATAACATGGCATTGCCTCCATGGATTCGTGGTCTTAGCCACAGGGACTGAGGCAACTTGGACCAGCGTGGAATCTGGGTAGATTGCCTGACTTCAGCAACTTGTATGTAGATACTGGGCCAGGTTGGTGGTCATGGGTGGATGGGTAAGAAAGGAATAATTCCTATACAAATTAAGACTTACGCTATTCATCATTTTTGATGAAATTAAGCTCAACAACTATTTACTGAAAGTCCGCTATAGTGCCAGACTCTCCTAGAGGTTGAGGACACAGAGGGGAACATGGCAGTTCCTGGCTTGCAGTCTCTGCTTGCTACGTCTGAGGCGTTGACAACGAATGGCCTTCCCTTTTGTTAGGCTCTGTACTGACCGTGATTAGGTAGCATGCACGGGGACAGGTAAATATTTTGTATGTGTCACCATTATTTGGCAGCATGTGGCTGGACTTTTTGTACCTTTGTGCAGAGTAGGTCAATGTTACTGTTACTGAATCCCTCTCCGCAGATAGGACAAAGATCCACAATAATTTAGTATTGCACTTTTGTGGTGTTCAAGGAAGTTATTATAAAAATGACATCTATGTGGGTCCTGAAGACTGTGTTTCAACTAGTACTGGTCAAGTGAAATAGGCAAGGCCCATTTTATGTAGGAGATGACTGAGTGTAAGGCACACAGTAGAGAAAGGGACAGTGGTGACAATGCCTTGACTCTTTTTGGAAATGGTAAAATGAACAGCTGAGCAAAGTGAGACTCGCTTTTCTGGTTTGAATTGACTCTTATTTAGGAGCATGAGAAAGACACAGGGATGGAAATGGGAGAGCGATGCACAGAAGGACTTCTAGGCGGCCCCATCTCTGCGCATACACATCCGTGTGCCTGTGTGCTCCCAAAAGAACACCTTGCTGGGAAAGTTCTTGAAACCTTAGAAAGAGCGTCTCCAGGGCCAGCTCTAGAGTCGTGTGCCTGCTTGTTGGCATGGGAGAGGTTGAAGTATCTTGGTCTCTTTCAAAAGGCATCTGGGGGGGTAGGAGTGGTCCTCACAGTGAAGTCAGAGTGCTCCTCTCAGAGGAAGGGTGAACAGGTGCTGGGCAGGGAGGGACCCCTGTGTCCACCGCCCTCTCCAGATGGCTGGTAGGGAACTTGAAGGGCAGCTCTAGGCATGTTCTCTAGGACTGGAACAATGCCTTATCTAGAACAGATTTTCCAAAATTGCTTGCTGGGGGAATTGACTTATTCCCACATCGTTTTAGGGGCGCACCTCCCAGTTGCTCCCTGTACAGTTCTGCCTTTGCCCACCCGGCCTTCAGAAAGCAGCAGGAACACTGATTGACAGTTGTGTTTTTGAAGATGGAAGTAGTTTAAATGTTAGTTTACAAAAACACTTCTGGTGGGGACAAGGCAGTGTGGCCTTGATGGCCCTTCATGTCCAGAGGTTCTGATTCAGCTCATATTTATGTAACACCTACTATGTGCCAGGCACTGTGCTCATTGCTTCGTCAGTATGCTTCCGAGGTGGTGTATAGAGGCCCAGATCTTCTATTTATTTATGTGCCTTAGAGCATGTTGCTTAACGTCCCTGAGACTCAGTTTATATTCGTTGAGAAGAAGAAATAATAATGCTTTTGTAAGAATTTAATGAGTGAGAGGTTGAGAGACTTAACAGAAAGGTACTAGGGCCTGGCACATAGTGGGCTTGATAATTGGTAATCATTATGACTGCTAGCTGCTGCTGTGAGTCAGCCCCAGCCCCTCTGGAGTGGGCACTGTTACTGTCTCCATTTGGAAGATGAGGAAGTTGAGGCTCAGTGATTGTGGGACAGGATGGGAGTCCACGTTTGAGAGGTGAGCAAGTAAAAGAAGTCTCAGCGGCAGGTGGCTGAGGTTTAGGTTGGCTGGAATGATTAGACGTCCCCACTATGGTTTTCTGTTTGTGAAGGGTCCTTCTTAATACTTGGGCTCCGTCTTAGCAACAGCTTTTCTGTACATATACTACACATTAGGTGCGTGCTCAGTACTGGAGATAGAACAGAAATGGTCTGGGTGCGAATGGAGCTTACAAGCAATGGTAAGCAAGGTTATAAAAGGGGACCCATATCGGCAAAGGGGTCCTTGCAGGGGACGGGCCATGACTGCGGCAGATGGACACAGAGGAGTTGGTCAACCGAAAATGTTAATGGTGAGGATAGGGTGTGGAGGATCCTGGCAGAGAAAATGGCAGGTGTGAACGTCTAGGGCCATGAGCACACTCCCCAACCCAGGCCACTCCTTGGGTCTCTGAGATGATCACAGACCCGTGCACCAGCCTCCTTGAGGGTAGGAACTGAGAATTGAGTACTGGGTGAGGCTCACCCCCGTGATTGAACGGCAAGAAATCCTCGCCTGGGGCCCAGCACACTCCTGGGAGCTCAGCCTGCAGGTGCCTGGGGCTGTGCATTTGCAGCCAGAGGTGCTGCTGCTGTGAGCAAGAGCATCCCAGCAGGCAGGCTTGCGGAGCGCTAATGAGGGAGCCGACAGCCCACCCAGTGGGTCTTGCAGTGGGCTGGGGAGCAGCAACCAGCCTGTTAACTCTGGGAATAATAGACAAGGAGAGCTTCTCTTGGAAGGAAAAATATGCTTGCGAGAAGATGAGGAGAGAGGCCTCAGGCGCTCCTCAGTGCTCTCCAGAGGCTTTGGGGGGACGGACTGCAGCCTGCACCTTAGCTCCCACCCTGTGATAGGTCGTGCACACCCTGATTGCTGTAAATCAGTTTTCTAAACAGAAGGGATTCGGTCTGGATAAAAATAACTTCTGCAGAATCTTCTCTTTCACTTATTTATAAAACCATTGATGATTAAAATATAAAATAAAATAGAAAGTCATCCCTCTTTTTTGCTTGTTATATTTTACCACATTAAGAAATTAAGAAAAGTTTTTGTTTTGGTTCTGCTTACCTGGATTAGCTAACCTCAATAGACTAATTTCCTTTCCCTTTGGAAAACTAATTTTGCTTCTTAGGTCTTTGTGTTCCTAGCTCATTTTCTCCAAAGACAGTGGTTCAGTAGTGGCCTGAAGTTAACATTTAAAAGCAATGTTTGCAATGAATTAAGAAATCGTGGGATAAAAACTTCCCAAATATGCATATTCATGGGTGATATTAAATCAGTCTTCAAAAATCGGGGGAAAGTTTGGATTGAACTGAACTGAAAACAGCGTCTCTGGCATAGCTATGTGAGGACAGCCCAGGCATTAGATGGAGGTGAAATACCCCATGCTGCAACGCAAGTCATGATTGGTCAGCACGCTGAAGAGTACCTGCCACTCCCCCATCTCAGTTTATTAATGATGCAACTGTTCTGGGGGACTTGGCTGTGGCTGGGGCAGCCTCCCATGTAAATGTGGAATTTTCTGTGGCAGTGTCAGGCCTGCTGCTCACTGTGGCTTAGTATTTGGTGAGGAAGGACCCCTTGCTCAGAGTGTTTATCCCTCCTGGAGTGGGAATCAGGACTCTTGTTTCAATTCCAGTGCTGCCGATAACTTCGTGAACTTGGGCCTGTATGTACTTTAACTTCTCTGGGACTCAGTTTCCTCATCTGTAACATGAGGAGATTGGGGTAGAACATTCTAAGTCCTTACAGCTCTAACATCTACTGATAACGGTGCTCATTCTGGCTTCTGCCACAGTTGCTATTTGCCTTCTCCACCTTCCATCACATACGCAATCTGCCATGTTGCCACAGCAACCTTGTGAGGTTGGTACCATCATCGTCCTCATTTGCAGGTGAGGAAGCTGAGCCTGTGGCATGATTATCCGAGTCCGTCTCCTTGCAGGAGTCGCCTCTGCCGAGTTGCTGTGACCGATGGCAAGCCTAAGGTGCAGAGGATGGATTTCTTAGCAGTACTGGCTTGGGTTCTTCTGGGTTTGGAGGTTGATAAATAAAAGTTGCACAACCTTAGGCTTATCCAAGCCTTATTATAAACAGTGTCAAAGTGATTAGATGCTACCAGTTGAGGCTGTCCAAGTCGTAAGTAACCTCAGCCCTCTGGCCCAGCCCTTTCTCTCCCTCCCCAGGGCAGTTGTAACCTGGAAGAGAAACAGTTGCACTTTAGAATTCTGATTTGGTGTTGCATTTGGCTTCAGAGATGTGAAAGTCCAAAAATAAACAGCTGCTTGGCAACTCCAGTCCCAGCTAAATAGCCTGGCATTTTCAGTCTTTCTTTGAAACCGATACTGCCTATGTTAGCGTCTCTTGTGTTACCAGAGGCTTTTTCATGCTCCGGGTTGTGTGTGTGGACTGTGAAGTTACACATCTGCAGCCAGCTCCCCTGGCCTCACTTCATCCACAGGCCCGCCTTGGGCTGGGATTAGGGAGATATCCTTTGGAAGCAAACTTTCCATTTACAGGAGGTAAATTAATTCAAGTCACCGAGCCTCCTCCAGGAAGCCTGTGTTTTATTCTGCTCTGTATTAATGGGCGGTTCATTAATTTTCATCAGTCGTCTAGTGTGTAATATAACTACTTCCTATTTCAGCTACAGAATAATAGATGTTGTCAGGGCCACATTTACCCTGCTCTAAGATGACACCTCTCAAACCTCAGAGTGCAGCAGAATCACCTGAGAGGCTGTAAAGAATGCTGATACCGGCTGGGCACGGTGGCTCATGCCTGTAATCCCAGCACTTTGGGAGGCCAAGGCGGGCAGATCACAAGGTCAGGAGATCGAGACCATCCTGGCTAACACAGTGAAACCCTGTCTCTACTAAAAGTACAAAAATTTAGCTGGGCGTGGTGGCACGCGCTTGTATGTAGTCCCAGCTACTCAGGAAGCTGAGGCAGGAGAATCCCTTGAATCTCTGGGATTCTTGGGCTGGGCCCAGGAATCTGCATTTTTGCAATGGGTTTCCCTTTCCCCCTCACCAGGGGATCAGAGGCAGGTGATCTACTCACCACCCTTGGACAGATAGTGCTCTAGAGCCTCTAACTGTCCTTTTCAGGCTTTTTTGTGGCTCACTTTTGGCATGGCCACCCCTGAGGACCTTTCCAGTGGGCTTTTCACTATTTCTTTGGTTCTTGCCTGGTCAGCCATGGTTTGTATCTCATATTTACAAACCCCAATAGGGAGTGTAAATCTGCCGATGGTTTCTCAGTCACTAATTCCACTTCCCTGTGGCATCACCACTTGCAGTAATGACATTCTTAGCTCAGTCATTGAAGGGGAGAGTGGTGGGGTGAGTCTTAGAGACCAAGGAATGACTTTCCTGGTAGATAAAAATGTCCTAGCCCTCTGAGGTCCTCCGGAGCTGGCCCAGGCCCAGTCAACCACCCATCTGCTTTGTTGTTTATGTTCTGAAAATAGAATGCATTTTTCATGGCAGAAGAGAAATCAATATCATCACAGGAATCATCCTTTCTTTTATGGGAATTTTGGGAAATAGAGGTTTGAGAACCAAGTTACAGAGGATTAAATTTTCAGAACCTCCTACAAGATTAAAGGGCTGATGGGGGCCAGTGGAGGGATGCCACTCTTCCAAGGAAAAGCTCCTAGCTACACATGCCATGCTCCCTGGCTTCGCTGCCTCACCTCAGAGCCTGTGGATACAACTCTTGGCTTCCAGTCCACTTCTTTCTGAAGTACATTCATGTAAGGCAGGAACCAACAGGCCAAAGAGGAAGGGAAGAAGAGGCCCGTGGGCCCCCAGGCAGAGCTGGCTTGGTTCCCATGGGGCCGTTGCATCATGGCAACTTGCTGGGTGTTGTTCTGAGTTGGCCAGGCCCCTCCATAAAGAGCCGGGGGTCATTTAATTAATTAGGGGCTTTGTTTGCAAGATGGGTGGCATCACCGTGGTGATTGTCGTCGGGCAGAGCCTTTCTGAGTGAAAGCTACTTGGTGATCCTAGGAGCTTTGGACCCGTGCAGCTTCAGTGGGGCTATGCCTTGCCCCACACTCTGTCCATCTCCCAGGTGAGCAGCCGTGCAGCTCCCGTGGAATATGCCTGGGTATGAGATCACACCTTGTGAATGGCAGGGCAGTTGTTAGCTTGTGTTGCTGGGATTAGGATGCAAACTTGTTCTCACTGAGTGATGCTAATGCCATGTTTATGACTGTGTTTCTTCCCTGCTGCTCAGCCCTCCAGTCCCTCCTTTTGGGACCTCACATATGACACTGTAAAACTTCATCTGCTTGAGGGGGGGGGGTCCATCTTACTAGGCTTTAGGGAACCTTTGGGATCCTCCAGGAAATTCTGTGACCTGTGATGTTTGCTATTCATCCCAACTTTATTCATAGCCTTAAAAATAAGCAGCCTCTGGGCTCAAATTCTAGCTCCACTGTTTTTTGCAAGCTGTGTAACTTTGGGATATATTTATCTTTCTTGGCCTCTATGTTCTCATCTGTAAAATGGGATTGTAGGTTGGCTTAAATGAGATAAGGTCTGCTGGCACGTGGTTAACACCAAAGAAATGTTAGTTATTGTTATTACTAAGAATATTGCCACTGATTTAAAAGTGTTGAGATGTCAGGGCCAAAGACAAAGCATTAAGACCTGGCCACCCAAAGTGTGGTCCCTGGAGCTGGCATCACCTGGCAACTTGCTGGAAAGGCAGAATTTTTGGCTGGATCCACCCCAGATCTATGGATTCAGAATCTGCACTTTTACAAGTTACACAGGTGACTCCTGTGTGAGAGGCACTTTTTAATAAGAATACTCCTTGAAGGCCAGCTTATGTCAATGAATGAGCATGCAGGGAGATGGCTGCAGAAGGAGAGGGCAGTGATCCTCTTGGTTAGAGCCTTGGCAACATACAGCCTACCCCTACTCTCCACCACGCGCCCAAGGCTGGTCCTGCGCTACACAGGCGTCCTCTCCGTAAGACGCCAGGACACCCTGGGGCTGGCCAGATATTAATTTTAACCTGCTTTTATTTAACACTGTGCAAATGTGGGGAGGGGAAGGATTGGTGTGGGGGGTGGAGGGGAGCGGAGAGACCTCTGATATGATTTGCCCTGGGCTCATTAACCTTTAAGTGTGCTTTATAATCACTACCATTCAATGAATACTGTGTGCTAGGGCCTTTACTTACCTTGTTTCCACTCCTCACAACAACCCCAAGAAACAGAATTTTTTCTAACCCCATTTTACAGATGAGGAAACTGAAACCTGGGAAGTTCGGGCTTGCCTGAGGTCACCCAGTCGGTGACAGTCTGAGCTTTTACTCTTCCACTCTGCACCCCCAACCCTGCCTAGGTCACTGAGCTCTGAACACCCACAGCAGCCACTGTGGGAGAGGACACCCAGCACACCGTAGAGCAGGTGGTTTTTGGTGATGATTCAAAAAAGGAAAAACCTCCAACCCCCAGGAGGAGGCTGTGCCTGTTGCATGTTACAAGGCTGGGAATCAGCTGGGCCGAATTTGCCTCTTAAACAGGCAGGCACTGCAGGGCAGGATTCACAGGTTCTCCACCAAACCTGCTGCTGCAGAAGGTTTAAACATTAAG
This sequence comes from Ateles fusciceps, assembly GCA_036589455.1. Lineage (NCBI taxonomy): Eukaryota > Metazoa > Chordata > Mammalia > Primates > Atelidae > Ateles > Ateles fusciceps. The sequence goes on from JAZHEH010002159.1 coordinate 7,977,309, forward strand.
CCATAGGGTGGCCTTACTTAAAAGCAGATTGTTTATGAGGCACACGGTGCCGTCTAGACTTGGGAACATTTATGAATGTGGCTGTACTGTGAGTCGGGCTTAAACACCTGAGTTCCCTACTCCTCACAGGCTCTCTGACTTGTGCAGGAACAAACTGGATTTTTTGGGGTGGAGGGTGTGTGATTTCAGACATTTGGTAATCCCTTCCTGCTGGGCCCCTTCCTTACCTCTGTGTTTCTTTGTAGATGAGGGAATTGAGGAAAACTGGAGAGGAGGTTTGCTCTGCAATGCCGGGCATGTCTGTACATTTCTTCAGTAGCCCTGGCCACGAGGGCAATTATGTAATTACTGGTGTGAGTTTTGCTCATTGCCCATACCTTCCCCACCCCACCACCCACCTTGAGGGCTGGGGAAGTCATGCTGGCTTCCTCCTTTGTAGCCTGGTACATGGTAGGTTTTCAAAAAGAACAAGTGGATGAAAAGTCACATTTCATACAGGCTGAAGTGTGGATATCTTGAGGCAGACTTTTGATTCTAAGTAGAAACATATTTGTGACCATTCAACTGAATGGTCAAAGGAGACAGAGTGGAGCGGATGGAGAAATGGTCCTGGGGTTGCTCTTTGGGTTCAAGTTATTAATCCTCCTGTCTCAGGGGCCCTGCTGATAATGGTGTGTGCCCAGCTGGTCTTCCTGATTTCAGACGAGGTTGCAATGTAAAGACCCAGGATGGAGATGCTCTTGTCCTTTATGTACTTTGGAAGCATGTCCCCAAGACCTCCACTCGCTGTCCCTTGAGGAGCCAGGAGGAATTCAAGTTTGCTCTGAAGAAGAAAGGAAAAAGGAAGGTTCTACTTTCAGGACACTCTGGGTTAAAAAAGACTGACGCTTATTGAGCAGTTACCCCCTGGCCCAGGCGTATTCCTGAGCACCTGACATGTACTCCTCACCAGGACCTGTGAGGCAGGTGTTATTATTTCTCTACTAGATGAATGAGAAAACTGGCGCACAGAGAAGTTATGTAACTTGCCAATGTCACACAGCTAGAGAGTGGTATTAGCCTGGACTTAAGCCTTGTTTCTAAGCATTATGCAATACTGTCTGTGGACTGGCTCAGCGTATTCGACTTCCTGAAGCAGATGCTCTTGTAAATGCCGACAGGAGCTGCATTTACAGATTTCCTTGTTTTTTTCTTAACAAACCTCAATGTGACAACCATTCTTAGCTCCCTGGGTGCTACAAAACAGGCTGAATATGCAGCTAATAAAGTATTTGGTGTGAAATGCCCCAAAGAAGATAAAATGGGAAGGGTGTAGAGAGAGGGAGGTGGCCATAAGGGTGACCTGATCAGCTAGAGGGCTCAGGAGGGTCTCCCTGAGAGGGTGGTATGAAGCTGAGAATGAGAAGGGTGCAAAGATCCCTGGTAAAGCGTTCAGCATGGTGTCTGCTCCATGTATTAAGTGGCTAATGAAGGCTGGCCATTGTTATTAGCAGTAGTATTGTTTTTGTGTTTTGTCATTAACTGGCTGTCTGAACCTTGGCTGGGTCCCACCACTCTGGAGTAGAGCTGAATGTCTTTTCTCTAGCTTTGGCAGGTGCACAGATGAAAGTGATTTCTAGTGTTGTCTCCTCCTGACTTCCTGTCACCCCTTTGAAATAGGAAAGCAGAATGCGCCCTCTTTACATTTTCAGTGGAAGATTCATTGTAGAAAAAGGGAAATTTTTGTGGAGAGACAGCCACCATGCTTAGTAACATTTATGGAGCGCTTTTAGTTTCCTCAGCGCCGAGCAAGGCTTGATGAGAATGTGGGCACTTTCCTTTTCACACCCAGCTGGAAGCATCCCCTGGCGATGGCACCATGGGGCCCTCTGCCTTGCTGGGCTGTTAGTGGGGAATCAGCAAGTGGGCTTATTTTCTTACGCCTTAGAATGTTGCTACCCTCCTCTGACCCTGCATGGTGAAAAATTTATGCCTATTGTAACTTGACAATAGAGCCTCCTTGAGGCCAAGTTCAGCTTGCCGCATAATCAAAGGGGTGGTTTCTACCCTCGCCCATCTTTAGCTTATGGAGGAATGTAGGAGTTGTTCCAGCAGCCACCCACATCCTCCACGGCCTGTGTGTGTTCACTGTCTGCTTCCTCCCTGAACAAGCTCCCAGGATTGTAGCCCTTCCTCAGATAAAATAAAGCCATCCAGTCATATCTTTACATTTGACGTAAGCGAAGGGAAATTTTTCTTGCTAGGTACTGAATGGGGCTGTCGTGAGGGCCTGGGGTAGCTCTGAGTCTGGCTCTCTGCTGAAAAGGGGCCTTTAAGCTGGAAGCCTCATTCATCTCCATGCAGCCTCCTATCCAGCCACAGGTCCACCCACGGTTGAAGGGAGGTGGAGCCTGCCCCTGGGTTTACAGCAGGGTGTCCTGTGTTTCATATTTGTTTATCTATTCCTCTGCTGCCTGTGTAGAGACGTGTTAAAGAAATTCTTGATCATCTTACTATTATGCTTGTCTGGGCAGTATTATTTAACTGGGGTGATTTTCCCTTTTTGCCCCAGTTCTGCTACCACTTCTTTGGTCTGGGCTTGCATCAGTTAATAACATCAAGCCTCCCCCTCCCTCCAGCTTCCCTCCTTTCCTCCTTCCCTTTGTCTTTCCTTCCTTTTTTGTCTACCTGCCTACACTGAATGTTTTCTCAGGTCTACCATATGCCAAGCATGATGTTAAGGTTTGGAGGTTTAAAAAAACAGTGAATAAGATCCCCGTATGTGTAGAGTCAGGTAAAGACACAAAGGCTCATTTAATCACCACTGGGGTAAGGCCTGCAAAGGAGAAATCCAGGGAGCTGTTGTCAGATGAACCTGTCTTTTGGGAGGTCAGCACATAGCAAAAACAATCGTAACAGCTTCCCAGTTCATGTTGAGTCATAGAAGAACTGATGTATTTTAGAAATATTTCTGTTTGCAGTGCTTGGTTGAGAGCTGGTGCAAGTCAGAGGTAGCACGTGCTCCCAAAAGTGAATATATCCCTGCTGAGGCTGGCTGGGGTTGACTGTGAGATAGACAAGGTGTGGCCGTGGACTGCTGCTAACGAGGGCTTTCTCTTCCTCCAGATAACTCTATGCCTTTAAAATTTAGAAGGATGGTTTGGCTACCTTTCCTCTAGGAAAGGTTACCTGACCCTTAACAGGTGAGAGTTGAGGTCACAAGAGGACCAGCCTGGAAGAGAAGTAGGCAGACTTTCTGATCCGACAGCAAATCGATTGGTGGGCTTCTGTGTTACCTGTGGATACTCCCTTCCTCCAGTAGTTTTTGGCCCCCTAGAACCAATCTGATTAAGTTACCAACCAGCTTGTTTATGAGCAAGGATGAATCTGTTGGCAAACACGCTTTTCCTTATTAGGTTCCTATTGCCATTCATTACCTTTTTCTTGATGTGTTTCTTCTGAGTAATTGCTCTGTGTGTTGGCCCTGGCAGGTCTCTGCAGTATGGATTTGTAACATTGGCGCTGAGCTTTGGGAATTGACAGGGGCCGGGCAGAGAGATGAGCTGTCAGTCCCTTTGTTTCACCCTGACTGGTCCAGAGAGACCCCTTGTCATACCATGTGCTATTGAAGGTGCCTTGGGCAAGAGAACGGATAGAGGAAGAAATTGGCTTCTGAGCTCTTGCGTAAACACAGCATAGCCTGGAGTCTTAAAAGCCAAGGTTTGAGGTAGAGCAGGCCTCGAGGTTGGCCAGGCAGTAATGATTTACTATAGCCACTACTGTGGCAGCCGCACGGTGGAGCTGAGTGGTACCAATTTCACCTAACCAGCGTTTCATCATCAACGCCCTGTAAACTGAACTCGCCTTTTTTCAAAGGATCAGGGTTCATGGAGTAAATGACTCTGGCTGTGTTAAGCAGCCTCTACTTTATGAAAACAAACAAACCAAAAACAAACCATCACAAATCCCAGGCTGTTAAAACCTGATGTTTTCTGTTGCTAGGGAAAGGGTGTTTTTGCTACATACGAAAGACATGACAGGGGGCATTTTCAAGCTTTGTTCTGGTTATTGTCAGTTCTGCCAACAAGTAACATCTGTATTTATTTTCCAAACTCCCCCAATGGCTGATTTGCATCTGTTTAGTTCTCTGAATAACATTTCATTTCCTGACTTTATAGGTTGCTATAAAATCCATTCGTAAGGACAAAATTAAGGACGAACAAGACATGGTTCACATCAGACGAGAGATTGAGATCATGTCATCTCTCAACCATCCTCATATCATCAGTATTTATGAAGGTCAGTGATCTTTTTTTTCACTCCCGTATCAGTTACCATTTCTCATACCATGGGGCCTGCCAAGACTTTGAGATAATTGCCCTTCTGGGCAGAAGCCAAGTATTTTTCGTCATGATGCAAAAATAGCTGGGTGTTATCTCTTACTTGGTTACCTTGAACGCAGCCAGACCCATGAGTGCAGCTCATTTTGGTCATAAAACGTCTCTGGCGGATGCCTTATTCTGCCTTCTTACTTCCTTGGCAGTTGCTAAGCAACCCATCTTATTGAAAACCAGTGTGTGAGACAGCCCTGGTTTCTGAAAAATGACAGTTTGCTGGGTGACCACATCACAATGGATGCGTTGTAAATGTCATTCCCCAAAGCCAGTCGCTTTGGTGGTGCCATGGAGTTATTCGAGGTTAGGTTCTTTGAGTTTGAAATTAACCCTGAGCAGGTCCAGTAAGCACCAAGAAAGGGGGTTGGTGCAGCAGACTCCTTGTAAATGGAACCCGAATTGTGTTGGTGTTTGCAACAGAGCAGGATGGGGTAAAGCTTATACAAATGCTCAGGCTTCAGTTCAACTCTTTGGTCCTTCATGAGAAGAAATGGAGAGAATAAACCGCTCACAGACTATCATTTATTTTTAAGACCCTGTAAATAAATTACACAGCAGTCTGTGTTTATTGTAGGAATGATTGAAATAGAAATGTTACAATTAAAAAATAATTTCTGTTCTGACTCCCAGTTTGATAAATAGTTCTCTATCCTTATCTCTGTTTTTATCTGTTTCTCTGTATCTACCTGTGGTTTTTGTCCAAAGTTAGACCGTGCTGTGCAAACCGTTTCTTAGCTCATTTTGCTTTTCATTTGTTGTCTCATGAGTCTTTTCTGTGTCAATACATGTTCCGCCGTAAGACACGTGAAAAGGTCTTATAGCATTCTGTTTATGGACATACCATCATTTATTGAATCTGATTTCTTTTGCCAAACATTTAAGTTGTTCCAAATTTCCAGTCAAGATAAACAGGGCTTCACGACTCTCTTTGTGCATCATTTTGACATTCATTTCTAATGATTTTCTTATGAAAATTTCCCAGTTTTGGTTTTATTGAGTCAGTGTTTCCCTAGAATATTTAAAAATATATGACTGAGTCAGAAAAATGAACCTATTGCCAGGTGCCGTGGCTTATGCCTTTGATCCTGGTACTTTGGGAGGCCGAGGCAGGCAGATGGCATGAGGTTAGGAGTTCAAGACCTGCCTTGCCAACATGGTGAAACCCGTCTCTGCTAAAAATACAAAAATTAGCCAGGTATGGTGGCACACACCTGTAGTCCCAGCTACTCAGGAGGCTGAGGCACGAGAATCACTTGTGCTCACGATACAGAGGTTACAGTGAGCTGAGATTGTGCCACTGCACCCCAGCCTGGGTGACAGAGTGAGACTATGTCTACAAAAAAAAAAAAAAAGAAAAAGAAAAATGAACTTATTTTTAATTTCTGGTCTTATCATAAGAAGTTATCAGGGCTAAAGGAAACCAACAAGTGGTGACCCTAAAATTTTTCTGATTTTTTTTTCATCTGGTTCCCTGATCTCTTTTGTCATTCTTTTTTTCTGCTCCTTCTATTTTTCCTTCTTATTTAGAAGTAAATGTTGGTAATATACATCTTTTATCCTGATCTTTTGAAGGCTCATTTTTATAGCCCTTGGTGATAGGATTTTTTCAGGGAAATGTTTATCCATTCTATCTTTTTATTTATTCCACAAACACGTCTTAAAATGCTTCTCAAAGTCCCTAGGCCAGCAGCATCAGCGTCACTTGAGATTATTAGAAATGCAGATTCTCAGGCTTTTCCCAGGTCCTGCTGAATTGGAAACTCTCTGGGTGGGGCTCAGCAATCTGTGTTTTAACAAGTTTGAGAACCACTAGTCTACTGAGTTTCTACTCCTCATTAAGCACTGTGTTAAATGAGATTAGAAATTTAAAAGCAGAATGTGATATTGACCTCACACTCAAGAAGCAACATGGACCCTATACTCAAGAAGCAATACAGGCCGGGGACAATGGCTCACGCCTGTAATCCCAGCACTTTGGGAGGCCGAGGCGGGAGGATCACTTGAGGTCAGGAGTTTGAGACCAGCCTGGCCAACATGGTGAAACCCTATCGCTACTAAAAACACAGAACTTACCCGGGTTGGGTAACATGCGCCTGTAATCCCAGCTATTTGGGAGGCTGAAGAAGGAGAATAGCTTGAACCCAGGAGGGCGGAGGTTGCAGTGAGCTGAGATCCTGCCATTGCACTCCAGCCTGGGTGACTGAGTGAGACTTTGTCTCAAAAGAAAAAGAAGCAATACAAGGCAGTAATGGAATAAGTACTATGTAGATGTATTAGTCTGTTCTCACGCTGCTATAAAGAACTGCCTAGCTGGGTGAGGTGGCTCACGCCTATAATCCCCGCACTTTGGGATGCGGAGGCAGGTGTATCATCTGGGGTTGGGAATTTGAGAGCTGCCTGACCAAAATGGAGACACTCCATTTCTACTAAAAATACAAAAAATTAACTGGGCGTGGTGGTACATGCCTGTAATCCCAGCTACTCGGGAGGAAGGCAGGAAAATTGCTTGAATCTGGGATGCAGAGGTTGCAGTGAGCTGAAATTGTGCCATTGCACTCCAGCCTGGGCAACAAGAGCGAAACTGTGTCTTAAAAAAAGAACTGCCCAAGACTGGGTAATATAGGAAGGAAGTTCACTCACAGTTCCGCATGGGTGGGGAGGCCTCAGGAACCTTACAATCATTGTGGAAGGGGAAGCAAACATGTCCTTCTTTACGTGGTGGCAGGAAGGATAAGTGCCAGGCAAAAGGGGGGAAAAGGCCGTTATAAAACCATAGCTCTCATGAGAACTCACTCACTATCATGAGAACAGCATGAGAGTAATGGTCCCCATGATTAAATTACCCCCCACTGGGTCCCTCCCACAACACGTAGGGATTATGGGAACCGCAATTCAAGATGAGATTTGGGTGGGGAGACAGCCAGACCATATCTGTAGACATGTAAACAGCATATTCTGGGACCATGTTCTGGAAGCTTGGGGGTTGGAACTTTTCATGGAGGTGTATGGCATTTGGGCTGGGCCTTGAAGGAATTTTTTTTGTGGGGGAAGAATTGTGGAAAATAGAATTTCAGGCTGATAAGATACAATCTGAATATGCCTGGTGACTGAGGGGAATTTCTAGAAGTTAGAAGTGAGTAGAGCTACAAATGCAGTGTGGGAGTGAGTTTCGTTAAGTTCTCAGGGTTTTTGCTCCATAGGCCATGGTGAAGGATTGACCTGTAGGATGTGGACACATACAGTCTGGTGCCCTGTGAACACTATTGTGTTTTGGGGTTTCTTGGCCCAGAGCATAAGCCTTCTTTATCAGGAAGACAAAGAGTACATTCCTAGCATGAAGGTTCCAGGTTCTTTATTTGAGAGGCAGTCTGTGGTTGCTGGTGTCCCACCTGGAGAAACCCAATTTCTTCACCAGCACCATGCCCTCTGTGGCCTTGGGAATCAGACAGGACGAATGGAGAACAGGAAACCATCCCCCTGCCAAAGGGAAGATCAGAGACAAACCATAACGGAAGAATATTTTATTACCAATGTGAAGTTGGCCTCAGTAGAGACCGAGCTGGAGGTTTCAAGGAGGAGAGAAGTCCCGAAAGCTCTTGCTTGTCACTTTATAGATGCATAGCAGTGTGAATGGAAGTTCTTTGGGTTACCTGATGGAAAGATTTTCTATCAACGTCTCAGGAGGGAACTTGGGCTTCAGTTGGTGAAACCCTTAGGGCAGGTGTTAGGGAATTAGGGAAGACTTGAGATCTCACATCAGGAGGTCTTGAGTTTCAGTCCCCCAGTCCTCCTCTGTGACCTAGACGCCAGACTTGGGGGTAAGATGGTAGGCTTCTCAGTGCCTCAGTAATCACATCTATAAAATGGGGTTGACCATTCTAGCTTTGTCATAGGGTTTTCAGTAGGACTAAATGACATACATGATACATATATCTGCTAAGCTCAGAAAAGATAGTTATCACAAATAGTTCATAATGTGGGGCCCATTGACAAGGGTATGTCATGGATGAGCTGCAGGGATCTTTGGATCTCTTGGAATAGTATGTCACTATGTTGTCCAACACAGAAGCCACTAGCCACGGGTGGATATTTAAAGAATTAAAACAAAATAATTTATAATGCAGTTCCTTAGTCACACTAGCTATGTTTCATGTGCTCAGTAGTCACATGAGGCTAGTGGCTACCATATAGGACAGTGTAGCAACAGAACATTTTCATCCCCATGGAGAGTTCTGCTGGACAGTGCTGCTGTATAATGTTGTATGTATTGTGTGCGTGGGTTACTTTTTTCTGGAGAGAGGGTACATAGCTTTCATCAGACTCTCAAAGACATTCCTGACCTCAAATAGGATAACGAGAACCCAGCGCCTCCAAGTGTTTTGTGACCTGCAGAGTATCATACAAATAAAAGCTATTGTTTTTATCCAGAAAACTCCCAGGGTCTTACATGTGTCCTTTTTTTTTCTTTTAATTTCTTAGAGCTCTCCAGTTTCTGTTCTGTTCCCTTTCCCTTCTCCCACGCAAGTTCTGTTTCTCCCACATCCACTAAATAACTGTGGAGGAGGGCAGCTCCCCCTCCCTTCCCTGGGGTGTTGGGAGCAGGAAATTGCCAAGGCTGTATTCCAGCTCCTACACCGCTCACTGGGACACACAGTCCAAGGATCCCATGACTTTCTTTGCTGTCCTGCCTAGCAGGACCCAAAGATCCAGCTCTGAAAGTGAAGCTAGACATCCTGTCATCTGCGGAACTCTTCAGAGTTTACAAAGGTCTCCCACATCTGGTCTCATTTTATCCCCCACAGCAAACCCGTGAGGTGGGCAGGCCAGGGATTCCCATTTTGCAGTTGTGGAAACTGAGGCTCTAGAAGATTTAACAACTTGCTAGGTGTATTAGTTAGTTATGCTGCCATAAGAAAGTACCAGAGACTGGTGATTTAGCAAGAGAAATGTGTTTTTCACAATTCTGGAGTCTGGAAGCCTGAGATCAAAGTCAGTTCTTTTTGAGTTTGAGGGAAGGATCTGTTCGAGGCCTCTCTCCTTGGCTTATAGATGGCCGACTTCTAACTATGTCCTCACACCTCTTCCCACTGCATGTATCTGTGTCCAAGTTTCCTCTTCTCATGAGAACACCAGTCACATTGGATTAGGGCCCATGCTAAGGACCTCATTTTAACATATCTCTGTAAAGGCCCTGTCTCCAAATAGGGCGACATTCTGAAGTACTTGGTGTTAGGGCTTCAATGCCTGAGTTTTTTGGGGGTGCAGTTCAGCTCATCATGCTGGGTGTCACGGCTATGTAGTGACTTCATACGGGTCTCCTGGTTTCCTTGGTTTCCTTGCTCTGCCGTGCCTCATCTCTGTATTTCTGATCCTGTGTCTCGTCTTGCTGGCTCTGTAGCCCACCTCAGCCTGGCCACTTCTATCCTGCCCCTGCTGCAACCTGAGGGCGTGGTGGGGGCAAGGAGGGTGACAGCAGTGGTGGTGGGACCCGAGTCTAGGAGCCCATCTGCTGGTCTGCCTGCTGCTTACAGAATGAGAAGGAGAACCTTCTCTCTGGAAGCCAGTTGGTTGACAGACCAATCAAGAGCCTTAGCTTGGTGCAGAAATGCATTAATTTGCTTAAAGAGAAATCAATGCCAAGGCACCGAAGTGGCCATCTGGACACTAGCCAGATGAGTAGAAGCTATTAAAGAACTTGACAATGTCTTCTTCAGCAAAGATCTTTATGATTAAAATAAAGAGCCACATATGCACACACATAGTGACAGCAACAGCAGCAACAGCAACATGACAATGCCATGATGTGCCTAACCCTGTATGTTTAGCAAGTCTGTGTTTTCATGAAAGGAAGGCATCATCTTGAGCTGTACTAACCAGTGATATTGAAATACTAGTTCTAGAGAAAAAGCGATTTATTCGTGAACAGAAATGCTAATGAAGTGCTTACTGTGTGCCAGGCACTATTCTCGGCACTAGGAATTCCCAGGATATTGAAGGGCTTAGTCTCTGCTTCATTCAGGTTTTCATTCAATAACCACTTACTCAAAAGTCATTTAGCTCAAGGCCCAGTCCGAATGGGGCCACCTGATCTGTTCACTTTTTGACTCTCTGTCTCCTCTCCTTCAATGGCAGCTCCAAGGGGGACAGGAGCTTGTTTCATTGGCCCTCTTTTGGTAGATCATCTGGCCTCACTTGAGCTTAAGAGTTCGAGAGCAGCCTGGGCAACATGGTGAAACCCCGTCTCTACCAAAAATTCAAAAAATTAGTTGGAAGTGGCGGTGCGTGCCTGTGGTCCCAGCTACTCAGGAGGCTGAGGTGGGAGAATTGCTTGAATCTGGGAGGCAGAAGTTGCCGTGAGCCAAGTTTGTGTCACTGTCATCCAGCCTGGGTGACAGAGTGAGACCCCATCTCACAAAAATAAATAAAATACAATAAAATAGTACTAATAATAGCTAGGAGTTATTGAATGTTTACCTTGAGCTAGGAGGTGTGCATGTATTATCTCATTTAATCCTTATAACTGGGAAATATGAAAATGTTAAGATCCCTATTTATGGTAAGGGAAATTCAGCTTTAGAGGCAAAGTCCATTTTCTGAGGTTACCAAATAATAAGTGGTGGATCCGAGAGTTGAACCCAGGCAGCGACACTTGGAACTCAATGCTTCCGACATGAACCAGGTCACTTGGTGGTCTGCAGAGACCCCTAATGAACGGGAAGTATCGTTCTAGACCCTGTGATATGGAGATTCCGTCTTCATAGAGGTTGCTGTCTTACATATCTGACAGCATTAAGTCCTAACTTTGTAGTCATTTTGGAAAATATTTCTGCCAGCATCTGAGGAAGAAGGTTGGGGTTCAAATCTGTTAAACTCATAGGTCAAGTGTTTTCTAAACTGCAGAACACAGTGAAAATTTGATTTATATATAATCGCAATACCCACAGGCCCATAAAATCTGTGACTTCACTGAAGCGGCTCCGCTGTTTGCCAAATCTCAAAAATAATTCCTTTCAAATGTGTCTTTCTCGAAGCAAACCCTGGGGTTAACTCTCCTATTGACCTGTGGGTGAAGGTGATTGACCCTCAAATTTGTCAACTCTGTGTAAATACAAACATAACTGGCTTCTAATGCTAAGTAAATAAAAGAGGACAGATGTACACTTTTCAGTGTGTGATACTAAGGAGAGCCTAATCAAGAGAAAAGAAAGAAATCTCTGGCACCATCTCGGAGAGGGACCCCTTGTTTCCAGTCAAAGGAATTCCATTCTCTCAGCAGGGAGATAATTGACAATATGGAAAAAACAGCTGAAAAGGAAGTGCCCACTGGAGCTTTCAGCTGGGTTGCCTAGGATGGAAGAGATAAAAACAGTTTTTGCCTGAGGTTCTGATTTCAGGACCCAAGTTCAAACATCAAAGGCATGCTGTCTCACCCCCCACTTCCCCTTTGAAAGCCTAGGAGACCTGATCTGCAAAACCACTGAGAACAAACATCTTCAGCATCCCATCTGGCAACAGTCCCACATGTAAAATTGAAGAGGTGTGTGGGGGATGGGGGAGATTCAGCCTGTGACTTTCCTTTTACACCCTCGGTTTGGTTTCTGGAAATCTGTCCTCCTGGCCATGCAAGATTGCATCTCTTTATGGGCCCTTTGCATTGTGATATGCTGGAATGGGCCAGCCCCTTCATCACTTCTCCTATTTCAGGTAAGGGTGATCCCGGCTTTCTGGGACAAAGTAGGAAGCCTCTTTGACATTTGTTGACTGTGATCTCTCATCCATTGCAAATGTTTCTCAAACCTGAAAGCAAATGAAATAGACAAACACTTCCTTTGATAAGCATTTGAATCTCATGCCCCCACCCTGTGAGCCTTAAGCCTGCTGCCCACAAGAAGATAAGTTATAATAAGCCTGTATTCTCAAACATTCTCTAATTCCCACCATGAAGACACTTTGGATGAGTGCACTACTGGTTAAAAGCTCCTCTCATCTTCCTAGAGACCTTGCACCACAATGTGCTTTTGTAAGCTACCTGTGCTTCCTGAGATTTGGATAGGTCTTTCTGGGAGGGGATATCACTCCTGGTGAAAATCACTGCTCTAAAAATCCAGAGAAGCAGAAGAGAAATCAAGAGATGGGGCTCCTTATTATATACTGCACCACTCCCCCAAGCCGCCACCCCGACCCCCAGCTTGTGGCCAGGGGCAGTGGGGCTTGTATAAGACCTTTCTGCAAAACCCAGCAGAGTTCCTGGAATCAGAAAATGTTGCTGCTCCATCCTGTGCCCCTGGAAAAATCACCTCTTGAGAATGGCAGGACCCTGGTAAACAGCAGTTCTCAAAGGGCGGTCCAGGACCAGCAGCATCAGCATGAGCTGGAATCTGCCCCAGACCTGCTGAATTGGAAACTCCAGGGGTGGGTTTTAGCACCAGAGGAATCATTACCCCTCCAGGCAGCTCTGATGCACACCCAAATTTAACAACCCCACTGTACTAGAAAAACTCCTCCTTAGAAGGTTAGAAACAAAACCTCCCAAATAAATGATTCTCATTTCCTTAGAAACAAAAGCAGGACTGTATTTCTAGCATCAGCTATTTGGAAAGACCTATAGGCAGTTTATGTTTCTCTTCTCAGACACAACTGTGCTAATCCAGGGTTCTCAGGCAGGAAGATTTGCAGGCAGGTCCTGATTTAGGTTCTTTTGAAGGCAGGGAATGGCTGAATTGATCTAAGAAGATCAGTGGTCCTTAGCTTTACCCACTGTTCCCAGTCGTTCATTTGCTTATTTAGCCCTTGAATCATTCATGTGTTTTACCATTTATTGAGCACTTTTATTCCAGGTACTGTTCTATTAGCACTTTTCTTTCAGGTACCATTCATTAAAGTAATAGTGAAAACTGCAATTACTTTTGCACCAGCCTAATAGTAGGGCACGAATATAATTTGTCATCCATGGAGGATTAGATTTGAATGAGCCAATTGCACTGTCAGTTACTGCTGTGTGACCCTGGGCTAGTGACTAAGCTCTCTGTGGCTCAGTTTCACTGTCTATAAAATGGGGCCAGTAGCTAGCTACTTTATAGATAATGTAGGATGAAATTAGCTAATGAATAAAATTGCAAAGCACAGTGCCAGGGCCACGCTCGAGAAATGGAATTGACTATTCCTGATGTGAGATGTTCTTTCTGGCCGGAGTAGAAACTTCCGTTGGGAGGTTGGAGAAGAGAAGATTGAGGCCAGCTTGCCGATCAGCAATTCCGAATGATGGATGCACGTTAAAATCTCGTGAGGAGTTTATAAAAAATGCTGATGCCTGGGTCTCACCCCCAAAGATTCCAGTTTAATTGACCAGGCTAGACATACAGGCTTAATCCTGCAACAAAGAGGAAAGGAGCCCTGCTCTAGAAACTTGTCTTGATCTGATCATTTATCATCAGTGAATTCCAGGGAAGAACGTGTGTCTGCGGCAGTCACCAGTGAGCCGTGAGCGATACCTTTGGGCTTGGGTTTACTTAGCTGTTGGGTTGCTGCTATCATCAGAGACTCGGAGCCCCATGAAACAGTTTGTTGAACTTGGCAAAGCAGTGTATTATGCTTGTGTTTACTCTTTTGAACCCATGGCAAATTGTTGAGCATTTTAACACACTCCCTCTGTCGCCAGATTCACGAGTTTCACATGAAGTCCCTGCAGACTGGATCTAACTTGAGGACTCACCCCCTGTTTGCAACACAGCACCGGAGAGTTCTCTTCACGTGTAATCACGTGAACGAGCTCTTCAGCTGTGAGCCTGTCCAGCCACGTTTCTAATGAGTTTCCTATTAAGTTAGCTATTTGACCTTCAAGTTATTATTTTCATTGTTTTTTTTTTATTACACCCGTCATTTTTCTAGAGGCTGGAGATCAGAAGCAAAACAACTACACACTAACAGTACTCCCAGGCTGTCCTGCCTCTCCCTCCTGGGTTTCCTGGAATTCAATATTTTCTAGTGCTTTGAATAGTACTACTTATACTTGACACTAATTTTTAAAGGAAAAAAAAAGACTCTGTTGCCCTTTATTATGGGGTCTTTCGGAATGAACTGGGATAGCTTTCTTAATTTGTACAGGCAGTCTCCAGCATGCATTTGGGAAGGCTCACAGAGCACAGAAGAGGGGCCTCCACAATGGCCATGTACAACAGCGGGGATTTGGATATTGAAAGGGGGGTCAGATTAGATGGACTGTAACTTTTAACCTGTGGAATCTGGGATTTTTTTTTTTTTTGATTTGGGGAATTAGTGCTCCCAACCATGACTTCTGACAGCAGGTGTGGCTGGTAGGTATGACTCAGAGATTGACACCCATGCTTGGAACAGTCCTGGGGACCAAAGAATGGAAGAGAGCTAGGCTTGCCTTCACCTCAGCCTTAACTGGGGGCCCCTCGAGTCCTCTGAGGTTGTTGAGTGTTCGTTCACTATTTCCACTGTTCTCCCACTTCCAACCCACTACACATATACCCCAAGGGCACGAATGTAGCCTTGGGTGTGGATTCTGCCAGTGCATACCCATAATTGTGGATTTGATGTCTTCCTTTGTTTCCCTTTGCTGCTGAATAGGAACTGCTAACACTTCTGCTTATACTTGCTGCCTTGTGCTGTGATAATACTCACAGTGTGACCTAAGGTAGAGGCTTCGCTTTAGCGGAGGAAGATCCTGTGGGACAGAAAGCCTAAGTAACTTGCCAAGGTCACCCAGCTGGGAAGTGGCTGGAGCCAGAGGTGTAATGACCACGGGCCTGGCCGTTCCACTCTGGTGAGGTGGTGAGGGTGAGATGAGCCCCTGAACCAAAGCCCTCTGCTGGGATTCCAGGGGTGGAAGACAAAGGCTGTCTTCACAGAAGGATTTCTACCCCCATCACTGCCAGAAGTGGGAGCATGTGTTTTCAGAAGTTCACGGCATCAAGTCCAAGAGCCCTTGCTCCTGCCTGGGGTAGTTGTGAGAGGTTCTGATCAATTGCCAGGGCTTTCTCACATGCAGGATTGTGTGAATGTGTTTTTGTGTGTGTAAGTGAGTGTGTGTGTTTGTGTGTTGTGTATGACACAAAGGCTGAGACAGAGCAATAGAGGGAATCATCAGGGAGGTTGTGAAGTGTGTGTGCGTGATGTGGAGTGTGTATCATGAGCCTGTGGTGATGGCTGATAGAGCCCATTGCCACCTTAGGGCCCTGCTTGGTTTCTAGAAATGCTCCCCCAGGGATGGTTGTGGAAGGAGGGTGGAGCTCAGCGTCTCGTCCAGTGTGGTGTTGTCAAGTCTCCTCTCCCACACAACTCCTCTCTCTATGCTGGCCATGTCCCCTGCCTTCCTAGGATTGGATATTGGGCCCCCAATGTCACTATTAATCCTAGCAGGTACGGATGTGTCTTGGCAAGGCTTCTGCATACCCACTTGTGCAGGTGGCTTCTACACTTTCTTAACCATTTCTTCTGCCTTCCGTGGAGTCCACTGCTGGCAGTGGGTGGCCTTGTTGGCTATGGTTCTCTTCGGGCATGCCAGTCAACATCCAAAAGAGTTTTGGTTCAAGAAAAGACAGTGAGTGAACCAAAAAGCCTTTTGTTGTGCAAACCAGGAACCACGCTGAATCAACTTGGACGGATTTATTGACAGTTAGGGAGATGCCAGTTTAAATTTCTCATCCTCACTGCCCTGGGCTTTCAGATTCAAGAGATCAGAGGACCATTTAGTGAAGCCATGAGCCCACGAGGTGTTTGAAATTGAGTTCTAGGGAGGAAAGTTTTGAAGAATGAATCTGTATTGACTAAATGACTCAATTGTTTTATAGACAGTTCTTTCAAAGAAAAGATCACTTCATTTTTGAAGTGAAAAATCAGCTACTTTCTGTGAGCTTGCACTGACCTTTAATAAAAGAGCACCCTTGAGGAGTGGGAAGGTACTTCAGTCTAAGATTTTGGGAAGGTGACAAAAATGCTGCTGCCTAGGGAGGCAATGCTGTGGAAGGGATGGCAGCACCCTGGATGTCACCTAGGAGATGGGGCTGATAGAAGGCAAAGGTGTGGAGAGAATTCTAACGGGGCTACTCCTAGGCCCTAGGCCTTTTTTATTAAAACCAACAGATGGGCTGGGTACCGGGGCTCGCGCCTATAATCCCTGCACTTTGGGAGGCCGAGGTGGGCGGATGGCTTGAGTTCAGAAGTTTGAGGCCAGCCTGGGCAACATGGCAAAATGCTGTCTCTACCAAAAAAAAAAAAAAAAAAAAAAAAAAAATTACAAAGATTAGCCACGAGTGGTGGCACATGCTTATAGTCCCAGCTACGTGGGAGGCTGAGGCAGTAGGATCACTTAAGCCTGGGAGGCAGAGGTTGCAGTGAATCAGGATCATGCCACTGCACTCCTGCAGTGTGACAGAGTAAGACCCTATCTCAACAAACAAACAAACAACTCAGCAAATGACACTTCCTCCCTGGAGATTACAGAGAGAAATCTTCCCTTTTTAAAACTGGTCCTCAACCTCTCCGCTTTCAAGATCTCTTTCTTCCTAAATGACCTGGTGTACTTGGCTCTCACGTGGCCAGTGGATGCTTAAAATCCCCAGGATCTCCTCTCTCCTCAGCGTTTCCCTCACGCCAGAGTTCTACAAGTTGTGTTATTAACCTCGAGAGCTGCAGGAGGCAGTCGCTGGGAGCTGGGTCATTAGCCTGGTTGTGAAAGCCGGATGATCAGAGGGCAGAACGGGACTGTCAAACTGAACATCTGATGAAATTCAGGATTAATGTGGAGAAGTAGCTGTTGCTATAGCAACCAATCCCTGTTCTCCTTTGAAATGGAAAATAAACAGCAAACAAGAAAAATAATTCAAGTCGGTGTCTGGGAAGAAAGAAGAGCCTGCCTGTGGAACAGTCGAAGAAAAAGGAGAGTCTGGGGTATTCTAGGATATGTTGAAACAATGGTGAAATCATCTCAAAGGCAAAACCCAAGTCATTTTGGGTGGTTCAGTTCCATGCCTGCTTTCTCTAGAACTCTTTTCAGGTCCCTTCTGGCTGACCTCACTGATCTTTCTGTCTGATTGTCCAGGTACTTAAAGTCTCTACCACACAGGTTAGCTCTTGAATTATTTTTGAGTACTGGTTATTTCCCACTCAAAAGCAACTCCTTGGGGGTAATGACTGTGCCTTCTCCTCTTTGTATTCCCTTTAACACGTAGCAAAATGCTCAGATAAATGCCTCAAGCAGGCTGATAATAAAGCTATTTCAGAAAAATCGGTGAGATTGGTTCCATTTAATGAAGGAGAACCTTTATTGCATATAATGCAAAAAGCAGAAATGGATGATGGAGGAAGGTGGTGGAGAGTCGCGGCAAGTACATGCGCTTTTGAGTTGCACAGATTTGCTAGCCAGTCTTACTGGGTATCTACCCAACAAAAATGCGTCCAGGTATGCATCAAAAGACATGTGCAAGGATGTCCCATAGCAATACTGTTCGTAACAGCCTTCGACTGGAAACAGCCCAAATGCCTATCAACAGTAGAATGGATAAATAAACCGTGATGCATTCATATAATGGAGTACTGTAGAGCAATGAGAATGAACAGTCTTTGACTTTGGCTCTCATGTGGCCAGTGGATGCTTTGAGCATTGAACAATGTAGATTATTCTCACAAACATTATGTTGAATTCATGACAGAAGAAGGTATACTACATGATTCCATTTTTTAAAACTTCAAAACTCATCTATGATTTTGGTTCATATCCCTCATATTCATGGTATTGGTATATCTGTATCTTTGGGGGAGATGATTAATAACAGAAAGAGGACATGGCAGGGCTACTTGCAGGGGCCTAGCAATGCTGTTCTTGATGTGAGTGCTGGTGCCTTATTTATTAGAGATGAGGTCTCTCTTTGTTGACCAGGCTGGTCTCAAACTCTTGACCTCAAGCGATCCTCCCATCTCAGCCTCTGAAAGTGCTGGGATTACAGGTGTGAGCCATTCTGCTCAGCCCTGGTTCCCTATTTATAAAGCAGGGATAACATGGATCCCTATCTCATAAGATTGTTGTGAGGAATAAATGTTTAATCCATAACATGTAGTAACTGTTCAGTAAATGTTAACTCTTCTTATTACAAGCTTTCTAGGGAAGGAGAGATCCCTGTCTGGGAATCTCCTGGAAAGATCAAGCCCCAGACACTTTCATAGGTCCAGGATCCCAGATGCTATCCTGTGCCTTGCCCCTGTCTCTTGTATTGTTCTTGGCGATGTTTGGTTGCCTGTCTGACTCACCTGCAGCTCCTTGTGGGCCTTCAAGGTCTTGTGTTTTATTTATCACCCTTTTCTTTCTCTCCTCCTATTCGCAAGCCCTGCCAGCTGCTGGTGGTTCTGTTTCTGGCCTGTTCCCTTCCTCATGCTAACCCTTCTACCTGGGCTGCCTTTCGTCCCCTTCCAAACTGGGAAGAGTCTTCTTTTGGTATCGCCCAATGCCATCTGCATAGTAGGTGCTTTCTGCTGTGCTGAAATCCAGGCTCTGCACCACATGACCATGGCCCCAGTGCTGTAGGCTGACTCAGGCTGAGCTAAGTTTCTATTCAGGGATTTAATTTTCCTGGTAGGCCTGGCATGTCAAGGGCCATGGTTTTCCTTACCACTCTGGAGCCACCGGGCTTCTGGGTAAAACTGTCTGGCCAAGAGACACAGGCTTTCATTTTTCAGAAAGGAAACCCTTCCCAACTGGTGGAAAATAAGCTTTTGCTTAGTGACTAATAACATAAACACAGACAAGATTTCTGGGCTTATAAATAACCAGTTGTAAAAGTGCCCAAGGGAAGCAGCCCTTTTTTTGCTGGAAGAATGGCCAAGAGTATTCCTGTCACCTTGAGCATGGGCAAAGGAGCACTGGGCTGAGGGTGTGGAAGCTGCTCATTCTTCAGTATTAATTCCCAGGGTCTTGCTGTTATACATTATAAATCCTGGACTATTCTGGAAAAATAACACCCGATCTCTTAGGTCCTTTCCTGCTCGAAAATCCTGTGATTCTGCGGCAGCCACAACATGTTTTAAAGAGTGATGCCAGCAGGGAGAGGAAAGTCTTAGGGTTTTGTTTTGCCTGAGCTGCCTAAGTGGCAGATGAAGTAATTATGAGAACAGCTTCCATTTGTTGAGCACTGCCAGAGGCACTATGCTGAGGGCGATAGCCCTGTGAGGCTGTTACTAGTCTCACTGGACTGATGAGGAGACCGAGGGTCAGAGGGGTTCATATGTGTGAGTAGTAATGGAGTGGCTGAGAGCCTGGGGGGCAGCAAGCAGTCAGACTGCTGGGCCCAGTGCTGGCTGTGCCTCGTGCTCTCTGTAGTTATGGGAATTATACTCACCTTGTCCCCAGGTATTCTCTGTAGAATGAGGATCCTCATAGCGCCAAATCCATATGATGTAATTCATGCAGAATGCTTATTAGCATGGTACCTGCACATAGTAAGCCTACGGCAAATTTCGTGTTATTAAGAAAGGCTTCAAGAAGCTTCATCTGTAACATGCCTGGCCTCCTTGATGAAACACTGATGCTTGAAGTCTAGAAATCTTGTTTGCTGTCAATTGATTTAAGGTAACAGGGTCTTGACCATGAGACTTGGGCTGCTCCCTATGGGGAATGAGGCGATGGTGTCCCAGAGCCAGGCCTGGCTGCTTGGAGAGTTCTCTGATCAGGCAGCTCATTGGCCCTGCCTGAGAGAGTGAGGGGCCAGTTTTATCCCTTGGATATCATCATCTCGTTCATCCAGTGTTTTCCACACTGGCTCCGTATGAGTTCTTCTGGATGCCAATAGGAGGATTGAAATGGCCTGATCAACTTGCAGAGCTCCGAGTTAAGGAAGCCAGGCTCTCAGAGGACAATTAAGTATCAACGTTTGACTTGTGTTTGACCATGGAATCCTTTCTTTCTTCAGGATATCTTGCAGAACGATTACTCCGTGGAATATGCATTTGGAGCTATTTCTTGACCCCTCCAACGCAGTCAGTAGGGAGGCAAGTGTGAATGGCTGGCCAGCAGTAAGGATGGGGCTAAGGGGTGAAGGGGTGTCCTTGGAAGTGAGACAGGTGGATAGATCTGGGATATATTTTACTTTATTTTTATTTATTTATTGTTTTTGAGATGGAGTCTTGCTCAGTTGCCCAGGCTGGAGTGCAGTGGTGTGATCTCGGCTCACTGCAACCTCCGCCTCCTGAGTTCAAGCTATTCTCCTGCCTCAGCCTCCCCAAGTAACTGAGATTACAGGTGCCCACCACCACGCCAAGCTAATTTTTTGTATTTTTGGTAGAGTTGGGATTTCACCATGTTGGCCAGTCTGGTAACTTCTGGCCTCAAATGATCCACCTGCCTCAGCTTCTCAAAGTGCTGGGATTTCAGACATGAGCCACCGTGCCCGGCCAGACTCAGGATATATTGTAGAGAAAGGATCAGTAGGACTTACTCATGGAAGCTCCTTAGTAAAATATTTGGTGTATTGGACTGTAATTAAACCGAATTGTGTATATGTCTCCTTGATACCAAGACAGCCCTTCTGTCTGTGTGAGGCAAGTGGCCCACACCTTCCAACAGTCACTGAAGGGCCAGAGGCTTTGGCTCCCTTAAAGATACACCAGACTCTTTGGGGTGTGAGGCTTCTTGTTTATTTACCTGTCAAAGTACTTTCCATCTTCCTACATCCTCCTTTTTAAAATTAGAAAGTCCACTTCCCTCTCCAGGGCCGATTCACTCTTTCATTTTTGGGGCCTGAGCCATTCATCCCGAGGCATTCGGGATGTTTCCAGTTTCCAGAGTTTATTGTTAATGAAAAGTGCACAACAGGCTGAAATCTCTGGCAGGAGCCAAAGCTGCAGGGTACACCAAGGCCAGCAGACGCCGGAGCAGCCAATTTTATCTGGATGTTCTCTCCTCCTCCTCCTCCTCCTCCTCCCTGCCCTCCTCCTTCTCCTTTCATTTTATCAGGGAGGTTTAGCTGGACTGGAAGGAGCCAAAAAGGAACTGGAGGGATCTGAGCTTCTAGCAGCCAGTGACAAGGTGTGGGAGGACTGGGGACCCAGGCCTGGGGTAGGTTCCAGGGCAACTCAGTTCTTCACTGGATGTATGTCTACCTTGGTGCTAGGCTCTGGGATGACATAGTATTGATAGCAACAATAATCGCTAATGTTCTTTTTTTTTTTTTGAGACGGAGTCTTGCTGTGTCTCCAGGCTGGAGCGCAGTGGCGCGATCTCGGCTCGCTGCAACCTCCGCCTCCCATGTTCAACTCATTCTCCTGCCTCAGCCTCCTGAGTAGCTGGGACTACAGGCACCCGCCACCACGCCAAGCTAATTTTTGTATTTTTAGTAGAGACGGGTTTTCACCATGTTGGCCAGGATGGTCTCAATCTCTTGACCTCATGATCCACCCTCCTCGGCCTCCCAAAGTGCTGGGATTACAGGCGTGAGCCACTGTGCCCGGCCCCAGCAGTTTTAAGTACTTGCTAATATTATTCATGTTTTATAGTTGACTGAACTGAGGCCCAGAGAGGGCAAGGAACATCCCCTAGAATCACACAGCCCTTAAGAGGCATATCCAGGGATCCAACTTAGGAGTATCTGATTCCAAAACTATAGTTTTTTTTTTTTTTTTTAGTTCTGTCAGTCTAGGCAGAGGACATGGATATATAAACCAGGAGATAAACCCACACAGTGTGTACGTGCTATGAGGCAAGTATTGACTAGTGCAGTAAGAGGGAGAAGTGGGGTGTTGTGGAAACCATATCTGAGTACAGTCTTTGGCTAGTGATTGAGAGTGCTGGGCATAGGGGGCCTGATGGAAATGGGAGAAAAGTAGATGAGATCGAGGAAGGTAGGCAGGGGACCCTCATGGAGGGTATTGGGTACCCTACAAAGCAAAATAAATATTGCTTATTTTGTCTTTGCTCAGAGGACATCTTATGTAAAAGCCCAAAGTATGAAACAGGTGGCAATGGAGTGGCTTTGGACAGCCTGTCATTCATGGCCACCCATCTCCTTGCCTCATGCATGGGCCCCTGGCCATCTGCCTAGAACCCTGAGTTTGAAAATCACTGCTGGAGATCATCAGAGTTGGGGGAGAGAGAAGCATTTACAAGCATTTGAGAAGACTGTTTCCTTGGTGATGTGGAGGTTGAGTGAGAAAGGGCTGGACCTGGTGGCAGGGAACCCGCTGGAGATGGTAGCAGCAGCAGCAGCCCTGACAAACAGTAGGCTGTGGCGTTACAGTTCCCCATCCACGCTGGGGGCCAGAGCCCTGCGGATTCCAGCCAGCTCTTTGGGAGGCCGTCTGGTCTAGTGGTTCTGCGCTTGATCTTTGAAGCCAAACTGCCTGATTGCAGACTGTGCCAGTTTCTTAACCTCCCTCAGCCTCAGTGTCTTCATCTTTCAAATGGTAAAATTACAGATATTTCCCTGATCATTTGTTGTTAAGGTTTAAATGAGTCAGTACATGTGAGGTACTTAAAACCTTACACACAAGCTTGGTGCATAGTAAGTGCTATATTATTATTTAGTATTGATGTTCAAAAATGCATTTGTGTAGTTTGAGTTTACTCATTTAATAAATATTACCTGAGCTCCTACTATGTTACTGTATGCCAAATACTGTCCTGGGTGTTGAGGATACACCAGTGAGTGAAATAGGACAACCTCCTTTACATTTGACTGGGGGAGACAGAATAAATACATGGAATGGAGGTGTAGCAGGGCTGAGAAGGGCCCATGTGATCATGCATGACTTGGTGGGCCGCTTTAGGAGCTGTGGGTTTTGTTTGCCTTATACGGGAAGATGTAAAGAGATGACAAGATTGAGCACCCATTTTGGGGTCAGAGTAGCTCTGTCAGGGCTGGGTACCTGATCTATATCCAATGGTTAATAAATTATTGGTCATGTTTATTGTTACCCATTATCCTGTCTACAGGAGAGCCGTTCTGGGAGAGGGTTGTGAGAAATGATTTTGACAAGGAAAGTGGGGTCCTCAGAGAAGAGAACCACATCTCCCTTAGCATGACAAAGGCATGTCTGGGAACAATGGCGTGACACACACCATTGCCCACCTGGTGGGACAGCGTGCCCAGTGCCTCGTGATGCTGAATTGGCTCATTTGTGTTCTGACCGGTCAGTGGGTCCTCTGCTTGGCGATGTCTCCGTTGTCCTCTCTTGCATTCTCTGTAGCATAAGTGAGCTTGTTGGCTAAACAGGGTGTTTGTGTATTGCTGTTTTCCCTCTGCAGTGTTTGAGAACAAAGATAAGATTGTGATCATCATGGAATATGCAAGCAAAGGGGAGCTGTATGATTACATCAGTGAGCGGCGGCGCCTCAGTGAGAGGGAGACCCGGCACTTCTTCCGGCAGATTGTCTCGGCCGTGCACTATTGTCATAAGGTACGGTTGCGCCTGGCCCACGGCTTTAGCCATAGATACTTTTTATGGCACTGCGTGATGTTTTTCCTATTATAAAAGTGGCATCTGTTCATGGCAGCGTGTATGGAGAATTTATAAACTAGAAAGAAGAAAATCAGCATCACCCAGAATTCCGGAATCCAGGGCTAACCCATTTTTGACATTTTTGCTTGCCTGTTTCCTTTCAGTCTTCTTCCTCCTCCTTCTCACATTTATTTTTTGTGTAAACTTTTAATTTTGAATAATTTTAGATTTACAGGGAAGTTTCAAACGTAGTACAGAGAGTTCCTGTCTATGCCTCACTCAGTTTACCCTAATATTAACATCTTACATTTCTGTGACACGTTTGTCAAAATGGAGCCACCAACTGACCTTTTTCTGTTCCAGCACCCAATCTACGGTACCACACCGGATTCATTTTTACATCATTTGTGTCATGCTTTTTTTACTTAATATTTTAATCTAAATATTTTCCTGTATTATTAACAATTCTCTGTAATTTTTCGTTGTTGGACATTGAGGCTGTTTCTAATTTCTGGTTATTACAAATAGTGATCGGTATCTTTATATATGAATATTTTCCTCTCCTGTGAATAATTTACTTAAGAGAGATTCCAGAAGTGGAATTACTGGGAGAAATGTTCTTGAAACCTCTCTACACCCTGGGTACCTTTTCTTGCGTAGGTTACCTACATACACATACATCTTATCGTAGTGCACCTCAACAGGATGTGCTCTGAAGATAGCCACAGCCAGGCTCATGTCTATAATCCAAGCTAGTTGGGAGGCTGAGGTGGGAGGATTGCTTGAGCCCAGGAATTCAAGACCAGCCAGGGTGACATAGCAAGATCCATCTTTAAAAAAATTTTTAGGCCGGGCATAGTGGCTCATGCCTGTAATCCCAGCACTTTGGGAGGCTGAAGTGGGCAGATCACCTGAGGTCAGGAGTTAGACACCAGCCTGGCCAACATGGTGAAACCTCGTCTCTACGAAAAATACAAATATTAGCTGGGTGCAGTGGTGGGTGCCTGTAATCCCAGCTACTTGGGAGGCTAAGGCAGGAGAATCGCTTGAACCCGGGAGGCAGAGGTTGCAGTGAGCTGAGATCACGCCATTCCACTCCAGCCTGGGTGACAGAGCAAGGCTCCGTCTCAAAAAAATAAAATAAAATAAAATAAAATAATTAAAGTATCCAGGCATGATGCTGTACACCTGTTGTCCCAGCAGTTTTGGAGGCTGAGGCAGGAGGTTCTCTTGAGCACGGCAGTTTAGGGCATAGTGAGCTACAGTGCTGCCACTGCTCTCCAGCCCAGGTGACAAAGTGAGACTCCATCTCCAAATTAATAATAATAATAATAGTAATAATAATAATAAAGCACAGCAGAGCCACTCTTGGTTTCTGGAAAAGGAATGAAGTACACAGATAATTACAAGCATGTTTCAGCCATTATTCTTATTAATCCTTTTGGCCACGATTTTCATCTCATTCAGACTTTCTCCAGATCTGTCACACCCTGAACAGTCATTTACTTTGAGGATAATATGACTTGAGTCCAACAGGGCATCCAGAACAGGGTCAACTTCTTCATACAAGTGATCGCAACATGGGGCCTCCTGGTTTGTTAAATACTGTGTTTCATTGAGAGTGGCTCTGTAAGTAATTAGAAGACAGCTACTCAAATCTAAAGCCCTTAACCCATGTGAACATTATTTGACCTCTCTTTGTTGACTCAAAAGGCGCTCATGATTTGAATTGTATAATATTTTGTATTTCATCATCAGGTATCATTGTAAATCACCATAGAGATGGTATTTTCATTATCTGAAGTGTGTGAACACTTGGATTCTGTATGAATGAGCTTTATTAGACTCATTCCATCTTATTATGAAAAGCAGGAATGCAGCAGTGTAAAGCAAACTGCTCCTGACACTTAAAACTAAACAGAATCAGGTACCTTGTAGTCCACATCTTTCTTCCAGAAGATTTGGTTTTGTTTATTTCTGCATTCAGAAGGCCTTGTAGGCTTGAATTAGAAAAAGAGTAGTAGAAATACATGTTTTCATCTCTCCCCTCTGGGCAGTGCTTTTGGAGATATTAAGAATGGTCAAATGAAAAGGAAAATAAGAAAGAACCAGCTGTAAATATGCCTGTTGGTTTGCTCAAAAGAGCAGCTTTGATTGTAGATGTCCTTTATGCTGAATGCTGTTCAGAATCATTCAAGGTCCCCACTACTTGTCCACTCAGCCTGAAATAGCCAGTGCTTTCAGGCCCACTGCCCTTCCCATGCCCATCCATCCCCTAAAAAGATAACCAGGTCTTAAAAAAGAATTGAGAAGGCTAGAGGTTACTGCTATGTAGACCGACAGCCTATTGATTGATGACTGCTTTTTGTATTTCAGCTGGCTGGCTGCTGGTCACTGAAGTTCGGCCTCCAGCCTTGCCAGAGTTTGCCTGAATGGAAAGGTCAGGCAGGACGGCAGCCACCTGCTTTGGTCAGGCCAGTGGTCACGGTCTCACTGGTCTGCTCTCATGCTCCACCTTTCACTCAGCACTGAATCCAGCTGAGCAGAAGGGGAGCAGAATCCACCTTTCACTCAGCACTGAATCCAGCTGAGCAGAAAGCAGAGTCTTCTCTCCAGGTGGTCAGGACAGATCAGGATGGGTTGAAATAGATTGGCCCAGTTGTCTTTCCAGCATTGGGTAGGCATGCAGGCACACAGACAGACAGACAGACAGAGAAGGACGGCCTGTGAGTCCCACACTCTGAGTCCCCGGCAGAGAAATCTGCTTCTTCCCTGGGAATCCCATCCCAGACAGACATTGTTTGCCGCTGCCTGGGATTATATTGCTTTCACACAGTGGAATTACATTCCGACAAAGAATCCCCCTGCTGTTTTACAGGCTCTGGGGGAGAATAGATTCCAGTCATTTTTCCCTTAACCACACAGCAAGTGACTAATGCTCTCCTGTCGCTGGTCGGTCGCTGGCGGGGGAACGTCAAGACAGGGAGAGCAGCCTGAAGGATGGAGGCGAAGACCACCGGGCTGGCGCATTTCTTTAATCTGTCAGACATTTCCCTTTGCGCACCCTCCTCCTTCCTTTTTCTCTTCTTCTTCTCATCCCAGCCGCTCCCATTCAGTTCCCTCTTTGTCTTCTCATTTCAGAACGGTGTGGTCCACCGGGACTTGAAGCTGGAAAATATACTGCTCGATGACAACTGCAATATTAAGGTAAAGCTCTTGCCTTGTTGATTGATATGCAGAGCCTGGGCCTTGCAGCCTTGTGGAGGCTTAACCCTCTCCAAGCCGCAGCCTGGCAATAAGGCAGCCACTTCCTACCCTGGCAGGCCGTGGGGAGGAGTCTCTTTGCTTGAGCTCTAAGTCCAGTTCAAACAATTAAATTCGACAAGCAGTTATTGATCTCCTGTGATACGCTGAACGTTGTTCTTCCTCCCTGGGTGAAATGAGATGACTAGGATACAGTGCCTGTCCTCAGGAAGCTCATAGTCTGAAATCATCACCATAGCAATTTCATATGTATTTCGCATTTTTGCCTGATATCACTTAAATTCAATCTTTACAACAACTCTACAAGGGAGGCATTGTTATTTGCATCGTTTCACACATAGGGAAACCGAGGCACAGAAAAACTCAGTAATTTGCCCAAGGTAATCCAGTGGTAAGGAGTGGAGTTGGGATTTGAACCCATATCTCTCTGATTCACGAGCCCAAATTCAAGTCACGTTGCTTGATTTGCTAGCAGTACCCTAAATTATTTTAGAGTTGAAACGCTTTTCCTGGCCACTTCTTTGTCACTCTCCACCCTGTCTCTTACTTCTCCCTCTCCCCCTTCCCACCCCTGAAACCAGCCATGGCCCTGGGAAGCTCACCGAAATGGGGATGGCGCTTGCTGTTGGGAAATAGCAAGTGCTGGAGTTTACTCACACGGAGAGTATTATTGCTGGCTGCTGCTCGAGCTGGAGAAAGCTCTCCTGGCCTACAGGGTTCAAGTGCCTCCCAGGGAGCCCTCTGAATGTCCTTTTGACTACGTCTACAAAATAAGCAAATACAGTTTCAAAATAAACGGAGCTCGCCACATGGGTTTCATTATGAAATGGCCTTAGTACTCCCAGCACCAGCAGGAGCCCTCCAATGGCCGCTGGTGACGTTAGTGGCTTGTCCCTGGTCCCTGGACAAAGCATGGGAATGATTTTTTGTTGTTGCTGCTATCAGTGGAGGAGCGTGTGACGAGACTTGTTTCCTTGCTTGGAAGGATGGAGTTGCTCTGGTGTTGGGATTCTGGGTACAGATCATGGCAGCAACCATTAGTCACCATCATCCTTTGAGAGGCCCCTGGAAGCCATGACCCAGTGACCTCTTGCTCTGGTTGACTATAGTTATATGTAGTTAATAGAATAAGGAGGAAATAGTTGGTCAAAGCAATTCTAGGAATAGGAAGTGGAATCTCAGGGTCTATTTCTGGCAAAGTGGTTGGATTATTCTAGAAGGAGCACTGGTTGTAGTGTTAGAAATTCTGGGCTGTGTGGCTTATTCGCTTCTTGACACTGGGAAAACCGGCTTAACCCTGTTTCCTCAACTGTAAAATGGGGTAACAGTACTACCCACAGGCCTGCTTAGAGTACTGAATGAGACCTAGAGTACTCTCTGTGTTTAGTTTTGTAAACTGCTAAGCACCCATGTGCAAACGAGTCAAAGTTAAAAGCGGTGGCTTTGGAGTTAGATATTGCAACACTGCCCCTTAGTAATGGGAGTATTCGGGTAAGCTTCTTGATGATTTCAGCTTTAGTTTCCTCATCTGTCAAGTAGGGATGCCAGTTCCTGTCTCTGGAGATTATTGTTTTTTATTTGTTCATTTTTTTTCAATGAGTATTTTCTGAGCAGGTACTGTGTGCAATGCCCTGTGCCCAGTCCTGGGGAGTCAATAACAAATGTGAGATTTTAGACAATGCTACAGTCAAAGCAATTCATACTTAACTGTTACTATACTGGGAGCCTGCTTAAATGGCTGGCCACTGGAGAGAGAATTGAACCGGAAGTCAGCTGCTCTGAAGGTGCCTAGGTCCTGGGGAGTGGTGGTCAGGCCATGGCTGAAAAATTGGTCCTAGTTTGAGGGCCACATTTTTCTAAGGGTTTGTGTCATCAACCTTATTGACTTTCTCTCCAGATTCTCCTGTCACCTGCCCCCAGAGCTCTCAAAACGAAATGTCGTCTTTACAAGGCCTGGAATGTGAGCCTCTTGCCTAGGGATTGGGTTCCATGGTGCAGTGTGACCTCTTGGTCTCATGATGTATTCCCAGAAGTGATAAGACACATAGCTTTCTATGAAATCATAGAATTCCCTAATGGAGGAGAAGAATGATTAGAATTTGAAAGTAGTTTTGCAGGGCAACAGTGAAGCAGGAGCCTAGAAGAATGGCTTCATTTGTGTAAGCAAAAGAGCAATCATGTTGGGGCTGACAGTTCGCCTGCACCAAGTTCTTCAGCCTGGGGTCCCTGTGCATGATGGAGGGAAAGAGCACACACACACCAAACAGTATTTGCAATTCAGGCTTACGCACATACTTTTCCTTAGGAATTTCTAATCCTGGCCTTTCCCAAGGTAAAGCATGGGTGCGCATGCACACACATATCCCAAAGAGAAACCAGATCGTCTCATGATCAACACTTTTAAATACCTTTCCTCCTTGTTCAGGGAATCTTACTCAGATCTGAGAATCCTAGATCTTCAAAAAATGTTGGGGGTCATTTTCCAACCCCTTGTTTTAATAATTATGACTCAGAAAGTCTAGATGATAATGTCTACAATCACACAGTGGATCAGTCTACACTAAATTATTGTCTTTGCTTCCTCAGAGTGTAGACTGGTGCTTGGCACACAGTAGGCACTTCAAAACGGTTGACTTTGGAATAAAGGAATGACGAGCCAGGATTAGAACTCACGTGTTTGACTTCCAGGCACATTACTTTTCATCATCTCCCACCCACTTCCAAGGTTTTAAAAAATGTGATTCAGCTGGTGTTGATTTGTCTTCTGGCTGTATATTCGCAACCCTCCCTGACTCAGCATTTTGCTGAGACATATTTAGAAAGGGCACTTGCTGACAAAGGCAGGCAGACATGGCCACAAGCTGGCCTCTGTGCTCAAGAGAGTCCCTGTCATCTGTGTCTGGACCTGGAAACAGATGAGCCACCAACCAATGGGACATGAGCAGCAGGTTCCTGTCTTGGAGCCGCCTCTGGTGTCTCTCTAAATGTGGATCAATTGTCCATGTTTCAAGGGTGGAGGACTTTGGCCTAGGAAACCTGTATAAATGCTGCTGGTTTAAACTTGCCACATGTCGCTGCAATGGTGGGGAGAGCCATGTAGCTCATTCCTCTCCCCTTCCCTGCCTGATGTTGATTTGCAAAGAGCACATCTGGCATTGCAAATTATCTGGCCACTGCGAGAGGGTGTGGCTTCTAAAAATATTCACACAGTCGGTCAGCAAAAAGAATGAGAGCAATGTGCTGCTTCGGGTTGCATTCCGTACTCTGGAAGCATGTCTACTAAAATAGACACCCAGCACAGCATTAATTTGCAATTAATAAAAACGGGCCAGATTCACAGCCCACTCTCCGGGAGAATGGAATGCCGACAATTCCCATAGAAGGCTCCTGTAAAAATGTCTTACAATGAGAAAAGGTCCAGGCACCAGGGTCAGCCGACCTCCTCCAAGAGTGCTGGGAATCTGGTGAGCTCCCAGGGCTCAGAGTAGAGGGGGCATAGGGGAAATGGCCTGTTGCCCCTTATGACAATGGAAAGGCGGCTGCTGTGGATAAGAAAAGAAGCTTTGAATGGCCAGGGCCAAAATGAGATAGAAACCTCTGAAGCTTAACAAGGCCAAGTGGGGCAGCTCAGAGTCGGCTTCTGGGCTTTGATAATATGAATGTGAGAGCTCTGGGCTCATGCATGAATTAATCAGTTCATGTGTTGTGTGTATATATCCATGCATACCTGCATTCACTTATCCACTCCTGCCTTGGAATTGAACATCTCTTCTGGGCAGTATTTATGTGATCAGAAATATTCAGTAAGTTCCTACTGTGTACTTGGCCCTGTGCTGAGGATTTAATAGTGAACTAGATGGCCAAATTTCTGTCTTGGAACTCAAGATCTAACAGTTGTTAAACTAACAGTAATATTGAGCCTTGAGGAGGATACAGCAGTCAGTGAAGAAGAGAATGTACCTGCTCTAGTGGGCTTAAAATTCCAGTTGGGGACACAGCAAAAAACAAGTAAACACATAATGTAATTGGCTGGTAGTGAAGAAAATCCATGAAGGGTGAGAATGAAGAACAGAGTTGCTCTTTTAGCTAGGGTGGTCAGGGAAGGCCCTTGGTATAGGACTTGAATTCCTCTGATCCACCAAGCCGTCTCAGGTTTCTTGACCTTGGCGTACGTGGTTCACACTCTCTGGAGTGCTCTGCTTATTCCTTTTTGCCTGCTTCTTCTTTGGGGCTCTGCTTGAATGCCTCTTCTTCCATGAAGACTTCCCTGATCCTCCTCCCTTAGCAGGGCCAAATGGCCCTGTGTAATGTGTTGTGGAAGTGTTGAATGGGAAGTAGTGGGTTTGTCCAGCTGGATGGACCAGAAAGCCTTCATAGAGGAAGAGGGATTGAATTGGGTTTTGAGGGATGGGTAGGAGTTTGATAGTAAGGAACATGATGATGGCTTTTCAAGAGGAAGGAACAGCGCAAGCACAGGAACACAGCATGGAGAAAAGAAAGTAATGCTGACTGAGCCCCTGCTGGAAGCTGGAGCCCCATGCCAGACCTTCTGTACCTTATTTCATTTGGTTCTCAGAATGCTTCCCCAGGGATGGGTGTGATCACATCCATTTTACAGACAAGGAGGCTCTTGCAGATAATAAGTGATGGAACTGGCTACAAACCTATGGCTATTTGACTGTAAAGACCAAACACCTGATGAATTCTACCCTCTACTCTTACTATCCAAATTTGCCCTCTATCTAAAAGCGCATCACATGAGGGCACTGTTTTGGTTCATGCTTTTGTCAGCCTTACCTTGTCTGCAGGCAGGCTTGCAGACAGCTGTCCCTGCGAGACACTCTCCAAGTGCTATTGGTGGCCGATGGCCAGGCTGAGTCGCGGTGGCCAGAGCAGCCATGCAGGGATGCCAGGGCTGTGTGTTGTGAGCTGGCACTGGCTGCTCGTGAGCATCCATGCAAGCTGCTGCTTGGATGCGCCCTCTGTTAAGAGCCTTCTCACGTTGTTTTTGGGTGGGAATTTCTTTTAAAGAGGCAGTGTGAGCTTAGATCCTCTGAAGATGAAAGCCAACCCCACTCACTTCTGCTTCTTGTTCCACTCCCTGCCTTCACTTCCTGGCAACTCAGGAGTGAGGCTGTTGTG
Organism: Ateles fusciceps; assembly: GCA_036589455.1. Lineage (NCBI taxonomy): Eukaryota > Metazoa > Chordata > Mammalia > Primates > Atelidae > Ateles > Ateles fusciceps. Next base: position 8,009,537 of record JAZHEH010002159.1, read on the forward strand.
GGTGCAGCCACAGCAATCAACTCCAAGGCCGGAAAGGAGATATAGAGTGTGTCTTCCTGGATGGAATTGCTGTCTTCCCAAAGACTTACGCAGAAAGTGCATTTCCTCGTCAGCCACCTGAGAGCAATAACTCCCCCTTTATATAGCACTTTACAGCCAAGGCAGCTCTTCACTGTTGTCTCAGGCAAGCCACTTTACCGCCCTGTGCCTCAGTTTTCTTATCTGCAAAATAAGGATAATTTTGGAATTCGCTATCTGGAATCTCCCAAATAGGGTCGTTGTGAAAATTTACTGCATTAATAAATGTAGCACTTACAGAACCGTGCCTGGCACATAGCAATGCTGCTACTGTTATTTTTATTTTTAGAGACAAGGTCTTGCTCTGTCACATAGACGGGAGTGCAGTGGCACCATCATAGCTTACTGCAGCCTTGAACTCCTGGCCTCCAGCAATCCTCCTCCCT